>CM019149.1:28796918-28830954 GCA_009733165.1 Naja naja
TGATGTACTGATTCAGGATGCTTGTGAAAATAGGATATGATGTCTCAAGAGACTGGAAGGTTCTTTCCACAATTTCTAAATAAATAAGCAGTAGGGTGCCACAATAGCCATCAAGTTTCTTCTAACACCCAACACTGGCCTGGTGTAATTCTGACTTCCTATCCTGCCATGCAAAGAGGAGTCAAGTCTTTTTCCTTAGCATCTTCAGGAAACAAGCAGGTCAGTTTAACAGCTTCTCATTACAGCTTCCTCGTTATAGCCTGGCAATTTTCTTCTTCTACATTTGCCATCTCCCAATGTGATGACCCAGGGTGGGATGCAAAAGCAACAGAGTCACAAAACAGGTGAAGTCCCTAAATTCCTTCAACTTGGCTTCAAAGCTCCAATTATCATTGACTGGAGAAAAACTCCCCACAAACTGTTGCGAAAAGGAAGAGATACTGTTCAAACTCAAAATACATATAAATTATAAAAGAAAAAAATCACAAACCACACTGAAGCAATTAATGAGACAAGGCAGGATAAGGGCTTGAAGACATTGAAATACACACACTGGGAAGGACACCAGAACTCAGATAAGAACTGAAAGACTAGAATTATTTCACACCTTGCTTCCAGCACTAGGCCATGTGCAGTTTCTCCTTTTAAACAGTCCTCACAGCTGCAGCCCATGAAGGGGATCAGGCCCTTCCCTCCTGTAGACCACACCATTTACATTTCTCCCTTATCTGCTCCTCCCTGTGTGCCCTAGGATGAAGAGGGAGGCCTGGGTCTTCTTCTGACTGCCCAGTCAGCCTGTGCCCTTCCCCAGTTTCCTCCACAACCTCCAGAGCATATACTGCACTCCCGTCAGCTGTTGCACATCTCCCTCGGAGTCAGACTCCAACAGGGGCATGACACCCAAGAACCTTTCCCTGCTCCTGTGGAAATTAAATCCTAGCATTTGGAGATCAATTGTTTCTCCCAATCCTTTCACATTCCACCACTGCCTCTTGATTCCATAAAGCTACTACAGAAGAATAAAACTTAAAGAGCTCCAAAAGAGATAATAATAATAATAATAATAATAATAATAATAATAATAATATTATAAGAAAAGTGCTGTTCTATTGCCCATTTTATTCATTTCCAAATGTTGCCATTGTTCTTCTGTGTGCCCAGGACATCAGAAGAGAAGTTTCTCTGGCATTGCTATTTTCCAACTGACATACATATCAGCCAATAAAGGGGGATCTTCCAATCACAACAATGCAGGAGAAAAGTGACAGGTCAGGTTGCATCATGATCTCACATCTGTTTGTGTAATTAGCTCTCATCTCTAGGCTACTTCTTGTGGCTCTTTTACACCCCACTGTCTCATTTTGTTACATTGTCTCTTCCAAAGAGAGTAATTGACATCTAGTCTCTTCTTTACATGCATTGTATGTGTCTCCCTTTCTCATTTTTTTTCTTACACTACCTAGATTAGTTCAAGTTTCTTTCCAGCAAGTGACTTGGACAGAGGGAGGTGGGTGAAAATCCTGCAGCAAAGGAAGCAGCAGGGTGCCTTAGGACATTGGCCAAAGGAGACTGAGCAATTTAGCTCGAGGCTGTTGCTGATGACCCAAAGCCAAGATGCAGCTAATGTTCTAGTCAAGCAAAATTTTGTAATTTTGTTTGACTAGAACATTACAAATGTTACATTCAAAAACTCCTTTTGTAACACCAATAGCAGGAGTGGGGAAACTACCATAGGAATATGGTGAAATTGCTGAAGTCAAAACATGTTTGGGATCTGAGATTACCAATTTCACAAAGGAAGCCAAAATAATAAATTAAAAAGGCTTGTTTCTTTGTGTGTGTGAGAGAGAGAGATAGAAAAGTGTGGAAAGAGTGTGGGAGAGACAGTGGGAATGGGAAAGAAAGGGACAAAGGAATTAGAGAGAGAGAGAAAAATAATCTTCCTACCTGCATTGGTAGACAGAAGCTGTGGGACAAAGTAGCCCTGTTATGACTTAAGGTTGAAATGAGAACATACACATGGCAAGTGTGATTCTCCATTTCCTTTCAGCTCCATCCTTTCTTTTTTTTTTAATGTTAAAACAAACTTTATTTACATATATTAAGAAAAACATACAAATTTTTAAAACTGTTAAAAAAACATCGTTAATTACATTTTATATCAAAATGGATTGGTCCTGATACTGATTTTAATCAAAGTCTGGCTGCTGCCTTCCTTAACACTCATTTATTTATTTATTTATTTATTTTATTGATTTATATGCCGCCCCCTCAAGACTCAAGTGCTCACAGCTAAAACATACATATACAATAAATAATTAAAAAAGAATTAAACAAGTATAAAGCCCAATAATACCAAATTTAAAATATTTAAAACTATCCCATGCCCCCCCGAGAGGCAGTCACAGCCCGGTTTGGTCAAATAGCCATGTCTTCAAATCGTGGCAGAAGGTGCGGAGGTCAGGGGCCAGACGGAGGTCCAGAGGCAGCTGGTTCCACAGGTCGGGGACCGCCACAGAATAGGCTCACCACTGGGGGACCGCCAGCCGACATTGGCCTGCCGATGGGACCCCGAGGAGCCCTTGCCTGTGTGCCCATACAGGGCGGTTGGCATTCGATATCGGCAGGAGTCGCTCCCTTAAATATTGTGGACCCATGTCGTGTAGGACTTTGAATGTTAAAACCAAACCTTGAATCTCACCCGAGTGCAACCGCAACCAATGCAGGCCATGCAGGAGGGGGTAATATGGGAGAATTGGGTAACTCCCATCACCACCAGCGGCCGCATTCTGCACCAGCTGCAATCTCGGATGGTATGCAAGGGCAGTCCTAAATAGAGGGTGTTGCAGTAGTCGAAGTCGGGAAGTGACAAGGGCATGAGTGACTGTACGCAGGGCATCTTGGTCCAGAAACGGGTGAAGCTGATGAACCAGCCAGACCTGGGCAAAGGCCCCCCTGGCGACAGCCCCCACTTGCTCCTCCAACTGGAGCCATGCATCCAGGAGGACCCCCAGGTTCCACGCCCTATCCATGGGGTGCAACACCACTCCCCTATGGTCAATGATGGACATTCCTGGCCAGTCTTGGCCGGGTTGAGCCGAAGCATATTTCCATCCATCCAGATCCGTACCGCATCCAGGCAGCGAGTCATCACAGAAAGGGCATCACTGATCTGGTTTGGGGTGGAGATGTATAACTGGGTATCATCAGCATACTGATGATACCTCACCCCAAAACCACGAATGATCTCACCCAGCGGTTTCATGTAGATATTGAATAAAGAGGGAGAGGACCGACCCTGAGGGACCCCACAAGTGAGCCCTCAGGGCCGACCTCTGTCCCCCCTGTCAACACCGATTGCACCACCCGAGAGGTAGGAGGAGAGCCACCGAAGAACAGTGCCCCCACTCCCAGCCCCTCGAGGCATCGCAAAAGGATACCATGGTTGATGGTATCAAAAGCCACTGAGAGGTCTAATAGGACCAGGACAGAGGAAAACCCCTGTCCCGGGCCCTCCAGAGATCATCCATCAGTGCGACCAATGCCGTCTCGTGCTGAAACCAGGCCGAAGCCCGATTGGTACGGATCTAGGTAGTCCGCTTCATCCAGGAAGAGTGAAACTGCTGAGCCACCACACTCTCGACAACCTTCACCAAAAACGAGGTTGGAGACTGGACGGAAGTTGTCTAACACGGTCGGGTCCAGGGCAGGCTTCTTCAGGAGGAGCCTCACCACCGCCTCTTTCAAGGCAGAGGGAAAGACACCCTCCCTTAACGAAGCATTGACCACTGCCCGGAGCCAACCGCAGGTGACCTCCCTGGAGGCATAAGCCAACCAGGAAGGGCACGGGTCCAACAAACATGTGGTGGAACTCAGACGCTGCATAATCCTGTCCACTTCATCCTCGGAAACAGGGTCGAACTCAGCCCAGATCACATCGGCCAGACTGCTTGCACCCCGATCCTCAGACCACTGCATGGTGGAACACAACTCTCCCCGAATCCGCGCGATCTTATCCGACAGATATTGACCAAATTCCTCGGCCCTTCCCCAGAGAGGGTCCACCACCTCCCCTGGATGTAGGAGAGAGTGGGTGGCCCTAAACAGGGTGGCTGGGCGGTTATCTGCAGACGCTATGAGGGCAGAGAGATAAGACCTTCTCGTCGCCCTCATAGCTACCAGGTAAGTCCTAATATGGGCTCTTAGCTGGGCTCGTCGATTGGGAGCGGGTGGCCTCCACCGCTCTCTAAACCCCTCGACGGCGCTTCATCTCCCGGAGCTGCTCAGTATACCAAGGAGCCACCCGGAATCCACGGCGTGTGAGGGGACGCATGGGGACAACCCTGTCGAGGGCAGCCATAGCAGCCTGTTGCCAAGCGGCCGCCAGGTCCTTGGCAGAGTTGTGGGCATGGGAAGTGGGGAAAAACCCCAGTTCCGCCTGAAACCTCTCAGGGTCCATCAGGCGTCTGGGGCGGAACCATCTGAGTGGCTCCTCATCCCAGCAGTGGGGAGCAGCCTGTTGGAAGACCAGCCGCAGGAGATAGTGATCAGACCATGGGACGGGCAGTGTCGTACAGCTGGCCTGCCCTCTATCACTACGCCACTGTTCCGAGACAAAAACTAGGTCGAGGGTGTTTCCCCCCTCGTGAGTCGGGCCTTGAATCAACTGGGTCAGGCCCATGACCCCCATGGAGGCCATGAATTCCTGGGCCAAACCCGCCCCCCCCAAGGAGGGCAGATTGAAGTCACCCAGGACCATAAGCCCTGGGAACTCCACCGCCACCCCCGAGAGGACGTCGAGAAACTCAGGCAGGGGTGCTGCCACACAGCTGGGTGAAAGGTATGTCAGCAGCAAGCCCACCTGACCACCAGGCCCCCACCTCAGGAGAAAGGTTTCGCTCCCGCCTATCTCAGGAACAGTGACCTCCCTTGGAATCAGGGTCTCCCGAATAACCACAGCCACTCCACCACCCCTCCCCTGAGCCCGTGACTAGTGCAAAATCCAAAACCTGGGGGGCGTAGGTCAACCAGAGGGACTCCTCCCTCCGGCCCCAGCCAGGTCTCGGTGATGCAACCCAGGTCTGCAGCCTCCTCCTCAATCACCTCACGGAGGAGGGAAGACTTATTAGCCACGGACCTGGCATTAAAATACACCAGTCTGAGCCCAGGGGTCCCCGTTTCCATGCCCCCAGGGGAGGAGGTCATAGGGTCAGAGCGTGCCACCGCTCGAAGATAGCGAGAGCGCGCTCCCAACACATGATCTGGCCCTATACCTCATCGTCTCCTGCCGATCCCAACCACCCTGGGGATCGCAGTCCCCAGCCCGCACTCTGGGCCCCCACCAGCCCCCAACCCCCACCCCCCCGCCACGGGCCGGGCTGCAATCCACACTCCCAGCATCATTTCCCACCCTCCTCCCTAACCTACTTAAAAATTTGTTTAAAAATTTGTTTAAAGGGGCCCTAGTGATCCTCTTTTTTATTTTATTAGAGCCCCAACCCCAACCCAACTCCCCGCCATGCCATCTCTCCGGGTTCCATAACCCATCCTCGAGGTAGGCCGGTGATAATGTAGCAGGCCATATCCAGGAGGGAGGGAGCCTCCTGAAGGCCTGCAGCTCTGCTGCGTAAAAGTTTGAATGTTACGGATATGAGCATGTCAAGGAACAGGCATAAGGGTCTACAGATGGAAATGATAAAGTCCGGAATATGAGAACTTGGTTGAGTCCTAGGTGCTACCCATTATTTCATTACCAAATAACGTTATTTCATTACCAAATAACGAAATATGACAAAAAATACTCTATTTTTATTTTATGATATAGCTACTAAGATAAATACTATCTTCATTCTACATATTTGATAGACACAACAACATAATAAACAACTAATAAACTTCTATTCTTATTTTTAATATGTAACTAATTGGTTAAATATTACCTTCATAGTATATATGAAATAAACATAAAACTATAATTAGCACAAAATAGCAGTTATGTAGAAGTAAAGAACTTCATACCATTAACTATTTCTTATAAGATTTTCCATTTATAGCCAGTTATAATCTGTCTCCTTTATTCTTTTATTTTAATTAAATTTAGATTCCCCCTTTTGTTCTGCCCATTTGTACCATTTGTTCCATATCATATAATAATCTGTGTCCTCTTTTCTGTTAATTTTTAATGTGAGCTTCTCCATCTGGGCACATTCATAGATTTTTGAATAACTACTTGAATCGGGGTACCTCTGGGTTCTTCCAATATTGTGCAAGTGCAATCCTTGTCACGGTTAGTAATAATAATAATAATAATAATAATAATAATAATAATAATTTATTCGACTTGTATGCCACCCTTCTCCCTAAGGACTCAGGGCTAACAATAAAACAGGTCCAAATTTACATAAAACAAGCATTAGTAGATGTATCAACAAATATCTCACGTTAGAGGGAACCCTCCTCTTCTCATCCCCAACAAGAACAGTTCTGGTTTCAACTCCAGCCCACATTCTATAATACCTTCAATCCATTCCTTGATTTTGCCAGTACTTCTTTACTTTTGGACAGGTCCACCACAAATGAAAATAAGTTTCTAATTTCTTTTATACTTCCAACAGTTTGGGTTGGCTATCAGGAATATTTTAGCCAATCTAGAGGGTGCCAGATGCCACCTTTACATCATTTTGTACAAATTTTCCTTGTGTGCTACTGATTTGGTTTGTGTAAGATTTTTATGCCAGATTTCTTCCCAATCGTCCAAGTTTATACAATGGCCAAAGTTTTTTCCCCAAGCTAACATGGGTCCTTTGACTACATTCTCCGCTAATTCATTCTCCAGTAAATAGTTGTATAATTTAGAAATCAGACCTTTCTCAGGGCTCATAAGAATCTTATCTAACTGTGTGTCCTTTGTTTCCACTCCAATTCCTTTACATCTTTATTGTATCTTAATTTAATTTGGAAGTAAGACCACTTATCAATAAATATTTCTTGGGTCTCTAATTCCTGCAATGTTTTAAGTTTCCTTCCTTATCTAATATTTGATGGTACTTGAGCTTTTGGAAATCTCCATGGTATTGGGGTGGAACATCGCTTCCATTGTTGAAAACCATCTTGGAATCTTGTTAATATACTTTCTCCTGATGTCGTTCCAAATTTTAATTAAGGATTTTCATAAAACATGTCTCCTGAAATATGTGTAGCTCTTATTGTTCGGGTTCCACAAAAATGCATGCCATCCTATCTGTAGGTCATGGCCCTCCACTTAAAATTCTTTTGTTCTTCAAATTTGTCCAATCCTTTATCCATACTAAAGCAACCGCTTTATAGTAAGTCTCCCAGGCCGGTAGTCCAAAGCCACCTCTGCTTTTAATATCTTGTAGCTATGGTTTTTTTTAATTCTTGTTTTTTTCCCTGCCCAAATAAACTTCGTAACAATTTTGTCTAGTTCCTTAAAAAAAAAATCCATTAATATGGGGATTGCTTGGAATAAATATAGAATTTTAGGTAATACATTCATTTTAATTGTTGCAATTCTACCCTAGTGAAATTTGCATTTTATTCCATTTTTCCAAATCTTTCCCAATTTGCTTCAACAATTTAATATAGTTGTCCTCTCTCAAATTTAATGTTCTTGCTGTCATCCAGATACCTAAATACTTAATTTTATTTACAATTTGTAACTCCATTTTCTCTTCTGATTTCTTTTGTTTGCTATTTATCATATTCTTAACTAACATTTTAGTTTTTTCTCTATTAATTTTTAATCCTGCCAATTTACCAAATTTGTCTATTTCATTCAATAATATTGGACCTGTATCTAATGGATCTTCAATAACAAACATCATATCATCCGCAAAAGCTTGTAATTTATATTCCTGATTCTTAATTTTTGTTCCTTTAATTTTATTATTTAATCTAATTCTATCTAATAGGGTTTCTAATATAGTGATAAAAAGCAGTGGTGACAAAGGGCATCCCTGCCTGACCCCCTTCCTTATCTCAAATAATTGGGTTGCTTCACCGTTTATTAATATTTTGGCTTTCTGCGTTGCATATACTACATTTAACATATTTACAAAGTTGTCGCCGAAATCCATCAATTTCATTTGCATCTTCATGAAATCCCAATTTAGATTGTCAAACACCTTTTGTGGGACCAGAAAAACCAACGCTACCTGGCTTCCTGGATATTCTTCATAATATTCTTAAATATGTATTATTGTTCTTACGGTATACTTGATCTGTCTTGTGGGAAGAAATCCATTTTGATCAGAATGAATTTTATCACTAAGTATTTTCTTTAATCTTTCAGCCATTATTGCTATAAAAATCTTATAATCTGAATTTAGTAACGATATTGGTCTATAATTCTTTATTTGGGTGACATCTGCAGCCTTCTTTGGAATTAACATTATATAAACTTCCTTCCATGATTCTGGCATTTTGGCCTTCAGTAATGCCTCATTGCAGACTTCCAATAGAACATTGTCTAACACCTCCCACATCTCCTTGTACAATTCATTAGGGAGTCCATCTGGGACTGGCGTTTTATTTCTTTTTGTTTTTGTATCGCCCCTTTTAGTTCTTCTAAAGTTATTTCTTTGTTAAGTAACTCTTTTTTGGCTTCAGATATTGGATTCACAATTCCCTCTTTCAAATACTCTTCTATTTTATCTAATTCAATTGTTTCTTGTTTGTAAAATTTTCAAAGTATTTTCTTGCAATTTCCTTTTTTTTTCAGGCTCCGTTTCTATTACTCCCACTCTATTCTCTAACTGATATATCATTCTTTTCTGATTTTCCTTCTTCAACTTGTATGCCAACCACCTTCCAGGTTTATTCGTGTTTGAAATAATTTTGTTTTATATATTGTAAATTTTGGGTTACTTCTTCTTGGTCCAAAAGATTCATCTCATGTTTAAGTGAAACTAGTGCCTTTTTATTTTGCTCATCCTCTGAATTTACCATTTGCTGATTTTCCAACTTCTCTATTCTTTTTATTAAAACCCTTCACTTTTCCTCTCTTTTTTCTTTCTATTTACAGTGTAGGCTAGGAGATCCCTCTTACATATGCTTTCATTGTATCCCACAGGTTCTGCAATGAGGTATCCTGTTCTTTATTAAATTGAAAGAAGCTTGCTAATTCTTCCCTAAACTTTTGAACATATTCTTCTTTAATTATCTGCACATTAAGTGACCATCTACCTTTTTTATACAAATTGTTTTTCCAAATTATCTGTACTGGATTGTGGTCTGCCTATATGTTAGTTAAGATCTTTATGTCCTGGATTTCATTATATAACTCACTATTTACCCAGGCCATATCTATCTTGGACCATGATTTATGTGGGCTGGAGTAGAAAGTGAACTACCGAGATTCCGGGTTTCTCTTTCTCCATACATCTCAAATTCTTCCACCATCTCCAAGAAATTTTTAGGCAATATATTCCTTTTCTTATGTTGGCTATGCTCACTGTTATAATCTTGTTTATTGTTACTTATTTCATTGTAGTCCCCTATTATGGAAATTCTTTGGCTACCAAATTCTGTTAGTTTCTTGTGTAAATTTTTATAAAACTCATTTTGACATTTATTTGGGGCATAAATTCCTACTAATAATGTTTTCTTGTTCTGCATCTTCACCTCTACCATAACTATTCTTCCTAATGTATCCTTATAAACCAATTTGGATACTATGTCCTCTTTCACATACAATACTACTCCTCTTTTTTTTTCATCCGCTAGTGCTGAATACATTTTCCCTAATTTTTTATTTTCTAAATATCCTTGTACTCTTATTCTGATATGAACTTCTTGGAGACACTTCTGACTTAGGGCTCAAAAGAGAATGTTTATGTGGAAAGTGTGATTCTCCATGTCTTTTCAGCTCCATCCTTTTCTAAGAAACTTCCAGATTTACAATCTTTCTGTGGATGATGTTATTTGGATGAGGCTGGAATTCTTGTTGCTGACTTTGATATTATGGACTGGGCAGTATTTCCTAACAAGTCTTCTGCTGGAGTGAAAATAGGAAATATTGAAAAAGAAGGAGTCTCTTCACATATCAAGTTCTCTATTGATGAGAATGCCACCATATGGTCATCTTCCTTTAACCAGGTAACCAAGTCTAACAGTTTGTGGATATTGTTATTCATCCATTCCTACATATCCACCTGCTTTTGTGGTTTTTCAATCTTCTGATGGAGGCACTGTGCTAATGAAAACACTGGTTGAAAGGGAAATTAATATTTCTCCTGCACCTCTTTTTATTGCTAACTATGAGAGTGCCAACATCATCCTAGGGTGAGATGGAAATCATGTTGGCCAGTGGTTTTATTATTTATCTATTCCTACGTATCCATGTGATTTTGTGGTTTTCAGTCTTTTCACTATGATGGAGGATCTGCACAGGTAAAAGGACAGTTGAAGGACACACTACTATTTCTCCTGGACTTCTCAAAAGATCAATTGCTTATGGTGGGAATATCAGCATTGTTCTGGGGCAGGATGCAAAACATGTTGTTGGCTAGCCCAAAGCTGCTTGTAGCATGTAAGGAAGCTAAGGAGGATCACAAATGAAGTGCTGATATTTGACTCTGAGAGATTTACTATAGGGCATCTTACTCAGTGGAGTCCTTGCTGCTCTCTGAGCTTGGTTGTTCTTTGCAGGTATTCCACTGAATACTTATCCAACTAAGTAACATCATCAATGCCTTTATATGCTTGATGATAGCACTGATAATGGTATCTAGTCAAATAATGAAATGTTTGCAAGCAGACAACCAAACTCAGATAGAATCAAGGCGTTTACAATTCAAACTTGAGTTACAGAGGTTCTCTTCTATTGAACCTTATTCAGTGTTTGTTCACAACTAGAGTTTGCTTTGAGACTGAATTGATAGCAAATTGCGATCTAAGAAATACAAGTTGTAAGATGGCAGAGGACATATTTTGAGAGACTGTGTTCTAGCAATTGCTAAGATAAGAGCGAGCAACCCTGTGCTTTTCCTGCTTTGGACTATACATTGCACAGTTTGATATCATTGACCATTTGGCTGAATCTGATGGGATATGAAGTCCAAATGCAGAAAAATCCCAGAAGGACAATGATGTCTGGACTGGAGAATCATCAGCCTTTTCTGCACATTAAGGGGATTCTGAGACCATAGGCTGCTGAAATGAAACTGCGAGTGGAGACTTTTCACTAAAACAAAAATATTTTCACTGTAATTGGAAACAGACTTTGAAAGTATCTCCTTGAATTTATGAACCCATTTTGGTGCTCCCTTCCATTTCATACATTTCTCTGGCCTCCTTTCTGTTTAGAAGGCCCCCTTTTTCAGGTGTTCTGAAAGTTGCCTCCCAGGATATACGAAGCTCTTGAGAGAAGGAGAACCAGTTATTGCTATGACTGTTCTCCATGCATGGAAGGAACCATCTCTGTTCAGGAAGGTAGTTAGTTCAAGAATAAAGAAGGAGCACAAGTCTTTTATTTTAAGGGCAATGTCAGGATTCCGGCAGTTACCCCAATTAAATCATGAGTCTTGAGCCAAACTTCAAAACTTCAAAAGGATTTATATTAGCAACAGCATAACACTTAGATTTATACTCTGCTTCATAGTGCTTTAAAAGTTTTCTAAACAGTTTACAGAGTCAGCATATTGCCCCCAACAATCGGGGTCCTCATTTCACCAACCTCTGAAGGATGGAAAGCTGATTCAACCTTGAGGTGGTCAGGATTGGCTGACAAACCATATTCAACGAGTAGTCCTTAACGGGACTACATCTACATGGAGAAAAGTAAGTAGTGGATTACGACAAGATTCCATCTTAGGCCCAGTACTCTTCAAGATTTTCATAAGATTTAGATGAGGGAACAGAAGAACTCATCAAATTTGCAGATGACAGAAAGCTGCAAACACCTTGGAATACAAGTTCAGGATCCAAAAACAATTACTACCAACATGCCTTTCATTGAGGATCTGTATACTGCACAAATCAAAAAGAAGGCTGTGAAAATATTTACAGACTCCTCACATCCCGGACATAAACTGTTTCAACTCTATCCTCAAAACGATGCTATAGAGCACTGCAACCCAGAACAACTAGATACAAGGACAGTTTTTTCCCGAATGCCATCACTCTGCTAAACAAATAATTCCCTCAACACTGTACAACTATTTACAAAGTCTGCATTACTATTAATCTTATCACTCATTATCATCCATCCCCTCCCATTTGTGACTGTATGACTGTCACTTTGTCACTTGTATCCTTACGATTTATATTGACTGTTTCCTAGTAAGATTTGATTGCTTCTTGTACCCTATGACTATTATTAAGTTTATTATTGACTTTGCCCATCAGAAGGTTGCAAAAGGGAACCACATATATCCTGGGACATTGCAACCATCATAAATATAAACCAGTTGCCAAGCATCCAAATTTTGATCACCAGCCCATGGGGATGATACAGTACAATGGTTGTAAGTCACGTTGTTCAATGTTGCTGTAATTTTGAATGCTCACTAAATGACTTGTTGTAAGTCAAGGACTACCTGTATGTTGTGTTTCAATATTGAAAGCTGGTGAGAGATCCAGCAGAGGCAGGATGAATGCCCCACCCTTGTTTAGGGTACACCAGAGTTAATTCACAATCAGTGTATTCTCTGTGCTATGGCTCAATATGAAACCCAGATATAACTGCACTAGACCAATGGTGGTATTCTACCGGTTTGGCCCGGTTCTGGCCTACCGATAGTGCTAAAGATCAGCTGGCAGAGAACTGGCTCTGCTCCAAGTCTCTACAACACTCTGCAGATGGGCTCACCTGCCTTCTCCTGATGCTAGGTCCTTCTAACTTCTCAGGTGTTTGGTGCAGCAGAGCAGATTTCTTAGTTTTTACTGTTTTAATGAATACGCTCACAAGCAAACAGTGTGAGTCACGTGATCCCACCCCTGCAGCCACGACCAACAAGCCACACTCACAGAACCGGTGGTGGGAACTTTCAAATACCACCACTGGACCAGATATTCTTCTTCCTCCAGAGTAAGTTCCTTGAATAATGGGAATAAAAAGTTTCGTGAGTTGTTATTTTGATGATTAAATTGGATCTATATCCATAAGTCCTGCAAAGTTTTTTCCCGTCAGGCACACTTGCAAATGAAGTCATACAGCGAATCAACTGTGATTCCCAAATCCCCTGTATAATTATCAAAATCACAATGATTACTTCATCTTCCACTAAAGCCTAGAGGACTTCTCTCACCCAAGGTTATTTTGAAACCAAGATAGGAATATTTAATAACCCCCCATCAACAGATTTCACAAATATTCAGTCATTCTTATAAAAATTTGAAGATCTCTGTGAGACTCCTGTAGGCATACTGGACATGTCAGAATTTTAATGCTGTCCTTTTAATGTGCCAGACCACATTTCATCTTGCTAGGCAAGTCAGTGTATCTCTGGTCATTGGCAAGAAAATTGTGCTTCTCCTTAGAAAGCTCCTGTCTCAGAGAACTATAGTTCTCTGAGACAGATCTTCTATAGATCTTCATTATGGTATCTGAAATACTGCTTCTTCTTCTTCTGGTGTCCCATTTTCCATGTGGGATGCTGATGACCAAATGTTCATTAAGTGTGCAGACAGAAGACAAACACAAATTGAACTACTACAAGCCAGGAGATTTCCTGATAAGTGGAATCATATCTACATCTAGCACTGTATTTAAACCATACGTCTTCTTTAAGCCTCCAAACCACAGATTTCAAAGGTAATTCCTGATGTGCACTTAAGTAATTTTATCTTTCCTGCTATCTTCCTTTTAGTAGGGTTGATTAGCTGATATGAATACTAAAATGTTATATGTTTTAACGTTTGTGATTTTATGAATTGAAGATGAAACCCCCACATGAAGATGAAAATCAACTGAACTCTCTTATCTTGCAGTATACAGAGAATGAGCTTCTGGCAAGTCTTGCCTTTCTTCTTTGCCATTCATGAGATCAATAAAAATCGAAAGCTGTTACCAAACCTCACCCTGGGCTACAGCATCTATGAGAACTTTTTCAATGCAAGGATGACATATGAGGCCATGATGGACTTGCTTTCTACAGGGCAGGAGAATGTCCCAAACTACAGTTGTGGAAGACAAAATAATCTTCTGTCTGTGCTTGAGGGGACTGATTCTGATCTCTTTACTCAAATTTCCACCATGCTGAGCATCTATAAAACCCCACAGGTATGAATGAAAAGCTAATTTCACTCTTCAAATACTCCCCAAATGGTCGGATAATAAATAAAATTAGTGAGGCAATGGAGCTTAAAGAAGTCCTGAAATGGTATCAGGCATTCAAATAATTCTGATGTCTTTTTTGCAGCTGAACAAACATTCATTCATAGTTCAAGTGAAATGCTCTTAACCATCCTGCACATGAAATTTGCAATCTCTTTTCCAATCCTTCTTCTGCCTCTTCTCGCTGTCCTCCAGTCACATGATTTGGGAGAGAAAAACATCTTTTCAATCTTATTTGAAATAAATTGAAAGAAAATGTCAAGAACTGATGTTAAGGGTTTTTTGTTACCCTATTTGTACATAAAGCCAAAAAAAAAAAACAGCATCCTATTGAACTTTCTTTTCTCTGCTGAGTTCACATATCATTCCATCATCTCCAGGGCATTACTGAGACATGTATAGCTGAGCTGATTTTATAATAGTAATGTCAACTCATAAAACATATCTATGCCTGTTTTAGGGTTGCCACAAACAGAAGGGGGGGAGGGAGGGAATTTGAAAGAGCATTGCAGCAGTTTGGAACCGAAATTGCATTTCATTCTTATCTCGCAAAGATTGTAACTAAATGACTGGAATTTCTGCTGTGCAAATCTCTAATTGGCTGTGGTGATGGAATTAACAGCTGCGTTGACTGTGGACCTGCTACCTGGGCTTCCTGCCTACCCCATGTGTTATTCTTGGGCCATCTGCTGCCTCTGCCTTTTACTGCTGCTTTGGCTGCCCAGACTCTTCCGTTTGCACTCTTGTGGGTACAGTGTCATCTACCGACAGCAGTTGTGGTCCTTAATCCATCTTGGACCTCTTCCCCCCCCAGGGTGTGGTTTCAGGCTGCCCCCCCCCCATTGTAGTGTGAGGACAATGGGCGGACTACCCCTCTATCATGAGAGGGCAGAGGGGTTGAATTACTGACCCATCAGCTCCAAGTTTGTCTTGACCACCATGGTGAGAGAGTGGTAGGTTGTCCATCTTGACTCTGGTCCCCCAAACAGTTGTGAGAGGAATGTTTGTGGTGTGGAACCTTTTGGATACTGATACCTGGACCTTTTATCTTTCACCTAGACACTTTACATCTGTGTAACACCTATCACCTAGCCGTATGATGTTTTTATCCCATCTCCATCCTTTATGAATTGTGATCTATTGTTTTATGGGTGTTTACTCGCTATTGGAGTTATGGGCCCTCAGGACTGCTCCCTTGTCCTTGAGGTGGCCCACTGGGTTGTTGACAGCTTACCTTAATGACGGATCCTGGGATCCCGAGAGGTGGCATGGCGCGACCAAGGGGTTAAATTTTAAATTTGGTTTTAAGGGACGTCTTAAATTTTTTAATTTGGTGTTTTAATGGGATAGGGAGGAGGAAGGGGGCTCAACCCTCATTGTTAAAGTCTGGTTTATCCAAGCTGGAGAGGGGTCTTGTAGTGGGGGGGCAGGGTGAAGGGGCCATGGGGTCCGTGGTGAGCAGGGATGGATTGATAATCCCTAGGGCGATCAGTTATGGCAGGAGGGGATGAGACAGAGGGCCAAATTATGCTCTGGGAGCGCGCCCCCGCTGTTTGCGAGCGGTGATGCACTCCGACCCTCAGGTCTCTGCCCGCTCCCCTGGGGTCTTGGGAGATGTGGTCCCTGGGCTTAAGCTGGTGTATGTAAACTCCAGATCTGTGGCTAATAAGGCACCCCTCCTCCGTGAACTTATTGAGGAGGAGGCTGCGGATCTGGAATGTATTACGGACACCTGGTTGGGACCGGAGGGGGGTGTCCCTCTGTGTGACTTATGTCCCCCAGGTTTCTGGGTGCTGCACCGGTCTCGAGCTCAGGGAAGGAGCGGAGGAGTAGCCATTGTTATTAGGGAGACATTGTTATTAGGGAGACCCCGCAGATAGGCGGGTGTGAGTTCCTCCTCCTCAGGTTGGACCCGGGGGGTCGGTTGGATCTGTTGTTGATGTACCTGTCCCCCAGCTGCATTGCGACGGCCCTTCCCGAGCTGCTGGATGCCCTCTTGGGAGTGGCGGTGGAGTTTCCCAGGCTTATTGTTCTGGGGGACTTCAACTTGCCCTCTCTGGGAGTGGTGTTGGGTTTGGCTCGGGAGTTCATGGCATCCATGACAGCCATGGACCTGACCCAGGTGATTTAGGGGCCCACTCATGAGGGGGGGAACACGCTCGACCTGGTTTTTGTCTCGGGACAGTGGTGTAGCGATCTGGGAGGGGCATCACCAGTTACCCTACCCCTATCATGGACAGATCACTATCTCCTGAGGCTGGTCTTCCAATTGGCTGCCCCTTGCTGCTGGGATGAGGAGCCAATACGATGGTTCCGCCCCAGGCACCTGATGGACCCGGAGAGGTTTCAGATGGCCCTGGGGTTCTTGCCCACTTCCCTTGACCACAGCCCGGCCGAGACTTTGGTGGCCACCTGGCAACAGGAGGCCTCAGCAGCGCTCGACCGGGTTGTCCCCTTGTGGCCTCTTCCTTGCCGCAGACCACGTTTGGCTCCCTGGTTCTCGGAGGAGCTTCGGGGGATGAAGTGGCGGAGAAGATGCCTGGAGAGCAGCTGGAGGACTAGTCGCTCCGGGTCTGATCGTGTCCAGCTAAGAGCCTACATTAGGACTTACTTGGAAGCGATTAGAGCAGCGAGATGTGCTTACTTCTCCGCAGCTCATGAAAACCCCAGATCCACAATCTCAGAAAATTAGAATATTGTGAAAAGGTGCAGTATTCTAGGCTCAAAGTGTACCACTCTAATCAGCTAATTAAGCCATAACACCGGCAAAATGTTCCTGAGCCTTTAAATGGTCTCTCAGTCTCGTTCAGTAGGAATCACAATCATGGGAAAGACTGCTGACCTGACAGTTGTGCAGAAAACCATCATTGACACCCTCCATAAGGAGGGAAAGCCTCAAAAAGTAATTGAAAAAGAAGTTGGATGTTCCCAAAGTGCTGTATCAAAGCACATTAATAGAAAGTTATGTGGAAGGGAAAAGTGTGGAAGAAAAAGGTGCACAAGCAGCAGGGATGACTGCAGCCTGGAGAGGATTGTTTGGAAAAGGCCATTCAAAAGTGTTGGGGACTTTCACAAAGAGTGGACTGAGGCTGGAATCAGTGCATCAAGAGTCACCACACACAGACGAATCCTGGACATGGGCTTCAAATGTCGTATTCCTCTTGTCAAGCCGCTCCTGAACAACAAACAACATCAGAAGCATCTTACCTGGCCTAAAGAAAAACAGACCTGGTCTGTTGCTCAGTGGTCCAAAATCCTTTTTTCTGATGAGAGCAACTTTTGCATCTCATTTGGAAACCAAGGACCCAGAGTCTGGAGGAAGAATGGAGAGGCACACTGCAAGATGCTTGAAGTCCAGTGTGAAGTTTCCACAGTCTGTGTTGATTTGGGGAGCCATGTCATCTGCTGATGTTGGTCCACTGTGCTTCATTAACTCCAGGGTCAATGCAGCCGTCTACCAGAAGATTTTGGAGCACTTCATGCTTCCTTCCGCAGATGAGCTTTATGGGGATGCTGACTTCATTTTCCAGCAGGACTTGGCACCTGCCCACACTGCCAAAAGCACCAAAACCTGGTTCAATGACTGTGGGATTACTGTGCTTGATTGGCCAGCAAACTCGCCTGACCTGAACCCCATAGAGAATCTATGGGGCATTGCCAAGAGAAAGATGACAGACATGAGACCGAACAATGCAGAAGAGCTGAAGGCTGCTATTAAAGCATCCTGGTCTTCCATAACACCTCAGCAGTGCCACAGGCTGATAGCTTCCATGCCATGCCGCATTGAGGTAGTAATTGCTGCAAAAGGGGCCCAGACCAAGTACTGAGTACATATGCATGCTTATACTTTTCAGAGTTCTGATATTGGTTTATGTACAATCGTTGTTTTATTGATTGCATGTAACATTCTAATTTTCTGAGATTGTGGATTTGGGGTTTTCATGAGCTGTGAGCCATAATCATCATAATTATGGCAAATCATGGCTTGAACTATCTTGCTTTGCATGAAATGAGTCTATCTCATATATTAGTTTCACCTTTTAAGTTGCACTACTGAAATAAATGAACTTTTGCATGATATTCTAATTTTTTGAGTTTCACCTGTATAAGCTCTTATTTTTGTCCTTAAAAAAAGCAATCAACCATCATTTTTTCTATTTGATCTTAGATCAACTATGGGGTCATCAGCCACATTCCAGAGCAGAAACACCATTTCCCTTTTTTCTACCGGGTGACTCCAAAACAAGAACCTCCCCACTTGGCAATTGTCAAGCTGCTCCTGCATTTCCGATGGACGTGGATTGGCCTCGCTGCTCTAGACAATGAAAGTGGAGAAAAGTTCAGAAGAACTTTTGTGCCAGCAGCTGTAAGGAAAGGCGTCTGTGTTGCCTTCTCAGAAATCTTACCCACAGTTCTTAGAGCAGGGAGGGGAAAGGACATCTTTCAATATTTTAGCGACATTAAAGCAAAAAGTATTGTTTGTCAATTGGATTCTCAGACCACACTAACGCTAGCCGTGTTAATACAAAACATTGACAAGAGTAAAATTCTGTTCGGGGAAAAAGTATGGATTGCCACAGCTTTGTCAGATATCAGTGTGAGATTATTTTACCAGATGGTTAATCTCCAGCATAACCATCTTTTATTATCCTTCTCAACTCAGGCAAAGAAAAGGACACAGTATTATAATTTTTATTCACATTATTCTGCTACAGGAAAGTTTGGGGAGGCAGCATTTCAGTGCTCCTATTCAATCCCCTTGTTGTCTAAGAAGGTTTGGAATACATGCCTGGAAAAAGAGCTGGGAAACCCCTCCCAGGATCTGGTTGAAAGAATCCTGTCCGAGGATGGCTCCAGTATTTCCACTACAATCCAAGTTGTGGCCTGGGTCCTCCATGCTGCCTTTTCCTCCCAAAGGAGTCAGAGGAGGATGCATGTTGGGGACCATCAGCAACCCCAGATAATACAGCCATGGCAGGTAAGACTTCTATTACAAAATGCCACTAATGGTTTCCTTTCCATTCTTAAATGTTATGTCAGAGGTAAGAAGGGATAGATGTGGATGGGGGGAATTCCAGTAACAACTGTCAGTTTCTAATACTTTTTCTGACCAGATGTGGAGGCTTAGAGAGAAAGAGACAGATTCTGTCATTGAATCTTCTAGACTAAACTAGGTATGTTGGTTCAGGATGCTTGTAAGGATAGACATTGTCTCAAGAGAGAGAGAAAAGTTTCATATATTTGTGAAATAAATAAGTAACAGATGCCTCAGTATTCATCGTATTCTGACTCAAACTCCAATATTGGTCTGATGTAGTAATGGCACTGCAAAAAGTGACTTATGACCGGTTTTCACAGTTACAACCATTATAGCAGCTCCATGATATCAGGATCAAACTTCAGATGCTTGGCAACTGGTTCATACATATGACCGTTGCAGCTTCCTGGGGTCAGGTGATCACTTTTTGCAATGTTCTCAAAAGTAAATCCAATGGAGTAGCCAGATTCAGCTTACTAACTTATCAATTGTAGTGACTCACTTAACTGTGGCAAGGAATGTCATAAAATGGGCCAAAAATACTTAACAAATTCTCACTTAACAACATAAATTTTGGGAGCAATTGTGGTCGTAAGATGAGGACTACCCGTATTTGTGAAATAAATACCAGATGCGACAGTAACCATCATAAAGGTTTTAAGTCTGTCTTAAACTTCAACATTAGTGTGATGGAGTTCCCGTCCTGCCATGCAAGGAATGGTCAAGTCTTTTTTACTCTTCAAAAAACAAGCAGATCAGTTGACTTGGTTCCCACTACCGCTTCCTGGTCACATATCCTGGCAATTTTCTTCTGCATTTTCAGTCTCCCAAGATCCTTGTTTATCTTTCTTTCTCCTTTGACAAGTAAACCTTAGTATCTGGAGCCCTGTTATTTCTCCCAACCTTTTCACTTTCCACCACTGAGAACTCCAAAAGGTTGTAAAATATTATTTATTATTTATTGACTATATTTATACACCATCCATCTTAGTGATAAGGCCACTCTTGGTGTCTTACAAACAATAAAAAGATAAATAGAAAAACAATGTGAAAAAAACTATTTTAAAAAAACAAGAAAAAAAGGAGATGGACAACACTGGGATGAGTGATCTTCTTACCCCAACAACAACCTCCAGTGATGAGTCCCCCACTTAAAGGATACAAGCCAATTAGCAAAATTGAGTTTTGATACCCTTCCAAATGTCCAAAAGGTGGGAGTTCAACACAAGAAGTGGGGAAACAACCCTAGAAAGATGGTGAGATTGTTGGAGTTAAAACATGTTTCTGACCTGAGATTAAAAATTTCATAAAACGAGTGGTGCGGTGGCCTAGAGTTGGATCTCGCACCTCACAATCAGGAGGCTGTGAGTTTGATCCTAGGTAGAGGCAGATATTTCTCTCTTTGGGCACAATATTTCTGCTGAATAGAACTCCACATTGGTGACAGGAAGGCATCTGGCCAGTAAACACTCAACTACTTTCAGTTGCCCAGACTCCACCCTGCAAGGGGTCATTAAAACATGATGATTAAAAATTTTCATAAAATAGAGCAGGTGAAAATAATGAAGAGAAAAGGTTTATGTATATGTGTTTATGGATGGGAGAGAAAGAAAGAATGGGGGAGAGACTGGGAGAGGGAAAGGGAGATTTAGAGAAGGAGGGAAGAAAGGAGTGAGAAAGAGAATAATCTTCCTGACACAGACAGACAGGGCATTGAGCTGAATATCCCACTTCTGACTTAGGGCTGAAATGAGAATGTTTATGTGGAAAGTGTGATTCTCCATGTCTTTTCAGCTCCATCCTTTTCTAAGAAAGTTCCAGATTTACAATCTTTCTGTGGATGATGTTTATTTGGATGAGGCTGGAATTCCTGTTGCTGACTTTGATGTTATGGACTGGGCAGTATTTCCTAACAAGTCTTCTGCTGGGGTGAAAATAGGGAATATTGAAAAAGAAGGAGTCTCTTCAGATATCAAGTTCTCTATCGATGAGCGTGTCATCGTATGGCCAACTTCCTTTAACCAGGTAACTAGATGTGCCTGTTTGTGGATATTATTATTCATCTGTTCCTCTGTATCTGCCTGCTTTTGTGTCAGTTTTCACCTCAAGAATATTTATCTGGTCTTTTAGAGTTGTCAAAAAAAAGGGTTTGGGGGAGTAATGCATACCTTAAATATTTCCATAGATAATTGCTAGGCGGCTGAAGCTTCTGGCACACAAGATTATTACTGGAGAGCATGATTGATGACTCTTGGCTATGGATGTGTCTCATTGGAGAATATGAATTATGATACACCCAAAGGGGTGGGGGAAGACCAGGGTCAAGGGTGAGATGAATGATGTGTCTCAGAGGTGATTACTCCCAGGTAAATGTTCACTCCTAATAAATCTTGTTTATTTTTAAACTCTGAGAGATGTGGCTAGAGACTCATGAATTGAATGGGGGTAGATTGTCGGAGACCTGACATCAGCCTCTCACCTTGATGGAGGCTCTGTGCTAATGAAAAAAAACCTGGTTGAATGAGATGCTACTATTTCTCCTAGATGTCTCCTGGATTGCTAACTGTCAGCATTGTTCTAGGTTAGGATGGAAAGCATTTTGGCTAATCCGACCATGCTTGTTCCCTGTAAGGAAGCTCAGAAACCACACAAAACCCTTAGACCCTGAGGGTTTTAGCTCAGTACAATCCTTTTTTTTGATAATTTTTTTATTGTTTAAAGACAAACATAGACAAACACATACATAAAGAACATAAAACATCTTATTTTGAGAACAGTGTGTTCCTGTATTATCACTTCTCCATATAGACATAAATTCAATTACATATTCATCTTGTGTGTTCTAATCCATATCTTATATCCATTTGCATATTTTTTTCCATAGCTTTTCCCTTTTTCTACTTTCTATAATCTTATTTTTAATTATTCCATTCCTTTCTAATTTAAATTACATTTCTTTTTCTAATTTTCCATATCTTTCCATTTAATATTTTAACACTTTCATCTGCCCTGTTTACAATTTCATACTCTTTTTTTCCTTATACATATTTTGGCCTGTAGTTGCTAAGGCTGGAGTTATAACACCTTTATATCTTTTAAGTATTATCTATTCAATTGTTACTCAACACTTAAAGTACACCTTCACAAATATGACATTCATTTTCTAACATAACTATCAACCGAATTCTGCTTGGTACACTCCCTTACAGATACACATTAAATTCTTTAACAAAAAACAAAAAAAGAAGATATACATATATACAGAATACATATTTCTATTTCAAATTCAGCTCCACCTTTAATATTAATATCCTACCTGTTAGCAAATAGCATCAATTATCATTCATTTTAATCATCTGTATTTCATATTAACTTATTACTATATTTAGAAAACAGCATTAAAGCCTTTCATGTTTCTTTTGAGCTTTTAAATTTTATCATTAAAATCTTAATGGCCTTGGTGGTGCAGGCTGTTAATAGCCTAGCACTTAGTTCCAACTGCCTGTAATTATTGCAGTCTCGAATCCCACCAGGCTCAAGGTTGACTCAGCCTTCCATTCTCTCAGGGTAGGTAAACTGAGGACCCAAGATTGTTGGGGGCAATAAGCTGACTTTGTAAAAATGCCGCTTAGTAATAAGCAGGCATATACAATGGAAGGAAGGCTATTGCTGAGTGCATTGGGTTGTATCCCAAAAATTGTAAGCCACCCTGAGTCTCGAGAAGGGCGGATATAAATATGAATAAAATAAAATAAAATATAAAATAATTAAAAAAAATTAACATAACATTTTCTAATAATATAGCAATATTGTCTCATGTACTCTTGCAGAATTCTCTTTTTGAATTAAACTTCTAACCGTTATCTCTGTGTCTCTCAAATAAATTTATCCTTTAATCTTTATGCTTTTCCTGTTTCTTTCTATCTTGCTCCAGTCCTTCATAGCTTCTTTTCTTTCCATCCCCTCTCTTCTTTTCCTCTCTTTTTGTTCCTTTTCTGTCCAAATCACCTTTTTGAGATGCCCCCTTCTGTTTCTTTCTGACATTATAATTACTTTTCAAATTGCACTTTTTGTTATTGCTTCAGATCTTAACTTTTAACTCCTTCCTTTCCCCTTCTTCCTTTTTACCACACTTAAAACTGCTTGCTCATTAAAGATGGTTTCTTTGTCCCGCCCTTCTTGTTCAGCAAGTGTCTCTTGTTGTCTTTGATATTTCAAAATCTCCATTTCAATAAATTGAATGCGGGCAAAAGTCTCTCCTTTCATTTGTGCTTCTTCTTTATATTCTTTAAGTATCGTCTTTAATTCTTCCAGGAGTGATGGCATTTTGAAAAGTTCTTTATTTTTTAAACAACCCCCAGTTAATTTTAGTCTGTTTCCCTAGGATCCACTATCAAAATTCCAGGAATCATACAATAGTCTATAGTTGTCTCTTGCTTCTTTTCTCACTTTCTCTTTTGAGGGGCTTTGTTATCTTGTAACAGGATTGCAGCTAGAACGTATCCTTCTCAAATCTTGTTAAAATTCACTCTCAATACTTTTAAACTCCAGGTGGTATCCTCCATTTTTCCAGATTTCACCCGCTTTTTGTTTTCCTCCTCTGCTTTCTTTCTCTCTTTTCAGAAGGCTTTTTAATTATTCAGAAATTTTTGTCCCTTTGAAACTTTATTTTCAGCTAAGAATAGCCTATTAATGTCAAAGAGAATTAATATCAATTCTTATTCAAATCTCTTCTTCTTAACGTTTAAGGTCTATTAGAACTGTCAGTTTTAAAGAGGAAGGAAAAACAATTCTTTTCCCTTTCACTTTTCTTCCGCTGCTTTAAGAAAGTCTTTTTTAGGGATAGTATTATTTTTTGTTGCTCAGATTCCAGGTACCTTAAGTGGGTGATTTCTCTGTTCAGCCTGGTCAGTCACACTTTCTCTTTCCAACTTCCTCCTGCACGATCTTGTCCAGTATGGTTCTTCTTTGAGGTGGCCATTTCTGACCACCGCTGCAACCGCCTTCAGGAAAGGGAGTAAAAGCCAGTTGGGGAGGAGAGATGACTCTCCTCGACCCTGCTAGTGGTCTCCCCACTCTTCACCACCTCTACGGGGCGGTTTTACCTCAGTACAATCCTTGATAATCTTTCAGCATGGTTGTTTGCAGATATTTTATTCCCCAGCTTGATAACATTATCAGTGCAATGATGATAGGATCATGTGCCTGATGGTACAATAGATGATGATATCTAGTCCGGTAGTAAAATGTCTTCAAGGAAACAACCCATATCAAAGTACACCAAGGACTCTACAGTTCAATCCTGAACTGCAGATATTTATTTTACTGGATCTTACTCAGTGCTTGTTCAAACTCCAAGTTCAGAATACAGCTGAAAGGGATTTTGGAGATCTTTCAGTCCAATCCCCTGCTCAAAGGGGAGACCCTATACCAGTGATGGCGAACCTTTTTGTTGTGGTGTGCCGAAGGCGCACATGTGCCATCACCCACAATGCAATGTGCCCTGCACATGTGTGCGCAACCCCCCCATACCTGCACTGCACATATGAATGCCTCACAGCTGATTTTCTGCCCATTTGAGGCCTTTTTTGCCCTCCTGGGGCTCAAAGGAAGCCTCTGCAGCCTTTCCGGAAATACTGGTAGTGCCAAAACTGGTCCATTTTTCAGCCTCCAAAGGCTGCAGAGGCTTCCCTCGAGCCTCCAGGAGGGCAAAAAAGGCCTCAAACAGGCCAAAAATTACCTGGGATGCCTGTGCATGCACAGTGCAGGTAAGTTTGACTGGGGATCGCATGCCCACACAAATTGCTCTGCATGCCACCTGTGGTTCACCATCACAGCCCTATACCATTTCAGACAGGTGGCTGTCCAGTCTCTTCTTTAAAACCTCTAGGGATGAAGCACCCATTTCTGAAGGCAGGCTATTCCTCGGGTTAATTGTCCTCACTCTCAGGAAGTTTATCCTTAATTCTAGGTTGCTTCTCTACTTGATTAGTTTCCATCCATTGTTTCTTGTCCTGCCCCTCTGGTGCTTTGGAAAATAAGTAGACCATCTCTTCCTTGTGGCAGCCCCTCAAATACTGCAACATTTTTATCATGTCACCCATAGTCCTTCTTTTCTGTAGATTAGCCCTACCCAAATCCTACAACTGTTGTTTATGTCTTAGTCCCCAGGCCTTGAATTCTCTTAGTTTCTCTTCTCTACATTTTATCCAAAGTCTCAATATCTTTTTTGCAATGGGGTGGCAAAAACTGAATACAGTATTCTAGGTGTTGTCTTACTAAGTTTCATAAAGTGGTACTAATAGTTCACATTATTTTGATTCTATGCCTCTGTTTATACAACCAAGGATTGTGTTAGCTTTTTTGGCTGATGATATACATCACTGGCTCACACTTAAGTGATCATCCACTAGCACTCTAAGGTCCTCTCACAGTTGCTGTTTTTGAGGCAAGTTTCACCTAATCTGTACTTTTACATTTGGGTTTTCCTACCTAAATATATCTTGCTTTTCTTCACATCAATTTGTTCATTTTGTTGGATAGGACTCGTTGTTCAAGTCTGCCAAGATCCTTTTGGATGCTGGGCTTGTCTTCTGGGGTGTTGGCTATTCCTGCAAATTTAGTGTCATCTGTAAATTTGATGAGTTCCCCTTCTATTCCCTGATCTAAGTCATTTATAAAGATATTGAAGAGTACTGGGTCTAAGATGGAACCTTGTGGTACCCCACCACTTACTTTCTTCCATGTACAGTAGATGTAGTACCATTACTTGTACTACTTGTTGAGTATGGTTTGTCAGCCATACTAATCCATCTGGTGCAGAGGCTGTATTCAGCAGGTTCTGACCAGTTCTGGAGAACTGGTAGTGGAAATTTTGAGTAGTTTGAAGAACCAGCAAATGCCATCTCTGACTGGCCCCACCCCCATCTATTCTCTGCCTCCTGAGTCTCAGCTGATCACCTGGGTCTTCTTTTGTTGCCCTGCACAGGAGAATGGAGCTGGAAAGCAGTTTAGTGGGGTGGGGAAGAAATGGAGATTTTGCAGTAACCTTCCCCTGCCATGCCCACCAAGCCACACCAACAGAACAGGTAGTGATTTTTTTTGAATCCCACCACTGATCTCCTGGTGGTGCTGTCTAGCTCACATTTTTGTAACTGATAAGTAGTAGGTTGTGGTGTACTTTGTTGAATATCTTGCTGAAATCTAAGTATACTCTACCCATAGCATTTCACTGGTCTACAAACAGAAGTTGAAAAATGCTTGGACAGGAGAGCCATTAGTGTTTGCTGAATATTGAGAGGACTTTGAGATCATATGCTGCTTGAAATTACCCTGACAAAAATATTTTCATTATATTTGAGACAAGACCTTAAACGTAACTTCTTTCATGAACCCATCTTTGCATTGACTTCCACTTTTAAAATGAATTCCCTAATCTACAGATTTCCATAATTTTCTTTCTGTTTAGAAAGCCCCTTTTTCTAGGTGTACCAAAAGTTGCCTCCCAGGATACACCAAGCTCACAAGAGAAGGAGAACCATTGTGCTGCTATGACTGCTCTCCATGCATGGAAGGAACAATCTCCACACAGGAAGGTAAGTGGTGCAAGGACAAAAAAGGAGCATCAGCCTTTTATTTTAGAGACACTTAGAGTAACCACGATTTACTCTCCTATGCCAGTATGCTGCATCCATACTCAGGAAATAGAAAAAAAGACCCAGCAGTGTTAAGTGTTCAATAAAAGTAGGATTTTACTATGGTGGATGTTTTCAGAAACTGCTGAAACACTAAAAAGTAATGTTGAAATAAATGGAAGAACCTTAAGAAAGGAAAGAATTTGAAACAGGTATACAAAGCCAAGAACAACTATTAGGAGGCATATATAAATAATTTTTGAAATAGGACATGGAGATGGAACAAATAAACAACTGTATGATAAAATGAATAAAAAATCAAATAAATAATTGCAATACAAAGATGAGAACAGCTTTTGGGGAATCCAGGAAATTCATTCCAAGTTATAATAGAAGGGGAAATGTTTTACAGACAGTATACAAATATATAAACAATTGATAAACAGACAAATCATACAATAAATGTTGGAAATCCTATAACAAAGATGGAATGATTTATCATTTGTGGCAGTTATGCAGACAAACTCAAAAAAGTTCAGAGAATGAAATATAACAGAATATTCAGAAAGGACCCCTAAACAAACATTGAATTGAAACCCCAAATATTCTTTTGAGGTATAATTCTAAAAATCTGGTACAGAATTGGAAAAACACATTTTGTCAGTGATGTCACATTGAAAGGTGAAATTAGAGAATTTGCTGCAATGGCAATATTTACAATATCTAAAGCAGATGTCACCAAACTTTTGGACCTCAGGGACCACTAAATTCATAATTTTAAATTCCATGGAGCACTAATATGAATCCAGCGTGCCGCTGGCTGAAGCACCTGGACTCCCAGTGATGGGATACGGTCCTTCAGGCATTTAGCTTGGCTGCCTGTTTCTGCAACCTTAAATACTCAAAGAGCTATTTGGACCCGTTTCCCACAGAAAACAAAACACTGAGATCTCTCATCTCTCTCTCTCATCTCTCCCTCTCTCTCTCATATCTCTCTCATATCTGATTTAATATTTGATTTAATTCTATTTTAACTTTTGTATTTGTATGGTTGTTTTTTATGTGAGCCGCCCTGAGTCCTCCGGGAGACAGGACGGCATATAAGACCAAATAAGAAATAAATAAATAAATCTCTCTCTCTGTATCTCTTTTTCTCTTTCTCTCTCTCATCTCTCTCTCATCTCTCTGTATCTCTGTGTATCTTTCTCTTCTCTCTCTCTGTATCTCTCTCTTTCTCATCTCTCTCTCTTTCTCTCTCTCTCCTCTCTTTCTCATCTCTCTCATCTCTCTCTCTGTGTGTGTCTCTACTTTCTCTGTGTATCTCTCTTTTTCTCTTTCTCTCTCTCTCTCATCTCTCTCTCATCTTTCTGTATCTCTGTGTCACTCTTCCCTCCTGTACCTCTTTCCACCTCTCCATTCTCTCTTCTTGCTCATTCTGTGTACTCTCTTTGCACATTGCACCAGCTGCAGAGTTGCACATTGCATGTACCACCCTACGTCAGAGATTTCCAGCACCACCACCAGCTGCCTGGCTGGTCCCATAATCCAGAGCTCTAATCACAGGACTGGCCCATTGGTCATCCTAGAGCAGTTCCTCCACCTGGGTGTGCTGCAGACCATCAACATTTTCTCATGGACCACCAGTGGACCACTGGTTGGTGACCTCTGATCTAAAGTATCTATGATAGAAGTTGCAAGAATGGCTACCATACATACCGCATATGAGGCAGAGAATTTAGAACTTTGGAACATGGTTTCTGGAAAGACAGTTCTGTACTTGGCAAATAAAGAAAAGGGATGGTGGCAATGTTTTTCTATAATCATTTCCTACTTTATTAATGCTTAGTAACTTATCGTTTTGTGTTATTTAATTGTCAATATCCAGTGTAAATAATTTTTCCTTTAAATTTCATGATTCTAATGATAGAAATATTTTTATCTTTAAAAAAGGCAGAAAAGAAGCAAAGAAAGCCTTCACTGGTGTACATACACTCTGCTTCTAATCAAAATTGATCATGAGGTGTAAAATGTCACTGAATCACTAGATAAACAGCAATTCATGTTTTCCAGATGCAGCACATTGTGAAAACTGTCCAGATGAACAACATTCCAACCAGAAGCGAGATCAATGTATCCCCAAAGTTAAGACTTTCCTGTCCTACAAAGAAATGTTAGGTCTCATCCTGGCTATCATGGCCTTATTTTTCTCTCTAACCACTGCCTTAGTTCTAGGAATCTTCATTAAATACCGAGAAACTCCCATAGTCAAAGCCAATAACCGGGATCTCACCTACATTCTCTTGGTCTCTCCTGCTTTCCTTTTTGACCACCCTTCTATTCATTGGTCAGCCCCAGAAAGTGACCTGCCTTCTTCAACAAATCACCTTCAGTGTGGTTTTCTCAGTTGCCATCTCTTCCTTGCTGGCCAAGACAATCATGGTGGTGGTAGCATTTTTGGCCAAAACCAGGTAGCAGGATGAGAAAATGGTTGGGAAAAAGTCTGGCCAACTCCATTGTCTTGTCCTGTTCTGGAGTTCAGGTGGGCATCTGCCTTACATGGTTGGGAATTTCTCACCCATTTCCACATTCTGACCTGCATTCTCAACCAGGAGAGATACTCCTGCAGTGCAATGAAGGCTCAGTCATCATGTTCTACACTGCCCTTGGCTACATGGGCTTTCTGGCTGCCACCTGCTTCTTCGTGGCTTTTCTGTCTCGCAAACTTCCAGGGACTTTCAATGAAGCCAAGTGGATCACCTTCAGCATGCTGGTTTTCTGCAGTGTTTGGATCTCCTTTGTCCCCACCTACCTGAGCACCAAAGGGAAATACATGGTGGCTGTGCAGATATTCTCCATCTTGGCCTCCAGCCTGGGTTTACTGGGCTGCATTTTTGTTCCCAAATGTTACATCCTTATTCTGAGACCTGACATGAACACTAAGGAGCATCTAATAATGAAAAACAATGAGGCCTCTTGATTTTGAAAGTTATTTGTTACCCAAATCATTGTTAAGATAAAATAGGATAGTTGGAAGTGAAATCTTTGTTATATTATTATTATTTTATTTTATTAGACTTGTATGCCACCCTCTCTCCCTAAGGACTCAGAGCGGCAAACAGTAAAAGAAACCCAGTACAAATTACAATAAAAGCCATTAAAAAATACAAGCCTAATCAATATTATACAAAATTTAAAATTAATTAAAACTGTTATGTATGTAGGTTTGAATGTTATTGGTTTATTTGAACTGCTCTTGTAAAATGTCAAATGGTATTGGTTTAAATAGTGTGGGAAGAAACCATGCACTCCCATTGGCTGGCAACCACGGCTGCAGGCTATAAGAGGCAGCCGTAGCCAAGCCAACTCTGGTCCATTCAAGCTGTAGTCACTGAATAAACTCTTCGCTGGAACTCTTCGCGTCTGACTCTTCATGCAAACGTAACACTGGTGACGAAGGTGGGATTTCCCTGAAGAGAAGACAACGCGGAAGGCGAACAGAAGAGCGAGATGGCTGCGCTGAACACCCCCCCAGCCCCATTCGATCTGGCGGCAGAAGACTGGGAATCAGATCGGATCGCTTCCAGATGTACCTGGAAGGAAATGACCCTCGACATTCCCGAGACGGAAGAGGGCGGTATTTCTTACATGACTGCGTCCGGCAGTCTTCAAGATGGCAAAGGCATTGGCGGAGCTGCAGAACTGAAGGTAATGGAATGGCCTGATTTAGAGAAGCTTTTTAAGAGCCCATTAAGAGACACGAATTTTACCGTCGGATCAAGGGAAAGAGAATGTTAATGACTTCATGGCAAGTTTAAGGGACATTGGGGTGCTTGTGTACCAACTTAGAAGAGGCCATGCATGATCGGTTTGTTTTAGGCCTCAAAGATAAGGTCTTACAAAGCAAACTGTTAATGAAACCTAAGATCACGCTTAAGGAGGCCATTGAAGAAGCTGTTTCAGCGAAGCCACCAAGTCCTCAGCAGCGCCATGAAAAAGATTAACAAGGCCTCAAGCCAGGCCTCAAGCCATTCTGATGTGGAAAATCCACAACAACCCATTGCTAACAAATAGACTCTGATTCAGATTGCAGTGAGGTGGAGGAAGGGATTTTAGACTCAGAATGGAGAAGAAAAGGAAAGACCCTGGGAGAAAGAGGCAATATTATTGCAGAGGCTGTGGGGCACCCTGCACTGAATGCAAGTTCTTAGACACCATCTGCCCTACGTTGTGAGAAAAGGGGTCACCTAGCCAGAGTCTGCAAATCATCCAGAACTCCACCTAGTAGGAAGAAATTTCCTGAAAAGGATTTTAAGCCCAACAACTTCATTGAAAAGATGGGGCCAATTCAGAAGCAAATGGGAAGAATGAAACTCACCAAACAATCACCATTGGTCATTCTTCACCCTTGAGAAGCAGAAAAGTACACATGAAGGTGTTCATTGAAGGAAGGCCTTGCCAAATGGAAGTGGACTCAGGCTCTTATTTATCTATGGTGTCATGGGACACTATTCACAGGCTACTTCCCAACATTCAGAAGAAACATTTCCAGAAGCAAGCACTGACTCTTAAAGACTACCAAGGGAACAAGATTCCAGTAGTTGGAGCAAGAGATTTCAACGCAGTTTAAAGGCCACACCAAACGCTTGCCTCTGACCATCGTGGACAAGGATCGCCCAAGCTTGCTGGGACTTGAGTGGTTCAAGCCACTAGGCATCGAGGTGACTGGCATCAATCACGTGAGCAACTCTGAATGGGAGGAGGCCTTGAAGTCTGAGTTTCCAGAGGTCTTCAGCGAAGGACTGGGCAAGTATATGGGGACCCCTATCACTTTCAACCTAGATCCCAAGGTGCCCCCAATTCATTTAAAGCCCAGGAGGGTTCCATTTGCTTTAAAGGAAAAAATTGATGCACAATTAGACAAATTAATTGCTCAAGGGGTTTTAGAGCCCACTGATCACTCCAGATGGAAACACCCATAGTCACACCAGTCAAGGCTGATGGGTCAGTAAGAATCTGTGGAGACTATAAGGGGACACTGAACCATGTGCTGCAGCAGAGCGCATACCCAGTGCCAGTTGTGCATCATCTGTTACATTCACTTGGCAGGGGTACAGTCTTTGCCAAATTGACTTGGCCCAGGCATATCAACAACTAACAGTTGATGATGCCACTGCAGAGGCCCAAACCATTGTGACTCACAGAGGTGCCTTCAAATGTAAAAGGTTACAATTTGGAGTGCTGGCACCAGGCATTTTTTCAAAGTCTTATGGAAAGAATGCTTCAAGGACTGCCAGGGGTAGTGCCTTACTTTGATGATGTGTTAATCTCTGCTGAAAATGACACTCAGCTTCAAGAAAGACTCAGAGAAGTCCTTACCAGATTCAGAAAAGTGGTTTAAAAGTCAAGGAAGAAAAATGCACACTTAAAACAGACAGGGTTGAGTTCCTGGGCTACATGATTGACAAGCATGGCATCCACCCTACTGATGCCAAGGTTAAAGCAATCAAAGAAGCCCCTAAACCTAAATGCAAAACAGATTTGCAAGCCTTCCTTGGACTCATTAACTTTTATCACATGTTTTCTCAAAAGGCAACCATTGCTGAACCTTGCACAGATTGCTTGATAAGAAGGCTGTTTGGATCTGGGGAGGAAGGAATCAGCATTTAACAGTATTAAGAGACTAATCACATCTGATGCTGTATTGATACAATTCTCTGAGAATTTGCCTGTTGTACTGACTTGTGATGCATCCCTTGGAGGGGGGGGGGTTTGAGCCACAGGCTTCCCAGTGGGAGGAAGCCCTATTGCATTTTACTCGCACTTTGACCAAAGCAGAGAGGAATTATAGCCAACTGGACAAGAGGCATTGGCAGTTGTTGCAGCTGTCAAGAAATTTCATGAATATCTGTATGGCAGGACATTTACCATTGTTACAGATCACAAACCTTTATTAGGCATTGTGGCAGGAGACAAACCTACACCTACTATCCTGTCACCAAGAATGCTGAGGTGGACTGAATTTCTTGCAGCCTATTCATACAAACTGATTCACAGGCCTGGCAAGGACATTGACATGCTGATGCACTGAGTCATTTCCACTGCCTTGCCACAAGGAGGACTTGAACCTGAAACACACACCTTTTTCCTAGAAACTGTTGCTAAGCTCCTCCAGTTCATGCTGAAATTGCCAGAGACTGCCAAAGACACTGTGTTGGCTCCTGTTATAGGCTGGATTAAGAAAGGTTGGTCTCTTCAAGATCTACCTCACCTTGCCCAACCTTTAAGTCCAGGCAAACTGAATTATCTGTATTAAGAGGATGTATTTGTGGGGTAACAGGGTGGGTTATTCCTGCAAAACTGCAAAAGAGAGGTTTTGGAAATGTTACATGAGGGTCATCCTGGGATTTAGTAAGGATGAAGGGATTGGCCAGGAGTTATGTATGGTGGCCAGGTATTGACAAAATGGTTGAAAACTGTACTTGTCCCAATTGCCAGGTAGTCAGGCCTGCCCCACCCTCAGCCCCCCACACAGGAATGGGAATGTCCTAGGGGCCCGTGGGTTCAGGATCCACATTGATTTTGCAGGTCTCCTAGAGGGCACACTTTTCTTGTTATAGTAGATGCATATTCCAAATGGCTCAAGGTATTTCCCAAGACATCTCCACCACAATGATGCTGTCATCAAGCAGCTCAGAAACTGTTTGTAACCCATGGTTACCTGATGTTCTTGTCTCTGACAATGCCCTCAATTTACATCCACATTTTGAATCCTTTCTAGCACAACAGGGTATCAGACATGCCCCACTGCCCCTGGGCACCCTTCGCTAATGGTTGGTGGAATGCAGGGTACGCTTATCAAAGAGAAGCTCCAGCACTGTCCTGGGGACATCAATGAGAAGCTTGAAAAACTTAGTGTTCAGCATATCACTCTAGCCCATCTGCCTTTCATCCCATCCTTGTTGATGGGTAGAACTTAGGTCTTCCTTTGACCGCCTCATCCCACTTATGCACCCCAACGCACCACTGATTCCCACTTCCAAAGTTCACTTTCAGTGTGGGTGATTCTGC
>CM019149.1:28831954-28862234 GCA_009733165.1 Naja naja
TGCATCTCTCTCTCTCTCTCCTCTCCCCACCGTATCTCTCTCCTTCTCATCTTTCTCTCTTTCTCCATCTCTCTCATCTCATGGGCCAGCCAGTGTCTTGGGGCCAAGAGCAAGTAGCATGTCTCCCAGTCGCACAGCACCAAGAAGGGCTGGAAGAAATTCCCATGAGACCCACCATGAGATGAAGCTTCACTCCCACCCTGGAATATGGAGCAAATCTCCATCCCCCTCCCTTCCCTTCTCAGGCCAGGTGAGGGGTGAGTGGGAGGGGTGGGTGAAGGGTGGGGGCCAGCCAGTGGTGGGTTCAGCTGACAGGAAGATACAGCAGAGGAAAGAAAGAGCTGTGGGTTGCCGACACCCACTGCTTCAGATAGCCTGCACTGCCACCCCCACCCCCTCTTGCCACAACAGCACCCTTTATCTCATTCCAGCCGGTGAGGGCTGTGCTACTCCTTGCACATTGCACCAGCTGCAGAGTTGCACATTGCATGTACCACCCTCTACGTCAGAGATTTCCAGCACCACCACCAGCTGCCTGGCTGGTCCCATAATCCAGAGCTCTAATCACAGGACTGGCCCATTGGTCATCCTAGAGCAGTTCCTCCACCTGGGTGTGCTGCAGACCATCAACATTTCCTCATGGACCACCAGTGGACCACTGGTTGGTGACCTCTGATCTAAAGTATCTATGATAGAAGTTGCAAGAATGGCTACCATACATACAGCATATGAGGCAGATTTAGAACTTTGGAACATGGTTTCTGGAAAGACAGTTCTGTACTTGGCAAATAAAAAAGAAAAGGGATGGTGGCAATGTTTTTCTATAATCATTTCCTACTTTATTAATGCTTAGTAACTTATCGTTTTGTGTTATTTAATTGTCAATATCCAGTGTAAATAATTTTTCCTTTAAATTTCATGATTCTAATGATAGAAATATTTTTATCTTTAAAAAGGCAGAAAAAGCAAAAGCCTTCACTGGTGTACATACACTCTGCTTCTAGTCAATTGATCATGAGGTGTAAAATGTCACTGAATCACTAGATAAACAGCAATTCATGTTTTCCAGATGCAGCACATTGTGAAAACTGTCCAGATGAACAACATTCCAACCAGAAGCGAGATCAGTGTATCCCCAAAGTTAAGACTTTCCTGTCCTACAAAGAAATGTTAGGTCTCATCCTGGCTATCATGGCCTTATTTTTCTCTCTAACCACTGCCTTAGTTCTAGGAATCTTCATTAAATACCGAGACACTCCCATAGTCAAAGCCAATAACCGGGATCTCACCTACATTCTCTTGGTCTCTCTCCTGCTTTCCTTTTTGACCACCCTTCTATTCATTGGTCAGCCCCAGAAAGTGACCTGCCTTCTTCAACAAATCACCTTCAGCGTGGTTTTCTCAGTTGCCATCTCTTCCTTGCTGGCCAAGACAATCATGGTGGTGGTAGCATTTTTGGCCACAAAACCAGGTAGCAGGATGAGAAAATGGTTGGGAAAAAGTCTGGCCAACTCCATTGTCTTGTCCTGTTCTGGAGTTCAGGTGGGCATCTGCCTTACATGGTTGGGAATTTCTCACCCATTTCCACATTCTGACCTGCATTCTCAACCAGGAGAGATACTCCTGCAGTGCAATGAAGGCTCAGTCATCATGTTCTACACTGCCCTTGGCTACATGGGCTCTGGCTGCCACCTGCTTCTTCGTGGCTTTTCTGTCTCGAAAACTTCCAGGGACTTTCAATGAAGCCAAGTGGATCACCTTCAGCATGCTGGTTTTCTGCAGTGTTTGGATCTCCTTTGTCCCCACCTACCTGAGCACCAAAGGGAAATACATGGTGGCTGTGCAGATATTCTCCATCTTGGCCTCCAGCCTGGGTTTACTGGGCTGCATTTTTGTTCCCAAATGTTACATCCTTATTCTGAGACCTGACATGAACACTAAGGGCATCTAATAATGAAAACAATGAGGCCTCTTGATTTTGAAAGTTATTTGTTACCCAAATCATTGTTAAGATAAAATAGGATAGTTGGAAGTGAAATCTTTGTTATATTATTATTATTATTTTATTTATTAGACTTGTATGCATACCTCTCTCCCTAAGGACTCAGAAGCGCAAACAGTAAAAAAACCCAGTACAAATTACAATAAAGCCATTAAAAATACAAGCCTAATCAATATTATACAAAATTTAAAATTAATTAAAACTGTTATGTATGTAGGTTTGAATGTTATTGGTTTATTTGAACTGTTCTTGTAAAATGTCAAATGGTATTGGTTTAAATAGTGCGGGAAGAACCCTGCACTCCCATTGGCTGGCAACCACGGCTGCAGGCTATAAGAGGCAGCCGTAGCCAATAACTCTGGTCCATTCAGCTGTAGTCACTGAATAAACTCTTCCTGGAACTCTTCATCCTGACTCTTCATGCAAACTTAACACTGGCTGCGAAGGTGGGATTTCCCTGAAGAGAGAGACAACGGCGGAAGGCGAAGAAGAAGACGGATGGCTGCGCTGAACACCCCCAGCCCCATTCGATCCGGTGGCAGAAGACTGGGAATCGTATGCGGATCGCTTCCAGATGTACCTGGAAGGAAATGACCTCACTGACATTCCCGAGAGACGGAAGAGGGCGGTATTTCTTATGCACTGTGGTCCGGCAGTCTTCAAGATGGCAAAGGCATTGGCGGGAGCTGCAGAACTGAAGGTAATGGAATGGCCTGATTTAGAGAAGCTTTTAAGAGCCCATTACGCCCCACAAGTATCGTGCCTCATTAAGAGACACGAATTTTACTGTCGGGATCAAGGGGAAAGCGAGAATGTTAATGACTTCATGGCAAGTTTAAGGGACATTGGGGGTGCTTGTGTACCAACTTAGAAGAGGCCATGCATGATCAGTTTGTTTTAGGCCTCAAAGATAAGGTCTTACAAAGCAAACTGTTAATGAAACCTAAGATCACGTTTAAGGAGGCCATTGAAGAAGCTGTTTCAGCGGAAGCCACCAAGTCCTCAGCAGCGGCCATGAAAAAGATTAACAAGGCCTCAAGCCAGGCCTCAAGCCATTCTGATGTGGAAAAATCCACAACAACATTCTGAACAAATAGACTCTGATTCAGATTGCAGTGAGGTGGAGGAAGGGATTTTTAGACTCAGAATGGAGAAGAAAAGGAAAGACCCTGGGAGAAAGAGGCAAGAATATTATTGCAGAGGCTGTGGGGGGCATCCCACTGCACTGAGCAAGTTCTTGACACCATCTGCCTATGTTGTGAGAAAAGGGTCACCTAGCCAGAGTCTGCAAATCATCCAGAACTCCACCTAGTAGGAAGAAATTTCCTGAAAAGGATTTTAAGCCCAACAACTTCATTGAAAAGATGGGGCAATTCAGAAACAAATGGGAAGAATGAAACTCATCAAACAATCACCATTGGTCATTCTTCACCCTTGAGAAGCAGAAAAGTACACATGAAGGTGTTTATTGAAGGAAGGCCTTGCCAAATGGAAGTGGACTCAGGCTCTTACTTATCTATGGTGTCATGGGACACTATTCACAGGCTACTTCCCAACATTCAGAAGAAACATTTCCAGAAGCAAGCACTGACTCTTAAAGACTACCAAGGAACAAGATTCCAGTAGTTGGAGCAAGAGATTTCAACGTGCAGTTTAAAGGCCACACCAAACGTTTGCCTCTGACCATCGTGGACAAGGATCGCCCAAGCTTGCTGGGACTTGAGTGGTTCAAGCCACTAGGCATCGAGGTGACTGGCATCAATCACGTGAGCAACTCTGAATGGGAGGAGTCCTTGAAGTCTGAGTTTCCAGAGGTCTTCAGCAGAAGGACTGGGCAAGTATATGGGGACCCTATCACTTTCAACTTAGATCCCAAGGTGCCCCCAATTCATTTAAAGCCCAGGAGGGTTCCATTTGCTTTAAAGGAAAAAATTGATGCACAATTAGACAAATTAATTGCTCAAGGGTTTTAGAGCCCACTGATCACTCCAGATGGGCACCCATAGTCACACCAGTCAAGGCTGATGGGTCAGTGAGAATCTGTGGAGACTATAAGGGGACACTGAACCATGTGCTGCAGCAGAGCATATACCCAGTGCCAGTTGTGCATCATCTGTTACATTCACTTGGCAGGGGTACAGTCTTTGCCAAATTGGACTTGGCCCAGGCATATCAACAACTAACAGTTGATGATGCCACTGCAGAGGCACAAACCATTGTGACTCACAGAGGTGCCTTCAAATGTAAAAGGTTACAATTTGGAGTAAGCGTGGCACCATTTTCAAAGTCTTATGGAAAGAATGCTTCAAGGACTGCCAGGGTAGTGCCTTACTTTGATGATGTGTTAATCTCTGCTGAAAATGACACTCAGCTTCAAGAAAGACTCAGAGAAGTCCTTACCAGATTCAGAAAAGCGGGTTTAAAGTCAAGGAAGAAAAATGCACACTTAAAACAGACAGGGTTGAGTTCCTGGGCTACATGATTGACAAGCATGGCACCCACCCTACTGATGCCAAAGTTAAAGCAATCAAAGAAGCCCCTGAACCTAAATGCAAAACAGATTTGCAAGCCTTCCTTGGACTCATTAACTTTTATCACATGTTTCTACCTCAAAAGGCAACCATTGCTGAACCTTTGCACAGATTGCTTGATAAAAAGCTGTTTGGATCTGGGGAAGGAACAATCAGCATTTAACAGTATTAGAGACTAATCACATCTGATGCTGTATTGATACAATTCTCTGAGAATTTGCCTGTTGTACTGACTTGTGATGCATCCCCCTTTGGAGTGGGGGTGGGGTTTGAGTCACAGGCTTCCCAGTGGGAGGGAAGCCCCTTGCATTTACTCTCACACTTTGACCAAAGCAGAGAGGAATTATAGCCAACTGGATGAAGAGGCCTTGGCAGTTGTTGCAGCTGTCAAGAAATTTTATGAATATCTGTATGGCAGGACATTTACCATTGTTACAGATCACAAACCTTTATTAGGCATTGTGGCAGGAGACAAACCACCACCTACTATCCTGTCACCAAGAATGCTGAGGTGGACTGAATTTCTTGCAGCCTATTCATACAAACTGATTCACAGGCCTGGCAAGGACATTGGACATGCTGATGCACTGAGTCATTTCCACTGCCTTGCCACAGGAGGACTTGAACTTGAAACACACACCTTTTCCTAGAAACTGTTGCTAAGCTTCCAGTTCATGCTGCTGAAATTGCCAGAGAGACTTCAAAGACACTGTGTTGGCTCCTGTTATAGGCTGGATTAAGAAAGGTTGGTCTCTTCAAGATCTACCTCACCTTGCCCAACCTTTTAGTCCAGGCAAACTGAACTATCTGTATTAAGGGATGTATTTTGTGGGGTAACAGGGTGGTTATTCCTGCAAAACTGCAAAAGAGGAGTTTGGAAATGTTACATGAGGTCATCCTGGGATTGTAAGGATGAAGGGATTGGCCAGGAGTTATGTATGGTGGCCAGGTATTGACAAAATGGTTGAAAACTGGGTTGCATCTTGTCCCAATTGCCAGGTAGTCAGGCCTGCACCTCACGCCCCCCACACAGGAATGGGAATGTCCTAGGGCCCGTGGTCTAGGATCCACATTGATTTACGGGCCCTACTAGAGGGCACACTTTTCTTGTTATAGTAGATGCATATTCCAAATGGCTCAAGGTATTTCCCATGACATCCACCACAACTGATGCTGTCATCAAGCAGCTCAGAAAACTGTTTGTAACCCGGGTTACCTGATGTTCTTGTCTCTGACAATGGCCCTCAATTTACATCTAACATTTTGAATCCTTTCTAACACAAAGGGTATCAGACATGCCCTTACTGCCCCTGGGCACCCTTGGCTAATGGCGGGTTGAATGCATGGCAGCTTTTACCAAGAAGCTCAGCAACTGGGTCCTGGGGACATCACTGAGAAGCTTGAAAAACTTCTTAGTGTTCAGCACATCACCTATTGCATCTACTAACTTATCCCCAGCAGGTTGTTGATGGGTAGAAACTTAAGTCTCCCTTGATTGCTTCTTCATCCCACTATACTTAGCACCACTGGATTCCACTTCCAAAGTTATTACTTTCAGTGTGGTGATTCTGTGTATGCTAAGAACCTTATAGATGAGCCTTTGTGGATTCCTGCTGAAATAACTCAAATCACTGGCCCTCGTTCTTACAGGGTATAAACAGAGGATGGACTCCTCTGGAGCAGGCACATTGATCAACTTAGATCCAGGTTCCCTCAGGAACATCGTCCCTGTCTCTCTCTGGTTCCCTCACCTGATGTCATTTCTAGGGCGGAAGGGGAGGAACAGGAGGAAAATCAGCAAGCAAGAATCAACCCCATGTGTAGCAGCCATTACGACAGGAACCATCCCGAACCCTGTCACAATGCCAAGATCCATCCTTAGAGTGGAGATTGCACATCACTACCTGACTTGTGCTTTATTGGAATGGAGATGGGTTGGGAGGAGAGACAGATTCTAACAGTGGGTCTCCTTTCACAGGAAGTCCCAGCAGGAAATGTCAGCAGACACATTTCCTCTCACTGGGTGAGAATTAAAACTTCTGAACCACAGGTCTCAGCATTGCGTGAGCCCCACCTATTTAAAAATACATTAGATAGGTTGGGTTTGGTATGGACTGAACCTAGTGGGGGGGGTGTTATGTATGTAGGTTTGAATGTTATTGGTTTATTTGAACTGTTCTTGTAAATTGTTAAATGGTATTGGTTTAAATAGTGCGGGAAGAAACCCTACACTCCCATTGGCTGGCAACTACGGCTGCTGGCTATAAGAAGCAGCCATAGCCCAGCCAACTTGGGTCCATTCGAGCTGTAGTCACTGAATAAACTCTTTACTGAAGCTCCTCGCGTTTGACTCTTCATGCAAACTTAACAGACTCTATTCCATGTGAGGGGGTTTGTAGAAGCACCCAGATCTAAGCTGTTCCTTGGCCATATCAATCAATCAATCAACTTCCTCTGTGATATGTCAAGCACAGGAATCGGAAGAGTCAGGCAGTTCAAATGAGTATAAAGATTTATTGCAAGCTTAGAAAATCTAAGCTTCTAGGTCAAAGAAATGAGTGGGAATTAAATAAGCATTCAAGGTGGGCTGGACTTAGATCTCTTACTTGACGTAGTACAACTTGTATGACATGTGGCTCCACCTCGGGGCTGGCCTGGTCATCTCCTATATCTACTCTCTACAGGTGACCAGAAACTCTGAAACACTGAGTCAGATGTTATCTGTCATCTCTGCCCAGATAGGCATCATAATGGCAAGAAAAAGTTCTCACATTGGCATGCTGCCACCACTAACTTCCAGTCAGATTGGTAGCAGATTCTCCACATCCTTTGTGCTGCGTTGTCTTCAGTAACTGATTGGTGGTGCCCATAACCCAATACCCAGTTCTGGCAAAGCTTCATAGAATTAAAGATCAAAGGAAGAACAAGGGACATCAATTATAATATGAACATCAAATGGAAAGAAACAAAGCATTATTCATACAGAGACACTGAAAAAATCATTCACCATCATTAGCAACAGATATTCATCTCATGTAAAAACTAGATCATGAAAGATTCCCAGTGCCAGTTTATCCATACTGGTTTCAGAAAACATGCCATATTTTTCAGAGTATAAGACACTCCGGAGAATGAGACGCACCTAGCTTTTGGGGTGGAAAAGAAGAAGAAAAAATCTGCCTCTGCCTCCAGCATCCATCTGGTATTCATCTGGCCCATTCGCCACCACCACCCATTCACCGGGACCCGTTCACTGCAGCCTGTTCACGTGGCATGTTCGATGCAGCGGCAGACCATTCTAGAACAGCTGATCAGTGCCGCACCCCCCCCTCCCCACTGAAATATTCACTGTATAAGACGCACAGACATTTCCACCCACTTGGGGATTGCATTATACTCCAAAAATATGGTATATATTAGCTACATGATTTTAATGTAATTATTTTACAGAATATTAATCCTGAAGATTACTTTGTCAGTTTCATTGCAGGTAATCCTCACTTAATGATAGTGATGGGACCTTTATTTCAGTCACTAAGCAATGTGGTTATAAAGCTACTGCACCACTTAGTGACACCAGTCCTAACAGTTAACATTGCTCTTGTTAAAATAGGATTATGGATCTGTCTGTGGAGATTCTGAGTCATCCAATTCATGGTTATCCCAAAGATGCTTTTTCAAGAGGCAACTGAGCTTACTGGTTTTTCTTTGAAGATGTTTCGCTTCTCATCCAAGAAGCTTCTTCCACTCTGGATGAGAAGTGAAAGGTCTTTGAAGAAAAACAAGACAGAGCAGAAGAAGCTTCTTGGATGAGAAGCAAAATGTCTTTAAAAAAAACCCAGAAAGTCCAATTTCCACTTGGAAAAACACCTTTAGGATTATGGATCATTAAGAAAAGATATTACATGAGAGGGGCTTGAAGTTTCCTTCCAACTTCCCACAAACAAAGTCAATGGAGAAGTTCCTTGGGCAAAAAAGTAATGGGGAACAACCTCTCAGCTTCCCTGCCAGCTTATTGGTTTTGGTTATGAGAAGCCAGCAGGGAAGCTAACAAATGGTGATCATGGGACCACAGGATGTTGAAAGCCATCATGAGAGCCAGTTGTCAGGTGCCAGATCACAATCATGTGACTTTGGGGGTATTTAGATGACTGTAACCGTTCGGACAGCTTCTTCAGCAGTGATCTAAATTCAAACTGTCACTGTATGAGTGGTCATTATCCCAAAATACCTGTAGTTAGCCATTATAATTCAGAACTCATATTCATGGACAAAGATTGTTTAAAACACCCAAAAAGGAGATTACTTACAAGGCATAATGTTTTATACTCGTAAGCTATACAAAAATAGTTGCTAAAAATCAGGAGCCTGCCAAGCTTTTCATCATGAGATGTTCCTTCGTGTTCATATCAGGTCTCAGAATAATGATATAGCATTTGGGGACAAAAATACACCCCAGTAAACCCAGGCTGGAGGCCAGGATGGAGAAGATTTGCACGGCTACCATGTATTTCCCTTTGGTGCTCAGGTAGGTGGGGACAAAGGAGATCCAAACACTGCAGAAAACCAGCATGCTGAAGGTGATCCACTTGGCTTCATTGAATGTCCCTGGAAGCTTGCGGGCCAGAAAAGCCACTATGAAGCAGATGGTAGCAAGGAACCCCATGTAGCCAAGGGCAGTATAGAACATGGTGACTGAACCTTCGTTACACTGCAGGATGATCTGTCCTGGTTGGGAATGCAGGTCAAATTCTGGGAATGCATGAGACACTCCTAGCCATACAAGGCAGATGCCCACCTGAACCCCAGAACAGGACAAGACAATAGAGATAGCCAAACTCTTTCCCAGCCATTTCCTCATCCTGCTGCCTGGTTTTGTGGCCAGAAATGCCACCACCACCATGATTGTCTTGGCCAGCAATGAAGAGACAGCAGCTGAAAAAATAATACTGAAGGTGGTTTGCCGAAGAAGACAGGTAACTTTCTTAGGTCGACCCATAAATAGAAGGGAAGTCAAGAAGGAAAGCAGGAGAGCAATCAGGAGAATGTAGGTGAGATCCCGATTATTGGCTTTGACTATGGGAGTTTCTTGGTATTTAATGAAGATTCCGAGAACAAAGGCAGTAATTATGGATAAGGCAATGGCAAAGAGAATCAGGATGAGACCCAAATTTTCTTTATAGGATAGGTAAGTTATAACTTTGGGAATACATTGATCTCGCTTCTTATTGGAATGCTGATCATCTGGGCACTTTTCACAATGGGCTGCATCTGAAAAACATTATCTAGCATGAGAGGTGGGCTGTGTTCTGACACAGGCTTTGTAAATCGTAATTAGTCATAAACTTGGGTTAAAAGCAAAACCCATTTTATTGCAACACTGGGAATTGCTTTCATTCCCAGCCAGAGCTAATCCTAAACAGTCCCCCAAGATAAGCACACACTGTTCAGTTCTGTGGAATACTGCCAAAAACAGAAGTATCCAATTAACTATAAAGGAATCCAACTGAAGTACAAAGAAATCCAATCAAACTACACAGAGCTTCAAAGATGACTCAGAACCAATCAAACTACTTTGCTTCCTGCAAAGGTCTTGTCATTTAGGTCTGACTTTTATCTGTTATGGGTGGGGCAATCACCTCCCAGCCTTACTCCTGAGTCACCCCTTTTGTTTCAGCTGCTCTTGCCTTCTAGCAGCTCTGCGCACATGCACACTGGGATCAGGCTCCCCATATTCCTCTGCTTTGCTGCTGCCAGACTCCGCAGGCTCTGAAGGCAGCACCCCACTCCCAGATGGTCCCCATCCCTGCATCGGATGCAGGACCCTCATCCGAGTCCTCTCCAGACTCCTGGACTGGTCCCCTTTCTTCCTCGCTGTCTGATTCCACTGCCATCTGCACCAGCTGCTGTCGAAACACAACAGGCTGCTGCCGGTTTGCACCAGTTCTGGTGAACCAGTAATTAAGATTAGGTTCAGTTTGGTGAACTGGCAAATCACATCACTAGCTGGCCCCACCACCACCAGTTTTTTTGCTTGTTTTTTGGACCATTTCCAGGCCATTTCTGGGCCATTTTCAGGCCATTTTTGGGGCCATTTTTAGGCTGTTTTCAAAACAGCCTGAAAAATGGCCTGAAAAAAAGCCTGAAAAATGGCCTGAAAATGGTCCACAGGGGAAAAAAACACGTTTGCCAAATGTTGACAGAAAAGTAAGAGTCAATTTTGATTACATCCTGAATTTGTCTCTTTTTGTCAAACCGCACCTACCATCTTGCACCGAGATTGTTTCTTCCATACACAGAGAACATTCATAGCAACAAACTGGTGCTCCTGCAATCATAACCTTGGCATGCCCAGGGTAACAACTTTCTGTACATCTAGAAGAAGGCGCTATCTAAACATAAAAATAAAGATCATTCGGAGCAACCTAGAACTAAGGAGAAATTTCCTGACAGTTACAAAAATTAATCAGTGGAAAAAGTTGCTTCCAGGAGTTGTGAATGGTGCAACAAAGTAAGTTTTTAAGAAGAGCTTGGATAACCATTTGTCTGAAATGCTATAGAATTTCCTGCCTAAGCAGGGGTTGGACTAGAGACCTCAAGGTCCCTTCCATCTCCTATATTCTATTCTATTCTATTCTATTCTATTCTATTCTATTCTATTCTATTCTATTCTATTCTATTCTATTCTGCCAAGGACCTAGCAGCCGCTTGGCAGCAGGCTGCTGTGGCTGCCCTCGACAGGGTTGTCCCTATGCGTCCCCTCATGCGCCGTGGATCCCATGTGGCTCCTTGGTATACTGAGGAGCTCTGGGAGATGAAGCGCCATTGGAGGGGTTTAGAGAGCAGGTGGAGGGCCACCCGCTCCCAATCCGATCGACAGCTAAGAGCCCATATGGGACTTATCTGGTAGCTATGGGCGTGAGAAGGTCTTATCTCCACCCTAGCGTCCATGAATAGCCCAGCTGCCCTGTTTAGGGCCACTCGCTCCCTTCTACATGCGGGGGAGGTGGTGGACCCCCTCCGGGGAAGAGCTGAGGAATTTGGTCAATATCTGTCAGATAAGATCACGCGGATTTGGGGCGGGTTGTGTTCCACCTTGCAGTGGTCTGAGGATCATGGTGCAAGCAGTCTGGCCGATGTGATCTGGGCTGAGTTCGACCCTGTTTCTGAGGATGAAGTGGACAGGATTATCTGTCTGAGCTCCACCACATGTTTGTTGGACCTGCCCTTCCTGGTTGGCTTATGCCTCCAGGGAGGTCACCTGCGATTGGTTCCGGGCAGTGGTCAATGCTTCGTTAAGGGAGGGTGTCTTTCCTCTGCCTTGAAAGAGGCGGTGGTGAGGCCCCTCCTGAAGAAGCCTGCCCTGGACCCGACCATGTTAGACAACTTTCGTCCAGTCTCCAACCTTCGTTTTTGAAGGTTGTTGAGATGTGGGCTCAGCAGTTTCCACTTTTCCTGGATGAAGCAGACTACCTAGATCCGTACCAATGGGCTTCCGGCCTGGTTTCAACGAGGGCATTGGTGGCACTGATGGATGATCTCTGGAGGGCCCGGGACAGGGGTTTTCTCCTGTCCTGGTCCTATTAGACCTCTCAGCGCTTCGATACCATCGACCATGGTATCCTTTGCGGCCTCAGGGGCTGGGGTGGGGGCACTGTTTTCAGTGGCTCTCCTCCTACCTCTAGGGCGTGGCAATGTCGGTGTTGATGGGGGACAGAGGTCGGCCCCAGGGGCGCTCACTTGTGGGTCCCTCAGTCCTCTCCCCTTTATTTAATATCTACATGAAACCGCTGGGTGAGATCATTCGTGGTTTTGGGGTGAGGTATCACCAATGCTGATGATACTCAGTTATACATCTCCACCCCAAACCAGATCAGTGATGCCCTCTCCATGATGACTCGCTGTCTGGATGCAGCGGATCTGGATGGACGGAAACATGCTTCGGCTCAACCCGCCAAGACTGAGTGGCTGTACATACCGGCATCTCGGTCCAGTCAGGAATGTCCATTGTTGACCATAGGGGGAGTGGTGTTGCCCCTGTGGATAGGCACGGAACCTGGGGTCCTCCTGGGCCTGGCTCCAGTTGGAGGAGCAGATGGGGGCCGCCGCCAGGGGGCCTTTGCCCAGGTCTGGCTGGTTTGCCAGCTTCGCCCGTTTCTGGACCAAGATGCCCTGTACAGTACCCATGCCCTTGTTACCTCGTGACTCAACTACTGCAACCCTCTATTTAGGACTGCCCTTACCATCCGGAGACTGCAGCTGGTGCAGAATGCACCAGCGGGTGGTGATGGGAGTTACCCGATTCTCCCATATTACCCCCCTCCTCTGCATTGGTTGCGGTTGCACTCGGGTGGGATTCAAGGTTTTGGCTTTAACATTCAAAGTCCTGCGACATGGGTCCACAATATTTAAGGGAGTGACTCCTGCCGATATCGAGTGCCAACCGGCCTGTACGGGCACACAGGCAAGGGCTCCTTGGGGTCCGATCAGCAAGTCAATGTTGGCTGGCGGTCCCCGGCAGCCTATTCTGTGGCGTCCCGACTTATGAGCCAACTGCCTCTGGACCTCCGTCTGGCCCCTGACCTCCGCACCTTCTGCCGCGATTTGAAGACCTGGCTATTTGACCAAGTCGGGCTGTGACTACCTCACGGGGGGTATGGGATTGTTTTAAAGTATTTTAATTCGGTCTTATTGGGCTTTATTGTTGTTTAATTCTTTTTTAATTATTTATTGTATTTGTATGTTTTTAACTGTGAGCTGCCCCGAGTCTTCAGAGATGGGGCAGCATATAAGTCCAATAAAATAAAAATAAAAAATAAATTCTATTCTATTCTATTCTATTGCATTCCATTGCATTCCATTCCAACATATGAATTATATAGGTTTATTTCAATGAACTGGTTTCTGTAAACCAAGAAGCACATGGAAAAAACTCAGCCATGGAATAGTGGCATAGCAATTATTGATGGATACCTCTGTCTTCTTTCTTTTCTGTCTGCTGAAGGTACCAACTAACATGGACCTTTAGGGAACAAGACACTCCACAGAAGTAGTAAATGAAAGTTGATTCTCTTTCTCTGTAAATCTTTATGGTCAATCCAGAAAGATTGTGTCAACTGTCCCACTGCACTAACAGCAAAAGAAACTCCTGGGACATCCCCCACCCCAGGAGTTTAACTTTACTGAAAAGCCATAAGTGTACAGAAGTAGAAAAGCTAGTTCTGATGTTTTTGCACGCAAACAGTATAGGAGAACTTTTTCTTCCTCTGCCCCTGGGCCTCCCATTGTCCATTGTCCACTAATCAATTGCACTTGCTTTATTTTGGAAACAGCCTGTCTACTTCGGACGTTTTCAGTCGATGATCTTGGGGTTTGGGTCTGTCTCACACTTCCAGGTGGAACTCTTGCATTACAAAGTTCCCACCCAAACCTTCCTTATATTACAATGCCTTCCCTCCTCCCTCCCATTACTGTTGTCTGATTGCCAGTGGAGCTGCATAGTGAGTCAACCATGACACATTGTTTTCTACATTCTGAAGAAAAATGGTTCCATTGCAAAAGGTGTCTGTCCTTACTGCATGCGTGAAGGGTTATATCTACTTTCTTCTTCTTTCATGTGGGAGGAGAAAATTTCCAAAAGCTGGCCTTATTTATGGTGGCAAGAGTCCCTATGTTTCTCTCCTATAGCTGAACACTGTATCATCATATATAAATGGTTTTTTTTTCAACCAACTTCATTCCCTCCAACACATTTTCAACTTGACATCTTTCCCTTGTGCAATTCAGTGGCTTATTCTCTTGAACCTTTTATGTCTTACTAAATATAATGTTGTTTCATAGTTCATAAAACCATATCACGATTTAATAATGTAGACTGTAAAGGCCCCAACACAATTGATGATGTAGCAGTTTGTGGGAAACTACTGAAAACCTCTAAAGACACATAATATCTTATGAATTATAGGGGTTTAGATTTCCTCATTTGGAGGGTATGTGGAATATCATCAATAAGAATTATTTTGGAGAGCAGAAAATGTGGGGAGTTAAATAGGAGAGCTCAAACCAAGCAGCTTCACCTACCTGACCAAATGATATTGGCCACAGGATGGCACTCTGATTGATGGAGACCTTGATTTCAGAGGAGGCTTCTCTTTCTACACTCCCAATTTTCACCCAAGGAACAGAAATGTTGGAAGATGTTTTCCAGTTCACAATGTCAAAGTCAGTGGTAGGAACTCCGTTTTCATCAAAATAAATCCCATCTCTGGAAGTGTTGTGAAGCTGAAAGTTTCTCAGAAACCAGTGAAGCTGCAAAGACATAGAAAAATCCCATTATTGGCACACCAACTGAAACCAGCTTACTGTAGTCTCCTGTTAGGAAATTGTCAAACACTGACAACAAATTTATAAGCAAAGAAATCCATTCTAGATATGGAAATCCTTCACAGCTCCCTCAACACCAAACATGCCAACAATTAATAACACAAAAAGAATAAAATGATTACCCTACATCATCGGTGAGAAATCTATATTTCCTCCTCGGAACTCCAGATATTTCTTGGAACAAACACATCAGCTGGCACATTCACAAAAATCACTAACAAGGGACCTACTTCCCTATCAGTACTGCTGCCTCTATATATCAAGGGATAGCCACTTTTAAACCACTGGGTGCCTGCTTTGCTACCTGGCTTTTTGAAATTAACTTCAGCTTAAGTGAAAATTCTTCTAACAACATGTAATAAACTGTTTTTAACAAACTACAAATAAACCGAATGAGGAGGTTAATATATTTTCCCAAGCTCCAGAGGGCAAGACAAGAAACAATGGATGGAAACTAATCAAGGAGAGAAGCAACCAAAAACTAAGGAGAAATTTCCTAGCAGTGAGAACAATTAACCAGTGGAATAGCTTGCCTTCAGAAATTGTGGGTGCTTCATCACTGGAGACTTTTAAGAAGAGACTGGACAGCCACTTGTCTGAAATTGGTATAGGGTCCCCTGCTTGAGCAGAGGGTTGGACTAGAAGACCTCCAAGATCCCTTCCAGCTCTATTCTGATTGATTGAATGAATCTTGACAGAGGTCTAGATTTGCATTTTAGCTACTCATAAGAACCTGATTTGAGGATTGTTAGAGTATCCTGGAGCTCATTTAATTTGCAAATAATGAAACAGTGCCTTGTCACTATTGAGGTGTCTCTTCCATTACAGCATCCTAAATGAGCACAGGTAGTTTCAGTATGGAAGAGTTCTTCCCATAATGTCTCTGTCACTCTCAAATACTATAAACTGGACAGTTGCTGTTTGGAATATCTCACCCTTCTCTGCATGCAATTTTATACAGTGAAAGGGGAGCACAGTGGAACCTCAAAGGAGAAGTCTTACCTGCCATGGCTGTATAAACTGGAGTGACTGATGGTCTCCAACCTGCATTCTCCTCTTATTCATTTGGGAGGAAGAGGCAGCATTGAGGACCAAAGCCACAGCTTGGATTGCTTTGGAAATACCAGAGCCATCCTCAGCTACCCTTCCTGCAAGCACATCATGGGGTGGTAATAGCCTTTCTCTTTCTCTGTGCATCTTTCCCAAACTTTCTTAGACAACACAGACCTTGAAATGGAACACTGGAATGCTTCCTTTACAAACTCTTCCTCACTAGAGGAATATGAATTGAAGTTATAATATTGTCCCCTTTTCTTTGTCTGGCCGAGGAAGGAAAACAAAACATGTTTACGCTGGAGATCAATATTTTTGGAAAACAGTCTTATGCTTAAATAGGACAAGGTTGTTGCAATCCACACTTTTTCTGCAATGAATGTGTTCTCCCTTTCACTAAATTTTATTATTGATAATAGCATTGTTATCGCCTGAAAATCCAGTTGAAAAACTATAATTTTTACTTCAGTGTTGATGAGAAGGTCTACTATTTTCCTTTTTTCTTGATCAAACATGTCTCCGGTACGTATATCCACATTTGTTGCCAGGAAGGCCTCTGAAAGGACAATGCAAATCCCACTTTTTACCGCTAGAGTTTCGAGACTTTTTTTAAAATTTTCTCCTCTTTCGTTGTCCTGAGAAAGGAGGCTGAGCCATGTCCATCGAAAATGCAAGAGCAGCTTGACAATGGCTGAGTTAGGAGGTTCTTGTTTTGGAGTCATCCGATAGAAAAAAGGAAAATGATGATTTGGCTCAGGTATGTGGCTGAAAACACCAAAGTTGATCTAAGACGAAAGAGAAGATATTGGCAGTTGGTGTCACTTTTAATCCTGAAAGACTGAAGCTTAAATCTAAGGGCCTTTCTCCAATGCTGAGGGAAATTTATAGGAAAAAAAAAGAATCCCAAAAAGTTGAAATTAGCTGGGTCCTTTAATGTTCTCTACTCTGTTCCTTTTTGCTTCCTTTGAGGCCAGGAACTTCTGACTTTTTTTTTTTTAATTACATTTATATGCTGCCCTTCTCAGGGCGGCTTACAATTTTTTTGGGGATACAACCCAGTGTGCTCAGCAATAGCCTTCATTCCATTGTATATGCCTGCTTATTACTAAGCGGCATTTTTACAAAGTCAGCTAATTGCCCCCAACAATCTTGGGTCCTCAATTTACCTACCCCGAGAGGATGGAAGGCTGAGTCAACCTTGAGCCTGGTGGGATTCAAGCCTACAGCAGTTGTAGGCAGTTGGATCTTAAGTGCAGGCAATTAACAGCCTGAGCCACCAAGGCCCTTAATCTATGGGTGATCAACATGGCTGATCTTCAAGCCACATACACTTCTGACAAAACCCTATCCAGACAGCTATGTCTGGGTGATGAAATGGATGCGGTGAGGCACTATTGCTGTCAACAGTTTGAGGCTGGGCTTACATGAGCACTACACACTCTGTGGGTCAGCTACATACTAGATCAGATTCTGCAAGTGGTTCAGGTCAGATAAGAGCATCTTAAAATATTAAAATAGACAACTTTCCTGACTTAACAGAAATACTTAAAGAGAGAACCACATTCAGATTCTGAGTGACTCTATCAGGCACTCTAGTGCAAAACTCCAGCTACTCTATGAAAGTACAATGACTGATCCTTTTGCTTAGGGCTCTATACAGACATTATGAAGTATTTGGCTTTGGGACTTCTGCAATATAGAAAAGATTTTTACTTGCTTTTAATTGAAAAAGAGAGTTATGTACATGGTGTTTTAACACAACAACATGGAGACTCCTATAGACACGTAGGCTTATTCTCCTTATTTATGTGCATTGTCAGCAACAAGTTAGTTACTGACCATGTAAAGGACATTCTGTTACAGTATGATGTCATTATGTATGGACATAAAGTACAAGGTTTTCTCAGTCATGAGACTATTTTATCCATCTTTGAACTACTCCTTCTATCTTATGACATGCAGCTTCTACAGAATCCAAGGGTAACAATTTATAAATGTCCTCCTAAAAACCCAGTTGAATATTTCCTTCCTCTCATTACAGAGTATCAGGACTGTTTTTTCTTTTACACTAGCAGCAACAATGCTAAGATAGGATTTCAAAGAGGAAGTTGAAAGAGAATGTAATTATTCCAAGGATGGATTAAAGAACATTTTGGGAATCCCCAATAACCAGTAGCTCAGAGGTTCAAGCAGAGTTGGACAGATGAAGGAATTCATATAAAGAATATATATTTTTTATCTTTTAATTACCTCATAATCCCTTACATTGGGGTGGAGTTGGGACAACTGAATGGAGGCCAGATTTACAGGCCAGATGCCCTTCCTGTCACCAATGTAGAGTTCACAGCAAATAATTACTCATAGTGCCCAGGATCAAACTCACAGCCTCCTAACTGAATTCATATAAAGGATATGCAGTCTATTTAGGGGTCAAGCCAATTTCTAAAGCACCTGAAGGCCGGACAAGGAATAATGGATGGAAACTGAACAAGGAGAGATTTAACCTGGAAATAAAGAGAAACTTTCTAACAGTGAGAACAATCAACCAGTGGAACAGCTTGCCCTCGGAAGTTGTGGGAGCGCCATCGCTTGAGACCTTCAAGAAGAGACTGGACTCCCATCTGTCAGAAATGGTGTAGGGTCTCCTGCTTGGGCAGGGGGTTGGACTAGAAGACCTACAAGGTCCTTTCCAAATCTGAGTAACTGTTATCTGTTATCTGTATCTGTTAGTCCACTTCAAGGGAAAAGGACTAAAGCTATGTCCCTTCCATCACCCTTCAGGGAAGTACCTTTTCTAGATGATACAGATTGATTTTGCTGATATGCTCCCATGCAAATAGAAGAAGCATCTATTGGTTTCTCTATGAACCTTTAGTCATTATGGGGAGGATTTTGCTACTAGAAGAGCAGATGCTAAGTGATGTTGATTGACCTGGTACCAAAACAGGACTTTTCAGTACTGATCCATTCAAGCAGAGGAGGTCACTTTAACTTGGGTCATCCAAATAGTAATCATGCTCTGGGCATAGAGTGAAAGTATCATTGTGCTTACATCCATATCCATCCCCTTTTGCCAAGAATATTGCTTGGCCAAACTACTAGAAGTAATTGGTTGGTATTTGTCTGCAGTGGTAGGAAGATTGCTGGTCAGGCCTGAGGGTTAAGCTAGGAGATCTTTACAGACCCCTTTAACTTTTTCATTCTATGATCTTATGACCAAATCCATCTTTTTCATACTGGTTGTTAATTTTTCAATGTATAGCTCACCTATTCAGCACTTATACATTGTCAATTCTCTTTTGTCTTTCTTTGTCATGCCCATTTTTAAAGTACCCAATGACCACCGTCTCCAATTCATTTTATTATCACTTTTGAAAAACTCACACTTTTATTTCCCAAAACAGCTACTGGGGGTTTTTCAACCAAAATATCCTGCAACAAGCCACATTTTACTATGTCCTTTCTCCAAGCATTTGTGTGCCATAATATTTCTCCATCCTTTCCCCAACATTAGTAGACATTCTACCATGGGACCTGAGTTCATTTACATGCTTATTTCTTTGAAGAAAGGCTCTTCAGTGGCAGAAATGGAGAAATCACAAACTAAAGACATTGTTTCCAAGCCATGTTGTGGCAGGGAGATTAAAGTCACATAGATGCCTTTTTTGGAAACAAAATTCTTTCAGGTATCTAATTAATATTATTAATATCTAATTACCTTTTGGAGATAATATGAGGTCTACAATCTGGGTTGATTTGAAGATAATACAACATGGAATTAAGTTCACTTTAGCTTCATACCTGTGGAACTTTGTAGATGCCCAAGAAAGTAGAAATATGATCAACGAATTCAGTATCCAACTCTTCAAGAACTGCCAGCAAGTTCTTTTGTCTTCCACATCTGTAGTTTGGGACATTCTCCTGCCCTGCAGACAGCAAGTCCATCATGACCTCATATGTTATCCTTGCATTGAGGAAGTTATCATAGATGCTGTAACCCAGGGTGATATTAGGTAACACTCTTGGGCTCTGGTTGATTTTATGAACAGTCAAGAAGAATAGCATGATGAGGTGGAACATCATTGCCTTACTGCAAAGTAATAGTTTATTTTTACATTGTCATCAGGTAGCCCAAATCCATCCATAAAGCGTACCATAGATAAAACACAAATAAAGACATATCACTCCTCCAAAGTGCCAGACCAAACACCCACTTGGTTCAATCCCTCATCCTAACTCAATCCTGCTGAAAATGGAGTGTTATCAAGTGTACATATGTTGCTCATAATATATGATTTCTTCCTACTAAATCACCCAGTAGGTGTCTAAGAGCCAGATTCGAGTACTGGATTCACTGAGCAAGTGGCATTATCTGCCTCAAGGTGGTTTGCTTCTGTAAAATCCATTTGCAGAATATTAATGGCTCTGGAGTTACTGCCCTATATTCAAAAATCTTTAATGTAATCCACTGTAGCTAAATCATCAACTCATCATATAAGTTCTCTGTCCTCCTTAAATTTGTTTTTACAATGTATTCCTTTTATTAGAAGCAAAAGTAAAAAAATAATTAAAGGATGGAAATAAATTTTGGGAAGGAAGGAAGGAAGGAAGGAAGGAAGGAAGGAAGGAAGGAAGGAAGGAAGGATAGTGTGCAACAGAAGAAAGGAGATGACACAATGGTGAGAAAGCTTAAGAGATTGCCTTCTGCTCAAAGGTTTTGAGTAGCTTGATTGTAACATTGCCCACTACCATTTATATATAAAGAGTTGAAGAATACATGTTTCCTGCTTTCCCACCATACTAAAGCAATCATTGAGAAGAGGCAGAACCCACTCAGGAAAGTCATCTTGGAGGAGTCTTGCCAAAGCTGTCTACTGTTGAGGCAGAAGAACTTAAAAGGAACTTTTAAGTTCCTTTTACCTTTGGGAGTTGGGCATATAAGTTTGATTAATAAATAAATAAATAATAAATAAATAAACTTTGCATGCTCAGCTTCTCAAGAACCATCATGTAATTCAGAAGCACTTTCCTTAAAGCAAATTTAGAGAAGCAATAATGCCTTTCTCAAGGCGAGGAATTGGGAAAGGGGAAAACATTAACTCCCTTTTTACAACCCAGTAATCCCTTAATTCAAGGTAGCATCAGGGTGATTGATTGTTGCTGTGCATTTACTTGCCAGATGCCCTTCCTAATGTCATGTGAAGTTCACAGCAGATATTTTTTTCTCTGTGCCCTGGTAGAGAAACATCTGTCACTAGCTAGGATTGAACTCACAACCTTCCGACTGGGAGGTGAGTGTCTTCACCACTAGGCCACCTGCCTTTCCCATGGTGAGGAATTAGGAAAAGGAAGAAATATCAAAGTGGGCAAAACCTATTACTAGAACCTGTACTTATCCACAAATACCTTTTCAATCCGTGGGTTGGAGCCTCAGAGAAAACATATGGGTAACGTCAAGAAAATATTTTAGATGTCATTCCAGTAATCAGGTACTCTCCTGGCTTGTAGTAATTAAACTCCTTTAATTCTTCTGTTATCACCTTTAGAGGACATTTCATGTGCATCGTGACACAGGGAAATTGGGACAGAATCAGAATTAGAAAGAGCCAAATTTGTAGCAGCAGCATTTTGCATATATTGATTGAGATCCTTAAATCCTTCCTATATTTCTCTCTCTGAAATACGGTTGATTTCAGTGCTCACAAAATAGCTCATCGGCAGTGAAGATGTTGGAGTTTGCTCTATATCTGGAAGAGAAATTTGCAATTTCAGTCTAGCACAGTCCCTGTCTCATTGCTTTAAAATTAAACATGGTGGAAATCTCATAAAGCTTTTTTAAAAATAGAATAAATAACCATGATTTTAATAATTGGATGGGGAATTGAGAATGACTGTCGCAAAAGAGGTATGCAGTTGGAGAGAACAATTTTACATGATTCAGAGGCATCGTCCTAATTTTAGAGTCAGAAAGCGAACGAATCAGAAAAGTTTGACTGCCTTTTCCTCTACGACAATATTTGTGAAATGTTAAAGAGTGTCCTGTGGTAAAACAATAGAATACTTTTCAACTAGCTAAGGGGGATATTATAATTTATTCTTATTCTGTTTGATACCTCTGATCTAGACTCTTCTGATTGTTAATGTGAAAATATGGAGAGCTGATATGAAGGCAGTAATCCGAACATACATTGTTTTTAATTAAGCAGAACATTTGGAACCATTGCCTTTTGCATTAGAAGAGGAAGGAGACCAGCTCATTTTCATCAGGATACTCTTTTGTATCAATAAAACATGTTTTGGTCTGCTAAAAGTCTACTCAATTTATTAAGCCATAATTTCAAGGTTTCCTTCTCAAAGATATATATTTCAGAATCATTCATAAGTAATTTCATTACAATGTTTAAACTATGAGAAGCAACATTATTCTGGGGCCTATCTAAATATTATTATTTCTGGCCCAATCTAACAAAATGAAATTCAGCGTAGATAAAAGTAAGGTTTTCCACTTAGGAAAGAAAAACCAACTGTATAGGTACAGGCTAGGTGAAACTTGGCTGACTGCCAGTAAACTGTGAGAACGATCTTGGAATCCTAGCAGACAATCACTTAAAAATGAGCCAGCAGCGTCTAGCAGTAATCCAGGGTGGGCTGCTGGTGGTTCGGAAGAGCCCCTAGTTAAGATTCTGTGCAGTTTGGAGAACCCCCAAATTCCACTCCTGGATGGCCCTGCCCACCCCACCTCGCCCCTCCAGGAGTCCCCATGTGGCCCATTTTGGATGTAGGTAAGTGCAGGGCATGCACAGAGGCTCGGGGAGGATGAAAAATGGGCCTCCTGGAAGTTCAGGAAGGCCAGAAATTGGCCCCTTTCCATCTTCCAGAGAGTCTCCGGAGCCCAGGGAGGCCATTTTTGCCTCCTGGAGGCTCGAGGAAAGCCTCCAGAGCTTGGGAAGGGCAAAAACATCCCCTCCCCGGTATCTAAAATTATTCTCACATTTTGCTTAATTTGTCGTTTTGGCAAAAATCCATTTTGATCCATATGAATAAATTCATTTAGATATCTTTTCATTCTTTCTGCCAAAATTGAAGCAAAAATTTTATAGTCTGAGTTTTAGATACCTTGGAATACTATGAAGCACATCCTGAAAAACAGATGGCACTGATGTTTTTAGATGCACAAAAAGCTTTTGATAATTTGAATTGGTGTTTTATGATATCGCAAATGGCACAAATGGGTTTTGGGAAAAATTTTATACAGGCCATTGAGATAATACACAATAACCAAACAGCGAAGATTTTGGTAAATGGAGAACTGACAGAATCTATAGGGATAAGAAAAGGAACTAGGCAAGGTTGCTCTCTGTCGCCTCTGCTGTTTGTTTTAACATTAGAAGTGTTGAATGGAGCTATTAGAGAAGATGAAGAAATAAAAGGAATGAAAATTAAAAAAGAAGAATATAAATTGCAGGCATTTGCAGATGACTTGGTATTCATATTAGAGGATCCATTTAAATCAGCACCTAAATTGATAGAGAAAATAGAAGAATATGGAATGGTGGCAGGCTTAAAAATTAATAAAGATAAAACAAAGATCCTAACAAAGAATATGCTAGCAAAATGTAAGAAAGAGTTAGAAGATATATTAAAGATTCAGGTTACAAATAAGGTTAAATATTTAGGAATATATATCACACCAAGATGTAGTACACTGAAAGAAGATAATTATATTAAACTTAAGCAGCAGATAGCGACAGACTTGGAAAAGTGGAAAAATATGCAATTATCTCTTATTGGTAGAATATCAACAGTCAAGATGAATGTATTACCTAGAATTTTATATTTATTCCAGACGATACCAATTAGACTTGGGAAAGAATTTTTTGAGGATTTAAATAAAATTGTATCGAAATTTATATGGCATGGTAAAAAAACAAGAATTAAACTTAAATTATTACAAGATGCAAGAGGGGGGTTCGCACTACCCAATTGGGAATTGTAGTATCAAGCTGCAAGTCTGATGTGGGTGAAGGAATGGATAACGTTGAGAAATAATAGATTATTAACTCTAGAAGATCATGATTTGTTACTAGGATGGCATGCTTTTTTATGGTATAAGGGAACTAAAAAGCAAGGATATTTTAGAAGGCATTATATTTGAGAAGCTTTGTTCTTAAACTGGGAAAAAATTAAAAAACAACACTATATACGAATTCCATTATGGGTATCTACTATTGAAGCTTTTTCATATCCATATGGTCTTGGGGGACTTCAACCTGCCTTCCCTGGGGGGGGGGTCGGGTTTGGCCCAGGAATTCATGGCTTCTATGGAGGCCATGGGCCTGACTCAGTTAATACAAGGCCCTACTCATGAGGGGGGAAATACTCTTGACCTAGTTTTTGTCTCTGAACAGTGGCGGAGTGACAGAGGGCAAGTCATTTCTACGGTCTTGCCCGTTCCATGGTCTGATCACTATCTCCTACGGCTGGTCTTCCAACAGGCTGTCCCCCACTGCTGGGATGAGGAGCCACTTAGATGGTTCCGCCCCAGACGCCTGATGGACCCGGAGGTTTTGCTTTTTTCCTACACAGCTCTGCCGAGGATCTGGCATCTGCTTGGCAACGGTCTGCGCCGAGGCCCGACAGGGTTGTCCCCATGCGCCCCTTACACGCCGTGGATCCCGGCTTGCCCTTGGTATTCTGAGGAGCTCCGGAGATGAAACGCCGCAAAGGGGTTTAGAGAGCAGGTGGAGGTCACCCGCTCCCAGTCCGACCGGGCCCAGCTAAGAGCCTATATTAGGACTTACCTGGTAGCTATGGGTGAGGCGAGAAGGTCTTATCTCTCCACTCATAGCATCCGAGATAATCGCCTGCTGCCCTGTTTCGTTACCCGCCCCTCCTTCATTTAGAGGGGGGGCGGACCCGCTATGCGGGTAGAGCGAGGAGTTTGTTCAATATCTGTCGGATAAAATCGCCAGATTCGGGATGGGTTACCCTCTGATTTGCAGTGGTCTGAGGAAGGTGCTGGGAGTCTGGCCATTGTTACCTGGGATGAGTTTGATCCTGTTTCCGAGGATGAAGTGGACAGGATTATGCGCTAATGAGTTCCACCACATGTTTGTTGGACCCGTGTCCCTCCTGGCTGACATATGCCGCCAGGGAGGCCACCTGCGTGTTGGCTCCGGGCAGTTGTTAACGCTTCTTTAAGGGAGGGTGTCTTTCCCGCCGCCTTGAAGGAGGCGGTGGTGAGACCCCTCCTGAAGAAGCCTGCCCTGGACCCGACCGTGTTAGATAACTTTCGTCCAGTCTCCAACCTTCGCTTTTTGGCGAAGGTTGTTGAGAGTGTGGTGGCTCAACAGGTTCCGCTTTTCCTGGATGAAGCGGACTACCTAGATCCAGATCAATCGGGCTTCCCACCCGTTACAGCACGAGACGGCATTGGTCGCGCTGATGGATGATCTCTGGAGGGCCTGGGACAGGGGTTTTTCCTCTGTCCTGGTCCTATTAGACCTCTCTTCGGCTTTCGATACCATCGACCATGGTATCCTTTGCGTCGCCTCGGGGCTGGTGGGAGGCACCGTTCTTCGGTGGTTCTCCTCCTACCTCTCGGGGCGGTCACAATCGGTGTTGGCAGGGGGTTAGGTCGCCCCAAGGGTGCTCTTTGTGGGGTCCCTCAGGGTCGGTCCTTTCCCTTTATTCAACATCTACATGAAGCCGCTGGGTGAGATCATCCGTGGTTTTGGGGTGAAGTTCCATCAGTACGCTGATGATACTCAGTTGTACATCTCCACCCCAAACCAGATCAGCGATGCCCTCTCCTGATGACCCGTGTCTGGATGCGGTACGGATCTGGATGAGTGGGAACATGCTTCGACTCAACCCGCCAAGACTGAGTGGCTGTGCATACCGGCTCTCGCCCGTCAAGATTGTCCATCTTTGGCCATAGGGGGAGAGGTGTTGCCCCCTGTGGATAGGGCGCGGAATCTGGGGGTCCTCCTGGATGTACGGCTCCGGCTGGAAGAGCAGGTGGCCGTCCGCCAGGGGCCTTTGCCCAGCTCCGCCTTGTTCGACAACTTCGCCCTTTTCTGGACCGAGATGCCCTGCGCACGGTCACTCATGCCCTTGTTACCTCTAGACTTGACTACTGCAACGCTCTATTTAGGACTTCCCTTGCACACCATCCGAGATTGCAGCTGGTGCAGAATGCGCCGCTGCTGGTGGTGATGGGAGTTACCCGTTCTCCCATGTTACCCCTCCCGCGCCGCTTGCATTGGCTGCCGGTTGCGCCCGGGTGAGGTTCAAGGTTTAGTGTTAACATATAAAGTCCTTCATGACATGGGTCCTCAATATTTAAGGGAGCGCCTTCCAATATCGAATGCCGCCGCCTTGTGCGAGCTCATAGGCAAGGACTCTTGGGATTCCATCATGGCTCAGTGCCGACATTGTGATTCCCCGACGACGAGCCTTTTCTGTTGCGGCCCCTGACCTCTGGAACCAACTGCCTTTGGAGCTCCGCCTGGCCCCTGACCTCCGCACCTTTCGCCGTGAGCTAAAAACTTGGTTGTTTGATCAACCTGGCTGTGACCCCCTCGGGTTGGGATTGTTTTAATGGTTTTAGTTTATTATATTTGGACTTGTATTTAAATTTAATAGTTTTTTAAGTATTTATTGTATTATATTTTAATTGACGCCTCCAGTCTTCGGAGATGGGGCGCATACAAGTGCAAATAATAAATAAATAATAAAATAAAAAGGAACAAACAATTAGATATGGAGAGATTTTAAATGAAAAGGGTGAACTCAAATCGATGCAAACACTAAGTACAAGATCATGAATAAAAATGAATTGTTTTTTCATATTTGCAAATACAATCTAGACATGATGAGGATGTTAGAGCTGAAGATATTTGTTAAGTTTGCATGAAGAGTCAGACGCGAGGAGTTCCAGCAAAGAGTTTATTAAGTGACTACAGCTCGAATGGACCCGTCCTGGCTTGGCTACTGCCTCTTATAGCCTGCAGCCGTGGTTGCCAGCCAATGGGAGTGCAGGGTTTTCCCGACTATTTAAACCAATCCCATTTGACATTTTACAAGAACAGTTCAAATAAACCAATAACATTCAAACCTACATACATAACACCCCTCCCCACTAGGTTCAGTCCATACCAAACCCCAACCTATCTAATGTATTCCTTTAAATAGGTGGGGCTCTTGCAGTAATGCTGAGACCTTCGTGGTTCAGAAGTTTTAACGCTTTCACCCAGTGAGAGGGAAATGTGTCTGCTGACATTTCCCTTGGGACTTCCCTGAAAGGAGACCCTGTTAGACTGTTAGAATCTGGTCTCTCCTCCCAACCCATCTCCATTCCAATGTCAGCACCCAAGTCAGGTAGTGATGTGCAATCTTCCACTTCTAAGGATGGATCTTGGCATTGTGACAGGGTTCGATGGTTCCTGTCGCAATGGCTGGCTCATACACATGGGGTTGATTCTTGCTTGCTGATTTTCCTCCTGTTCCTCCCCTTCCCTAGAAGAGACATCAGGTGAGGGACCCAGAGAGAGACAGGGGCGATGTTCCTGAGGGAACCTGGATCTAAGTTGGTCAATGTGCCTGCTCCAGAGGAGGCCATCCTCTGTTTGTACCCTGAACGAGGGCCAGTGATGTGAGTTATTTCAGCAGGAATCCACAAAGGTTCACCTATAAGGTTCCTAGCATATACAGAATCTCCCACACTAAAAGAACGAACTTTGGAAGTGGAATCCAGTGGTGCGTTGGGTGCGTAGTGGGATGAAGGCGGTCAAGGGAAGATTCCAGCCTACCCATCAACAACTCTGCTGGGGACAAGTTATTTGATGGGCTAGGAGGATGTGTTGAACACTAAGAAGTTTTTCAAGCTTCTCAGTGATATCCCCAGGACCCAGCTGCTGAAGCTTTGGTAAAGCTGCATGCACGTTCAGCCCGCCATTAGTCAAGGGTGCCCAGGGGCAGTGAGGGCATGTCTGATACCCTGTTGTGCTAGAAAGGATTCAAAAATGTTAGATGTGAATTGAGGGCCATTGTCAGAAACAAGGACATCTGGTAACCCATGGGTTACAAACAATTTTCTGAGCTGCTTGATGACAGCCTCAGTTGTAGTGGATGTCATGGGAATTACCCTAGCCATTTGGAATATGCATCTACTATAACTAGAAAAGTGTGCCCTCTCGTAGGGCCTGCAAAATCAATGTGGATTCTAGACCATGGGCCCCTAGGACATTCCCATTCCTGTGTGGGGCGTGAGGTGGAGCAGGCCTGACTACCTGGCAATTGGGACAAGATGCTACCCAGTTTTCAACCATTTTGTCAATACCTGGCCACCATACATAACTCCTGGCCAAACCTTTCATCCTTACAATCCCAGGATGACCCTCATGTAACATTTCCAAAACCTCTCTTTGCAGTTTTGCAGGAATAACCACCCTGTTACCCCACAAAATACATCCTCTTAATACAGATAATTCAGTTTGCCTGGACTTAAAAGGTTGGGCAAGGTGAGGTAGATCTTGAAGAGGCCAACCTTTCTTAATCCAGCCTATAACAGGTGCCAACACAGCATCTTTGGCAGTCTCTCTGGCAATCTCAGCAGCATGGACTGGAAGCTTAGCAACAGTCTCTAGGGAAAAGGTGTGAGTTTCAAGTTCAAAGTCCTCCTTGTGGCAAGGTAGTGGGCAACGACTCAGTGCATCAGCATGCTAGGCCTGTGAATCAGTTTGTATGAATAGGCTGCAAGAAATTCAGTCCATCTCAGCATTCTTGGTGACAGGATATTAGGTAGGTTTGTCTCCTGCCACAATGCCTAATAAAGGTTTGTGATCTGTAACAATGGTGAATGACCTGCCATACAGATATTCATGAAATTTCTTAACAGCTGCAACAACTGCTAATGCCTCCTTGTCCAGTTGGCTATAATTCCTCTCTGCTTTGGACAAAAAGCAGAGTAAATGCAATAGGGGCTTCCTTCCACTGGGAAGCCTGTGACTCAAACCCCCCCCACTCCAAAGGGGGATGCATCACAAGTCAGAATAACAGGCAAATTCTCAGAGAACTGTATCAACACAGCATCAGACGTGATTAGTCTCTTAATGTTAAATGCTGACTGTTCCTTCCTCCCCAGATCCAAACAGCCTTCTTATCAAGCAGGCGATGTAAAGGTTCAGCAATGGATGCTTTGTGAGGTAGAAACATGATAAAAGTTAATAAGTCCAAGGAAGGCTTGCAAATCTGTCTTGCATCTAGGTTTAGGGGCTTCCTTGATTGCTTTAACCTTGGCATCAGTAGGGTGGATGCCATGCTTGTCAATCATGTACCCCAGGAACTCAACTCTGTCTGTTTTGAGTGTTTGTCTTCCTTCTTGACTTTTAAACCCGCTTGAATCTGGTAAGGACTGTCTTCTTGAAGCTGAGTGTCATTTTCAGCAGAGATTAACACATCATCAAAATAAGGCACTACCCCTGGCAGTCCTTGCAACATTCTTTCCATAAGGCTTTGAAAATGCCAGGTGCCACGCCTTACTCCAAATTGTAGTCTTTACATTTGAAGGCACCTCTATGAGTCACAATTGTGCCTGTCTGGTGGCATCATCAACTGTTAATTGTTGATATGCCTGAGCCAAGTCCAGTTTGGCAATACTGTACCCCTGCCAAGGGAATGGAGCAGATGATGCACAACTGGTACTGGTATGCTCTGCTGCAGCGATGGTTATGTCCCTTATAGTCACCACAGATTCTCACTGACCCATCAGCCTTGACTGGTGTGACTATGGTGTTTCCCATCTGGAGTGGTCAGTAGGCTCTAAAACCCTTGAGCAATGAGTTTATCTAATTGTGCATCAATTTTTTCCTTTAAAGCAAATGGACCCTCCTGGGCTTTAAACGAATTGGGGCACCTTGGGGTCTAGGCTGAAAGCAATAGGGGTCCCATATACTTGCCCAGTCCTTCGCTGAAGACCTCAAACTCAGACTTCAAGGACTCCTCCCATTCAGAGCTGCTCACGTGATTGACAGTCACCCGATGCCTAGTGGCTTGAACCACTAAGTCCCAGCAAGCTTGGGCGATCCTTGTCCACACTATGGTCAGAGGCAAACGCTTGGTGTGGCCTTTAAACTGCACGCGAAATCTCTTGCTCCAACTACTGGAATCTTGTTCCCTGGTAGTCTTTAAGAGTCAGTGCTTGCTTCTGGAAATGCTTTCTGAATGTTAGAAAGAGTTCGTGGATAGTGTCCCATGACACCATAGATAAACAAGAGCCTGAGTCCACTTCCATTTGGCAAGGCCCCTC
>CM019149.1:28863234-28891341 GCA_009733165.1 Naja naja
AACTGAATGGAGGCCAGATTTACAGGCCAGATGCCCTTCCTGTCACCAATGTAGAGTTCACAGCAAATAATTACTCATAGTGCCCAGGATCAAACTCACAGCCTCCTAACTGAATTCATATAAAGGATATGCAGTCTATTTAGGGGTCAAGCCAATTTCTAAAGCACCTGAAGGCCGGACAAGGAATAATGGATGGAAACTGAACAAGGAGAGATTTAACCTGGAAATAAGGAGAAACTTTCTAACAGTGAGAACAATCAACCAGTGGAACAGCTTGCCCTCGAAGTTGTGGGAGCCCATCGCTTGAGACCTTCAAGAAGAGACTGGACTCCCATCTGTCAGAAATGGTGTAGGGTCTCCTGCTTGGGCAGGGGTTGGACTAGAAGACCTACAAGGTCCTTTCCAAATCTGAGTAACTGTTATCTGTTATCTGTATCTGTTAGTCCACTTCAAGGAAAAGGACTAAAGCTATGTCCCTTCCATCACCCTTCAGGAAGTACCTTTTCTAGATGATACAGATTGATTTTGCTGATATGCTCCCATGCAAATAGAAGAAGCATCTATTGGTTTCTCTATGAACTTTTAGTCATTATGGAGAGGATTTTGCTACTAGAAGAGCAGATGCTAAGTGATGTTGATTGACCTGGTACCAAAACAGGACTTTTCAGTACTGATCCATTCAAGCAGAGGAGGTCACTTTAACTTGGGTCATCCAAACAGTAATCATGCTCTGGGCATAGAGTGAAAGTATCATTGTGCTTACATCCATATCCATCCCCTTTTGCCAAGAATATTGCTTGGCCAAACTACTAGAAGTAATTGGTTGGTATTTGTCTGCAGTGGTCGGAAGATTGCTGGTCAGGCCTGAGGGTTAAGTTAGGAGATCTTTACAGACCCCTTTAACTTTTTCATTCTATGATTTTATGACCAAATCCATCTTTTTCATACTGGTCGTTAATTTTTCAATGTATAGCTTACCTATTCAGCACTTATACATTGTCAATTCTCTTTTGTCTTTCTTTGTCATGCCCATTTTTAAAGTACCCAATGACCACCATCTCCAACTCATTTTATTATCACTTTTGAAAAACTCATACTTTTATTTCCCAAAACAGCTACTGTGGGTTTTTCAACCAGAATATCCTGCAACAAGCCACATTTTACTATGTCCTTTCTCCAAGCATTTGTGTGCCATAATATTTCTCCATCCTTTCCCCAACATTAGTAGACATTCTACCACGGGACCTGAGTTCATTTACATGCTTATTTCTTTGAAGAAAGGCTCTTCAGTGGCAGAAATGGAGAAATCACAAACTAAAGACATTGTTTCCAAGCCATGTTGTGGCAGGGAGATTAAAGTCACATAGATGCCTTTTTTTGGAAACAAAATTCTTTCAGGTATCTAATTAATATTATTAATATCTAATTACCTTTTGGAGATAATATGAGGTCTACAATCTGGGTTGATATGAAGATAATACAACATGGAATTAAGTTCACTTTAGCTTCATACCTGTGGAACTTTGTAGATGCCCAAGAAAGTAGAAATATGATCAAAGAATTCAGTATCCATCTCTTCAAGAACTGCCAGCAAGTTCTTTTGTCTTCCACATCTGTAGTTTGGGACATTCTCCTGCCCTGCAGACAGCAAGTCCATCATGACCTCATATGTTATCCTTGCATTGAGGAAGTTATCATAGATGCTGTAACCCAGGGTGATATTGGGTAACACTCTTAGGCTCTGGTTGATTTTATGAACAGTCAAGAAGAAGAGCATGATGAGGTGGAACATCATTGCCTTACTGCAAAGTAATAGTTTATTTTTACATTGTCATTAGGTAGCCCAAATCCATCCATAAAGCGTATCATAGATAAAACACAAATAAAAACATATCACTCCTCCAAAGTGCCAGACCAAACACCCACTTGGTTCAATCCCTCATCCTAACTCAATCCTGCTGAAAATGGAGTGTTATCAAGTCTACATATGTTGCTCATAATATATGATTTCTTCCTACTAAATCACCCAGTAGGTGTCTAAGAGCCAGATTCGAGTACTGGATTCACTGAGCAAGTGGCATTATCTGCCTCAAGGTGGTTTGCTCCTGTAAAATCCATTTGCAGAATATTAATGGGTCTGGAGTTACTGCCGTATATTCAAAAATCTTTAATGTAATCCACTGTAGCTAAATCATCAACTCATCATATAAGTTCTCTGTCCTCCTTAAATTTGTTTTTACAATGTATTCCTTTTATTTGAAGCAAAAGTAAAAACAAAAAAAATAATTAAAGGATGGAAATAAATTTGGGGGAAGGAAGGAAGGAAGGAAGGAAGGAAGGAAGGAAGGAAGGAAGGAAGGATAGTGTGCAACAGAAGAAAGGAGATGACACAATGGTGAGAAAGCTTAAGAGATTGCCTTCTGCTCAAAGGTTTTGAGTAGCTTGATTGTAACATTGCCCACTACCATTTATATATAAAGAGTTGAAGAATACATGTTTCCTGCTTTCCCACCATACTAAAGCAATCATTGAGAAGAGGCAGAACCCACTCAGGAAAGTCATCTTGGAGGAGTCTTGCCAAAGCTGTCTACTGTTGAGGCAGAAGAACTTAAAAGGAACTTTTAAGTTCCTTTTACCTTTGGGAGTTGGGCGGCATATAAGTTTGATTAATAAATAAATAAATAATAAATAAATAAACTTTGCATGCTCAGCTTCTCAAGAACCATCATGTAACTCAGAAGCACTTTCCTTAAAGCAAATTTAGAGAAGCAATAATGCCTTTCTCAAGGTGAGGAATTGGGAAAGGGGAAAACATTAACTCCCTTTTTACAACCCAGTAATCCCTTAATTCAAGGTAGAGTCAGGGTGATTGAATGTTGCTGTGCATTTACTGGCCAGATGCCCTTCCTAATGTCATGTGAAGTTCACAGCAGATATTTTTTTCTCTGTGCCCTGGTAGAGAAACATCTGTCACTAGCTAGGATTGAACTCACAACCTTCCGACTGGGAGGTGAGTGTCTTCACCACAAGGCCACCTGCCTTTCCCATGGTGAGGAATTAGGAAAAGGAAGAAATATCAAAGTGGGCAAAACCTATCACTAGAACCTGTACTTGTCCACAAATACCTTTTCAATCTATGGATTGGAGCCTCAGAGAAAACATATGGGTAACGTCGAGAAAATATTTTAGATGTCATTCCAGTAATCAGGTAGTCTCCTGGCTTGTAGTAACTAAACCCCTTCAATTCTTCTATTATCACCTTTAGAGGACATTTCATGTGCATCGTGACACAGGGAAATTGGGACAGAATCAGAATTAGAAAGAGCCAAATTTTTAGCAGCAGCATTTTGCATATATTGATTGAGATCCTTAAATCCTTCCTATATTTCTCTCTCTGAAATACGGTTGATTTCAGTGCTCACAAAATAGCTCATCGGCAGTGAAGATGTTGGAGTTTGCTCTATATCTGGAAGAGAAATTTGCAATTTCAGTCTAGCACAGTCCCTGCCTCATTGCTTTTAAACATGGTGGAAATCTCATAAAGCTTTTTTTAAAATAGAATAAATAACCATGATTTTAATAATTGGATGGGGAATTGAGAATGACTGTGCAAAAGAGGTATGCAGTTGGAGAGAACAATTTTACATGACTCAGAGGCATCGTCCTAATTTTAGAGTCAGAAAGCGAACAAATCAGAAAAGTTTGACTGCCTTTTCCTCTACGACAATATTTGTGAAATGTTAAAGAGTGTCCTGTGGTAAAACAATAGAATACTTTTAACTAGCTAAGGGGATATTATAATTTATTCTTATTCTGTTTGATACCTCTGATCTAGACTCTTCTGATTGTTAATGTGAAAATATGGAGAGCTGATATGAAGGCAGTAATCCGAACATACATTGTTTTTAATTAAGCAGAACATTTGGAACCATTGCCTTTTGCATTAGAAGAGGAAGGAGACCAGCTCATTTTCATCAAATACTCTTTTGTATCAATAAAACATGTTTTGGTCTGCTAAAAGTCTACTCAATTTATTAAGCCATAATTTCAAGGTTTCCTTCTCAAAGATATATATTTCAGAATCATTCATAAGTAATTTCATTACAATGTTTAAACTATGAGAAGCAACATTATTCTGGGGCCTATCTAAACATTATTATTCCTGGCCCAAACTAACAAAATGAAATTCAGTGTAGATAAAAGTAAGGTTTTCCACGTAGGCAAGAAAAAACAACTGTATAGGTACAGGCTAGGTGAAACTTGGCTGACTGCCAGTAAACTGTGAGAAAGATCTTGGAGTCCTAGCAGACAATCACTTAAAAATGAGCCAGCAGCGTCTAGCAGTAATCCAGGGTGGGCTGCTGGTGGTTCGGAAGAGCCCCTAGCTAAGATTCTGTGCAGTTTGGAGAACCACCAAATTCCACTCCTGGATGGCCCTGCCCCCCCCACCTCGCCCCTCCAGGAGTCCCCATGTGGCCCATTTTGGATGTAGGTAAGTGCAGGGCATGCTCAGAGGCTCGGGGAGGATGAAAAATGGGCCTCCTGGAAGTTCAGGAAGGCCGGAAATTGGCCCCTTTCCATCTTCCAGAGAGTCTCCGGAGCCCAGGGAGGCCATTTTGCCTCCTGGAGGCTCAAGGAAAGCCTCCAGAGCTTGGGAAGGGCAAAACATCCCTCCCGGTATCTAAAATTATTCTCACATTTTGCTTAATTTGTCGTTTTGGCAAAAATCCATTTTGATCCATATGAATAAATTCATTTAGATATCTTTTCATTCTTTCTGCCAAAATTGAAGCAAAAATTTTATAGTCTGAGTTTTAGATACCTTGGAATACTATGAAGCACATCCTGAAAACAGATGGCACTGATGTTTTAGATGCACAAAAGCTTTTGATAATTTGAATTGGTGTTTTATGATATCAAATGGCACAAATGGGTTTTCGGAAAAATTTTATACAGGCCATTGAGATAATACACAATAACCAAACAGCGAAGATTTTGGTAAATGGAGAACTGACAGAATCTATAGGGATAAGAAAAGGAACTAGGCAAGGTTGCTCTCTGTCGCCTCTGCTGTTTGTTTTAACATTAGAAGTGTTGAATAGAGCTATTAGAGAAGATGAAGAAATAAAAGGAATGAAAATTAAAAAAGAAGAATATAAATTGCAGGCATTTGCAGATGACTTGGTATTCATATTAGAGGATCCATTTAAATCAGCACCTAAATTGATAGAGAAAATAGAAGAATATGGAATGGTGGCAGGCTTAAAAATTAATAAAGATAAAACAAAGATCCTAACAAAGAATATGCTGGCAAAATGTAAGAAAGAGTTAGAAGATATATTAAAGATTCAGGCTACAAATAAGGTTAAATATTTAGGAATATATATCACACCAAGATGTAGTACACTGAAAGAAGATAATTATATTAAACTTAAGCAGCAGATAGCGACAGACTTGGAAAAGTTGAAAAATATGCAATTATCTCTTATTGGTAGAATATCAACAGTCAAGATGAATGTATTACCTAGAATTTTATATTTATTCCAGACAATACCAATTAGACTTGGGAAAGAATTTTTTGAGGATTTAAATAAAATTGTATCGAAATTTATATGGCATGGTAAAAAAACAAGAATTAAACTTAAATTATTACAAGATGCAAGAGGGGGGTTTGCACTACCCAATTGGGAATTATATTATCAAGCTGCAAGTCTGATGTGGATGAAGGAATGGATAACGTTGAGAAATAATAGATTATTAACTCTAGAAGATCATGATTTGTTACTAGGATGGCATGCTTTTTTATGGTATAAGGAAACTAAAAACCAAGGATATTTTAGAAGGCATTATATTTGAGAAGCTTTGTTCTTAAACTGGGAAAAAATAAAAAACAACACTATATACGAATTCCATTATGGGTATCTACTATTGAAGCTTTTTCATATCCAATAATATATAAAAAGGAACAAACAATTAGATATGGAGAGATTTAAATGAAAAGGGTGAACTCAAATCGATGCAAACACTACAAGAACAAGGAATAAAAATGAATTGGTTTTCATATTTGCAAATACAATCTAGACATGATGAGGATGTTAGAACTGAAGGTATTTATAATAAGCAAACTGAGTTGGATAAAATTTTGATGGGTATGAATGAAAAAGTAATTTAAAAACTTTATGGATACTTATTAGAAGTTAGAATGGAGGAGGAACAGGTAAGGAAACAATGGTTTCTTGGGGGGGAATTTTGGTTATGGGATAGATTTAGAGAGATGGCAAACACTATGGGATCAGAATTATAAAATGACAATGTCAACTGCATATAAAGAAAATTTGTATAAGATGTTTTACAGGTGGCATCTATCCCCGAGAAGGATTGCAAGAATGTTTAAGGATAAATTGGATAAGTGTTGGAAATGTCATCAGATACCCAGTTCCTATTACCATATGTGGTGGACTTGTGCTGATGCAAAAAGATATTGGACTAAAATCCACACGTGGTTGGAAAAAGTGACACAACAACATATAGACTTGAAACCTGAGATATTCCTATTGGGAATTGTACCAGAGACACTTAACAAAGAACTGAAATATTTGATTGTTAATGTATTGACAGCTGCTAGAATTGTATTTGCTAAAAATTGGAGAAATGACAAGATACCTGCGCAGGAGGAAGTGATTAAGAAAATTTTGGATTGTGCCAAAATGAGCAGATTAACATTTGAAATCAGAGATCAAGAAGAAAAACAGTTTTACAAGATTTGGGGTATGTTTTATCAATGGTTAGATAAAAAAGCTTGGTAATATAAGGATATAATGGAGACAAATAAAATTGTTGAATGGAAATATAATATAGAGATTATAACACGGTAGAGAGTTAATAATAATGATATTGGTTAATAGAGGAGACAATTTAGGTAATGTATGAATTAAAATGCATAAGTTTTTTTTTTGAGATTTCTCCAAATAGAAAATAGGTGGTTTTATTTTTTTTTGCTATTACCTTTTGCTTGCATTGTATAGTTTTCTTTTTTCTGTAATAGAGAGTATTGATGATGAGGAGATGGCACTGAGACTTTTGACCAACCGACACACTTGAAATTGTTATTGGTTTATATTTTTATGTTTGTTTGTCTTGTTTGTTTTTTGGAAAATAATAAAAATTTATAAAAATCCCTCCCCCACCGTGGTGCAGGAGGCTGACTAGGCCACGCCCATCATGGCCACACCCACCCAGCAACGGGGCAGAGAACCCTTTGCTAAACTTTTTGAAGCCCATCCCTGGTAGCAACCAAACAAGCCAATGCAATGCTAGTTTACATTAATAGAGGAATGGAATCAAAATCATGAGAAGTTTTAGTATTGCTTTACAAAGACTTAGTAAGACCACATTTAGAATACTACATCCAATTCTGGTCACCACAATATAAAACAAATGTGGAAACAGGGCAGAGAAGAGTAACAAGAATGATTAGGGGGCTGGAGGCTAAAACATATGAAGAACAGTTACAGGAATCGGGTATATCTAGTCTAAGGAAACAATGGATTAGGACAGATATGATACAAATATTTGAGGGGATCCTACAAAGGCAAGGGGCAAAGGCAAACTCTATTCCAAAGAACCAAAAGGCAAGATGAGAAACAATGGTTGGAAACCAAGGAAGGAAGCGACCTAGAAGTAAGGAGAAATTTCCTGGTGAGAGCAATCAATCAATGGAACAGCTTGCTTTCAGAAGCTGTGGCTGCTCCATCACTGGAGGTTTTGTTAAGTTTGCATGAAGAGTCAGACGCGGAGTTTATTAGTGACTACAGCTTAGAATGGACCCAATTTGGCTGGGCTGCGGCAGCTCCTTATAGCCAGCAGCCGCAGTTGCCAGCCAATCAGAGTGCAGGGTTTTCCCGCACTTATTAAACCAATCATTTCTGACATTTTACAAGAACAGTTCAAACTTAACCAATGACATTCAAACCTACATACATAACACCCCTCCCTACTAGGTTCAGTCCATACTCAAACCCCAACCTATCTAATGTATTCTTGTAAATAGGTGGGGCTCTTATGTGTATGTTGAGACCTTTGTGGTTCAGAATTTTTGGTTGTCTCACCCAGTGAGAGAGGAAATGTGTCTGTAGACATTTCCCTACTTGGACTTCTAGTAAAAGAAGACCCTGTTTGATTATTACAATCTGGTCTCTCCTCCCAACCCATCTCCAACCCAATGTCAGCACCCAAGTCAGGTAGTGATGTACAATCTTCCACTTCTAACGATGGATTTTGGCATTGTGACAGGTTTTGTGATGGTTCCTGTCATAATGGCATGGGGCTGATTCTTGCTTGCTGATTATCCTCATGTTCCTCCCCTGCCCCCTAGAATAAAACAGTAGGTAAGGGAACTAGAGAGGAACAATTGCGATGTTCCTGAGGTAGTCTGGATCTAAGTTGGTCAATGTGCCTGCTCCAGAGGACTCCATCCTCTGTTTGTACCCTGTAAGAACGAGGGCCAGTGATGTGAGTTATTTCAGCAGGAAATCCACAGAGGTTCACCTATAAGGTTCTTAGCATATACAGAATCACCCACACTGAAAGTACGAACTTTGGAAGTGGAATCCAGTGGTGGGTGCGTAAGTGGGATGAAGGTGGTCAAGGGAAGACCTAAGTTTCCTACCCATCAACAACTCTGCTGGGGATAAGTTATTCGATGGGCTAGGAGTGATGTGCTGAACACTAAGAAGTTTTTCAACTTTCTCAGTGATGTCCCCAGGACCCAGTTGCTGGAGCTTTTCTTTGGTAAAGCGTACCATGCGTTCAGCCTGGCCATTAGCCAAAGGGTGCCCAGGGGCAGTGAGGGCATGTCTGATACCCTGTTGTGCTAGAAAGGATTCAAAAATGTTAGATGTGAATTGAGAGCCATTGTCAGAGACAAGAACATCTGGTAACCCATGGGTTACAAACAGTTTTCTGAGCTGCTTGATGACAGCATCAGTTGTGGTGGATGTCATGGGAATTACCTCGAGCCATTTGGAATATGCATCTACTATAACCAGAAAAGTGTGCCCTCTAGTAGGGCCTGCGAAATCAATGTGGATCCTAGACCATGGGCCCCCAGGACATTCCCATTCCTGTGTGGGGGCGTGAGGTGGGGCAGGTCTGACTACCTGGCAATTGGGACAAGATGCAACCCAGTTTTCAACCATTTTGTCAATACCTGGCCACCATACATAACTCCTGGCCAAACCTTTCATCCTTACAATACCTGGATGACCCTCATGTAACATTTCCAAAACCTCTCTTTGCAGTTTTGCAGGAATAACCACCCTGTTACCCCACAAAATACATCCTCTTAATACAGATAATTCAGTTTGTCTGGACTTAAAAGGTTGGGCAAGGTGAGGTAGATCTTGAAGAGGCCAACCTTTCTTAATCCAGCCTATAACAGGAGCCAACACAGTGTCTTTGGCTGTCTCTCTGGCAATCTCAGCAGCATGGACTGGAAGCTTAGCAACAGTCTCTAGGAAAAAGGTGTGTGTTTCAGGTTCAAAGTCCACCTTGTGGCAAGGCAGTGGGCAACGACTCACTGCATCAGCATGTCCAATGTCCTTGCCAGGCCTATGAATCAGTTTGTATGAATAGGCTGCAAGAAATTCAGTCCACCTCAGCATTCTTGGTGACAGGATAGTAGGTGTAGGTTTGTCTCCTGCCACAATGCCTAATAAAGGTTTGTGATCTGTAACAATAGTAAATGACCTGCCATACAGATATTCATAAAATTTCTTGACAGCTGCAACAACTGCCAATGCCTCCTTGTCCAGTTGGCTATAATTCCTCTCTGCTTTGGTCAAAGTGCGAGAGTAAAATGCAATAGGGGCTTTCCTTCCACTGGGAAGCCTGTGGCTCAACCCCCCCCCCACACTCCAAAAGGGGATGCATCACAAGTCAGTACAACAGGCAAATTCTCAGAGAATTGTATCAATACAGCATCAGATGTGATTAGTCTCTTAATACTATTAAATGCTGATTGTTCCTTCCTCCCCAGATCCAAACAGCTTTTTATCAAGCAATCGGTGCAAAGGTTCAGCAATGGATGCCTTTTGAGGTAGAAACATGTGATAAAAGTTAATGAGTCCAAGGAAGGCTTGCAAATCTGTTTTGCATTTAGGCTTAGGGGCTTCTTTGATTGCTTTAACCTTGGCATCAGTAGGTGGATGCCATGCTTGTCAATCATGTAGCCCAGGAACTCAACCCTGTCTGTTTTAAGTGTGCATTTTTCTTCCTTGACTTTCAACCCCGCTTTTCTGAATCTGGTAAGGACTTCTCTGAGTCTTTCTTGTAGCTGAGTGTCATTTTCAGCAGAGATTAACACATCATCAAAGTAAGGCACTACCCCTGGCAGTCCTTGCAGCATTCTTTCCATAAGGTTTTGGAAGATGCCAGGTGCCACGCTTACTCCAAATTGTAACCTTTTACATTTTAAGGCACCTCTATGAGTCACAATGGTTTGGGCCTCTGCAGTGGCATCATCAACTGTTAGTTGTTGATATGCCTGGGCCAAATCCAATTTGGCAAAGACTGTACCCCTGCCAAGTGAATGTAGCAGATGATGCACAACTGGTACTGGATATGCGCTCTGCTGCAGCATGGTTCAGTGTCCCCTTATAGTCTCCACAAATTTACTGACCCATCAGCCTTGACTGGTGTGACTATGGGTGTCTCCCATCTGGAGTGATCAGTGGGCTCTAAAACCCCTTGAGCGATTAATCTGTCTAATTGTGCATCAATTTTTTCCTTTAAAGCAAATGGAACCCTCCTGGGGTTTAAACGAATTGGGGGCACCTTGGGATCTAGGTTGAAAGTGATAGGGGTCCCCATATACTTGCCCAATCCTTCGCTGAAGACCTCTGGAAACTCAGACTTCAAGGTCTCCTCCCATTCAGAGTTGCTCACGTGATTGATGCCAGTCACCTCGATGCCTAGTGGATTGAACCACTCAAGTCCCAGCAAGCTTGGGCGATCCTTGTCCACGATGGTCAGAGGCAAACGCTTGGTGTGGCCTTTAAACTGCACGTTGAAATCTCTTGCTCCAACTACTGGAATCTTGTTCCCCTGGTAGTCTTAAGAGTCAGTGCTTGCTTCTGGAAATGTTTCTTCTGAATGTGGGGAAGTAGCTCAGAATAGTGTCCCATGACACCATAGATAAATAAGAGCCTGAGTCCACTTCCATTTGGCAAGGCCTTCCTTCAATAAACACCTTCACGCAGTACTTTTCTGCTTCTCAAGGGTGAAGAATGACCAATGGTGATAATTTGGTGAGTTTCATTCTTCCCATTTGCTTCTGAATTGCCCCATCTTTTCAAAGAAGTTGTTGGGCTTAAAGTCCTTTTCAGGAAATTTCTTCCTACTTGGTGGAGTTCTGGATGATTTGCAGACTCTGGCTAGGTGACCCTTTTCTCACAACGTAGGCAGATGGTGTCTAAGAACTTGCATTCAGTGTGGGATGCCCCCCACAGCCTCTGCAATAATATTCTTGCCTTTTTCTCCCAGGGTCTTTCCTTTTTTTCTCCATTCTGAGTCTAAAATCCCTTCCTCCACCTCACTGCAATCTGAATCAGAGTCTATTTGTTCGCAATGAGCTGTTGTGGATTTTTCCACATCAGAATGGCTTGAGGCCTTGTTAATCTTTTCATGGCTGCTGCTGAGGACTTGGTAGCTTCAGCTGAAACAGCTTCTTCAATGGCCTCTTTAAACGTGATCTTAGGTTTCATTAACAATTTGCTTTGCAAGACCTTATCTTTGAGGCCTAAAACAAACCGATCACGCATGGCTCTCTAAGTTGGCAAAGTCACAAGCACCCCTAATGTCCCTTAAACTTGCACTAAGTCATTAACATTCTCACTTTCCCTTTGATCCCGATGGTAAAATTTGTGTCTCTTAATGAGGCACGGCATTTGGGGCGAATGGGTTCTTAAAAGCTTCTCCAAATCAGGCCATTCCATTACCTTCAGTTCTGCAGCTCCCCTTAATGCCTTCGCCATCTTGAAGACTGCTGGACCACAGTGCGAGAAATACCGCCTCTTCCATCTCTCGAATGTTACGTGGTCTTCCTTCCAGGTACATCTGGAAGCGATCCGCATACGATTCCCAGTCTTCCACCGCCGGATCGAACGGGCTGGGGGTGTTCAGCGCAGCCATCTCGCCTTCTGCTTGTCTTCGGCCATCTTCTTCTTCAGGGCAATCCCACCTTCATCGCCAGTGTTAAGTTTGCATGAAGAGTCGACGAAGAGCTTCAGTGAAGAGTTTATTCAGTGACTACAGCTCAAATGGACCCGAGTTTTGGCTACGGCTGCCTCTTATAGCCTGCAGCCATAGTTGCTAGCCAATGGGAGCAGGGTTTCTTCCCGCACTATTTAAACCTATACCATTTGACATTTTACAAGAACAGTTCAAATAAACCAATAACATTCAAACCTACATACATAACACAAATGTTACATCATCATTCTGAGACCTGACATGAATATAGGGAGCATCTAATAATGAAAAACTGGGATCCCTGGCCTTAGGTTGGTGTATTTTAATGCCAGGTCCGTGGCTAATAAGTCTTCCCTCCTCCGTGAGATCATTGAGGAGGAGGCTGCGGACCTGGCTTGTATCACCGAGACCTGGTTGGGCCCGGAGGGAGGTGTTCCTCTGGTTGACTTATGCCCTCCAGGTTTTCGGTTCTGCACCACCATGGGCTCAGGGTAGGGGTGGTGGGGTGGCCGTGGGTTATTAGGGAGACCCTGTTTCCAAGGGAGACCACTGTTGCAGAGATAGGCGGAGTGAGACCCTCCTTGTGAGGTGGGGGCCTAGTGGTCGGGTGGGTCTGCTGCTTACATACCTTTCCCCCAGCTGCGTGTGGCAGCTGCCCTACCTGGGCTTCTCGATCTCCTCTCTGGGGTGGCTGGAGCTCCCGGATCTTGTGGTCCTGGGGACTTCAATCTGCCTTCCCTGGGGGGCGCCGGGTTTGGCCCAGGAGTTCATGGCATCTATGGAGGCCATGGGCCTGACCCAGTTGATTCAAGGCCCACTCACGAGGGGGAATACTCTTGACCTAGTTTTTGTCTCTGAACGGTGGCGGAGTGACAGAGGGCAAGTTACTTTTACAACCTTGCCCGCTCCATGGTCTGATCACTATCTCCTACGGCTGGTCTTCCAGCAGGCCCCCCCCACTGCTGGGAGGAGGAGCCTCCTAGATGGTTCCGCCCCAGGGCCTGATGGACCCTGAAAGGTTCCAGGCAGAACTGGGGTCTTTTCCCTCTTCCCTTGCTCACAACTCTGCCGAGGATCTGGCTGTGGCCTGGCAACGGCTGCATCAGAGGCCCTCGACAGGGTTGTCCCCATGCGCCCCTTACACGCCGTGGATCCCGCTTGCTCCTTGGTATACTGAGGAGCTCCGGAGATGAAACGCCGTCGAGGGGTTTAGAGAGCAGGTGGAGGTCACCCGCTCAATCCGATCGTGCCCAGCTAAGAGCCTATATTAGGACTTACCTGGTAGCTATGGGAGAGGCGAGAAGATCTTATCTCTCCACTCTCATAGCGCCCAAGAGATAATCGCCCAGCCGCCCTGTTTGGTTACCCGCCCTCCTTCGCTTAGAGGAGGGGCCGGACCCGCGGGGCAGGGCTGAGGAGTTTGGTCAATATCTGGCGGATAAGATCGCTCGATTCGGGACGGGTTGTCCTCTAATTTGCAGTGGTCGGAGGAACGAGTTGTGGGTAGTCTGGCCACCGTTATCTGGGATGAGTTTGATCTTGTTTCCAGGATGAAGTGGACAGGATTATGCGGCGACTGAGTTCCACCACATGTTTGTTGGACCCGTGTCCTCCTGGCTGACTTATGCCGCCAGGGAGGCCACCTGCGGCTGGCTCCGGCAGTTGTCAACGCCTCATTAAGGGAGGGTGTCTTCCTTCTGCCTTGAAGGAGGCGGTGGTGAGACCCCTCCTGAAGAAGCCTGCCTTGGACCCGACCGCAGTTAGACAACTTTCGTCCTGTCTCCAACCTTCGCTTTTGGCAAGGTTGTTGAGAGTGTGGTGGCTCAGCAGGTTCCGCTTTTCCTGGATGAAGCGGACTACCTGGATCCGCATCAATCGGGCTTCCGACCCGTTACAGCACGGAGACGGCATTGGTCACTGATGGATGATCTCTGGAGGCCCGGGACAGGGGTTTTTCCTCTGTCCTGGTCCTATTGGACCTCTCAGCGCTTTTGATACCATCGACCATGGTATCCTTTTAAGCGCCTCCGGGGTTGGGAGTGGGGCACTGTTCTTCAGTGGTTCTCCTCCTACCTCTCGGGCGGTCGCAATCGGTGTTAGTGGGAGGTTCGGTCGACCCCAGGGCTCTCTTATGGAGTCCCACAGGGTCGGTCCCTCTCTTATTTAATATCTACATGAAACCGCTGGGTGAGATCATCCGTGGTTTTGGGGTGAAATTCCATCAGTACGCTGATGATACTCAGCTGTACTTTTCCACCCCTGGCCAGATCAGTGATGCCCTCCCTGATGTCCCGTGTTTGGATGCGGTACGGATCTGGATGGTAGGAACATGCTCGACTCAACCCGCCAAGACTGAGTGGCTTTGCGTGCGGCTGCCTCGCCCATCCAGGATTGTTTATCCTTGGCCATAGGGGTGAGGTGTTACCCCTGTGGATAGGGCGCGAATCTGGGGGTCCTCCTGGATGTACGGCCCGTTGGAGGAGCAGGTGGGGGCCGCCGCCAGGGGGCCTTTGCCCAGCTCCGCCTTGTTCGACAGCTTCGCCCTTTTCTGGATCGGGACTCTTACGCACGGTCACTCACGCCCTTGTCACCTCGAGACTAGACTACTGCAACGCTCTATCTAGGACTGCCCTTGCATACCATCCGAGATTGCAGTTGGTGCAGAATGCGGCCGCTGGACGGTGATGGGAGTTACCGTTCTCTCATGTTACCCCCTTCGCGTGGCCTGCATTGGTTGCCGACGCCCGGTGAGATTCAAGGTTTTAGTTTTGACATTCAAAGTCCTACACGACATGGGTCCCCAATATCTGAGGGAGCGCTTCTTCCAATATCTAGTGCCGCCCTGTGCGGGCTCATAGGCAAGGACTCCTCGGGTCCCATCGGCGAGTCAATGCCGGTTGGTATTTCCCGACGACGAGCCTTTTCTGTTGCGGCCCCGACCTCTGGAATCAACTGCCTCTGGAGCTCCGCCTGGCCCCTGATCTCCGCACCTTCCGCCGTGAATTAAAAACTTGGTTGTTTGACCAACCGGGTTGTGACCCCTCCTTGGGGGAGGGATGTTTTTAACTTATTTTATTGTTGTGTTCTATATTTGGGCTTGTCGGTTTAATGCTTTTTTAAATATTTATTGTTCTATGTTTTTAGCTGTGAGCATGAGTCTTCGGAGATGGGGCTGCATACAAGTTCAAATATAAATAAATAAATAAATAAAAAACAATGAGAGTTCTTGATTTTGGCAGTTATTTTTTTTATCCCAATTATTGCTAAGATAAAATAAGATATTGCAAACATTTTTTTATTTGTTCCAAAAATTATTTCTTTCTCCCATGTGATTAATATTATTATCAATAAATTTTATAAGGAAAGTTATTGATGTTTCTTCCACCAACAAAATGACTAAATAAGAGACAAGTGAAATGTTGTGGACATAACATACTTAGGATTTCAATAAGGCATTCGAAAAGTAGGCCACAAGCTACTTCTTGATAAGCTAGAAAAATATGGGATAGACAACTTAAGCAGCAGATTGGCTGACAAACCATATTCAATGAGTAGTCCTTAACGGTACTGCATCTACATGGAGGAAAGTAAGTAGTGGATTACGATAAAGTTCCATCTTAGGCCCAGTACTCTTCAAGATTTTCGTAAGATTTAGATGAGTGAACAGAAGAAGAACTCATCAAATTTGCAGATGACAGAAAGCTGCAAACACCTTGGAATACAAGTTCAGGATCCAAAAAAACAATTACTACCAACATGCCTTTCATTGAGGATCTGTATACTGCACAAATCAAAAAGAGGGCTGTGAAAATATTTACAGACTCCTCACATCCCGGACATAAACTGTTTCAACACCTATCCTAAAAACAATGCTATAAGCACTGCAACCCAGAACAACTAGATACAAGGACAGTTTTTCCCCAAATGTCATCACTCTGCTAAACAAATAATTCCCTCAACACTGTCCAACTATTTACAAAGTCTGCATTACTATTACTATTAATCTTATCACTCATTATCATCCATCCCCTCCCACTTGTGACTGTATGGCTGTCACTTTGTCACTTGTATCCTTACGATTTATATTGACTGTTTCCTAGTATGATTTGATTGCTTCTTGCACCCTATGGCTATTATTAAGTTTATTATTGACTTTGCTCATCAGAAGGTTGCAAAAGGGAACCACATATATCCTGGGACATTGCAACCATCATAAATATAAACCAGTTGCCAAGCATCCAAATTTTGATCACCAGCCCAATGGGATGATACAGTACAATGGTTGTAAGTCATGTTGTTCAATGTTGCTGTAATTTTGAATGCTCACTAAATGACTTGTTGTAAGTCAAGGACTACCTGTATGTTGTGTTTCAATATTGAAAGCTGGTGAGAGATCCAGCAGAGGCAGGATGAATACCCTACCCTAGTTTAAGGAACACCAGAGTTAATTCACAAGCACAATCAGTGTTTTCTCTGTGCTATGGCTCAATATGAAACCCAGATATAACAATACCAGATCAATGGTGGTATTCTACTGGTTCGGCCCGGTTCTGGCCTACTGATAGTGCCGAAAATCAGCTGGCAGAGAATCGTTTCCACTCCAAGTCTCTCCGATGCTTTTCAGTTGGACTCACTCACCTTCCCCTGCCTTTAGGTCCTTCTAACTTCTCAGGTGTTTGGTGCAGCAGAGCAGATTGCTTAGTTTTTACTGTTTTAATGCATACGTGCACAAGTGAGTCACATGAGTCATGTGATCCCACCCCTGCAGCCATGCACACCAAGCTACACCCACAGAACTGGTGGTGCGAACTTCTGAATCCCACCACTGGACCAGATATTCTTCTTCCTCCAAAGTAAGTTTCTTGAATAATGGGAATAAAAAGTTTCGTGAGTTGTTATTTTGATGATTACATTGGAACTACATCCATAAGTCCTGCAAAGTTTTTTCCCGTCAGGCACACTTGCAAATGAAGTCATACAGAGAATCAGCTGTGATTCCCAAATCCCCTGTATAATTATCAAAATCACAATGATTACTTCCTCTTCACCTAAAGCCGAGAAGACTTCTCTCACCCAAGGTTATTTTGAAACCAAGATAGGAATATTTAATAACCCCCATCAACAGATTTCACAAATATTTAGTCACTTATAAAAATCTGAAGATCTCTGTGAGACTCCTGTAGGCACACTGGACATGTCAGAATTTTAATGCTGTCCTTTTAATATGCCAGACAACATTTCATCTTGCTAGAGCAAGTCAGTTTATCTCTGGTCATTGGCGAGTGAATTGTGCTTTTCCTTAGACAGCTCCTGTCTCAGAGAACTATAGAAGATCTTCATTATCGAAGGGGTTTAGAGAGCAGGTGGAGGTTTACCCGTTCCCAATTCGACCGAGCCCAGCTGAGAGCCTTTATTAGGACTTACCTGGTAGCTATGAGAGAGGCGAGAAGATCTTATCTCTCCACCCTCATAGCGTCCGCAGATAATCGCCCGGCCGCCCTGTCTCGGTTACTCGTTCCCTCCTTCAGCCAGAGGGGGCCGGACCCAGCGGGTAGGGCCGAGGAATTTGTTCAATATCTGTCGGATAAGATTGCTCGTATTCGGACGGGTTGTCCTCCGATTTGCAGTGGTCTGAGGAAGGGGTGCAGGGAGTCTGGTTATTTGGGATGAGTTCGACCGGTTTCCGAGGATGAAGTGGACAGGATTATGCATGCGTATGAGTTCCACCACATGTTTATTGGACCCGTGTCCCTCCTGGCTGGCTTATGCCGCCAGGGAGGCACACTGCGGTTGGCTCGGGCAGTTATCAATGCTTCTTTAAGGGAGGGTGTCTTTCCCCGCCTTGAAAGAGGCGGTGGTGAGGCCCTCCTGAAGAAGCCTGCCCTGGACCCGACTGTGTTAGACAACTTTCGTCCAGTCTCCAACCTTCGTTTTTGGTGAAGGTTGTTGAGAGTGTGGTGGCTCAACAGGTTCCGCTTTTCCTGGATGAAGCGGACTACCTAGATCCGTATCAATCGGGCTTCCGACCTGGGTATAGCACGGAGACGGCATTGGTCGCGCTGATGGATGATCTCTGGAGGGCTCGGATAGGGGTTTTTCCTCTGTCCTGGTCCTATTAGACCTCTCAGCGGCTTTCGATACCATCGACCATGGTATCCTTTTGCGCCTTGGGGGTTGGGAGTGGGGGCACCGTTCTTCGGTGGTTCTCCTCCTACCTCTCGGGCGGTCGCAATCGGTGTTGGCAGGGGGTCAGGTCGTCCCCTAGGGCCCTCACTTGTGGGGTCCCTCAGGGGTCGGTCCTTTCCCCTTTTGTTTAACATCTACATGAAGCCGCTGGGTGAGATCATCCGTGGTTTTGGGGTGAAATTCCATCAGTACGCTGATGATACTCAGCTGTACATTTCCACCCCAGGCCAGATCAGTGATGCCCTCTCCCTGATGACCCGGTGTCTGGATGCGGTACGGAACTGGATGAGCGGAAACATGCTTCACTCAACCCGGCCAAGACTGAGTGGCTGTGCATACCGGCCCCGACCCAGTCAAGATTATCCATCTTTGGCCATAGGGGAGAGGTGCTGCCCCTGTGGATAGGGCGGAATCTGGGGTCCTCCTGGATGTACGGCCTCGTTGGAGGAGCAGGTGGGGGCCGCTGCCAGGGGGCCTTTGCCCAGCTCCGCCTTGTTCGTCAACTTCGCCCTTTTCTGGATCGGGACGCTGCGCGATCACTCATGCCCTTGTTACCTCCAGGCTTGACTACTGCAACGCTCTCTATTTGGGACTGCCCTTGCATACCATCCGAGATTGCAGCTGGTGCAAAATGCGCGGCGCTGGTGGTGATGGGAGTTACCGGTTCTCCCATGTGACCCTCCTGCGCTGCCTACATTGGTTGCCGGTTGCGCCGGGTGAGATTCAAGGTTTTAGTGTTAACATACAAAGTCCTTCACGACATGGGTCCTCAATATTTAAGGAGCACCTTCTTCCGATGTCAAACACCGACGCCCTGTTCGAGCTCATAGGCAAGGACTCCTCGGGTTCCGTCGGCGGGCCAATGCCGGCTGGCGGTTCCTCGACGACGAGCCTTTTCTGTTGCTGCCCTGACCTCTGGAATCAACTGCCTTTGGAGCTCCGCCTGGCCCCTGACCTCCGCACCTTCCGCAGTTGAAGACCTGGTTATTTGACCAACCCGGGCTGTGACCCTTTGGGGAGGGTTATTTTAAATTTTAACTCATTTTATAAATATTTGGGCTTATAATTTTGATTTAATTGTTTTTAATGTATTTATTGTTTTTGCTAGAGCAAGCCCAGTCTTCGGAGATGGGGCGGCAGTTCAAATAATAAATAAATAAATTATGGTATCTGAAATACTGCTTCTTCTTCTTCTGGTGTCCCATTTTCCATGTGGGATGCTGATGACCAAATGTTCATTAAATGTGCAGAAAGAAGATAAACACGAATTAAATTTACTACAAGTCAGGAGATTTCCTGATAAGTGGAATCATATCTACAACTAGCACTATATTTAAACCATACATCTTCTTTAAGCCTCCAAACCACAGATTTCAAAGGTAATTCCTGATGTGCACTTAATTAATTTTATCTTTTCCACTGTCTTCATTTTAGTAGGGTTGATTAGCTGATATGAATGCTAACATTTTACATGTTTTAACTTTTAATATTGACATCTATGACATTAGCAGTCTACTATTAAAACTACCTAGAGTTTCCTATTAGGTTGATTTTGAGCCTGATGAAAAGTATTGGAAAGAAAGTCCTCTGTAGTCAATAGGACTATCCTTCGAACAGCAACACCCAAAGACGTCCATCATCTGGCAAGGTCCTATAAATGATTAATATAATCATCTGACTTTTTTTAAATTGAACAATTAATTTCTGAAAACATTTCCCACATTATAATACAGGGAGTGAGAGCTTTTATTCTGATTCCCTCCTGCTCTTCCCTTCATGAGGTCAACTAGAATCCCAAAGCTGTTTGTAAGTATGTGAAATTTCGAGGCTAGACTCATAAGACAGTGATCCAATTGATTAGTTATAAATGTCCTTAAAAGAACAGCTTCAGGAAATATGATGTGATTTTTATGAATTGATGATGAAACGCCCATATCAGGATGAAAACCAACTGAAGTCTCTTATCTTGCAGTATACGGAGTATGAGTTTCTGGCACCTCCTGCCTTTCTTCTTTGCCATTCATGAGAACAACTGGAATCCAAACCTGTTACCAAACCTCACCCTTGGCTACAGCATCTATGAGAACCATTTCAATGCAGGGATAACATCTGAAGTCACGATGGACTTGCTGTCCACAGGGCAAGAGAATGTCCCAAACTACAGCTGTGGAAGACAAAATAATCTTCTGGCTGTGCTTGAAGGGACTGATTCGGAATTCTTTAATTACATGTCAACCATGCTGGGCATCTACAAAATCCCACAGGTATGAATGAATTTTTAAGCTATCTTCAATTAGTAAAGTCTACTGATAATCCAGAAGGGGTCAGTTAATAAATAAAATGAGTCAAATGAAAAAACTTAAAAGACACCTGAAATATTATATTTTCATCAGGCATTCAAATATCTTTTTTTATTCTTACATCAGTGCATATCTTGATTTTTCAACTGAATGAACCTTCATCCATAGCTCAAATGAAATGCTCTCAACCATCCTTTGCATGAAATTTGCATCTGCTTCACCAACCCTTCTTCTGTCTCTTCTCTCTTTCTTCTGATCACTGCAGTCACATGTCCTCAGAGATAAAATCATCTTTTCATCCTTTTTCCAGCCAAATCAAAGAAAATCTCAAGGATTGTAATGGAAATAACATGGACAAATGTTACTTTTTCCCCTGCTTGCACTTAAAGACAAAGAGAAAATACCCAGCCGACACATTTTTTTCTGCTGCTTTCACATGACATTCCATTTTCACCAATCCATGATCAAACAAATGAAATGAAATATCTTTTATTTAACAGTCATTCACCCGCCATTACAATAAAAGTGTACAGCAAAACTGTGTAATACAGCAATTTGTTATTGGGGAAAGGGAAAAAACCAATAGGACAATAAAACAGCATATCTAATAAAAAAAAGATTTGTATAGTTGTGTAACTTGGTGTATATATCCGACCACCTGATGTGTGAGTATAGGGTTAGCTTCAGAAAAAAACAAACCCTTAGAGCAGGGGTGTCAAACTCACATCCTCATGGCGGCATCCTGTGACGTATTGGGACTTCCCCCCCTTCGCTAAACTAGGCAGGGCCAGCACATGATGCATTTGACCTGCGGGCCATGAGTTTGACACCCCTGCCTTAGAGGTAAGCACTTATTTTTGTCCTTAATAGCAAAGCAAAGCAATCAACCATCATTTTTTCTCTTACATCTTAGATCAACTATGGGGTCATCAGCCACATTCCAAAGCAGAAACACCATTTCCCTTTTTTCTACCAGGTGACTCCAAAGCAAGAACCTCCTCACTTGGCAATTGTCAAATTGCTCCTGCATTTCCGATGGACATGGATTGGCCTCGCTGCTCCGGACAATGAAACTGGAGAAAAGTTTAGAAGAAACTTTGTGCCAGAAGCCGTAAGGAAAGGCGTCTGTGTTCTCAGAAAGCTTACCCAAGCTTCAGGACAAAATTGCAAAAAAAACACTTCCTTCAATATTTTAGCGACACTAAAACAAAAAGTATTGTTTGTCATTTGGATTCTGTGGCCACATTAACACTAGCAGTGCTAATACAAGACATTGACAAAGAAATAACCCTGTTTGGGGGGAAAGTATGGATGGCTACAGCTTTGTCAGATATCAATGTGAGATTTCTTTACCAGCTGGTTAGTCTCCAGCAAAACCATCTTTTATTATCCTTCTCAACTCAGGGAAAGAAAAGGACACAATATTATGATTTTAAATCACATTACTTTGCTACAAGGAAGTTTGGGGAGGCAGCATTTCAGTGTTCCTATTCAATCCCGTTGTTGTCTAAGAAAGTTTGGAATGCATGCCTGGAAAAAGAGAGCTGGGAAACCCCACCTCAGGATCTGGTTGAAAGAATCCTGTCTGAAGATGGCTCTGGTATTTCCACAACAATCAAGATTGTGGCCTGGGTCCTCTGTGCTGCCTTTTCCTCCCAAAGAAGAAAGAGGATGGTGCCAGCTGGGGACCACCAGAAACTCCAAATGGTACAGCCATGGTAGGTAATGCTTCTTCAAAAATTTGCTGATGGTTCCCTTTCAATTCTTTAGTCTTTAAATATTTTATTTGATTATGGTATAAAATACAAAAATGCAAAAGCAAATAGGAGGACACAGTTGGGAGGAGGTTTTTTTTCCACCTCAAGCACAAAGTCCAGAAGCGGTCTCCACATAGCAACAAACATACTGATATTCTTTTCTCTGCCAACTCCATCAACTTCGGTGGCCATTCACATCCAGATTCTCTTTCAATTCTTAAATGTTGCGTTAAAGATAAACAGAGGCAATGGGTATAACCCAACAACAATTGCCTGTTTCTAATATCTGTTCTGACCAGATGAGGAGGTTGAGAGAGAAACAGAGAGATTGTGTTATTGAATCTCTGGAGATTGCATTTCTCTGTGTGCATGTGTGTGTGTGTGTGTGTGTGTGAGAGAGAGAGAGAGAGAGACAGACAGACAGACAGACAGACAGACAGACAGACAGACAACAAAAAGTGGGAAGAGAGTGGGAGAGACAGTGGGAATGGGAACGAAAGGGACAAAGGAATTAGAGAGAGAGAAAAATTAATCTTCCTACCCCATTTTCAGACAGAAACACTAGGACAAAGTAACCCTGTTTTGATTTAGGGTTAAAATGAGAACATATACATTGCAAGTGTGATTCTCCCTATCTTTTTAGCTCCATCCTTTTCTAAGAAATTTCCAGATTTACAATCTTTCTAGGAATGGGGTTTATTTGAATGAGAACGGAGTTCCTACTGCCCATTTTGAAATCATGGACTGGGCAGAATTTCCCAACAAGACTGCTGCTGGGGTGATAATTGGGAATATTGGAAAAGAAGGAGTCTCATCAGATATCAAGATTTCCATCGATGAGAGTGCAATCATATGGCCAACATCTTTTAACCAGGTAACCAAATCTGCCTCTTTGTAGGTGTTATTATTTATCTATTCCTACGTATCCATGAGATTTTGAGTTTTTCAGTCTTTTCACTATGATGGAGGACCTGCACAGGTAAAAGGACAGTTGAAGGAGACACCTTCTCCTGCATCTCTCAAAAGATCTATTGCTTATGGTGGGAAAACCAGCATTGTTCTGCAGCAGAATGCAAAACATCTTATTGGCTAGCCCAAAGCTGCTTGTAGCATGTAAGGAAGCTAAATAGACTTACAAATGAAGGACTGATATTCGACTATTTGAGAGATTTACTATAGGGCATCTTACTCAGTGGAGTCCTTGGTGCTCTCTGAGCTTGGTTGCTCTTTGCAGATATTCCATTAAATACTTATCCAACTAAGTAACATCATCAATGTCTTTATATGCTTGATGATAACACTGATAATGGTATCTAGTCAAATAATGAAATGTTTGCAAGCAGACAACCAAACTCAGACAGAATCAAGGCATTTACAGATCAAACTTGAGTTACAAAGATTCTGTTCTATTGAACCTTATTCAGTGTTTGTTCACAACTAGAGTTTGCTTTGAGACTGAATTGATAGTAAATTGCGATCTAAGAAATACAACTTGTAAGAAGGCAGAGGACATTGTTAAGTTTGCATGAAGAGTCAGACGCGAAGAGCTTCAGTGAAGAGTTTATTAAGTGACTACAGCTCGAATGGACCCAAACTGGCTGGGCTACGGCTGCTTCTTATAGCCAGCAGCCGTAGTTGCCAGCCAATCAGAGTGCTGGGTTTTTTTCGCACTATTTAAACCAATCCCATTTGACATTTTACAAGAACAATTCAAAATAAACCAATAACATTCAAACCTACATACATAACACCCCTCCCCACTAGGTTCAGTCCATACCAAACCCCAACCTATCTAACATATTCTTTTAAATAGGTGGGGCTCTTGTAATGCTTGAGACCTTCGTGGTTCAGAAGTTTTACATTCTCACCCAGTGAGAGGAAATGTGTCTGCTGACATTTCCCGTTGGGACTTCCTGTGAAAGAAGACCCTGTTTGACTGTTAGAATCTGCTCTCTCCTCCCAACCCATCTCCATTCCAATGTCAGAACCTAAGTCAGGTAGTGATGTGCAATCTTCCACTTCTAAGGATGGATTTTGGCATTTTGACAGGTTTTGGAATGGTTCCTGTCGTAATGGCTCGTTACACATGGGGTTGATTCTTGCTTGCTGATTTTCCTCCTGTTCCTCCCCTTCCCCGCTAGAATTGACATCAGGTGAGGGAACTAGAGAGAAACAAGGGCGATGTTCCTGAGAGAACCTGGATCTAAGTTGATCAATGTGCCTGCTCCAGAGGAGTCCATCCTCTGTTTGTACCCTGTAAGAACGAGGGCCTGTGATCTGAGTTATCTCAGCAGGAATCCACAAAGGTTCACCTATAAGGTTCTTAGCATAAACAGAATCACCCACACTGAATGTGCAAACTTTGGAAGTGGAATCCAGTGGTGCATTGGGTGCATAAGTGGGATGAAGGCGTCAAGGGAGACCTAAGTTTCCTACCCATCAACAACTCTGCTGGGGATAAGTTATTAGATGAGTTAGGAGTGATGTGCTGAACACTAAGAAGTTTTTCAACTTTCTCAGTGATGTCCCCAGGACCCAGTTGCTGAAGCTTCTCTTTGGTAAAACGTACATGCTCAGCCCGCCATTAGTCAAGGGTGCCCAGGGGCAGTAAGGGCATGTCTGATACCCTGTTGAGCTAAATAAGATTCAAAGAGGTTGGATGTAAATTGAGGGCCATTGTCAGAGACAAGAACATCAGGTAACCCGTGGGTTACAAACAGTTTTCTGAGCTGCTTGATGACAGCATCAGTTGTGGTGGATGCCATGGGAAGTACCTCTAGCCATTTGGAATATGCATCTACTATAATAAGAAAGGTGTGCCCTCTGGTAGTGAATCCTAGACCATGGGCCCCCAGGACATTCCCATTCCTGTGTGGGGGCGTGAGGTGGGGCAGGCCTGACTACCTGACAATTGGGACAAGATGCAACCCAGTTTTCAACCATTTTGTCAATACCTGGCCACCATACATAACTCCTGGCCAATCCCTTCATCCTTACAATACCAGGATGACCCTCATGTAACATTTCCAAAATCTCTTTGCAGTTTTGCAGGAATAACCACCCTGTTACCCCACAAAATACATCCTCTTAATACAGATAATTCAGTTTGCCTGGACTTAAAAGGTTGGGCAAGGTGAGGTAGATCTTGAAGAGGCCAACCTTTCTTAATCCAGCCTATAACAGGAGCCAACACAGTGTCTTTGGCAGTCTCTCTGGCAATTTCAGCAGCATGAACTGGAAGCTTGGCAACAGTTTCTAGGAAAAAGGTGTGTGTTTCAGGTTCAAAGTCCTCCTTGTGGCAAGGCAGTGGGCAACAACTTAGTGCATCAGCATGTCCAATGTCCTTGCCAGGCTTGTGGATAAGTTTGTATGAATAAGCAGCAAGAAATTCAGTCCACCTCAGCATTCTTGGTGACAGGTTAGTAGGTGTTGGCTTGTCTCCTGCCACAATGCCTAACAAAGGTTTGTGATCTGTAACAATGGTAAATGTTCTGCCATTCATGAAAATTCTTAACAGCTGCAACAACTGCCAATGCCTCCTTGTCCAATTGGCTGTAATTCCTCTCTGCTTTAGTCAAAGTGCGAGAGTAAAATGCAATCGGGGCTTCTCTCCCGCTGGGAAGCCTGTGGCTCAAACCCCCCCACACTCCAAAAGGAGATGCATCACAAGTCAGTACAACAGGCAAATTCTCAGAGAACTGTATCAGTACAGCATCAGACGTGATTAGTCTTTTAATACTGTTAAATGCTGATTGTTCTTTCCTGCCCCAGACCCAAACAGACTTCTTATCAAGTAATCTGTGTAAAGGTTCAGCAATGGTTGCCTTTTGAGGTAGGAACATGTGATAAAAGTTAATAAGTCCAAGGAAGGCTTGCAAATCTGTTTTGCATTTAGGTCTAGGGGCTTCTTTGATTGCTTTAACCTTGGCATCTGTAGGATGGATGCCATGCTTGTCAATCATGTAGCCCAGGAACTCAACCCTGTCAGTCTTAAGTGTGCATTTGTCTTCCTTGACTTTTAACCCCACTTTCCTGAATCTGGTAAGGACTTCTCTGAGTCTTTCTTGTAGCTGAGTGTCATTTTCAGCAGAGATTAACACATCATCAAAGTAAGGCACTACCCCAGGCAGTCCTTGGAGCATTCTTTCCATAAGGCTTTGAAAAATGCCTGGTGCCACACTTACTCCAAATTGTAACCTTTTACATTTGAAGGCACCTCTATGAGTCACAATGGTTTGGCCTCTGCAGTGGCATCATCAACTGTCAGTTGTTGATATGCCTGGGCCAAATCCAATTTGACAAAGACTGTACCCCTGCCAAGTGAATGTAACAGATGATGCACTACTGGAACTGGATATGCGCTCTGCTGCAGCGCATGGTTCAGTGTCCCCTTATAGTCCCCACAGATTCTTACTGACCCATCAGCCTTGACTGGTGTGACTATGGGTGTCTCCCATCTGGAGTGGTCAGTGGGCTCTAAAACCCCTTGAGCTATTAACTTGTCTAATTGTGCATCAATCTTTTCCTTTAAAGCAAATGGAACCCTTCTGGGCTTTAAACGAATTGGGAGCACCCTTGGATCTAGGTTGAAAGTGATAGGGGTCCCCATATACTTGCCCAATCTGTCGCTGAAGACCTCTGGAAACTCAGACTTCAAGGCCTCCTCCCATTCAGAATTGCTCACGTGATTGATGCCAGTCACCTCGATGCCTAGTGGCTTGAACCACTCAAGTCCCAGCAAGCTTGTGCGATCCTTGTCCACGATGGTCAGGGGCAAACGTTTGGTGTGGCCTTTAAACTTCACGTTGAATTCTCTTGTTCCAACTACTGGAATCTTGTTCCCTTGGAAGTCTTTAAGAGTCAGTGCTTGCTTCTGGAAATGTTTCTTCTGAATGTTGGGAAGTAGCCTGTTAATAGTGTCCCATGACACCATAGATAAATAGGAGCCTGAGTCCACTTCCATTTGGCAAGGCCTTCCTTAAATGAGTACCTTCACATGTACTTTTCTGCTTCTCAAGGGTGAAGAATGACCAATGGTGATTGTTTGATGAGTTTCATTCTTCCCATTTGCTTCTGAGTTGCGCCCCATTTTCTCACTGAAATTGTTGGGCCTGAATTCTTTCTCAGGGAATTTCTTCCTACTAGGTGGAGTTCTGGATGATATGCAGACTCTTGCTAGGTGACCCCTTTTCTCACAACGTAGGCAGATGGTGTCTAAAAACTTGCATTCAGTGCAGGGGTGCCCCCCCTCTTTTTTCCAAGGTCCTTCCTTTTCTTCTCCATTCTGAGTCTAAAAATTCCTTCCTCCACCTCACTACAGTCTGAATCAGAGTCTATTTGCTTGCAATGGGTTGTTGTGGATTTTTCCAAATCAGAATGGCTTGAGGCCTTGTTAATCTTTTTCATGGCTGCTGCTGAGGACTTGGTGGCTTCCGCTGAAAAAGCTTCTTCTATGGCCTCCTTAAGCGTGATCTTAGGTTTCATTAATAATTTGCTCTGCAAAACCTTGTCTTTTAGGCCTAGAACAAACCGATCACGCATGGCCTCTTCTGTTGGTAAAGTCACAGCACCCCAATGTCCGCCACGACGCCGCTAACATTTTCGCTTTCCTTGAT
>CM019149.1:28892341-29060513 GCA_009733165.1 Naja naja
TATAAGGCGTTAGCAGGAGCTGCAAACGTGAAGGTAATGGAGTGGCCTGATTTGGAAAGGCTGTTGTTTCATTACGCCACAAGTATCGTGCCTTATTAAGAGACACGAGTTTTACCATTGGGATCAGGGGGGAAACGAAAGCGTAAACGACTTGGTGGCAAGTTTAAGAGACATTGGGGGTGCATGTGAATTCAACAATTTAGAGGAGGCCATGTGTGATCATTTCATTTTAGGCCTTAAAGACAAGGTGTTACAGAGCAAACTATTAATGAAACCTAAGATCACGCTGAAAGAAGCAATAGAAGAAGCCTCCTCAGCAGAAGCTACCAAGTCATCAGCAGCAGCCATGAAAAAGTTAAACAGGGCCACGGGCCATCCTGATTGGGAAAAGTCCTCCACAAATCACTGTGAGGACATAGACTCTGATTCAGATTGCAGTGAGGTGGAGGAAGGCATTTACAGACTCAGAATGGAGTGGAAAAAGAAAGACCTGGGAAGAAAGAGGCAAGATTTCTACTGCAGAGGTTGTGGGGGAAGCCACCCCCACACTGAATGAAAGTTTCTAGATACCATCTGCCTTCTTTGTGAAAAGAGAGGACACCTAGCAAGAGTCTGCGAATCATCCAGAACTCCACCCAACAGAAGGAAGTTTTCCACAAACAAAGACAAAAAATTCAAGCCCAACAACCTCAGTGAGAAAACGAGGCACAGCACAGAAGCAGAGGGGAAGAATGAAACTCATCAAACAGTAACTATTGGTCATTCATCACTTTTAAAAAACAGAAAAGTGCATGTCAAGGTACTGATTGAAGGAAGGCCTTGCCAAATGGAAGTGGACTCAGGCTCATACCTATCTATGGTGTCATGGGACACTATCCACAGACTACTTCCTAACATCCAGAAGAATCACTTCAAGAAGCAAGCATTGACTCTTAAAGACTACCAAGGGAACAAGATTCCAGTAGTTGGAACAAGAGAATTCAACGTGAAGTTCAAGGGCCACACCAAACGCCTGCCCCTGACCATCGTGGACAAGGATCGCCCAAGTTTGCTGGGACTTGAGTGGTTCAACCCGCTGGGCATCGAGGTGACTGGCATCAATCACGTGAGCAACACTGATTGGGAAGAAGCCTTGAAGTCTGAGTTTCCAGAAGTCTTCAGCAACGAATTAGGCAAGTACTTGGGGACCCCTATTTCCTTTAACCTAGATCCCAAGGTACAACCAATTCGTTTAAAACCTAGAAGGGTACCCTTTGCTTTAAAGGAAAAAATTGATGCACAATTAGATAAACTAATAGCTCAAGGGGTTTTAGAGCCCACTGACCACTCCAGGTGGGAGACACCCATAGTCACACCAGTCAAGGCTGATGGGTCAGTAAGAATCTGTGGAGACTATAAGGGGACATTGAACCATGCGCTACAACAGAGCGCATATCCAGTTCCAGTTGTGCATCATCTGTTACATTCACTTAGCAGGGGTACAGTCTTTGCCAAATTGGATTTGGCCCAGGCATATCAACAACTGACTGTTGATGATGCCACTGCAGAGGCCCAAACCACTGTGACTCATAGAGGTGCTTTCAAATGTAAAAGGTTACAGTTTGGAGTAAGCGTGGCACCAGGCATCTTCCAAAGCCAAGGACTGCCAGGGGTAGTACCTTACTTTGATGATGTGTTAATCTCTGCTGAAAATGACACTCAGCTACAAGAAAGACTCAGAGAAGTCCTTACCAGATTCAGGAAAGCGGGATTAAAAGTCAAGGAAGAAAATGCACACTTAAGACAGACAGTGTTGAGTTCCTGGGCTACATGATTGACAAGCATGGCATCCACCCTACTGATGCCAAGGTTAAAGCAATCAAAGAAGCCCCCAGGCCAAAATGCAAAACAGATTTACAAGCTTTCTTGGGACTCATTAACTTCTATCATATGTTTCTACCTCAGAAAGCAACCATTGCAGAACCTCTCCATAGGTTGTTGGACAAAAAATCTGCATGGGTCTGGTGCAAGATGGAACAAGCTGCATTTAACAACATTAAGAGACAAATCACGTCTGATGCTGTACTGATACAGTTCTCTGAGAATTTGCCAGTTGTTCTGAATTGTGATGCATCCCCTTTTGGAATGGGGGGGGGGGTTTGAGCCACATGCTTCCCAGCGGGAGGGAAGCTCCAATTGCATTTTACTCTCGCACTTTGTCTAAAGCAGAGAGGAATTACAGCCAACTGCACAAAGAAGCCTTGGCAATTGTCGCAGCTGTCAAGAAATTCCATGAGTATCTTTATGGGAGAACATTTACTATTGTCACAGATCACAAACCTCTGTTAGGCATTGTGGCAGGAGACAAACCAACGCCCACGATCCTGTCACCAAGAATGCTGAGATGGACTGAATTTCTTGCTGCTTATTCATACAAACTCTTCCACAGGCCTGGCAAGGACATTGGGCATGCAGATGCTTGAGTCACTGCCCACTTCCTTCACACACTGAGGACCCTGCGCCTGAGACTCACACTTTCTTTCTAGAAACTGTTGCTAAGCTTCCAGTGCATGCTGCTGACATTGCCAGAGAGACTGCCAAAGACACCTTGTTGGCTCCTGTTCTAGGCTGGATTAAGAAAGGTTGGCCACTTCAAGATCTACCTCACTTTGCCCAACCTTTTAAATCCAGGCAAACTGAATTATCTGTATTAAGAGGATGTATTTTGTGGGGTAACAGGGTGGTTATTCCTGCAAAACTACACAACAAGGTTTTGGAAATGTTACATGAGGGTCATCCGGGGATTGTCAGAATGAAGGGATTGGCCAGGAGTTATGTATGGTGGCCAGGTATTGACAACATTGTTGAAAACTGGGTTGCATCTTGTCCCAACTGTCAGGTAGTCAGGCCTGCTCCACCTCTCGCTCCCACACAGAAATGGGAATGTCCTAGGGGCCCATGGTCTAGGATTCATATTGATTTTGCAGGCCCTACCAGAGGGCACACCTTCCTCATTGTAGTAGATGCATATTCCAAATGACTCGAGGTTATCCCTATGTCATCCACCACAGCTGAAGCTGTAATCAAACAGCTTAAAAAGCTCTTTATAACTCATGGGTTACCTGATGTTCTTGTTTCTGACAATGGTCCTCAATTTACATCCAACCTTTCTGAATCATATGTAGCACAACAGGGTATCAGACATGCCCTGCAGCCCCTGGGCATCCTTCGGCTAACGGCCGGGCTGAACGTATGGTACGCTTTACCAAGGAAAAGCTTCAGCAATTGGGCCCAGGGGACATCACTGAGAAAGTAGAAACACTACTCAGTGTCCAGCATATCACACCCAGCCCATCAACTAATTTAACCCCGGCGGAATTGTTGATGGGTAGGAAACTCAGGTCTCCTTTTGACCACCTTCATCCCACTTACGCACCCAGTGCTCCATTAGATTCCACCAGCAAAGTTCGAACTTTCAGTGTGGGTGATTCTGTTTATGCTAAGAACCTTGTGGGTGAACCATTATGGATTCCTGCTGAGATTACCCAAGTCACAGGCCCCAGGTCTTACAGGGTACAAACGGAGGATGGTGTCCTCTGGAGCAGGCATATTGACCAGTTAAGATCCAGATTAGCTCTGGAGCATTGCCTTCTGCTCCTCTCTGGTTCCCACACCTACTGACCCTTCTAGGGGGGAAGGGGAGGATTATGAGAATAATCAACAAGCATGAATCAACCCCATGTGTAACGAGCTAACACAACAGGAACCACCCCAAAACCTGTCACAGGGCCAACAACCATTGTTACTAATGGAAGATTACACATCACTACCTGACTTAAGTGCTGATATTGGGTTGGAGATGGATTGGGAGAAGAGACCAGGTTGTAGTAACCTAACAGGTTCTACCATTTCTAACAGTCCAAGTAAGGAAATGTCAACAGATACATTTCCTCCTTCACAAGGTGAAAACCTTAAAACATCTGAACCACATAGGTCTCAACGTTCATGCAGGAGCCCCTCCTATTTAAAAGAATATATTAGATAGAGGGGTTTTGAGTATGAACTAAACCTAGTGGGGAGGGGTGTTATGTATGCAGGTTGGAAATCATTGGTTTAGTTTGAATTGTTCTTGTAAAATGTTGGAAATGATTGGTTGAGAAAAGTGCAGGAAAACCCTGCACTCTGATTGGCTGTCAGCTGCTGCTGCTGGCTATAAGTAGCAGCAGCAGCAAAGCCAATCGGGTCCATTCTGAGCTGAAGTCACTAATAAACTCTCTTGCTGAAGCACTCCATGTCTGACTCTTCATGCAAACATAACAATAATATACTTAGATTTCAATAAGGCATTTGACAAAGTAGACCACAAGCTACTTCTTGATAAGTTAGAAAAATATGAGATAGACAACATAACCAACAGTTTGGCTGACAAACGATACTCAGTGAGTAGTCCTTAATGTTACTACATCTTCACTGAGGGAAATAAGCAGTGGATTATGACAAGGTTCTGTCTTGGGCCCAGTACTCTTCAAGATTTTCATGAAAGATTTAGATGAGGGAACAAAAGGAGAACTCATTTTGCAGATGACAGAAAGCTGCTAACACCTTGGAAGACAAGTTCAGGATCCAAAAGGATCTTGACAGACTTGAACAATGGACCCTATCCTACAAAATAAAATTTAATGTGGAGAAAAGCAAGGTTTTAGGCAAGAAAAACCAAAATTACAAATACAGACTTGTACCTGGCTCAAAATCAGTAACTTTGAGAGGGATCTTAAATATGAACCAGTAGTTGTGTCAGTAGACAAATAAGTTAATATAAACCTTGGTTGCATAAACAGAGGAATACCATCAAAATCACATGAAGTATTAATACCACTTTATGAAAATTTACCAAGACCTTACTTGGAATACTGCATCCAGTTTTAGTCACCCCATTACAAAAAGAGATGCTGAGACTTTGGAAAAAGTGGAAAGAAGAGCACCTAAGATGATTAAGGGCTTGGAGACAAAAACTTATGAAGAATGGTTTGTAGAATTCAGGTTTGGCTAGTCTAGAGAAAAGAAGGACTAATGGGGACATGATAGTGGTATTTAAGTATTTGAGGAACTGCCACAAAGACAAGGCAGTCAACATATTTTCCAAAGTACCAGAAGACAAGATAAGAAACAATGGATGAAAAATAATCAAGGAGAGAAGCAAACTGCTATTAAGGAGAAACTTTTTAACAGTGAGAACAATTAACCAGTGGAACAGCTTTGCTTTCAGAAGTTGTGGGAGCTTCATCACTTGAGACTTTCAAGAAGAGATTGGACTGCCATTTGTCCGACATGGTGTAGTGTCTCCTGCTTGGGCAGGGGATGGAATAGAAGATCCCTTCCAGCTCTATTCTTATTGATTGATAATGACAGTTCCATGTGAGTTTTTCAGTCATATCTCATTTCATATTGTTAAGCTTCTATAGTCGAACAATTATCACCTTTGATTTACTTATTTAGTTATTTATTCATGGGAATATCATTTTTTCATTCTCTTCAGCTCTTTTCTGCAGACGATCTAGACCCAGGCCTGTCAAACTGGCAGCCCACGGGCCAGATACTTGGTGTGCAGGCCACACCCACCCCAGCCCCTCAAAGGCAAAAACACCCCATTGTGATACGTCACAATCCGGCCTGTGATGTGATCGAGTTTGATACCCATGAGCTAGACTCTCCTGATGGTTAATGTAAAAACACTGGGTGCTGATATAAAGGCATTAATGTACATGTTGTTTTGAATTAAGCAGAAATTTGGAAGAATTGCCTTTTGCATTAGGAGAGAAAAGAGACCAGCTCATTTCCATCAGGAAAGTGTGATAAAGTTCTCTATAAAGAGAATTTGTATAAGATGTTTTACAGGTGGCACTTACCCCTGGCAAGATTAGCAAAGATGTTTAAAGATAAATTGGCAAAATGTTGGAAGTGTCATCAGATACCTGGATCCTATTACCATATGTGGTGGACATGCACAGAAGCTAAAAGATATTGGACTAAAATACATACATGATCGGAAAAAATAATAAAACAACACATAGAGTTAAAGCCAAGATATTTTTATTGGGGATTTTTCCTGAAGGATACAGTAAAGAAATAACATATCTGATTACTAATGTATAAGCAGCAGCTAGAATTGTATTTTCACAAAATTGGAAAATTGAAAAAAAATCCGAGAAGGAAGGAGAAGGAAGTAATTACAAAAATAATGGAATGTGCAGAAGTAAATAGATTAACATTAGCAATTAGAGAGCAACAAGAAAAGGAGTATTATAAGATTTGGGTTTTATTCCATGGATGGTTAGAAAGTAGAGTAAGAAATTAAAGGATATGGTAATAATAATGATACTTTATAACTGATTATTTTTGAATAAATTACAATATGAATATAATTTAGTATAGATGGGATTTGCCTTTAAGGATAGTTTGAAACTGACTTTGCTCATCAGAAGGTCCACCAGAGTTAATTAACAAGCACGATCAGTGTTTTCTCTGTGCTATGACTCAACATGAAACCCTGATATAACAGGACCAGATCAATGGTGGTATTCTACCGGTTCAGCCCAGTTCTGGTGTACCGGTAGTGCCAAAGATCAGCTGCCAGATAACCGGTTGATTCCAAGTCTGTCCGACGCCCTGCAGTTGGGCCCACCTGCCCCTGTTCCTAGGTCCTTTTTAACCTCTCAGCTGTTTGGCTCAGCACAGTGGATTGCTCTGCTAAACAGCTGAGAGGCGCAGTACTTAGTTTTTACTGTTTTGGCGCGTGCACAAATAGCGCATTTGGTGCACGTGCGCAAAAGTGAGTTGTGCAAGTCACGTAATCCCACCCCTGCAGCCATCCCCACCAAGCCACGCCCACAGAACCGGTGGTGGGAACTTTTGAATCCCATCACTGGACCAGATATTCTTTTTCTTCCAAAGTAAGTTTCTTGAATAATGGGAATAAAAATTTTCATGAGTTGTTATTTTGATGATTACATTGGAACTACATCCATAAGTCAGGCAAAGCTTTTTCCCGTCAGGCACACTTGTAAGTGAACTCATACAGAGAAACAACTGTGATTCCCAAATCCCCTGTATAATTATCAAAATCACAATGAGTACTTCATCTTCCACTAAAGCCTAGGGGACTTCTCTCAAACCCACTGTTATTTTGAAACCAAGGTAGGAATATTTGATAACCCCGATCAACAGATTTCACAAATATTTAGTCATTCTTATAAAAATCTGAAGATCTGGTCCACAAGAACCTCAAGGATGATCAAGAACACATGGTGAAACTCCTGTAGGCACACTGGACAGGTCTGAATTTTAATGCTGCCCTTTTAATGTGCCAGACCACATTTCATCTTGCTAGAACAAGTCAGTGTATCTGTGTCCTTTGGCAAGAGAACTGTGCTTCCCCTCAGATTTCCCTCAAAATAAAGACAGTGGTGCCTGTCTCAGAGAACTAAAGATGATCTTCATTATGGTATCTGAAATACTGCTTTTTCTTCTTCTTCTGGTGTCCCATTTTCCATGTGGGATGCTGATGACCAAATGTTCATTAAATGTGCAAAAAGAAGACAAACACGAATTTAATTACTACAAGCCAGGAGATTTCCTGATTAGAGGAATCATATCCATGTCTGGTGCTGCATTTAATCCATACGTCTTCTTTACGTCTCCAAACCACAGATTTTTAAGGTAATTCCTGATAGGAACTTAACACTAGTGATTAATTTTATCCTTTCCACTGTCTTCCTTTTATTAGAGATGGTTTCCACTTTCTGGTACTTGATCTCTGTCACCTTTTCCCCTGTTCATTTGCATTAAGAAAAAGGTGTGCCTGACTCTCTCTCTTTGTCTCTCCCCCACCCCTCACATGCATGCAAGCACACTCTCTCTCTCTCTCTCTCTCTCTCTCTCTACACACACACACACACACACACACACACACACACACACATAAACACAATTTTTTCCTTTCCGGGGCAAATGGCCATGTTCCTCACCTGTTTGTTTTCAGAAGGCTTATGGATCTGAAAAGGAGCTGAGACCTGGATATTGCTTTCTGCAGCAGGAATGCTATCTCCCAACTTGCTTTTTGTTGTGAGGGAAGTAACTAAACAATTAAAATTAATAACATGGAACAACAGAACTATTGCAAGATAAAATGCTTACTATTTCACATCACTGATAGGAACATTAAAACTTTATATGCTTTAATAATAGGGGCCCCATACTAATCTCTGTATGTTAACCCTTCAATGCACCTTGTATCATATAAATACAGCAACTGGATGGCTTAGTTGTCATAGGGGCCCCAGTATAGTGCTTTGCCCGGGGCCCATAATGCTGTTAAGATGGCCCTGTTCATGAGATCAACCAGTATCCAAAGCTGTTACCAAACATCACCCTGGGCTACAGCATTGGAGATACATGAAAGGGCAATGCATTCCATAACTAATTTCAGATTGTTGGATTGTCTAGAGTCCAGACTTGACTCATAAAGACAGCAATCCAACTGATTAGTTATAAATGTCATAAAGGAATCGCTTCAGGAAATGTGATGTGATTTTATGAATTGAAGGTGAAACCCCCACATCAAGATGAAAACCAACTGAAATCTCTTATCTTGCAGAATACGGAGCATGAGCTTCTGGCACATCCTGCCTTTCTTCTTTGCCATTCATGAGATCAATGAAAATCGAAAGCTGTTACCAAACCTCACCCTGGGCTACAGCATCTATGAGAACTTTTTCAATGCAAGGATGACATATGAGGCCATGATGGACTTGCTTTCTACAGGGCAGGAGAATGTCCCAAACTACAGTTGTGGGAGACAAAATAATCTGTTGCTTCTGCTTGAGGGGACTGATTCTGATCTCTTTACTCAAATTTCCACCATGCTGAGCATCTACAAAACCCCACAGGTATGAATGAAAAGCTAATTTCACTCTTCAATTAGCCCCAAATGGTCGGATATTAAATAAAATTAGTGAGGCAATGGAGCTTAAAGAATTCCTGAAATGATATCAGGCATTCAAATAATTCTGATATCTTTTTTGAAGCTGAACAAAACTTCATTCATAATTCAAGTGAAATGCGCTTAACCATCCTGCACATGAAATTTTCAACCTCTTTTCCAATCCTTCTTCTGTCTCGTCTTGCTGTCTTTCAGACTTGGGAGAGAAAAACATCTTTTCAATCTTATTTGAAACAAATTGAAAGAAAATGTCCAGGACTGACATTAAGGGTTTTTTGTTACCCTATTTGTACATAAGGACAAAAAACGGCATCCCATCCAACTTTCTTTTCTCTGCTGAGTTCATATATCACTCCATCATCTCCAGGGCATTACTGAGACATGTATAGCTGAGCTGGTTTTATAATAGTAATGTCAATTTATAAAACATTTCTATGCCTATTTTAGGGTTGCCAAGATCAGAAGTGTGTGGGGTGGGGAGGAAATTTGAAAGAGCATTGCAGCAGTTTGGAACCGAAAGTGCGCTCCATTCTTATCTTGCAAAGATTGTAACTAAGTGACCAGAATTTCTGCAGTGCAAATCTCTAATTGTAGAATGTGATTGATGACTCTTGGCTATTGTTATGTATGCAGGTTTGAATGTCATTGATTAAGTTTGAACTGTTCTTATAAAATGTCAGAAATGATTGGTTTAAAAAAGTGCGGGAAAACCCTGCACTCTGATTGGCTGGCAACTGCGGCTGCTGGCTATAAGTAGCAGCACAGACCAGCCAAATTGGGTCTGTTATGAGCTGTAGTCACTAATAAACTCTTCACTGAAGCACTCCGCATCTGACTCTTCATGCAAATCTAACACTGGTGACGAAGGTGGGATCCTTCCCGAAGAGAAGACAATGCGGAGAAGAAGCCGAGAGAGATGGCTGTGCTGAACACTCCCCCAGCCCTGTTCGATCCGACGGCAGAAGTCTGGGACTCGTATGCGGATCATTTCCAAATGTATTTGGAAGGAAACGATCTCGCTGACATTTCCGACAAGCGGAAGAGGGCGGTCTTTCTCACCCACTGCGGTCCGGCCGTTTTCAAGATGGCGAAGGCATTGGAGGGAGCTGCAGACATGAAGGTAATGGACTGGCCCAATTTAGAAAAGTTATTAAGAGCCCATTACGCGCCACAAGTATCGTGCCTCATTAAGAGACACGAATTCTACCGTCGGGATCAAGGGAAAGCGAAAACGTTAATGACTTCATGGCAAGTTTAAGGGACATTGGGGGCATGTGAATTTATCAACTTAGAAGAGGCCATGCGCGATGATTTGTTCTAGGCCTAAAGACAAGGTTTTGCAGAGCAAATTATTAATGAAACCTAAGATCACGCTTAAGGAGGCCATAGAAGAAGCTTTTCAGCAGAAGCTACCAAGTCCTCAGCAGCAGCCATGAAGAAAATTAACAAGGCCACAAGCCATCCTGATGTGGAAAAATCCACAACAACCCATTGCAGCAATTAGATTCTGATTCAGACTGTAGCGAGGTGGAGGAAGGAATTTATAGACTCAGAATGGAGAAGAAAAGGAAAGACCTTGGAAGAAAGAGGCAAGACTTTTATTGCAGAGGTTGGGGGGGCACCCCGCACTGAATGCAAGTTTTTGATACCATCTGTCTCCGTTGTGAAAAAGAGGTCACCTAGCAAGAGTCTGCAAATCATCCAGAACTCCACCAAGCAGAAAGAAGTTTCCTGACAAAGATTTCAAGCCTAACAACTTCAGTGAGAAAATGGGGTGCAACACAGAAGCAAATGGGAAGAATGGAACTCATCAAACAGTCACCATTGGTCATTCTTCAACCTTAAGAAGCAGAAAAGTACATGTGAAGGTACTAACTGAAGGAAGGCCTTGCCAAATGGAAGTGGACTCAGGCTCCTATTTATCTATGGTGTCATGGGACACTATTCACAGACTACTCCCAAACATTCAGAAGAAGCATTTCCAGAAGCAAGCACTGACTCTTAAAGACTACCAAGGGAACAAGATTCCAGTATTTGGAACAAGAGAATTCATCATGAAGTTCAAAGGCCACACCAAACGTTTGCCCCTGACCATCGTGGACAAGGACTGCCCAAGCTTGCTGGGACTTGAGTGGTTCAATCCACTAGGCATCGAGGTGACTGGCATCAATCATGAGCAACACTGAATGGGAGGAGGCCCTGAAGTCTGAGTTTCCAGAGGTCTTCAGCGACGGATTGGGCAAGTATATGGGGACCCCTATCACTTTCAACCAAATCCCAAGGTGCCCCCAATTCGCTTAAAGCCCAGAAGGGTCCCATTTGCCTTAAAGGAAAAAAACCACTCCAGATGGGAGACACCCATAACCACACCAGTCAAGACTGATGGGTCAGTGAGAATCTGTGGGGACTATAAGGGGACATTGAACCATACACTTCAACAGAGCGCATATCCAGTTCCAGTGGTGCATCATTTATTACATTCACTTGGCAGGGGTACAGTCTTTGCCAAATTGGATCTGGCCCAGGCATATCAACAACTAACAGTTGATGATGGCACTGCAGAGGCCCAAACCATTGTGACTCATAGAGGTGCCTTCAAATGTAAAGGTTACAGTTTGGAGTAAGCGTGGCACCAGGCATTTTCAAAGCCTTATGGAAAGATGCTCCAAGGACTGCCAGGGTAGTGCCTTACTTTGATGATGTGTTAATCTCTGCTGAAAATGACACTCAGCTACAAGAAAGACTCAGAGAAGTCCTTACCAGATTCAGGAAAGCGGGATTAAAAGTCAAGGAAGAAAAATGCACCCTTAAGACTGACAGGGTTGAGTTCCTGGGCTACATGATTGACAAGCATGGCATCCACCCTACAGATGCCAAGGTTCAAGCAATCAAAGAAGCCCCTAGACCAAAATGCAAAACAGATTTGCAAGCCATCCTTGGACTTATTAACTTTTACCACATGTTCCTACCTCAGAAGGCAACCATTGCAGAACCATTACACAGATTGCTTGACAAAAAGTCTGTTTGGGTCTGGGGCAGGAAAGAACAATCAGCATTTAACAGTATTAAAAGACTAATCACGTCTGATGCTGTACTCATACAGTTCTCTGAGAATTTACCTGTTGTACTGACTTGTGATGCATCCCCTTTGGAATGGGGGAGTTGAGCCACAGGCTTCCCAGTGGGAGGGAAGCCCCTATTGCATTTTACTGCACCTTGACCAAAGCAGAGAGGAATTACAGCCAATTGGACAAGGAAGCATTGGCAATTGTTGCAGCTATCAAGAAATTTCATGAGTATTTATATGGGAGAACATTTACCATTGTCACAGATCACAAACCTTTGTTAGGCATTGTGGCAGGAGACAAACCTACACCCATTATCCTGTCACCAAGAATGCTGAAGTGGACTGAATTTCTTGCTGCTTATTCATACAACCTTATCCACAAGCCTGGCAAGGACATTGGACATGCTGATGCCTTGAGTCGTTGCCCACTTCCTTATCACAAGGAGGACTTTGAACCTGAGGTGCACACCTTTTTCCTAGAAACTGTTGCCAAGCTTCCAGTACACGCTGCTGAAATTGCCAGAGAGACTGCCAAAGACACTTTATTGGCTCTTATTATTGGCTGGATAAAGAAAGGTTGGCCTCTTCAAGATCTACCTCACCTTGCCCAACTTTTTAAGTCCAGGCAAACTGAATTATCTGTATTAAGAGGATGTATTTTGTGGGGTAACAGGGTGGTTATTCCTGCAAAACTGCAAAGGGAGGTTTTGGAAATGTTACATGAGGGTCATCCTGGTATTGTAAGGATGAAGGGATTGGCCAGGAGTTATGTATGGTGGCCAGGTATTGACAAAATTGTTGAAAACTGGGTTGCATCTTGTCCCAACTGTCAGGTAGTCAGGCCTGCCCCACCTCTTGCCCCCAAACAGGAATGGGAATGTCCTAGGGCCCCCTGGTCTAGGATTCACATTGATTTCGCTGGCCCTACCAGAGGGCACACCTTCCTTATTATAGTAGATGCATATTCCAAATGGCTAGAGGTAATCCCTATGTCATCCACCACAGCTGAAGTTGTAATCAAGCAGCTTAAAAAGCTTTTTGTAACCCACGGTTTACCTGATGTTCTTGTCTCTGACAATGGCCCTCAATTTACATCCAACCCTTTTGAATCCTATCTAGCACAACTGGGTATCAGACATGCCCTGACAGCCCCTGGGCACCCTTCCGCTAACGGCTGGGCTGAACGAATGGTACGTTTTACCAAGGAAAAGCTTCAGCAATTGGGTCCTGGGGACATCACTGAGAAAGTTGAAAAACTTCTTAGTGTTCAGCACATCACTCCTAGCCCATCGAATAACTTATCCCCAGCAGAGTTGTTGATGGGTAGGAAACTTAGGTCTCCCCTTGACCGCCTTCATCCCACTTACGCACCCAACGCACCACTAGATTCCACTAGCAAAGTTCGCACGTTCAGTGTGGGTGATTCTGTTTATGCTAAGAACCTTATGGGTTCCTTCATGGATTCCTGCTGAAATAACTCAAATCACAGGCCCTCGTTCTTACAGGGTACAAACAGAGGATGGAATTTTCTGGAGCAGGCACATTGATCAGCTTAGATCCAGGTTACCTCAGGAACATTGCAATTGTTCCTCTCTAGTTTCCATACCTAATGCCTCTTCTAGGGGGGAAGGGAAGGAACATGAGGATAATCAGCAAGCAAGAATCAACCCCATGTGTAACGAGCCATTACGACAGGAACCATCCCAAAACCTGTCACAATGCCAAAATCCATCCTTACAAGTGGAAGATTGTACATCACTACCTGACTTGGGTGCTGACATGGGGCTGGAGATGGGTTGGGAGGAGAGACCAGATTCTCACAATCAAACAGGGTCTTCTTTCACAGGAAGTCCAACTAGGGAAATGTCAACAGACACATTTCCCCTCTCACTGGGTGAGAACGTTAAAATTTCTGAACCACGAAGGTCTCAACATACACGTAAGAGCCCCACCTATTTAAAAGAATACATTAGATAGGTTGGGGTTTGAGTATGGACTGAACCTAGTGGGGAGGGGTGTTATGTATGCAGGTTTGAATGTCATTGGTTAAGTTTGAACTGTTCTTGTAAAATGTCAGTAATGATTGGTTTAAAAAGTGCGGGAAAACCCTGCACTCTGATTGGCTGGCAACTGCGACTGCTGGCTATAAGTAGCAGCGCAGACCAGCCAAATTGGGTCTGTTATGAGCTGTAGTCACTAATAAACTCTTCACTGAAGCACTCCACGTCTGACTCTTCATGCAAATCTAACAGCTATGAACATGTTTCATTGGAGAATATGAATTGTGATGCACCCAAGGGGGTGGGATGGGGAAACCAGGGTCAAGGATGACAGTGATTATGTGTCTCAGAATTGGCTTCAAACATGTCATGTCGACATGTTCGCTCCTAATAAATTCTTTGTACTTTTTGAAGCTTGGCTCAAGGCTCATGATTTAATTAGGGCAACTGCTTTTCTCCTTTGTTTTTGGACTGCTACGGATGTGAAAAATTTGTTGTATTTCTCCTCCCATAATTTCAGCAGAAAGTTGCTAATAGGCGATGATTGGAAATGCAGGCAAGTGATATCAGACATAGAGATTCAAAATGCAAGAACAGAGAGAAGGAAGTTCTCTTCCATGGAGGAACAGCTCTGATATGTAAGCATTTATTTTTGTCCTTAAAAACAAAGCAATCGATCATCTTTTCTATTTCATCTTAGATCAACTATGGGGTCATCAGCCAGATTCCAGAGCAGAAACACCACTTCCCTTTTTTCTACCGGGTGACTCCAAAACAAGAACCTCCCCACTTGGCAATTGTCAAGCTGCTCCTGCATTTCTGATGGACATGGATCGGCCTTGCTGCTCCGGACAATGAAAGTGGAGAAAAGTTCAGAAGAACTTTTGTGCCAGCAGCCATAAGGAAAGGCGTCTGTGTTGCCTTCTCAGAAAGGTTACCCATAGTTTTTCTAAGAAAAAGGAACAAGAACATTGTTCATTATTTTAGCGATGCTAAAGTAAAAGTATTGTTTGTCAATTGGATTCTCAGACCACACTAACGCCAGCCGTGTTAATACAAAACATTGACAAAAGTAAAATTCTGTATGGGGAAAAAGTATGGATTGCCACAGCTTTGTCAGATATCAGCGTGAGATTATTTTACCAGCTGGTTAATCTCCAGCATAGCTATCTTTTATTATCCTTCTCAACTTAGGCAAAGAAAAGGACACAATATTATAATTTTTATTCACATTACTCCACCATAGGGAAGTTTGGGGAGGCAGCATTTCAGTGCTCCTATTCAATCCCCTTGTTGTCTAAGAAGGTTTTGAAGAGATGCCTGGAAAAGGAGACCTGGGAAATCCCATCCCAGGATCTGGTTGAAAGAATCCTGTCTGAGGATGGCTCCAGTATTTCCACAGCAAACCAGGTTGTGGCCTGGGTCCTCCATGCTGCCTTTTCCTCCCAAAGGAGTCAGAGGAGGATGCGTGTTGGGGGCCATCAGGCAATGGCAGGTAAGACTACTATTGCAAAACTTATTTGTTTATTTATTTATTTATTTATTTGATTTCATTTGATTTCATTTGATTTGTCAATCTCTTGCAAGATAATAGGTATAAGTATAAACATAGTTATGAATACATGAAATGGATACATATAAGAAAAATAAAAAGAAACAATAGGACAGGGACCGTAGGTATGTTGGTGCGCTTATGCATGCACCCTACAGACCTCTTAGGAAAGGAGTGAGGTCAATAGTAGAAAGTCTAAGGTTAAAGTTTTTGGGGTTTGGGGAAGAAACCACAGAGTCAGGTAGAGTATTCCAGACATTGACTACTCTGTTGCTGAAGTTGTATTTCCTGCAATCAAGTTTGGTGTGGTTTACCTTGAGTTTGTATCTATTGTGTGCTCTTGTATTGTTATGGCTGAAGCTGAAGTATTCATTGACAGGTAGAACATTGCAATGTATGATTTTATATACTATACTTAGATCAGACCGAAGGCGGCATAGTTCTAGGTTTTCTAGATCTAGAATTTCAGGTCTGATGGCATAATGTATTCCGCAATGAGTAGAGGAGTGTAGAACTCTTCTTGTGAAATATTTCTGGACTTTCTCAACTGTATTAATGTCAAATACGTAATGTGGGTTCCAGACTGATGAGCTGTATTCAAGTATTGGTCTAGCAAATGTTTTGTATGCTCTAGTTAGTAGTGTGATATTACCAGAGAAAAAGCTACATAGGATTAGGTTAACAACTCTTAATGCCTTTTTGGCTATGTAGTTACAGTGGGCTCTAGCACTTAGATCATTAGAGATGAGTACTCCAAGATCCTTGACAGAGTTTGGATCATCAACAAGGCCTTGACTATTCAGCTTGTATTTTATTTTCTGATTTTTTTTTGCCAATATGTAAGACAGAGCATTTATTTGTTAAGATTTGAAGTTGCCATTTGTTTGACCATTCTGATACATAGTCGAGGTCTTTTTGAATGGTAGCAGCATTGTCTGTGGTTTTGAAAGCTTTACATCATAAGTGAAGAGAACGCACTTGCTCTTAATATAATCACAGAGGTCATTTATGTAGAGTATGAAGAGAGTAGGTCCTAGAACACTGCCTTGGGGGACACCACTGTTGACAGGTACAGAATTTGATAGGACACTCCCAATTTTGACCATTTTTTTTCTGTTTGACAGGAATGCTTCTAGCCAGTTATGCAGGTGTCCAGAGACACAATAAGATTTTAATTTTATAGTAGTTTGTCATTTACCACTGAATCAAAGGCTTTACAGAAGACTATGTAGATTGCATCTATTGTTTTGCCCTGATCGAGTTGTGTAGTGCAAGAGTTGCAGATTACAGGATAGTTTTTTTCTGAAACCAAATTGTTTATTAGAGAGTAGGTTGTTTGTCTCTAAGTGGAGGATAATGGATTGGTTAATAATTGATTCCATGACTTTACAGGTGACGCAGCATAAGGAGATTGGTCTGTAATGCCACTAATGCCACTAATGGTTTCTTTCCCATTCTTAAAGGTTATGTCAGAGGTAAGCAGGGATAGATATGGATGGGGGAATTCTAGTAACAACTGTCAGTTTCTAATACTTTTTCTGACCAGATGTGGAGGCTTCGAGAGAAAGAGACAGATTCTGTCATTGAATCTTCAAGACTGAACTGTGTATGTTGGTTCAGGATGCTTGTAAGAATAGACCTTGTCTGAAGAGAGAGAGGAAAGTTTCATATATTTGTGAAATAAATAAGTACCAGATGCCTCAGTAGCCATCGTATTCTGACTCAAACACCAATATTGGTCTGATGTAGTAATGGCACTGAAAAAAGTGATTTATGACCAGTTTTCCACAGTTACAACAGTTGAAGCAGCTCCATGACATTGGGATTAAACTTCAGATGCTTGGCAACTGGTTCATAAATATGACCGTTGCAGCTTCCTCAGATCAGGTGATCATTTTTTGCAACATTCTCAAAAGTAAATCCAATGGAGTAGCCAGATTCACTTAATAAACAGCTTACTAACTTATCAACTGCAGTGATTTGTTTAACAACTGTGGCAAGAAATGTCATAAAATGGGCCAAAACTCACTCAACAAATTCTCACTTAACAACATAAATTTTGGGAGCAATTGTGGTTGTAAGTTGAGGACTACCTGTATTTGTGAAATAAATAACAGATGCGACAGTAGCCATCATATTCTGTCTTAAACTTCAACATTGGTCTCATGGAGTTCCCATCCTGCCATGCAAGGAATGGTCAAGTCTTTTTTCTCTTCAAAAAACAAGTAGATCAGTTGACTTGCTTCTCACAACCGCTTCCTGGTCACATATCCTGGCAATTTTCTTCTGGATTTTCTGTCTCCCAATATCCTTTTTTATCTTTCTTTTTCCTTTGAAAATTAAACCCTAGAATCTGGATCCCTGTCATTTCTCCCAACCTTTTCACTACCCACCACCAACTGTTGGTTACATAAAATACCACAGAAGATAAAATGTTGCAGAACTCCAAAAGACCATAAAATATTATTTATTATTTATTGATTATATTTATATGCCATCCATCTTAGTGATAAGGCCACTCTGGGTGGCTTACAAACAGTAAAAATATAAATAGAAAAACAATGTGAAAAAAACTATTTTAAAAAACAAGAAACAAGGAGATGGACAGCACTGGGATGAGATCTTCTTACCCCAACAACAACCTCCAATGCTGAGTCCCCCACTTCAAGCATACAAGCCAATTAGCAAAACTGAGTTTTGGTACCCTTCCAAAAGTCCAAAAGGTGGGAGCTCAACACAAGAGGTGGGGAAACAACCCTAGAAAGATGGTGAGATTGTTGGAGTTAAAACATGTTTCTGACCTGAGATTAAAAATTTCATAAAATGAGTGGTAAGGTGGCCTAGATTTGGAGCTCGTGCCTCACAACCAGGAGGCTGTGAGTTCAATCCTAGGTAGAGGCAGATATTTCTCTCTTTGGGCACGATGAGAATATATCTGCTGAATAGAACTCCGTATTGGTGACAGGAAGGACATCTGGCCAGTAAACACTCAGCTCCATTCAGTTGCCCAGGCTCCACCCTGCAAGGGGTCATTAAAAGGTGATGATTAAAAATTTTCATAAAATAGAGCAGATGAAAATAAAGAACAGAAAAAGTTTATGTATATGTGTTTGTGTATGGGAGAGAAACACAGAAAGAAATGGAGGAGAGACTGGGAGAGGGAATGGGAGATTTAGAGAAGGAGGGAAGAAAGGAGTGAGAAAGAGAATAATCTTCCTGTCACAGACAGACAGAGGCACTGAGCTGAATATCTCACTTCTGACTTAGGGCTGAAATGAGAATGTTTATGTGGAAAGTGTGAGTCTCCGTGTCTTTTCAGCTCCATCCTTTTCTAAGAAAGTTCCAGATTTACAATCTTTCTGTGGAATGAGGCTGGAATTCCTGTTGCTGACTTCAATATTATGGACTGGGCAGTATTTCCCAACAAGTCTTCTGCTGGGGTGAAAATAGGAAATATTAAAAAACAAGAAGCCACTTCAGATATCAAGTTCTCTATTGATGAGAGTGTCATCGTATGGCCAACTTCCTTTAACCAGGTAACCAGGTGTGCCTGCTTGTGGATATTATTATTCATTGATTCCTAGGTATCTGCCTGCTTTTGAATCAGTTGTCAACTCAAAAATATTTATCTGGTCTTTTAGAGTTGTCAACAGAAAGGGAGTGAGGGGAGTAATACATACCTTAAATATTTTCATAGATAATTGCTAGGCAGCCGAAGCTTCTGACATGCAAGGTTATTACTGGAGAGCATGATTGATGACTCTTGACTATGGATGAGTCTCACTGGAGAATATGAATTATGATACACCCAAAGGGGTGGGGGAAGACCAGGGTCAAGGGTGAGATGAATGATGTGTCTCAGAGTCAGCTACTCATAGGTAACACCAACATGTTTACTTCTAATAAATCTTGTTTTTTTTAAACTCTGAGAGATGTGGCTAGAGACTCATGATTTGAATGGGAGTGGATTGTCGGAGCCCTGACATCAGTCTCCTCACCTTGATGGAGGCTCTGTTCTAATGGAAAAAAAACTGGTTGAAGGAGATGCTACTATTTCTCCTAGATGTCTCCTGGATTGCTAACTGTGGAAATGCCAGCATTGTTCTAGGTTAGGATAGGAAGCATTTTGGCTAATCCAATGATGCTTGTTCCCTGTAAGGAAGCTCAGGAATACACAAAACCCTTAGATCCTGAGTACAATCCTTGATGCTCCAGCAGCATAGTTGCTTACAGATATTTTATTTCCCAGCTTGATAACATTATCAGTGCAATGATGATAGGATCATGTGCCTGATGGTAGCATAGATGATGTTATCTAGTCCGGTAGTGAAATGTCTGCAAGGAAGCAACCATATCAAAGTACACCAAGGACTCTACAGTTTAACCCTGAACTACAGATATTCATTCTACTGGATCTTACTCAGTGCTTGTTCAAATTGCAAGTTCAGAATAGAGCTGAATGGGACCTTAGAGAACTTTCAGTCCAAACCCCTGCTCAAAGGGTTTTTTTGTTGTGCTGTGCCGAAGGTGCGCACGTGCCAGCACCCACAATGCAATGTGCCCTGCCCCCTGCACATGTGTGCGCAACCCCCCCTTACCTGCACTGCACATGTGCATGCCTCACAGCTGATTTTTGGCCCATTTGAGGCCATTTTTGCCCTCCTGGGGCTCAAGGGAAGCCTCTGCAGCCTTTCCAGAAATACCGGTAGTGCTGAAACCGGTCTGTTTTTCGGCCTCCAAAGGCTGCAGAGGCTTCCCTCGAGCCTTCCCTCGAGCCTCCAGGAGGGCAAAAAAGGGCTCAAACAAGCCAAAAATCAGCTGGGAGTGCACACAGGCACAGTGCAGGTAAGTTTGACTGGCTCGCATGCCCACACAAATGGCTCTGCGTGCCACCTGTGCCATAGGTTCGCCATCACGGCCCTATACCATTTCAGACAGGTGGCTGTCCAGTCTCTTCTTTAAAACCTCTAGGGATGAAGCACCCATTTCTGAAGGCAGCCTGTTCCTCTGGTTAATTGTCCTCACTGTTAGGAAGTTTCTCCTTAATTCTAGGATGCTTCTCTACTTGATTAGTTTCCATCCATTGTTTCTTGTCCTGCCCCTCTGGTGCTTTGGAAAATAAGTTGCCCATCTCTTCTTTGTGGCAGCCCCTCAAATACTGCATTGCAACATTAGTCCTTCTTTTCGGTAGATCAGCCCTACCCAAATCCTGCAACTGTTCTTTATGTCTTAGTCCCCAGGCCTTGAATTCTCTTAGTTTCTCTTCTCTACATTTTATCCAAAGTCTCAATATCTTTTTTGCAATTGGGTGGCCAAAACTGAATACAGTATTCTAGGCATTGTCTTACTAAGTTGTATAAAGTGGTACTAATAGTTCACATTATTTTGATTCTATGCCTCTGTTTATACAACCAAGGATTGTGTTAGCTTTTTTGGCTGATGACATACATCACTGGCTCACACTTAAGTGATCATCCACTAGCACTCTAAGGTCCTCTCACAGTTGCTGTTTTTGAGGCAAGTTTCACCTAATCTGTACTTTTACATTTGGGTTTTCCTACCTAAATATATCTTGCTTTTCTTCACATCAAATTTCATTTTGTTGGATAGGACTCGTTGTTCAAGTCTGCCAAGATCCTTTTGGATGCTGGGCTTGTCTTCTGGGATGTTGGCTATTCCTGCAAATTTAGTGTCATCTGTAAATTTGATGAGTTCCCCTTCTATTCCCTGATCTAAGTCATTTATAAAGATATTGAAGAGTACTGGGTCTAAGATGGAACCTTGTGGTACCCCACCACTTACTTTCTTCCATGTACAGTAGATGTAGTACCGTTACTTGTACCACTTGTTGAGTGTGGTTTGTCAGCCAGTTACTAATCCATCTGGTGCAGAGGCTGTATTCAGCAGGTTCTGACCAGTTCTGGAGAACTGCTAGTGGAAATTTTGAGTAGTTTGGAGAACCAGCAAATGCCATCTCTGACTGGCCCCACCCCCATCTATTCTCTGCCTCCTGAGTCTCAGCTGATCACCTGGGTCTTCTTTTGTTGCCCTGCACAGGAGAATGGAGCTGGAATGCAGTTTAGTGGGGTGGGGAAGAAATGGAGATTTTGCAGTAACCTTCCCCTGCCATGCCCACCAAGCCACACCAACAGAACAGGTAGTGAAATTTTTTGAATCCCACCACTGATCTGGTGGTGATGCTGTCTAGCTCACATTTTTGTAGCTGATAAGTAGTAGGTTGTGGTGTACTTTGTTGAATATCTTGCTGAAATCTAAGTATACTCTACCCATAGCATTTCACTGGTCTACAAACAGAAGTCGAAAAATGTTTGGACAGGAGAGCCATTAGTGTTTACTGAATATTGAGAGGACTTTGAGATCATATGCTGCTTGAAATTACCCAGACAAAAATATTTTCATTATATTTGAGACAAGACCTTAAACGTAACTTCTTTCATGAACCCATCTTTGCATTGACTTCCACTTTTAAAGTGAATTCCCTAATCTACAGATTTCCATAATTTTCTTTCTGTTTAGAAAGCCCCTTTTTCTAGGTGTACCAAAAGTTGCCTCCCAGGATACACCAAGCTCACAAGAGAAGGAGAAGCATTGTGCTGCTATGACTGCTCTCCATGCATGGAAGGAACAATCTCCACACAGGAAGGTAAGTGGCTCAAGGACAAAAAAGGAGCATCAGCCTTTTATTCTAGAGACACTTAAAGTAACCAAGATTTAATCTCCTATGCCAGTATGCTGCATCCATACTCGGGAAACAGAAAGAAATACCCAGAAGTGTTTAGTGTTCAATAAAAGTAGGATTTTGCTATGGTGGATGTTTTCAGAAGTTATTATTTATTTAGCCTTGTATGCCGCCCTTCTCCCTAAGGTCTCAGGGCAGCGAACATATAAAAAGAGAAATATTTACAATAAACCAATATTAAACACAACAAGTCTAAAATTGCTAAAAACATTAAAAACAATTAGAATTATGATAAGAAAACAATACAATTAAATCAACCCACCCCCGGGTCAATCCAGGCCGGCCTGCTGAAACAGCCAAGTCTTCAGGTCTCGACGAAAGGAGCGGAGATCAGGGGCCAAATGAAGATCCGCAGGGAGCTGATTCCATAGGGCGGGCGCTCCCACAGAAAAAGCCCTAGCCCTGGGAACCGCCAGCTGACAATGTCTAACCGACGGTATTCCCAGGAGGCCCCTCCTGTGGGAGCGCACGGGGCGATCGGAGTGTGATCGGAGGCGTTCCTGCAAGTACCCTGGACCCAAGCCATTTAGGGCTTTATAAGTTGTTACTAACACCTTGAAGGAGACCCGGAAGGCAACCGGCAACCAATGCAAGTCGTGCAGGAAGGGTGTAACATGGGAGTATCGGGATACCCCCATCACTGCCCACATGGCCGCATTCTGCACCAGCTGCAACCTCCGAGTAATCTGCAAGGGTAGCCCCATGTAGAGAGCATTGCAGTAGTCAATTCTGGAAGTGACGAGTGCATGAGTGACCATTCGAAGGGCATCTCGGTTCAGATAAGGGCGAAGCTGGCGAACCAGCCAAACCTGGGCAAAAGTCCCCCTGGCCACAGCCCCCACTTGCTCCTCCAGATTGAGCTGTGCATCCAGGACGCCCAGATTCCTCGCCCTATCCACAGGGGGTAACACCTCCTCTCCCATGACCAAAGATGGCACTTTCACTGAACACCGAGATGCCAGTAAGAACAGCCACTCGGTCTTGGCCGGATTGAGCCAGAGCCTGTTACTCCCCATCCAGGCCTGCACCACCTCCAGGCACCGGGACATCACCAAGAGAGCATCACTGATCCGGTCTGGGGTGGAGATATAAAGCTGGGTATCATCTGCATATTGATGATACCTCACCCCAAAACCACGGATGATCTCACCCTGTGGTTTCATGTAGATATTAAACAGGAGAGGTGAGAGAACCGACCCCTGGGGCACCCCACAAGTGAGGGGCCTCGGGGACGATCTCTGCTCTCCTGCCAACACTGACTGCGAGTGGTCCGAAAGGTAAGAGGAGAACCACCATAAAATGGTGCCCCCCACTCCCAAACCCTGGAGCCGCCGCAGAAGGATACCATGGTCGATGGTATCGAAAGCCTCTGAGAGATCTAAAAGGACCAGGACAGAGGAAAAACCCCTGTCCCGAGTCCTCCAGAGATCATCCATCAGTGCGACCAATGCTGTCTCGGTGCTGTGCCCGGGCCTGAAACCCGATTGGTACAGGTCAAGATAATCAGTTTCCTCCAGGAACAGCGGAAACTGTTGAACCACCATGCTCTCAACCTTCGCTAAAAAGGGAAGGTTTATTTATTTATTTATTTATTTATTTATTTATTATTTGAACTTGTATGCGCTCCATCTCGAAGACTCGGGCGGCTCACAACTAAAAAACAAAGACAATAAATACTTAAAAAACAAATTAGTTTACAAGTCCAAATACTAAAACAGATTTACACAATTAACATTAAAAAAACCTATCCCGCCCCCCCAGGAAGAGGTCACAGCCCGGGTTGGTCAAAAAATCCAAAAAAAATCCAAAAATCCAAATCCAAGGTTGGAGACAGGACGATAGTTATTCAAAACGGTTGGGTCCAGAGCAGGCTTCTTGAGGAGGGGTCTCACCACCGCCTCTTTCAAGGTTGCTGAAACAGTAAAAAGTAATATTGAAACAAATGGAAGAACCTTAAGAGAGGAAAGAATTTGAAACAGGTACACAAAGACAAGATCAACTATTAGGAGGCATATATAAATAATTTTTGAAATAGGACATGGAGATGAAACAAATAAACAACTGTATGATAAAATGGATGCAAAAATCAAATAAATAATTGCAATCCAAAAATGAGAACAGCTTTTGGGGGGGCGGGAATCCAGGAAATTTACTCTGTTATAATAGAAGGGGAAATGTTTTACAGACAGTATACAAATATATAAACAATTGATAAAACAGACGAATCATACAACAATAAATGTTGGAAATCCTATAACAAAGAAGGAATATTTTATCATTTGTGGTAGTTATGCAAACAAACTCAAAAAATTCAGAGAATGAAATGCATCAAAATATTCAAAAAGAAACCTAAATAAACATTGAATTGAAATCCCAAATTTTCTTTTGAGGTATAATTCTACAAATCTAGTACAGAATTGGAATGACACATTTTGTCAGTGATTGTCACATTGAAAGGTGAAATTAAAGAATTTGTCGTAATGGCAAAATTTAAAATATATAAAGTATCTATGATAGAAGTAGCAAGAATGGCTACCATACATACCACACATGAGGCAGAGAATTCAGAAATCTGGAATATGGTTTCCTGAAAGACAGTTCTGCACTTGGGACATAAAGAGAAGGGATGGTGGCAATGTTTTTCTATAATAATTTTCTACTTTATTCATGCTTTCTCTTTAAAAAAGGCAGAAAAGAAGCAAAGGACGCATTCACTGGTGTATATACAGTCTGCCTCTAGTCAATTGGTCATGAGGTATAAAATGTCACTGAATCACTAAACAGCAATTCATGTTTTCCAGATGCAGCCCATTGTGAAAAGTGTCCAGATGAACAGCATTCCAACCAGAAGCGAGATCAGTGTATCCCCAAAGTTAAGACTTTCCTGTCCTACAAAGAAATGTTAGGTCTCATCCTGGCTATAACAGCCTTATTTTTCTCTCTAAATGCTGCCTTAGTTCTAGGAATCTTCATTAAATACCGAGAAACTCCCATAGTCAAAGCCAACAACCGTGATCTCACCTACATTATTCTGGTCTGTCTCCTGCTTTCCTTTTTGACCTCCCTTCTATTCATTGGTCAGCCCCAGAAAGTGACCTGCCTTCTTCAACAAATCACCTTCAGTGTGGTTTTCTCAGTTGCCGTCTCTTCCTTGCTGGCCAAGACAATTATGGTGGTAGTGGCATTTTTGGCCGCAAAGTCAGGCAGCAGGATGAGAAAATGGTTGGGGAAAAAGTCTGGCCAACTCCATTGTCTTGTCCTGTTCTGGGATTCAGATGGGCATTTGCCTTACATGGTTGGGAATCTCTCCCCCATTTCCACATTCTGACCTGCATTCTCAACCAGGAGTGATCCTCCTGCAATGTAACGAAGGCTCGTTCATCATGTTCTACACTGCCCTTGGCTACATGGGTTTTCTAGCTGCCATCTGCTTCTTGGTGGCTTTTCTGGCCCGCAAGCTTCCAGGGACTTTCAATGAAGCCAAGTGGATCACTTTCAGCATGCTGGTTTTCTGCAGTGTTTGGATCTCCTTTGTCCCCACCTACCTGAGCACCAAAGGGAAATACACAGTGGCTGTGCAGATCTTCTCGATCTTGGCCTCCAGCCTGGGTTTATTGGGATGTATTTTTGTCCCCAAATGTTACATCATTATTCTGAGACCTGACATGAACACTAAGGAGCATCTAATAATGAAAAACAATGCGGCCTCTTGATTTTCAAAGTTATTTCTTACCCAAATTATTGTTAAGATAAAATAGGATAGTTGGAAGTGAAATCTTTGTTATATGTTCTAAGAATGCTCTATCATATGAGCTTTTAATTATGAACAATATAGTAAGTTATACTAGAGATGTGTAAGAGGTCATTTTCTTTTAAATAATTACTTTGTTTACCACAATCCAAATTTAGGAATAATAATATCAGTAACCATATTTTTTCTAAAACAAATAGAGAGCATTATAGAACTCCTTTGCTTTATCGAATCTCTAGAAGAGACAACAGACTTTTGCTAATGTTGATGAAGTTGTGATGTTCTTTGTTTCTTTTCTTTTCATGTCATGTTATTATGGGTTGAGCTTTTTTCCCTTTACCAGACCAATTAGTTATTTGCTACCTCCACTTTTTTTCTGCAGATCTGAGCCAACCTGATTGTTTATTTGAAAAATAAAGTGTGCTAACTTAGAGAAGGTTATTGAATTTGTTGCACAATGTAGAATCATGTTCTATTCTTCTAATCCAAATTCCCTTACTACCCATTCAGCATACAGAATGAATAAATAAGAATATATTGTTTCATCCAGTGGTGGGATTCAATTTTTTTTACCACTGGTTCTGTGGGCATGTCTTGGTGGGTGTGGCAGAGGACGGATACTGCAAAATCCCCATTCTCTCCCCACCCCACTAACCTGCTTTCCAGTTCCATTCTCCTGTGCAGAGCAACAAAAGAAGACCCAGCCGATCAGCTGTGACTCCGGGGGAAGATGGGGGTGGTGCCAGTCAGAGGTGAGATTTGCTGGTTCTCCGAACAACTCAAAATTTCTGCTACTGGTTCTCCAGAACTGGTCAGAACCTGTCAATACCACCTCTGCTGTACAGAATCATGACAAAGTACCATGGGACCCTTACACAATATTAAATATTGAATGAGGAGTCCAGGAACCAAACTCACTCTCTATTAGGCCCCCTTCCCAAATGTGTTCATATTGCTATCTCTTCCAATATCTTGTGGAATTGGCTGCTTTCCTTTGCCTTATGGGTCAGGTCTTCCATAGGATCATCTTTTCCTCTAGGCCTAAAGTGGAAGGAGGAACTGGCCTGAAACAGAGAAGTGTTACCTGTAACTGTCCAGGTGGAATCTTTATTTAGCATACATGCATTTGTAATACTTATTAACATTTCCCCTTGGTTAAAACTACAGTGAAAAAAATGAATGTTAAAAAGATCTATATTCAGACACCATGTCTAGGTCATCTAACCTTTGAAGCACAGCAACATTTATGTGGGGGGGGAAAATCAGATACTGGACTTTGTATATGCCCTCAACCTATAGCCCACTCATGATATGATCTACAGCAGGGGTATCAAACTCAAGGGCCTTGGCCTGGATCTGGCCTGCAGGGTGCTTAGGTCTGGCCCATGGGTCTGCCCTAAAAACAGCAAAGAACCAGCCTTCCCAAGGTCTGTTGTTGCTAGCAGAGCATTGCAAGAGGATGTCGCAAGTTTGCCTTACATATCTCAATTAATTCAAACATTCTTAGCCATCTTGGCTTCCATTGGCTTTAGGTGAGTTCCTCTTTTGATTTTCATATTTTAAATTGGACCCCTTCACTCGGGACTCACACACCTTTACAGTAGCAAATCAACTTGAATCTCATGAAGCACAGGAAACTATGCTGCATTTTCAGACCCTTGGCACATAGTCTAAATTAAATTTGTGAAAATAAGTGCCACTCATTTGTCATGTGTTTAAAAATTTTCATTTTGCATTCCTCCAGGAATAGATTAATTATTTTAAAGAAGACCACTTAAACGGCTCTCTGCTGGGGCAGAACAGAAGAGGTTAAAACTGCCCTTAGAAAAATGAGATGGTATTATTATATATTTCAATTCAATTCAGAGTACAGCTAGAAGAGACCTTGGAGATCTTATAGTCAAGCAGGAGACCATAAACTGTTTCAGACAAATGGCTGTCTCTTCTTAAAACCTCCAGTGATAGACCACCCGTAACTTCTGAAGGCAAGCTATTCTGCTGGTTAATTGTTCTCATTGTTAGTTTATCCTTAATTCCAGGTTGCTTCTCTCCTTGACTAGTTTCCGTGCATTGTTTCTTGCCTGTCCTCTTGTGCTTTGGAAAATAAGTTGACTCCCCTTTTCTTTGTGGCAGCCCTCAAATACTGCAATACTACTATCATGTCACCCCATAGTCCTTCTTTTCTCTTAACTAGTCATGCCTAATTCCTACAAACATTCTTCATATGTTTTAATCTTCAGTCCTTTAATCATTCTAGTTTCTCTTCTCTGCACTCTTTCCAAAGTCTCACCATGTTTTTTGTAATGTAGTGACCAAAACCAGATGCAGCATTCCAGGTGTGGCCTTACTAAGGTTTTATAAAACAGTAGTAATACTTCATGTAGAATAATAGAATAGAATGACAGAGTTGGAAGGGGCCTTGGAGGTCTTCTAGTCCAACCCCCTGCTTAGGCAGGAAACCCTACACCACTTCAGACAAATGGTTGTCCAATCTCTTCTTAAAAACTTCCAGTGTTGGAGCATTCACAACTTCTGGAGGCAAGTCGTTCCGCTGATTAATTGCTCTGTCAGGTAATTTCTCCTTAGTTCTCAGTTGCTTCTCTCCTTGATGAGTTTCCACCCATTGTTTCTTGTCCTGCCCTCAGATGCTTTGGAGAATAGCTTGACTTCCTCTTCTTTGTGGCAGCCCCTGAGATATTGGAAGACTGCTATCATGTCACCCCTAGTCCTTCTTTTCATCAGACTAGACATGCCCAGTTCCTGCAACCGTTCTTCATGTTTTAGCCTCCAGTCCCCTAAATCATCTTTGTTTCTCTTCTCTGCACTCTTTCTAGAGTCTCAACATCTTTTTTACTTTGTGGCAACCAAAACTGAATGCAGTACCCCAAGTTTGGCCCAAGTGTGATTTTGATTCTATGCCTCTGTTTAGTATATATTTAAAATTTAAAATAATATATATTTAAAATTTCTGAGTGTTTCCCATGGCTTTAAAAATTAAAGAATGTCTAAAAATACAAAGTTTGTGGACAGCAGATTAAGAACACACTTTAAATATTTTTGTCTCCTTGCATTCCTAACAATGTTTATAATTATGACCTGTGATTTCCCCAAATCAAGAAAAGTAGTACTGCTTCCCTAAAATGCATTTAATCTCTGAATGTACACCCTTGAAATATTTGAATGTTTCAAATCAAGGCTTAGAAATGTGAAAATATTTGAGTTTGACTTCTGGTTGCTAAAAAGAAAACATTTCCAAACTCTTCAAAGTTTTATCTAGAACCCTTTACATTCTGCCTGTGAACTGAAAGCAGATAGAAACTGTTTACCTTAATCCTGTTTGTCATGTTGAGAGATTTTGGAATGAATGAAAGAATTTAAAGAATTTACGTGGGATGTAAAGATTTTACCAGCAAAGTCAGTGACTTCATCAGAGATTCAGTGGCAGAGAGAAGGCCAGAAAGTGCCCTGGTGGTAGTTCCTAATTCACATGTAACTACCCAAAACCACCTCCCCAATCTTATCCACCAGTTTGCCACATTGATATTATACACTGGCTTGTCTAGATTACTGTCATATAAAACTGTTCTTTCCTTCACCAGAGAGGAAACTCAGAATAATGTCATCGCAAATGATCTTCAGGATCATGCTCTTCTGGAGACATTGGAGCTCCTTGGTGAATTTGGTCTTGGAAAGAGAAAAACAGGCATGGATTTCTTTGCTCTGAATTCCAAGAAGCTTTAAATCATTCTGCACATGCTGGAGATTTTCTGCAGAGAGGGTCTTTTCCATTAGGCCTTCTCCATACTGTAGGTAAATCTCCTGTACTGGCAAACATTTTGAGAATTGGGTTTGCCCACAAGCTTTCAAAACAGCAACTTGGAAGTTCTCTGTCCAATAAGTCAGTGACAAAATTTTCTCATCACACTGATCTTGAGCCTCCTCACCATTCTGTAAAGAACTCAGTGTTTGAAGCAATTTTTTCAGCAATCTAAAAGAAGCAACATTTCTGCTCCTTGGTTAATGAATTCTTTGAGCTGGGTTGATTTTTTTTTTTTGGAATAAGATATATCTGTTTTTTTTAACCACAAATTGCCAAAGATAGAGGTAAGATTTCAATGTACTGGTACTTTTAGAGGTTGAATTCCTGGAAGCCAAAATCTGGGGGAGAGAAATTGAATGGATAAAAGCTACTGCAGATTATCTAGCCCAGTGGTTTAGGACTGTGGAAGTTTTGCTGTGGTTCACTCATCTGTGTCTGCGGAAGGAAAAAATGACAAAACAAGTTCATAATTCAAACCGTGTGTCTTAAGAGTTCTTGGGTCAGAATCAGACACCAGGATGAAAGTGAGAAAGGCAGGGGGTTGCATCATGACATTTTGTTGTACATGTAGTCATTATTGTCTAATAGAAAAATAGAATATTTTATTGGCCAAGTGTGATTGGACACACAAGGAATTTGTCTTGGTGCAAATGCTCTCAGTGTACATAAAAGAAAAGATACATTCATCAAGAGTCAAGAATCATAAGGTACAACACTTAATAATAGTCATAGGGTACAAATAAGCAATCAAATCATACTAGGAAACAGTCAGTACAAATCGTAAGGATACAAGCAACAAAATTACAGTCATACAGTCACAAGTAGGAGGGGATGGGCAATAAGGAGTGATGAGAAGATTAATAGTAATAGTAGTGAAGACTTTGTAAATAGTTGGACAGTATTGGGGGAATTATTTGCTTAGCAGAGTGATGGCTTTTGGGAAAAAACTGTTCGGGGAAAAACTGTCCATGTGTCTAGTTGTTCTGGTGTGCAGTGCTCTATAGCATTGTTTTGAGGGTAGGAGTTGAAACAGTTTATGTCTGGGATGTGAGGGGTCTGTAAATATTTTCACAGCCCTCTTTTTGACTCGTGCAGTATATAGGTCCTCAATGGAAGGCAGGTTGATAGTAATTGTTTTTTTCTGCAGTCTAATTACCCTCTGAAGTCTGTGTCTGTCCTGTTGGGTTGCAGAACCAAACCAGACAGTTATAGAGGTGCATAATTGTGGTTTATAGCAAATGAGATGAGAACCTGGGTTTATTGTGAGTGAACCACATTTGGTTTTAAAGGATTAGACTACAACCGCCTATAGAAACAAAGAAGGACCATGCTCTCTTGGAGACTTTATGGCTAATACATACAGTTTTGTAAAAGTAAAAAGTTGAGGTTGTAATGTTATCTTCTACTGTGCTAAAGAGTGTTTGAAGTTGGTACCTTTTTCTTTCTTTTTCCCTCTTTACACCATATTTTTTTTCTTTTCTTTCCCCTTCTAGTTTTCTATTATCTCAATGAAACCATCAAAATAGTAGGTATTGCAGGGGTGGGATTCAAATTTCTTAACAACCGGTTCTGTGGGCATGGCCTAATTTGTGGGTTTGGCTTGGTGGTCATGTGACTGGGTGAGTGTGGCTTGCTGACTGGGCATGGTTTGGTGGTCATGTGACTGGGTTGGTGTGTCTAGGGGGTCATGCAACTGGGTGGGTGTGGCTTGTTGGTCATGTGATGGTGTAGGCATGGCTAGGTGACCATGTGACTAGCAAACCAAATATAAATGGCCCTCGCTTAATGGCCAGTTGCTTAGCAAATGTTCTAATTTGCGACTGACCTCCCTAGAGCTACTTGACCTGTTTTTGGTGTTTTGACAGCCATGTACACGCATGCACATACATACACTTATGATCAGTTACAATGTTCCACACAGTCTTGTGACACGTTTTCTATGTTTTTTGTCAGTTTCCAACAATTCCTTCTGGTTTCTGATTAAAAATGCACATCAGGGAAAATGGACTTGTTTAACAACCACAGTGTTTGCTTAATGACCACAAGGTTCACTTAAGACCTTGTTTCGAGGGAGGTCTCTGTTGCAGAGATAGGCGGGAGTGAGATCCTCCTCCTGAGATGGGGGCCTAATGGGCGGGTGGGCTTGCTGCTAGCATACCTTTCCCCCAGCTGTGTGGCAGTGGCCCTGCCTGGGCTTCTCGATCTCCTCTCCGGGGTGGCGGTGGAGCTCGGACCTTATGGTCTTGGGGGACTTCAACTTGCCTTCCCTGGGGGGTCGGGTTTGGCCAGAATTCATGGCTTCTATGGAGGCCATGGGCCTGACAATTGATCCAAGGCCCTACTCATGGAGGGAAATACTCTTGACCTAGTTTTTGTCTCTGAACAGTGGCGGAGTGACAGAGGGCAGGTCACTATTACGACTTTGCTGTTCCATGGTCTGATCACTATCTCCTACGGCTGGTCTTCCAACAGGCCGTCCCCCACTGCTGGGATGAGGAGCCACTCAGATGGTTCCGCCCCAGGTGCCTAATGGACCCTGAGTGGTTCCAGGCAGAACTGGGGTTTTTTCCTTCTTCCCTTGCCCACAGCTCTGCCGAGGATCTGGCAATAGCCTGGCAACGGGCTGCGTCGGAAGCCCTCGACAGGGTTGTCCCCATGCGTCCCCTTGTGCGCCGTGGATCCCGGATAGCTCCTTGGTATACTGAGGAGCTCCGGGGGATGAAGCGCCGTCAAAGGGGTTTAGAGAGCAGGTGGAGGTCTACCCGTTCCCAATCCGACCAAGCCCAGCTAAGAGCCTTTATTAGGACTTACCTGGTAGCTATGAGAGAGGTGAGAAGATCTTATCTCTCCACTCTCATAGCGTCCGCAGATGTCGCCCGGCTGCCCTGTTTCAGGTTACTCGCTCCCTCCCCTTCGTTTAGAGGGGGATCGGACCCGTTAAGGTAAGGCTGAGGAATTTGTTCAATATCTGTCCGGATAAGATTGCTCATATTCGGGACGGGTTATCCTCCGATTTGCAGTGGTCTGAGGAAAGGGTGCAGGGAGTCTGGCTATGTTATCTGGGATGAGTTCGATCCGGTTTCCGAGGATGAAGTGGACAGGATTATGTTGCGCGAATGAGTTCCACCACACATGTTTGTTGGACCCGTGTCCCTCCTGGCTGGCTTATGCTGCCAGGGAGGCCACCTGTGGTTGGCTCGGGCAGTTATCAATGCTTCCTTAAGGGAGGGTGTCTTTCCCACCGCCTTGAAAGAGGCGGTGGTGAGGCCCCCTGAAGAAGCCTGCCCTGGACCCGACTGTGTTAGACAACTTTCGTCCAGTCCCAACCTTCGTTTTTGGCGAAGGTTGTTGAGGTGTGGTGGCTCAGCAGGTTCCGCTTTTCCTGGTTGAAGCGGACTACCTAGATCCAGTATCAATCAGGCTTCTGACCCGGTACAGCGGAGACGGCATTGGTGTGCTGATGGATGATCTCTGGAGGGCTCGGGATAGGGGTTTGTTTCCTCTGTCCTGGTCCTATGAACCTCTCAGCGCTTTCGATACCATCGACCATGGTATCCTTTTGGCGTAAGCCTTGAGGGGCTGGGAGTGGGGGGCACCGTTCTTTGGTGGTTCTCCTCCTACCTCTCGGGCGGTCCAATCATCTGGGCTGGGGGGGTCAGGTAGTCCCCTAGGGTGCTCTCTTGTGGGGTCCCTCAGGGGTCGGTCCTTCCCCCCTTTTATTTAACATCTACATGAAGCGCTGGGTGAGATCATCCGTATTGTTTTGGGGTGAAATTCCATCAGTACGCTGATGATACTCAGCTGTACATTTCTCCCCAGACCAGATCAGTATGCCCTCTCCTGATGACCCGTGTTTGGATGCGGTTACGGAACTGGATGAGCGGAACATGCTTCGATTCAACCCGGCAAGACTGAGTGGCTGTGCATGCAGCGTCCCGGCCCAGTCAAGCTATCCATCTTTGGCCATAGGGAGAGGTGTTGCCCCCTGTGGATAGGCGTGGAATCTGGGGGTCCTCCTGGATGTGCGGCCGGTTGGAGGAACAGGTGGGGGCGTTGCCAGGGGCCTTTGCCCAGCTCCACCTTGTTCGACAACTTCGCCCTTTTCTCTGGACCGGGCGCCCTGCGCACGGTCACTCATGCCCTTGTTACCTCTAGCTCGACTACTGCAATGCTCTCTATTTGGGACTGCCCTTGCATACCATCCGGAGATTGCAGCTGGTGCAGAATCGGGTGGCGCGGGTGGTGATGGGAGTTACCACCCGTTCTCCCATATGACCCCCTCCTCGCGGCCTGCATTGGTTGCCGTTGCCTCCGGGTGAGATTCAAGGTTTTGTGTTAACATACAAAGTCCTTCACGACATGGGTCCTCAATATTTAAGGGAGCGTCTTCTTCCAATGTCGAATACCGATTGCCCTGTCGGCTCATAGGCAAGGACTCCTCGGGTCCTGTCGGTGGCCAATGCGGCTGGCGGTTCCCCGATGATCGCCTTTTCTGTCATGCCCCTGACCTTTGGAATCAACTGCCTTTGGAGCTCCGCCTGGCCCTGACCTCCGCACCTTTTGCGTGAGTTAAAGACCTGGTTTTTGACCAACCCGGCTGTGACCCTTTGGGGAGGGTTGGTTTTAATCATTTTATAAATGTTTGGACTTATAACTTAATTTAATTGTTTTTTAATGTATTAATTGTTTCTTGTTTTAGTTGTAAGCCGCCCCGAGTCTTTGGAGATGGGGCGGCATATACGTTCAAATAATAAATAAATAAATAAATAAATAACCCGGGGTCTGCAACCTTAAACACTCAGAGCCATTTTTCTATTTTCTTTTAAACAGGTATCTCTCTCTCTTTCTCCCTCTTTCTCATCTCTTTTTCTTTCTGCCTTTCTCTTTCTTTCTCTCTCTCATCTCTGTCTCTTGTCTCTCTCTCTCTTTCCCTCCCTCCCTGTCTCTTTCTCTCTCTGTGTGTCTTCTTTCTCTCTCTGCCTTCTCTCTCTCTTTCCCTCCTTCCCTCTCTTTCTTTCTATCTGTATGTGTCTCTTCTCACTCTTTCCCTCCCTCTCTCTCTGTCTCTTGTCTCTCTTTCCCTCTCTCTCTCTTTCTGTGTGTGTGTGTGTGTTGTCTCTCTCTTCCTCCCCCCCTTTCTCTCTGTATCCTGTCTCTCTCTTTCCCTCCCTCCCTCTCTCTCTCTCTCTGTCTCTCTTGGTCTCTCTCTCTTTCCCTTCTTCCCTCTGTCTCTCTCTTTCTCTGTCTGTCCCTGGGTGGGGGAATATAAGTCACTTTTTTCAGTGCTGTTGTAACTTTAAATGGAGCCTAAACAAATAGTTGTAAGTCAAAGAGTATCTGTATCTGCAGCTTTAACCTTCCAGTTAGCATCTAACTAAATTTCAGCTGCATCTCTGCACCAAGCACATAGGATAATTCCTTCCTTATTCCCAAAATGCAGGAAAATAACCCAGGCTCACAAGAAGTTGTATTTCTGATGTTTTTCAAGCTTAGCAACTTTAAGACATGTGGACTTCAATTCCCAGAATTCCCTAGGCAGCATGAGACCTGATCATTTGATTACTCCCAAGTCAGTAACATCAATTACCAACTTTAAAGATACTGTGTATTGTATATCTGTATGAATTGATTTAGTAAGATCCCATACTTACCACACTCCTGTCTTGCCCCTTGTACCAAGGCTCTGATTTAATATTGCCGCCTTCTTCTCACTAAATGCATGGATTGACCTCAAATGGATCATGTTACCTATTTTCTACTGGTGGATTAATCTATAAAATGTAACTGCCCCTTCATCACAAGGACACAGCTTTAAAGATATTAAAGTCCCCCCTCCAAGGGATACTTGCTCCAGGCTACTTTAAAATGCTTTAAAGCCTGGTTCAGCTCCAACAACACTTCCTGGAACTCCTTGTATCACTGAGCTCCTTAGCTTTTATTTTGAAATCCAGCACTTCAGTGCTGGATTTTTAAAGGCAAGCAGCTACTCAGTGCTACAAGAAGTGCAGGGAAGCCAATGAATTGGTCAATTAAATAATACTTTTAAACTACTTTCTCTCCCAGCAATCTGGGCTGAAGCAGAATCTGCTTTGTTTTCTGAATGGGTTTTATAGGAAGGAGGCTTCACATGCACACACACCAGCCACTTCCCACTCGATCTACCTCATTTAGGAAGCAGGGAGAACGTCATCAGCAACAGCAAAACTCAATATCTTCCAAATGGGATGGGGTGGGGGGAGGAGAGAAAGTGATTCTTGCTCCAGGCTTAAAGCCCGGCAGCTCCAGCAACAGATCTTCAGCCTCATCAGAGGCAAGTGGCCGCGAGGGGAAGGGGCGGGGCCAGCCAGGGGCATGATTTGCCGGTTCTCCAACTGAGCAGAATCATAACATCTGGTTCTATAGAAGCAGTGGGAACCGGTAGAATGCCACCCCTGAAATACATATTACATGTTCTTGGTGTTGATTCCTTCTCAAAATAATGTCAATGACAATTATGAAATGATACTATAATTTCTAATAGGGAACAAGCAAGATCAATGGTGGAAGTTGCAATTATTTTAATTAACATTTCAATTAAATAATTAGCATACATAACATCCATTAAAATATGTCTTATGCAAAAAAAAGTAAAACGTAGTATACATAACTCACAATCTACAAAATATGTGACTACAGCTTTTTTTCAATAAAACATTATCAAAAATTGTAATGTTACCGACAGTAGTGAAAATAATTATGGTAAAATCTTAAAAATGCAAAAGCAACATTTTGCAAATGACATTATATTGGGGTACAAGAATCTTAAATTGGTAAAAGCATGAAGCCTCTTTCTTTTTATAAGAAGAATCTGGTATGCAAATTATTTCACAATGTAATAGGGCATTTCTTAAATGATTATGTTTGTGATAATATACAATTTTCTTTTTATTCATATTTATATTTATTTATTTATTTATTATTTGAACTTATATGCCACCCTTCTCCAGAGACTCAGGGCGGCTTACAATTTTTGGAGCACAACCCAATGCGCCAGCAATAGCCTTCATTCCATTGTATATGCCTGCTTATTCCATTGTATATGCCTGCTTATTACTAAGCATTTTTACAAAGTCAGCTTATTGCCCCCAACAATCTTGGGTCCTCAATTTACCTACACTGAGAGGATGGAAGGCTGAGTCAACCTTGAGCCTGGTGGGATTCGAGCCTGCACTAATTGCAGGCAGCTGGAATTAAGTGCTAGGCATTTAACAGCCTGTATCACCAAGGCTCTCATTTAAAATCAAAGAAATGCATAAAAAGTATTACAGGGTCCCAGATTTACATCTGGAAGTTAGAAAGCTGTTCAGAACAGGACAGGTATGGTGTCAAAGTCTGGATGCTCCCAAAACACCTTTGATGGAATCTAATCCTTTTGTTGTTGAAAATCCATATCATACTTTCCCACTATTTTGAGGCAGGAAATAAACAAAAGCTGCAAATGTTATCCCTCAAATAATTCTAACAAGTTTAAAAACAATAAAAAGAAGTCAATTCCCAGTTATGCTCATATATGTAAGATGGCATATACACTTGTGCCACACTTCCCTTCCCCTCGTATTAAATATGGGCAATAACCATCAAAAGATTCCTTGCCCAAAACTGGACAATAGGAACTAACAAAATCATTTCTTACCAGCTTTGCAATGGAAGTACTATTTAGCATCATTTGCATGGACATTACAGAAAGCTTTACAAATCTGATACAAGCTTTCAAGTAGCTTTATGAGATGCCAAGAATTGTGGCCTTTCTCCTAGTTCAGAGATTGCCACTCATTTCTTAGAAACAATGGATGGAAATTAGCTAAGGAGAAAGGCAACCTAGAACTAAGGAAAAAATTCTTAACAATGAGAACAATTAACAGATAGAACAGCTTGCCTTCAGAAATTGTGGGTGCTCCATCATTGGAGGCCTTGAAGAAGAGACTGGACAGCCACTTCTCTCAAATTGTATAGGATCTCCTGCTTGAGCAGGGGTTGGACTAGATGATCTCCAAGGTCCCTTCCAACTCTGTTTTTCTGTAGTTCTGTAGTCCTCAACTCATCTCTAATCATTGAAAAGCCATCAACATAGCTACTTCTGTTAGAAGAAACGGCAGCTGTGGTGCCTGCAGAGTTCAATTCCTCCTGCTTAATTCTTCAATTTGTTTTAAAAAAAACCAAGTATTTAAGAGCAAACAGGAACATCCTTTTTCTGATAGCAGGTACAAATAATATTGCAGAAAGTTAAAGGATTTTCAGAAAAGGGCTAACACAAAAGAACCATCCTTTTGTTAATTTGAATTAGAAACACATAGAAATACTGGTCACAGCTGTTTGTATTTATTACTGCACAGTGATAGAAGTTGGGAAAGGCATTGTGAGGTAAATCCAATAGGAGCAGAAGTTATTAAAGCTATTATAGAAATTGTGACCAACCCAGCAAGAAGAAGAACCTTGTGGTTCCTTAACAACTTGGTATACCAATGTGCCATTTCCATATTGTACTTCGGTATTTTCTTGATGTTATCGTAAAGAACCGTGGCCAAGTTCTTTCCTTTACCAAAGGTCAGAATCACTTCACAGCAAATTATTTTCAGTTTCATATTCTTCTGCACCCAGTTTGGCTCTTCCATAAGTTGGGTTCTAGCCAGTGAGAAGCAATCATGCACTTTCTTGTTTTGAATTCCAAGGAATTCCAATGTATTCTGCACAATTTGGAGATTCTCTAAGCTTAGGGGTTCTACCTCATCACCCCTCCAGTTGAGGTAAATATTTTTTGTTTCTATTATTCCCTCCCATAATTTATTTCCATCTCCATCCAGAATGAGTGCGTTGCACTTTCTTCCCATATATTTGAGCTTCAGTTTGTTTTTGTCACACCAACATTCTTCCTCATTGCCTTCTTGTAAGATGCTCTGATCTTCAAGGAAATGTTTCAGAAAGTTGAAAAAAACTTGTTTGTCTTTTTTAGATGGAATGGTTTGATTGCAGGAATGGTAGGAATCATCAGATCCAGAAGAAGCATTGTCATCATCTTCTAATTGATTTAGATTGGAAAGAGAACCTGGGTCTTTTGAAATTAGTGGAATGTTATCTTCATGTTCATTTGAAATGAACTTCAGATAGCCACCAATCCAAGCATTCTTTGTACAATCAGAAGATGAGTAACCCATGATCCTTGTTGTGGGAGATTACTTTGGCGTCATGCTACAAGTAGTTCTGCAGCTCTTCTCTCCTCCCATCACAGTCTTTTTGTGAAAAATCTGGTAATTTTTAAGCAGTTTTACACAGCCAGTTTCCAAGACCTGAAAATATAGGTAAAAATTATTGCTATATGAAATAAAATAGTTTCAGGATTCACATAGGAATATTAGAATGTGCTGAAATGGACAAACTCACTCTAAAGCTAAAAGGCAAAGAAGAGTCAGAGTACTATGTGCAGTGGTGGGATTCAGCCGTTGTTAACTATCTGAGCAGTTTGGTGAACTGGTTGTTGGACAAAATCATTAGGGCAGAGAACCGGTTGTTAAATTATTTGAATACCACCACTGACTATGCAGTCTGGGATAATTGGTATGAATGGTTGAATAGTAGGAATAAGAATAGTAGAGATAAGAAAAATGTATATAAATGAATATAAATATATGGAGATCGGTATATGTAACAACGATGCCACAGTGTTGTTAAAGATGAAAATGAGATATGTAAATGTGAAAAAGCGTAATAATAATAATAATAAAGGAATATTTCTAGCATTAAACATAAAAAAATCCAACCTGAGTGAATATTAGATCTAGTTCATATTTGGAGTTTTTTTCTTTTTCTTTCTTTTTATGTACACAAGATTCCTCTCTCTCTTTTTCTTTTCTTTCATTTTTTGATATTAGTGTTGTGTCAAGCCCGAAATTGTCATAAGTGTAGCCATCTTAGTTTGTTTTAGTATATATTCTTTTTCTTATTTTCCCTGTGGTAGTCATGGAGGGAAAAGTTGCGGGCTTGACACATTCCTAAGGTGGGAGGAGTGGAGATAAAGAGACTGTTATGGCTAGGTGATCTTCTTTCCCATGGGAAATGAGCTGTCCAGGTTTGGGGCCCTGGAGGTAGAGATTTATGACATCAAGCAATGTTATAATACTTCTATTGGAGAATGTGCCTTATGGTTGTTCCTAATTTCTAATATTGTGGAGTAATTCCGGGTTGGGTCAGATCCGGAATTACCATGGAGTCTGCCAATTTGATGTTATCCTAAATAAAAGAAATCTTTTTGAAGATTTTTTTGAAGGGCCTTGGTGGCTCAGGCTGTTAATTGCCTGCACTTAAGTTCCAGCTGCCTACAACTGCTGTAGGCTCGAATCCCACCAGGCTCAAGGTTGACTCAGCCTTCCATCCTCTCGGGGTAGGTAAATTGAGGACCCAAGATTGTTGGGGGCAATTAGCTGACCTTGTAAAAATGTCGCTTAGTAATAAGCAGGCATATACAATGGAATGAAGGCTATTGCTGAGCACACTGGGTTGTATCCCAAAAATTGTAAGCTGCCCTGAGTCTTCGGAGAAGGGCGGCATATAAATGTAATTAAAAAAAAAAGATGGACTTCGTTAGTTTTCTTTTAACATGGATTTCATTACTTGGAAACCTGACATTATTCCAGATCTCACAAAAACCATAATCCCAGAGAGGGGTTGTTATTCGAGTCCTGAGCCCTGGCTGCTTACCTGGCATTTTGGGTAACAGTAAAGACTCGGGGAAGATGGCAGAAGGACAGAACCTGGGGGCACCGAACATGAGTGCAAACTCTGTGGGGGGCCTTGTGTTAAATTGTCAGCTGAGCAGCAAGCCTCCCAAAGAATTCCCCAGGAAACCATCAGAGTAACGGCGAGCATGGAGGACATTGTCTGCCAGCCTGGGGGCCCGCCCAAAATCTCCAACTGAGTGGTCTGGAAGCACAAGTATCCAGTGGATGGAAAGAGACCTGCTTGGCCAAGCAACCCTTCCTGACCTACTAATCGATCTGCCGTTAACAGCAACCAGAGAGTCTTGAGCCACGATCTTAGAGTGGAGAGCTGCAATGGGACCTATAGGATTGAGGGGAGACCACAATGAACTGGCTGAATGGCAATACCAAATGGTGGTGTGCAGCCAAACTTTTGAGGATCTACCCAACCAGCTGGAATAGCTTGTGATTGGACATGAGGGCAGGGGCTGACAAAAGAGGCAAATCCCCCCCTCCCCCAAGAGATCGTGAAACCAGAGCTTCCAGCCCATCAACTTTTGGCTTAAACCAGCTGTTAGGAGAATATTCTCCTCCCAGAAGAGGTCGATCTACCACTGCAGGAAACTTTCCATCAACATATTGTTCACCTCTGAGAATGGAACACGGAAGGGTGAGTAAAGAAGGGAGTCCACAAAGAATCCATCGAGGAACGAGCCCTCCCCCCACACCTCGTTTTCTTGCAGCTGACCAAATCCCCCCAGGATGGGCATTTTATCCAGGCAGAGGATGGGCTCAGGAAGAAACTCAAAGGAGGCCAGCTCAGGCTGCAGCCCCACCTCCCCCCCACCTCCTCCCCCAACCAGCTCCACGGGCGAACACCCCAAAAACCTTTTAAAACCATGTTTGATGGGACTGCTAGCAAACTTGCTTTTTTCATGAATAGAGCATGGTCTTACATCGAAAGACATGGAAATGAGTTCCACAATGAGGCAGAACTAGTCCAATTCCTTGGAGATAATTTGGAGGAAGAGGCATCTGAATGGTTTACCCAGCTAAATAATGAAAAAGCCCCTGAACTAAATAATGTGGATGACTTCTTAAGAGAGCTCCGTTCACATTTTGAGGGTTCTTCCTGAGCATAAGAAGCAGAGGCTGAAATAAAAAAGCATCAGGCAGAAGGGTAGACCCGACAAGGATTTAGTGCTTGTGTTCAGATGCCTGACCACTAATCTCAGACATTGGTCTCAAAGATTACTTGTGCACTATTTCCAAGAAAGCCTAGATGAAGAGTTGTTAAAAATCTGCCTGTGTCGTGGTTTGCCTGAAGACAGAATCTATGACTGGTACAGGATGGCCATAAAAATGGACAACACCCTCAGACAGCACAGAAAGAGCAATACTGAGAAACAACCAAGAAGGCAATTAACACGACGCTCATTTCCATGCCAGGGAGAAGGACGTCAAACAGCAGCCCCCAACCTCCATGAAATGTTTTCCTTGTGGCCAGCAAGGGTATCGAGCGTCAGAATGCTTAGCACCAGCCCCAGGACCTCAAGGGAGAGCACTCGCTCCCCCTAAATGGAAAAAGGCACCTAGAAAACCTCCTGAAAAAAGCAAATTTGTGTGCCAAGCTGTTGAGGTCCCCAACCCCCAGTTCAGTTCAGAGTAATGCCATTTGGACTACAAGAAGCCCCAGGGGTCCCCATGCAGCTCATAAATGAAGTTTTACACCAATATTTGCATAAAGGGGTTCTGGTCTACTTGAGTGATATTCTTATTTACAATGAAACTCTAGAAGAAAACACCAAGTTAGTGAGAAAAGTATTAAAAAGACTTTTAGATGGAAAGCTGTATGTAAAACTATCCAAATGCGAATTCCATAAAGAGTCATTGGATTATCTTGGCTATTGCATTTCAAATCAGGGGATAGAAATGGATCCAGCTAAAGTGAAAGCTGTCCTGGATTGGCAAACAGCTACAAAGCTTCCTGGGATTTGCAAACTTCTACCAGCAATTTATCCCCTCATTTGCAGAAATTGCATTACCAATAATAGAATTATTGAAACCCGGGAGTGGGGGACAACCAAGGGAACACCTGGACAACAGCTAAAATGGACTCTAGAATGCCAAAAAGCTTTTGAATTGTTAAAAAGGCATTTCGCACAGGAACCCATTCTAAAACACCCTGACCCAGCATTGCCTTTTATAGTGCAAGCTGACTCTAGCGACTTTGCAGTGGTGGCTGTTCTACTCCAGAAAAATGATAATGGATATCTACAACCCTGTGCATATACATCCAAAAAACTCACAGACACTGAAAGAAGGTGGGCTGTATGGGAAAAAGAAGCATATGCAGTCCAGTGGGCTTTACAAACTTGGAGACAATTTTTAGAGGGCAGTGACATTCTGTTCGAAGTATGGACGGACCATAATTTGCCAATTTGATGTTTTCCTAAATAAAAGAAATCTTTTTGAAAGATGGACTTTGTTAGTTTTCTTTTAACATGGATTTCATCAAACCTGACATTTGGATGTCTGTTAATCTTTTTTTTCTCTTTGGCATTTTCTCTTTGAGGATAAAAGAAAAATAAATATATGGAGGTTTCACATAAGAACATTATATAATTTGTTAGCAACATGCTTCTAAGTTGTTTCCTGAGAAATTCAAAGGCTTATATCAACTTTGAAATGGATCAGGCCTGTTGCAGCCATCTTTCCGTTTCCAAAGTTGCCACACAGGTCAGAGGCAGGGAGGGGGGGAGAGGGAATGGCTTGGAATGCGCTCTTGCCAAAACAAGGTGGTATCTCCTGGGAACCAAAGTCATCCCAATGGCCGATGCCCAGAGACTGAACCCTGTTGCCAAGGAGATGACAGAGCACCCAACTGGACAACATTAACAAATAGCAGATAATCAGAGTTGGAAGGGACCTTATAGGTTATCTAGTCCAACCGCCCAAGTGGGAGACCCTACACCATTTGTGACAGATGGGAGTAAGTCTCTTCTTGAAGGTCTCAAGTGATGATGCTCCACAACTTCCAAGGGCAAGTTGGTTGATTGTTCTGTCAGAAAGTTTCTCCTTATTTCCAGGTTAAATCTCTCTCCACATGACCTGTGACATAGGAGGCACGAGGGATGCTTAACTTTTAACAATGCAAAATAGTGGGAGTTAGCCAGAGCTGTTTTTATTCTCACCTATGCCAAATGGATGTACTCAATAAATTAGTGCTTTGAAGAAGATGGGAGTTTCAGAGTCTTGATTTGCTTGGGTTCATCAGTCAGAACCTTGATAGCCTAATTTACACAGGTGTTTTTCTATTTGTGTGAAAGCTAAAGGAAAGTTACTCAAATGTTTAATAAGCTTCTGTCCCACAGAATCATTTATGAATTGGAAGAGGAACAAGACTAATGTTTGCTAAGGTTCTCTTCTAACCTCTTAGAAAGGGGTGTAAAGCCCTGTGAAGCGGTATATAACAGTAAGTGCTATTACTATTGCTACAGCGAACACGAACAAAGTAATTTTAAGATGTTGCAACATGAAGTTCAACCTTTCACCACAAGATGGTGAAGGAGCTCTCCATGGATCCCTCAGCTTCAATCTATAAGAAAGGTTTTGTTATTTTTACATAAGCCTGTTCAAAGTACCAAGACTAGCAATATCCATGGGGGTGATGGTGGATTAATTAAATCAAGATGGTGGCCACAACCATCAGATTATCTCCACCTTGTTGACTTTTTATTGTATCTGCCCATTAGCTATTCTTCCCCCAGGTCGTTGTGTGTTCAATCACACTTGGCCAATAAAGAATTTAATTCTGTTCTATTCTATTCTATTCTATTCTATTCTATTCTATTCTATTCCATTCCATTCCATTCCATTCTATTCTATTCATTAGCAGCACCATTGGCAATGACTTTTGGACAGGAAAGATATTTTCAGTGGAGAATGCTGATAAAAGGAACACCCAAATGTGCTTTTTCAAGATGCAATTGAACTTTCTGTTTTTTTCTTTGAACACATTTCACTTCTCATCCAAGAAGCTTCTTCAGCTCTGAAGGAACAGGTTTTTTTAACAAACCTGTCTCTGAGCTCTGGCCCTTACCATTTATTTATTTATTTCTTTATTTCTTTCTTTCTTTCTTTATTTATTTATTTATTCCTTATCTCTATTAGAATAGAATAGAATAGAATAGAATAGAATAGAATAGAACAGAACAGAACAGAATAGAATAGAATAGAATAGAATAGCAGAGTTTGAAGGGACCTTGGAGGTCTTCTAGTCCAACCCCCTGCCTAGGCAGGAAATCCTACACCACTTCAGACAAATGATTATTCAATCTCTTCTTAAAAACTTCCAATGTTGGAGCATTCACAACTTGTGGAGGCAAGTTCTTTCCACTGATTAATTGTTCTAACTGTCAGGAAATTTCTCCTTAGTTCTCAGTTGCTTCTCTCCTTGATGAGTTTCCACCATTGCTTCTTGTCCTGCCTTCAGGTGCTTTGGAAAATAGCTTGACTCCCTCTTCTTCCTGGCAGCCCCTGAGATATTGGAACACTGCTATCATGTCTACCCTAGTCCTTCTTTTTTTATTAAAGAACTAGCCCGACACATCTTTTATATATCTGTGATGGTTATGTTGTAAAAGAAACCATAAAGCAAAATTTAAAAAACAGTGCAGAAGAAAACAGCATTGAGCAATATGTTCAAAACCACCCAAAAATGATTTGTATGATTTGTAACCATAATTAATTTTTAGTTTAAAATGCCATTAGCTTAGTATTTAGTTTCAAATGAGTTGAACGTATTATTTAAAATACAGCAATGCTACTTCTGCTGTTTGAAATATGGGCATTATGACAATTTTTTTTTGCTATTCAATCATTATACATACAATTCTAATTAGAACCTGAATCTGCAATTGTCTTACCTGTTTTGTAATTCTTCTATATGCTGCAATTTTATCTTGCTTGCATCACCCTTGTTTGACCCTTAATGGCACAATACTTGCTTGTGTGTCCATTGGTGAGGGACACATGACAAAACATGCTTAATAATGTCATCATGCATATGCTGCATATTGCCTGCTTGTATCAAATGTGTGGATATAGGCATGTAATGGGGACATTTGCATAGTGACATCACCACACATGACAGTTGTTGGGGGCCATCACTGTTTGCTGAAGATGCTGTGCAACTATGAATATTTCTGAATCCAGCTGTTGTTGTGGTACTACTTAATGAAAATAGATTAGAAGATCAGGGTAGCAAAAGTGGTGAAGATTCCAAGAAGATAAGTATGATGTCACTGCTATGAGTAGAATCAATGGGAGCAAGGAGGAGAACTGGTTTCATTTATGCAAAGATGTATAACTTTATCCTTTAGCCAATTGTGGATAATAATTGATGGGTAGCCCTATAAATTGCTACTGTGAGAATGTTTCAGATTAAGGAGGAAAAAAATGAAATGTTCCAACTACAGTAAACACAGGAAGGAACTGTAGCTGCCCAATAAAGTTTGAAGTCAATAAAAATAGCCTTCTCAATATAGCATTCACAATGCTTCCAAAACAGAGAACCCGCTTCTACAAGTTTAAAAATCAAGTGCGTCTATTCCAACTTTCCATCCTAAACAGATTTTATTCTGATGGGAAACATAAACCTGAAAAAGTGAAACACAGGAGTGTTTCAAACGGGAGACTACATGATCTAGAATGAACTGTAAAATTCTGTTTGAAATAGAACAACTGGCCAATAAAACTCTTAAAAACACGTTTTCCCAGTTTTGAGAAATATGAATGTAATGTCACAAATACTCCCATTTCTTTATATAGCAAACTAGAGAGAGAAGTACACCATTTCACAAAATGGCTGCTGTTTTCCTATTCTGGAAATATCTGAAATTATTTCTTTCCCTAGAATGCAAACAGGTTTGATTGTTTCCCAATAACTCAAGGAAACTTTTAATCAAGCCCTAGTTCTATTTTATATTTATTTTCCCGACATACATGAAGCAAAGCACCTACTTTAATCTTTATTATCTTAGAAGGTCTATGGAGCTGTTGTGAGGCCTCAGATGCATTTGTAAAAAATAAACTTGGGTCAGTGCTTCCCTTTGCATAATAATACTTTTCCAAATTTTTAAAACTATTATTAAAAGCCTCTTTAAAACATTGAAATCAGTTTGGGCATAGAAGCTGACTGGGGAAAAATCTGCAGGGGAATTAGTGTCAAAATACATCCCATTGCCTCTTGTTAGCTCAACTGGGACTCCACTGGACTGGAGAAAAACTACGGCTTCCTTGTGAAATGCATCTGGGGAGGGAGGGTTCCTTTTTGCACACATGCCAATTTTTCTTCTTTTTTCAGACAATCAAAACATACACAGAGCAGGTTCTTTGTCTCTTAATGTTTTTCTTTTTGGTTATAGGCTTTCTGCTAGCAAATCACACTGGCATTGTTGTCCATTTTCATAGATTCCCCATGAGAGATTTTTTTAGCTGATTGTAAATCTTCCCTCACCTCACCCTTTCAAAAAATCTTGACTAAATTAGTAGACCAGCAAAATACTGTGGTCATTATATATTTAGATTTCAGCAAGGCATTTGACAAAGTAGACCACAACTTACTTCTTAGTAAGCTAGAAAAAAGTGGAATAGATAACACCACCACTAGATGGACTCACAACTGGCTGACAAATTGTAGTCAATGAGTACTCCTTAATGGGTCTAAGTCTACATGGAGGGAAGTAAGCAGTGAGGTGCCACAAGGACTCAAGCTAATTAATAAACAACTTGATTTGCTATGTTTATTTTCTAAGGGTCATGAACATGGTTGTTTTCTTTGCATTTTTTGAGGGACATGTTGCCCCCACCTTTTTAAAAAGTTTCTGTTATGTATGTAGGTTTGAATGTTATTGGTTTATTTGAACTGTTCTTGTAAAATGTCAAATGGTATTGGTTTAAATAGTGCAGGAAGAAACCCTGCACTCCCATTGGCTGGCAGCTACGGCTGCAGGCTATAAGAGGCAGCCGTAGCCAAGCCAGGACGGGTCCATTCGAGCTGCAGTCACTTAATAAACTCTTGCTGGAACTCCTAGCGTCTGACTCTTCATGCAAACTTAACAGTTTCTTTCAATAATGAAACATGGGGTAGTTCTAAATCAATTTCTATTTTAACAGGAAATTAACTCAGCTCACGTATGCATGCTTCCAACTAGTGTTTGAAAAGATCTCACTCTGAGCAATTCTGGGCACAAGCACCAAAATACATTATCTACTGCTTCTCTTTTCTTGGACAAAATTATGGAAATAGGCACTTAAAACTAAACAAGGCAGACAAATAATCGATGAACGGAAGCCATAGCTCACAGAATAGGAACTGACATTTTAAAATAAATCATATTAAAAGTTTTAAAGAGAACTGGCATTTTAAAAGATGAGAAATATCAGACAAATATTTAAATATCAGAGAAATTTGCATCTCAAAAGACTTAAATGCAGTGAGATGTTTTTGAAAAATGTTGGGCAGATTTAATAGTTAACTGATGAAAGAAACATACAAAACCTTTGTATGTCATTTAGCATTGCAAATACATTTTTAAGCTTTTATAATATATAGTACAGAACTGACAAAAGCAAAAATTACAAATATAAGACCCAAAATGTATTCTATTGACCCTTAAAGGGTTTTCTTAGGGTGCATAGTTTTTCTTGTAACTGTAACTCTATTTGCCAAAACTTCTCCCCTCTAGAAATGCAGCTTTTACCTAAAAATCAGAATTATCAGGCATTTGCCTGCTCTGTTTGTGGAGAGGGAGATAATTCAATAACACAGAGGCTTTCCCTCAACATGTTTCAACAGTTTTCATTGGCAGGACCCCTTTCCAATTTCATTTAGAGATTGGGTTGTCATATCATACTTTAAAATTTATCCTGTTACATACAAGGATTTAGGAAGGTTTTCTCTGCTCCCTGGTCCAAACCAACACAAATTTAGCCACTTACCTGAAAAGAGAGACTGCTGGTTTGATATTTTGGAATAAGAATAACTTGAGGTTCTTCTTTCCAGAAAGAGTAATGTCATCTGAAGAGTTTCTGTTTCTAAACCAGTTGCTACGGAAAGCTACAGGATGTCCTGCTGACTGACTTCTGATAACCCCAGAAAGGAAGGGAACACTAGCACAATATTTCTGAGAAACATCACACATCGCATCTCAAAGAAAATTGTTTAACTGATTGCTTGTTTGTTTAAATAGTGGGAGGGAAATCAAAAGGGGTGTTTGTTTGAAAGAAAAATAAATGAGGAAAGCTGAAGGAAAAGAAAGAAACAACTTTTCCTGAATGATTGATTTTGGATGTTTATGAACTGCAATTTTTATTTTATGCAAAATATTACATTATTTTTTTTCTTACATACTTCCTTATCAGTAGGATGCAGGGGAAATCTGCACTTCTGCATAACTCAGTATGGACAACTAACTTGTCAGAGCATGGAATGGCTGACAGCCTCCTTCTACATATTGCCCATTGCAGCTGTTCTTGTTTTGCCATCTTTGATCCAAAATGGCTGCTTTCCAACTGCAACTATTTTAAACCCACCATAATTAGTGGCCTCCAGCACTCTTCTTAACTGAAGCTCCAGTTGATCACAGCCCTTCCCTTCAATGAATTGGTCACTATCCTGTACAACTGTTGGATAGTAAACTGCTGTGATGTTCTTCACTGTTCAACACTCGACATTTTTTACACTCTTGTGTTGATCAATGCTGGCTTAATTCCATTGAATACATCAGCACTTTGTGCCCTCCCTTTTTATTTTATTTTGTCATCTTTAAAATCTTAGTTCTATCCATTCTTCCTGGTTCAAAATTTTCAGTGAACCTAAAGAGGAAGTTTAAACCAAAAAAAATGATCAATATTCTCATTGCTTTGATTGTTGCAACAACACCGCAACAATGGTACTGCAAGGGAAAGAAAAAAAATGTCTGCAGTAGTGTTAAATAAGGTTGGGAAGGATAGATACAGAAAGACGATAGAGATTCTCAGTCATCCAGGTTATAGCTGCCCCAAAGGTGCTTTTTCAGGAAGCAACTGGACTTTCTTGTTTTTTTCTTTTGAAGACGTTTCACTTCTCATCCAAGAAGCTTCTTCAGCTTTGACAGGATAGTGAGGAATGGAAGGATTTATATTCCTTGCAGGCCGCTGGTAATCTGCATCCTTTTAGAGCAGGGGTCTTCAAACTTGGCAAATTTAAGACTTGTGGACTTCAACTCCCAGAATTCCTCCTCCAGTCATGTTAGCTCAGGAATTCTGGGAGTTGGAGTCCACAAGTCTTAAACTTGCCAATTTTCAAAACCCTTGTTTTAGAGGGTTGTTGAAACTCTTGGAGGTTTATTTGTGTCCTCAGGGTCACCTGAGTGGTGCTCCTGGTTCCTGTAGTCTGCAATTTTTCCTCTGGAAATCCATTCCTCCTCCCACACCATTCAAAGGGTGTTCATCCCAAACTGCATAGCTAAAAGTCTGTAGAGATTCTCAGTCATCCAAGTCATGGCTGTCCCAAAGGTGCTTTTTCAGGAGACAACTGGACTTTCTTGTTTTGTTTTTTTCTTTGAAGACGTTTCACTTCTCTTCCAAGAAGCTTCTTCAGCTCTGACAGGATAGTGGGGAATGGAAGGATTTATCCAGACAGCTTTTAATTTGCAACTTTTTAGAGGGAAAAATTGCAGACTACGGGAACCAGGAGCACTACTCCAGCAACCCTGAGGACACAGATAAACCTCCAAGTGCTTCAAGTACCTTCTAAAAGGATGCAAATGACCATCTGCCTGCAGGGAATATAAATCCTTCCATTCCCATCATCCTGTTGGAGTTGAAGAAGCTTCTTGGATGAGAAGCGACAAGTCTACAACAAAAAAGAAAAGAAGTCCAGTTGCCTCCTGAAAAAGCACCTTTGGGATGATGGGTGCAGAAATTCATGTGTACAAATATTTGAAAAACAAAGAGAAAGCAATTAGTGAGAAGGGAACAATCCCTAAAAGGAAAAGACAGCTACTTTATACCTTTGCTGTGAGATGGGCAGTAGCCAAATTTGACAAATAAATAATAAGATCAAGAGCAAAACCAAGACTATAAATACAGGTACTCCTCAACTTGCAACAGTTCATTTAGTGATCACTCAAAGTTGCAACAGCACTGAAGAAATGTGACTTATGACCATTTTTCACACTTACGACCATTGCAGCATCCCCAGGACCACATGCTGAAAATTCAGAGGCTTGGCAATTCATATTTAGGACGATTGCAGTGTCCCGGGGTCATGTGATCACTTTTTGGGAACTTCTGACAAGGAAAGTCAATGGGAAAGCCACATTCACTTAACAACAATGGCAACAAAGGTTGTAAAATGGGGCAAAATTCAGTTAACAAACGTCTCATTTAGCAACATAAAATTTGGGGTCAGTTGTGGTCATAGGTCAAGGACTATCTGTAATGAAATTAAATGAGTCTAAAGGACAGCTTTATTATAAAGGACTGTCCTTTATAATAAAGGATGTAAGGTCACTTTAAGTATGGGCTGTGTTGCTAGGGAAGGAAGGAAAAATGGATGTGTGTAAGAGTGCACTCTTGCCACTCTGAGGGGATTTCCAATGGATTTGTGGAACATTTTTATTGTGTTTCTCAGCTTGTTCTCCATGGTATCAAAACACAAGATCTGGCAAAGTTCCCAGTGAAAATTTCCCAGTGTCTGTTCATGCCTAAAAGTGAAAGTTGGCATCTCACCTTGGAGTTGCATCAGATGCAGCTTTTAATATCTCTGACTTGGGTCTTTTTACTTCAAAGCTGGATGCAGTTGGGGGAAGCATTTTTGGAACCAAATGTTGCTGTGAAGGGCCAGATCCTCTGACATCTGATGGGCACGCCCGTTGCCGAAACTTTTTATATTACCATTAGTCAAACAAGGTAGGGCAGCCCTTCTATTGTCAGCTATCAAATATTTTTATATCTGTAACATATAGCATCACGGAGACCTGGTTGGGCCCAGAGGGAGGGGTCCCTCTGGTAGAACTGTGCCCTCCAGGTTTCCGTGTAATACACCAGCCTCGATCCCAGGGTAGTGGCAGGGGGGTGGCTGTGGTAATCAGGGAGGTTCTTTGCCCAAGGGAGGCTGCTGTCCCGCAGGTAGGCGGGTGTGAGTCCCTTCTCCTGAGATGGGACCCTCAGGGTCAGTTGGGCCTGTTGCTCACGTACCTTTCTCCCAGCTGCGTGGCAATGGCCCTGCCTGATCTGCTCGATGTCTTGTCAGGGATGGCAGTGGAATTCCCCAAGCTTATGGTATTGGGGGATTTCAACCTGCCATCCCTGGGGGGGGGCGTCGAGGTTAGACCAGGAGTTCATGGCCTCCATGGCAGCCATGGACCTGACTCAATAATACAGGGCCCCACCCACGAGGAGGGGCACACACCCGACCTTGTTTTTATCTCGGGACAGTGGTGTAATGATCGGGGGGGGGGGTTCTCCAACTGTTACTCCCCTGCCATGGACCGATCATTCCCTCCTGCGGCTGACCTTCTGAAATGCCACCCCTCGCCGCTGGGAGGTGGAACCGACCAGGTGGTTCTGCCCCAGGTGCCTAATGGACCCAGAAGGGTTCCAGATGTCGCTTGGGCAAATCCCGACCTCCCTTGCCCACAGCTCGGTTGAGACCCTGGTGAACGCCTGGCAGATGGCGGCCACTGGGGTGCTTGACCAAGTTGTTCCTTTGCTGCCTCTCACCCGATGCAGATCCTGGTTGGCTCCCTGGTTCTCTGCGAAGCTCTGGGAGATGAAGCGTCGGAGGAGAGGCCTAGAGAGCTGTTGGAGATCCAGTCGGTCTGAATCTGACCAATCGCAGTTAAGAACCTATATTAGGTCTTATCTTGCTGCAATGAGGGTGGCGAAGTGTGCTTACTTCTCCGCTCTCATTGGGTCCGCAGATAATCGTCTGGCCGCCTTGTTCAGGGTCACCCACTCCCTCCTTAACCAGAGCGGGGGGAGGACCCTTTGCAGGGACAGGCCGAGGAGTTTAGTCAGCATCTGACGGACAAGATCGCTCAGATCCAGGCCAGTCTGGACTCCTACTGGTCAGGGTCTGATGGGAGTGATGTGGCGGGTCTTAGGGATTCCATCTGGGAGGAGTTTGACCCTGTGACTCCTGATGAGGTGGACAGGATCATGGGGAAGCTGAGTGCTGCCACGTGTTTATTGGACCCGTGTCCCTCCTGGCTGGTGTATGCCACCCAGGAGGTTACACGAGGCTGGCTTCAGGCAGTGATTAATGCTTCTCTGAGTGAGGGATCTTTCCCTGCCGCCTTTAAGGAACGGTGGTGAGGCCCCTCCTCAAAAACCCTGCCTTGGACGCAGCTAATTTAAACAACTTTCATCCAGTCTCCAACCTTCGCTTTGTGGCAAGGTTGTTGAGAGCGTGGTAGCTCGGCAGCTCCCGGTGTTCCTGGAAGAAACCAATTACCTAGACCTGCACCAATCGGGCTTCAGGCCCAGGTATAGCATGGAGACGGCATTGGTCACACTGGTGGATGATCTCTGGAGGGCACAGGACAGGGGTCAATCCTCTGTCCTAGTCCTGTTAGATCTTTCGGCGGCTTTTGATATCATCGACCATGGTATCCTACTGCGATGGCTCGAGGGGCTGGGAGTGGGAGGCACCATTCTGCGGTGGTTCTCCTCCTACCTCTCAGGCTGTACACAGATGGTGTTGACAGGGGGCCAGGAGTCGGCCCCGAGGTCCCTCCTTTGTGGGGTGCCTCAGGGGTCAGTTCTTTCACCCCTTTTGTTCAACATCTATATAAAGACGTTGGGTGAGATCATCCGTGGTTTTGGGTTGAGGTATCATCAGTACGCTGATGATACCCAGCTTTTTATCTCCACCCTCTAACCAACCCAGTGACGCCCTCGACATGATGTCCAGGTGCCTTGAGGCGGTGCGGGTCTGGATGGGGAGGATCAGGCTCCAGCTCAACCTGGCCAAGACCGAGTGGCTTTATATACCGGCATCTCAAGTTGTCCAGGATATTCCACCTCTAGTTATGGGGGGGGAGGTGTTACCCCCCATAGATAGGGCGCACAACTTGGGCGTCCTCCTGGATGCACGGCTCAGTTTAGAGGAACAGGGGGGAGCTGTGTCCAGGGGGGCATTTGCACACAATCGAAAACATTTTGGATTATTAAACTATCTGTTGGTATAGTGGCCATTTTCCAAGATTGAGCGAGTGCAATTCTCACTGCTGTAGTAATGCGTAAAATCAAATATTTTATCTGTTTAGGATACTTTCCAACAATTAGGGTTTAAAGTTGGGTACATTTTTGCAAGTCTTGTTGGGACTAAATGAATATGAACTTTTCAAGCAGTCCACACAGGGAAGGACCAAGGACCCCTCAAAGAGTATGGATCCCATACATTAAGATATGAAAGGTCATGGTCATGTTTCTAGATAGTGGATATGGACTGAATTATTACCAATCTGGTTCTGCAGTCAAGGTGTGTATGCTACTGTGGCATAGTGGTTAAGGTATTGATCTAAGACCCTGGAATCAAGTAACCACATAGCCAGGGAAATGTATTGAATGACATTGGACCAGACCCTCTTAGCACACGGGTGTCAAACTTGCGGCATCACATAGTTGTCACGTGATGTATCACGATATTTTTTCCCTTCATGGAGCTGGGGTGGGCATGGTCTGCATGTGATGCATCCGGCCCCCTGGCCATCAGTTTGACACGCCTGTCATCAGTTTGACAACCTCCTGTCCAGGATTGTTGTTGTGGAGACAAAGTGAAACAAGCATCCACTGAAAACCATCCTGAGTTCCTGGGAAAAAAAGGTGGCATGCAAAACAAGTGAAATGAACACAACTAGAGCAAATAAATGACTTTGTATAGATGTTGACTAAAAACATGCAAATATTGGTAGGAAAATAGCAGTCATAACAATGAACACAATGATTACAGTCATATACCAACATAACAACTTGTCCAGAAAAGAAATATTTATATGTGTAATGCAAAGTGCAAACAAGAACAGAAGAAATTCAAATTCATCAACAAAGAATAAATAGTTTTGAGTTGGAACAGTGAGGAGTCTCAATTCTTAGTCTCTATATGGAGATAATAGTACCAAACAGAAGCTAGCAGCAGTGTCAGGGAGAGGCGTGTGGGGTGTGTGTGTGTCAAACAATTAGTCTGACAAAAACAGCATCCTGTCATCATGGTGCAAAAGCCACATCCCTTTTGTACAGAATATGTGTCATGACCAACACACACACACACACACACACACACACACACACACATCCTGAACAGGTAGAACTTTTATGTGGCAACACAAATGTTGATTTTGTCATTTTGGCTAAAGCAACTGCAGCTGTTGACATTCACATACCTTCCTCATCTCAGCCATGGCGGTGCAGTGGTTAGAGTACTGTACTGCAGGCTACGTCTGATGACTGCTGGCTGCTTGCAATTTGGCACTTCGAATCTCACAAGGCTCAAGGTTGACTCATCCTTCCAAGGTTGGTAAAATGATTGTTGGGGAGCTATATGCTGACTCTGTAAACTGCTCAGAGAGGGCTGTAAAGTACTGTGAAGCAATATATAAGTCTAAGTGCTATTGCAATCTGACCTGCCAGAGCAAATTAAGAGCACTATTAAGTCTGAGCATCACCTGGGGAGCAACTGCAGTACAATGAAATCTAAGTGACTTGAAGATAGAACTAATCTCAGCCTGTTGTTAGAATTTATAAAGGTATGAAGCCCACTTTCAGGATAAGGTTAGTCATGGAGCCAAAAGCAGGCTTATTATTCATTTAGGTAGCAGGTAGTATGGGTACAGTGACCATATCATCTTGGAAAAAATAAAGGACAAACCTGAAAAAGGAGTAAATGTGAAAGAGGTCCATAAGGCTTTTGTGTTTTTAGGTTTGCTTTAACAAAAAAAAAGCGCAAAACCAAAATCAAGACTATAAATACTGAAATTAAATGAATTTAAAAGACAGCTTTCTGAATTAAACAGCTATCTTTTATAATAAAGAATATAGAGACACTGTAAGCATGGGGTGTGTTGCCAGAGATTAATATATAGCAAAGGAAGGGAAAATGGGGTGTGTGTAAGAGTGCACTCCTACTTACTCTGAGGGAGTTTCATGTGTTTATAAAACAGTTATTTTCATTTTGCTTCTCAGCTTCCTCTCCATGGTACTAAAAACAAAGGGTTTGGCACAGTTCCCACTGAAAAATTCCAAATTTCTCTTTATGGCCTTAAAACGAAAGTTGGCCTAACCTTGGAGTTTTATCAGATGAAACACTGAGTATCTCAATCTTAGGATTTTCTATTCCGAAGCTGAATGCAGCTGGGGGAAACATTTTTGGAACCAAATGTTGCTGTTATGAACAACACACCCTTACATCTGATGGGCAGTACCCATCACTGAAACTTTTCATATTCCTAAATCAGTGAAAGAGGGGAGAGCAGCTCTCCTATTGCCAGCTATCAAATATTTTCAAGAGAGGACTTTCCCCTTCTGTGAATCTATAAAACATTTTATGAAGCAAATAAAACAGTAGAACACAGAATGCAGTGAAGAAGACAGATTCAGAGAATACCATGAGTTAAGAATGAGGAGCGATGGCAACCTCCATTAAATGTCCCAGTAACAAAATAACAGCAAAAGATTCATGTCATAAAACAACACTGATACAGATGATAAAACACGAGGCAATAAAATGGTCTTCATGAGGGTCACGAAGCAGTGGGAAAAAACCAAAATGTCAGTGCCAGGTAACCTCTTTGGTTGTGCCAGGACAAAAAATGGTTATTTTTCTCATGCCCACCTGTGTTGAATGTGGAGCCTTTAAGAAAGGCCTAGACCAGGGTTCCAAAAGTGGACAATATTGAGGGAACTATCCAAGGAGTTGATGAATGGCTGGGGAGATCAAAAGGGATCAGTACATGTCTGTGGGTCAATAGGTGGTTGAGAAAGGATAGAAGGTCAATTGAGGTCAATTAATCTTTTGTGGTTTCTATAAAGCTCTATGCTAGTCCATAGTCCTGAAGGTGAGAGTAGCCATTGGCAAGGTGGTATTGCTCCGTGTTGCAAAGTCAACTGCCAGTGAGAGTGTCTTTGAGTTGTCCCTATCACCTGTGTGATGTTACTGGCCTCCTTTATCCATTGTTTGTAATATTATTATACTAAAAGTAGAATTTACTCAATTATTTTCATATAATAAATAGTTGGAGATCAATGAACAATCTGAAACTATATGAAGAAGTCAATGAGCTGAAGAGTTTGGGGAGCCCTGGAGCAGGGGTGGGCTTCAAAATTTTTAGCAAAGGTTACCCTGCCTGGTTTCTGGGTGGGTGTGGCCAGGGTGGGCATGCCCTAATCGGCCTCCTGCCCCATGGTGGGAGGGGGGGCATTTTTGCCCTCCCCAGGAGGCGGAGACTTTCTCATAAAATCCCTCCCCCCTTCAGCCATTCTTCCCCTTTCCTTCAACCTGGCATTTCTGCCACTGCATGTTTTTTTTTTAATTTGTGCCAGAGGCTCTTTTCTTCAAAGTGGCTTGCCCGTCTTTTTAAGGGAGGGGAAGGAGGAAGGTTCTGCCTTAAGCAAGAACTGTTTCATATAGACCAAATTTTTAATCAAGAACTCCCCGTCAATGGTGTCCCGCTTTATCAATGTTAAAATCTGGTCACCTTAGGCTAAAACATATAAAGAACCGTTGCTGGAACTGGGTATGTCTAGTCTAATGAAAAGAAGGACTAGGGGAAACATGATAGCAGTTGATCTAGACCTGACTGGTGTATATAATCAGGAGATTTGCCAAGTATAGGTCCTTTACCACTTTAGGTTAAAAGGTTAAATACTGTTGCAGTCATGAATGAGCTGAAATATAGCTTCTCTTTGCTCCATCCCAAATCCTGCTATTGTTCTGACCCAAGCCTTTTTCAAATTAAACAAACACAAACTGTGTATAAAAGCAAACTTTTTAATGCAGCGCTGGGAATTCAGTGCATTCCCAGCCAAGAGACATTTAAACCTAATTGCCCGATATCAAAAGCAAGCACTTTCAAGGTTGCAAAAGGCTTCCAAGAGCAGAAGACTAATCACTGATTAAATATCTACTGACAGAAGTTTCAAAAACAAATCGGAGTAAGCAGGCCTTCAACGAGAATTTTGCATCTAAAGAACTTCTTTGCTTCCTGCAAAGAACAAATCCCTGAGGGCTGGTTTTTATCCCTTATGTGAGGGGCCATCATCTTCCAGACTTACTCCCGAGTTGCCCTTGCTGCTTCAGCTGCTCTTTTCTTCGAGCGGCCCTGCACGCATGCGCACTGGGCAGAGACTCCCTGGGGTCCTCTGCATCATTACTGCCAGACTCCACAAGCTCCAAAGGCAGCACCCCACTCTCTGATAGTCCTGGCCCCATTCCTGCATCACACACAGGCCCCTCGTCCGAGTCCTTGCTATCAGAGACCTCCACCATCCACACCTGCTGCCGGTGAACCACAACAGCTATCAGAAAGGATCCCAGGGGCTAAACCCATCAGTGAGTAGGTTTATTGATTATGTTAAGAGATTATATGATTAGTTTAGCCCAGGGTAGAAACCAGTGGTGGATTTTAAAAAATTCCGATTTGGAGCATTCACTTCGCTGTGCTCAGCTGAGGCATGGCAATCTGCTCTCTACGTGAATTAGCTGAACAAATTAACAGAATATAGGAGAAGTAAGAGCAATGGTGGGTGGGCGGGGCCAGCCAGAGGTGGCATTTGCTGGTTCGCCGAACCAATCAAAATTTTCCCTACCAGAACACCAGAATTGGTCAGAAGCAGCTGAATACCAGGATGGTAGAAACCCATTCTGTGATTTATTGCCATTCATAAAAATAACTCCTAATTTGCTTTTTACTTTTATGTTTAGAAGTTCCCTTTGTCTAGATGTACTGAAAGTTGTCACCCAGGATACACCAAGCTCATAAGAGAGGGAGCACCCATCTGCTGCTATGACTGTTCCCAGTGTATAGAAGGAACAATTTCCATGCAAGAAGGTAGGTTACTCTAAAGCAAAACAGTGCTTGAAGATCCAGCTAAGCAATTACTTCTGTTCTTAATGGAAGACTTTAAGAGAACAATGGATTGTAATGGACCACAGTGAAGAAAAATCTGGAGAATAAAGTCACTCAGATTTTTCTGGGGCTAAATGCAAACTAGGAAAATCTTATAAAGGTACAATGACTATTTCTTACAAAGTTAACTGGAATGAGTTTAATGACAAGATCATATATTTATTTTATTAATTTTATATGCTGCCCAATTCATGATCAAAGGTCATTCTGGGCAACTTATAATTCTATTGTAGTTAATTAATTAATCAATTAATTATATTAATAATTAATTATAGTATAAAAGTTGACCTCAACATGATAAATATGAAGGTGTTCCACAGGATTCCTGAGGTTATCCAGAATTTTGAACAAGCTGATTATTTGGGCCTCACTGGAGGGGCAAACATTAGAATATGGATGAGATTGTTGGGCACATACTGTGCATGTGGATGCTTATGAATACAAGATATGTGTTAATTGAGCAAAAAGTTGTTTCTGTGTTTTGCGTGCAGCTCATTGTAAAAAGTGTTCAGATGACCATCATGTCAGAATGTTCATGAACTGGGATAGACATAGCAACAGGTTCAGCCATTGGGGATGGGCTGGAATAGGACATGATAACAAGGTCAGCCAATGTATAGGTATAGCAAATAAGTCAGCCAGTGAGGGCTCTTTGGGAGCTGAGTCTGGAAGGAGCCTGGCCATGGCTCTGACCTCTGAAGCTGCAAACAAGTCTGGTCCAGTCTGCAACTCTGAATGAAAACTGAAACTGTTCTCTCCTCTACTTGTGTTTTGCTTGTAACTACTACCATGTTGTAAGAACCTACATTGGTACTGTACATTTACTTATGTGTTATATGTATATAAAGAAGTTAATGAATCCTACTGAATCAATTATCTCTGTGTGCTTTCTGGAAGTGATTTCTGCAGTACATTCTAACACATCATTGCAATAAAAACTGAGATCAGTGTGATCCAAAGACTATAAAGTTTTGTCTTATGAAGAAACCTTAGATTTCATCCTGGCTATTTCTACCTTGATTCTTGTCCCTAACTACTGGCTTTATTCTACACATTTTCATTAAATACTGAGAAACTCCCATAGTCAAAGCCAACAACTGGAATTTTATATATATTTTCAGGGTCTCTCTATTGCTTTCCTTCTTGCCTTTCCTTCTATTCATTGGTCAGCCAAATATGTATGGGCATTCCTAAAAATGGGATTCAGATTTTTACAGTGATTAATAATCAGTCAAACTTTTAGGGAAAAAAGCAGGCATTGTAATAATGAATAACTCTTTAGTCTTCTAGTCATATCACACCAAAAAATTGCAGAATGTCATTAGTTGTTTGTGTTTTTCAGATGCAGCCCACTGCAAAAAATGTCCAGATGATCAGTATTCTAATAAAAAACACGATCACTGTGTCCCCAAAGTTATCACTTTCCTGTCCTATGAAGAAACACTTGGTCTCATCCTGAGTCTCTTTGCCACTACCTTATCCATAATCACTGCCTTTATTTTGGGAATCTTCATTAAATACCGAGCAACTCCCATTGTCAAAGCCAATAATTGGGACCTCACCTACATACTCTTGATTGTCCTCTTGCTTTCCTTTTTGACCTCCCTTCTATTCATTGGTCGACCTAAGAAAGTGACCTGCCTTCTTCGACAAATCTTTCAGCATAGTTTTCTCAATTGCTGTGTCTTCCTTGCTGGCTAAGACTGTCATGGTGGTGGTAGCATTTGTGGCTACAAAGCCAGGCAGCAGAATGAGAAAATGGCTGGGGAAAACTCTAGCCAACACCATAATCTTCTCCTGCTCTGGTGTTCAGGTGGGCATCTGCCTGTTATGGCTGGGAATCTCTCCTCCATTCCCAGATTCTGACCTATATTCCCAACCAGGACTGATCCTGCTGCAATGCAATGAAGGCTCGGTCATCATGTTCTACAGTGCCCTAAGCTACATGGGCTTTCTGGCTGCTATTTGCTTCTTGGTGGCTTTCCTAGCTCGAAAGTTGCCTGTGACCTTTAATGAAGCCAAGATTATCACTTTCAGCATGTTGGTTTTCTGCAGTGTTTGGATCTCTTTTGTCCCCAGTTACCTGAGCACCAAAGGGAAATACATGGTGGCTGTGCAGATCTTCTCCATCCTAGCTTCCAGCCTAGGTTTACTAGTCTGCATCTTTATCCCCAAATGCTACATCATTATCCTGAGACTGGATATGAATGTGAAGGAGCATCTGATGATGAAAAACTAGGAGGGCTCCTGATTTTGTTCTTCTTTTTTTTGATTTTTTTTTGCAATGTACTGGTAACAAAATAAGATGGCATAGAAGTAATAAAAAATCTGTTTATGTTTTTTTAAACAACTCTTTCTCCAGTGTGAGCGTTTAATATGTGACAAATGGAATTGATATATTAAGAGGACAATTTTCTTTTAAATCATTATTTTATCACAGCTTTGTTTGCTTGAATCACAAACAATCCCTAATAGTAATATATTTTCTGAAATGTATTTCAGCATTATAAAACAGTTTTGCTCAATCTAATTTTTAGATGAGATGACAATTTATTGCTAATGATGATCTGGTTTTGGTACCTTTTTTCATTTCATATAGTTTTTTTAGTAGCTGTAGTTGCACAATTATAACTTTTACTTAGTCATTTGTTTCTGGATCTTTTTACAATTTATTTAACCCCCTCTCTCTTTTTTTCTGGAGATGATCTAGATTGCTTTGAATACAATATGTGTTGCTGTGAATACATTAATCTCAATACTTTATATTTTGAATTAGAGATAATAGGAAGAACTGTCTTTTACATAATGATTAGTTCATTTTGAGAACGAAGCTTTGTGGTAACAATAAAAGATCTCTTTAACAGCCAAATCTCAATAAACCTGAATTATTATGGCACACAAGTCAACTGTCCCAACTTGGTCAACTAGGAAAAAAAGACTCTTGTCCCATAATTAGCCAAAAGTATACAGAAGAGGCAAAGCTGGATCAGAGATTTTCATGAGGAAAGGACACAGCTAACTTTCCCTTGTCCTCAGCCAGCTCCCTGGTTATCAGTCACTGTACAATTAGGTGTTAACAAATTGTTTAGGAAACGGTCCCTGTCTTCACATGTTCACCAGCTCTGCGTTTTTTTAGTTTTTACTGGATAAATACACAAACACAAACAAACAAACATTACACATTGAACATGATACAGTTATCCTCGCTTCCCTCATTGTCCTTCAATCACTAAGTCCGATATTAAGATTATGTGTTTTTCCTCTATATACTCATACGTTTATTTTGATCATTCAAAATATTGCTGGATCTTTTTCTTCTCTAACCAACCATAGATTTTGTCCCATATTTTATAATAGTCTGTTTCTTCCTTATTTTTCAGTTCTTTTGTTAATTTATCCATTTCTTTTTTTTTTTTTAATTACATTTATATGCCGCCCTTCTCCAAGACTCAGGGGCTTACAATTTTGGGATACAACCCAGTGTGCTCAGCAATAGCCTTCATTCCATTGTATATGCCTGCTTATTACTAAGCGGCATTGTTACAAGGTCAGCTAATTTCCCCCAGCAATCTTGGGTCCTCAATTTACCTACCCCGAGAGGATGGAAGGCTGAGTCAACCTTGAGCCTGGTGGGATTCGAGCCTACAGCAGTTGTAGGCAGCTGGATCTTAAGAGCAGGCATTTACAGCCTGAGCCACCAAGGCTCTTTCTGCGCATAGTGTGATTTTTCTCAATATTTCGGCTTCGCTTGGAGTGTCTTTGTTTTTCCATTTCTGTACGTATGCCATCCTTGCTGCAGTGATGATATGGATCATCAAATACATACTTTCTTTAACATACGTCCTTGAGTTGATTCCTAACAGGAAGAATTCAGGTTTGAAATATATTTCAACTTCGCATATTTCTTCCATCCATTTACATACTTTTTGCCAGTATTTTTGGGCCTCTTTGCAACTCCACCATAGATGATAATAGGTTCCTCTCTCTTTATTACATTTCCAGCAGGTGGGGGAAAGTTTTGGATTTATTTTTAATAAAAATAAAGCCAGCTCTGCATTCTTTTGGTGTGTGACCTTGAGATGGCTAGTGCTTCTCATGGGACAGTACAGCTTAGATTCTATTCCTCCTTGTTTCCTCCCTCCATTCCCACCCCCTCTGTCACCTCCCCTCCCCATTTCTCATGTCAGGCTATCAGTTTGCACTGTGTTGTTAGCAGAATGGCAGCCATGGCAATAAGCTTGGCTTCAGAGCCAATTTGGTGTAATGGTATAATGGTTATGGTACCAGGCTAGAAACCAAGAAACTTCATTTCTACTCCTGCCTTGGGCCAAAACCAAGTGGGTGACTTGGGACCAGTCCTAGTAAGATGGCATCGGCAAACTAGTTCCAGTCTTCCAAAGAAAATCCTAACAGAAAGTCAACAAAAAGCAACTCCCAAGCCTTCCCCTGAACCAAAACGACAAAGTTCAGTTATTTTCAATACTTCTTTTCAAAGCATATATTCAGATCAATTTCTAAGTAAATTAATTTCAAACCTTGGATTATGGGAAACAATTTTATTCCCACACAGCAATTCCCACAGAGCTAAATGGTATCCATTTTGTAAAAAGTTTCAGGGACTATCCATGATGCTTTATATATGTGAATTACAGGAGATTTTGCTTGGGGAAGAATTAAGCTATTTTTTCTGGCCTCCTATCTTTTACTTGCATCATTGAGTTCTTGAATTTTCTTGAGTGCAATGCAGGATTGTAGAGTAGTGGCATGCAATGGCCACAAAGGCATATCACCAAAATTAAAGATGGAAGAATTAGTTATTCTTTAAAATGGGGAGCAAAGAAATCCAAGGAATACAATTTAGGAAAAAAGGATTTCCTGTTTGTGAGGCTTCTAAAATCCAGGTATTATTTCACTAGCTCAGCCTAAAAGGACAGGTAAACAGAGGATGGACAGAGTAGAGGGAAGGAAGTTAATAATGGAAGTAGAGGGAAGGGAGTAGAGGGAAGGGAGTTAATAAGGGTGGTGTATAGAGATTGAATGTGGCAATAGAAAGGAAGAAGAATGGGGAAAAAAGAAAGGAAGAAATCCAGAATGATCAATATGTTCAGAAAGAAGACTTGAACAACAATTGGCAACTCAGCCAGTACAGGCTGAGGACAAACAGAAACATGGTTGGATCTGGCTCGCAGGGCTGTTCTGGTCTATCTGTATCATTTCAGCCCAGTCTACCCAATGCAGAGTGGAAAGATTAGGCCAATGTAGCTTTGGCCAGGTCTACCCAATTATGCCAGCATGGCTTCGGACCGGTCTACACAATGCAAAGAGGAAACATGCCAGCAGTTTGGGTAGTGGCATCAAGCTGGCCATGCCCAACTAGTCAGCCACACCCACCCCAGCTCCCCAAGGTCAACAACAGCTCTGATGTGGCCCTCAATGAAATTGAGTTTGACACCCCTGCTCTTAGCCATGAGTACTACCTCCTCTTTCAGCAGGAATCAAGAGTCCAAAAGAAGCTCCAAACTGCACTCCAGGTCTTTTTATTTTTTGATAGTACAATCCCAGCTAGCTCCAAAAACAGTAAATATCCAGATATAAAAGTTCCTAGAACTAAAAGCCTCTCAATCTTTGCAGGATTCATTTGAAGCCTGTTGTTCATCTCACCCAAAGGGCTTGAAATTAAAATTGGTGGGGGAGGGGGACCCACTAATAGGATTAAAACACAAATCAGATAACAGATAAGAGAATGATGATGAAGGAGCTCACAAATACAAACCAGGACATATAGGAAGCAAAGCTAGCGACAACTTCAAAGGACTCAAATGCCTGTATGCCAACACTTGTAGTATGGAAACAAGAAGGGAGAGCTTGAAATTCTAGTATATGAGGGCATGTATGATATAGTAGCTGTTACTAAAACTTGGTGGGATGGAACCCATTACTGAAACACACAACTAAAGGGATATTTGTTTGTTTGCTTCTTTATTTATTTATATAACAGAATAAGAGAGTTGAAAGAGACCTTGGTGGTCTTTTAGTCCAACTGTCTGCTCAGACACGAAAGCCAATACCCTTTCAGACAAATGGTTGTCCAATCTCTTCTTTAAAATCACCAGTATTTATCACCCACAACTTCTGGAGGCAAGTCATTCCGTTGGTTAATTGTTCTAACTGTCAACTTAGTTCTAGATTGTATCTCTCCTTGATTAGTTTCCATCTACCTGCTTCTTGTCCTGCCTTCAGGTGCTTTGGAAAAAAGGCTGATCCTGTCTTGTCCCAAAGTGCTTTTCTCTTTTCATCCATGAAGCTTCTTCAGTTCTGATTGAAGGCAGAGTCAGAACTGAAGAAGCTTCTTGGATGAAAAGTGAAACATCTTCAAGGAAAAACAAAGTCCTTTTGAAAAAGAACCTTTGGGACAACCATTATTATTATTTATTATTATTATTATTATTGACTTGTTTGCCGCCACTCTTCGAAAGGACTCGTGGTGGCTCACAGATAAAAACATAGAACAATAAATAATTTTAAAAAAAGATTAAACCTAACAAGCCAAATCCAACAGTAAAAACCCAATTATAATCCCACCCTCCCCCACAAGTGGTCAGTCCAGCCCAGCCTGTAAGAACAACCAGGTTTTTAGATCGCGCTGGTAAGAGGAGAGATCGGGAGCCAGCTGGAGCTCAACAGGTAGTTGTTTCCATAAGGTGGGAGCCGCTACAGAATAGGCCCTTCCCCGGGGCACCGCCAGCCAACATTGTCGTGCGGATGGCACCCCGAGGAGTCCCAGCCTGTGTGCTCACATAGGGCGATCGGTATTTGATGTCGGCAGGAGACACTCCCACAAATACCCTAGACCCATGCCATGAAGGACTTTGAATGTTAATACCAACACCTTGAATTTCACTCGGAGGGCAACCGGCAACCAATGCAGCTCACGCAGGATGGGCGTAACATGGGAGTACTGGGAAACTCCCATCACAACCTGCACGGCCACATTCTGCACCAGCTGAAACCTCCGGATGGAATCCTATATAGAGAGCATTGCAATAGTCGAGTCGGGACATGACAAGTGCATGAGTGACCATGCGAAGGGCATCTCGGTCCAGATACAGCCATAGCTGATGAACCAGCTGAACCTGGGCAAAAGCCCCCCTGTCCACGGCCCCCACCTGCTCCTCCAAACTGAGCCATGAATCCAGGAGGAACCCCAGGTTTTGTGCCCTATCCACAGGGGGCAATACCTCTCCCCCATGACCAAAGATGGAATCTGTTGACTGGTCCGAGATGCCTGTATGCACAGCCACTCCGTCTTAGCCGGATTGAGCTGTAGTTTGTTTCTGCCCATCCAGATCTGTACCACATCCAGACAATGGGATATCACGGAGAGGGCATCACTGATTTGGTTTGGGGTGGAGATATACAACTGGGTATCATCAGCGTACTGATGATACCTCACCCCAAAACCATGGATGATCTCATCCAGCAGCTTCATATAGATGTTGAACAGAAGGGGTGAGATCACCGACCCTTGAGGGACCCCACAAGTGAGAGCCCTTGGAGTCGATCTCTGCCCCCCTGCCAACACCGATTGTGAATGCCCCAAGAGGTAGGAGGAGAAACACTGCAAAACAGTGCCTCCCACTCCCAGCCCCTCGAGGCGCCGCAATAGGATACCATGGTCGATGGTATCAAAAGCCGCTGAGAGATCTAACAGGACCAGGACAGAGGAAAATCCCCTATCCCGAACCCTCCAGAGATCATCCACCAGTGCGACCAATGCCGTCTCTGTGCTATACCCAGGCTGTAAGCCCGATTGATACAGATCTAGATAGTCCGCTTCCTCCAGGAAAAGCAGAAGCTGCTGAGCCACCATGCTCTCAACAACCTTCACCAAAAAAGCGAAGGTTGGAGACTGGACGGAAGTTGTTTAAAATGGCTGGGTCCAGAGCAGGCTTCTTCAGGAGGGGTCTCACCACCACCTCCTTCAAGGCGGTGGGAAAAGAACCCTCCCTCAGTGAGGCATTAACCACTGCCCGGAGCCAGCAGCACGTGATCTCCCTGGAGGCATATACCATCCAGGAAGGGCACGGGTCCAACAAACATGTGGTGGAACTCAGCCATCGCGTAATCCTGTCCATTTCATCCTTGGAAACAGGATCAAACTCAGACCAGATGATATTTACCAGACTCCTTGTACCCCCCTTCTCAGACCACTGCCAATTAGAGCTCAGTCCCTCCAAGCAATCTTATCCAACAGATATTGACCAAATTCCTCAGCCCTACCCCGCAAAGGGTCCACCCCGTCTCCTGATGTAAGAGGGAGCGAGTGACCCTGAACAGGGTGGCCGGGTGATCCTCTGTGGACGCTATGAGAGCAGAGAGGTAAGCCCTCTTCACCACTCCCACAGCTACCAGGTAAGTCCTAATGTAGGCTCTTAACTAGGCTCGTTCAGATTCGGAATGGGTAGACCTCCACCTGCTCTCTAAACCCCTCCTACGCCGCTTCATCCCCAGAGCTCATCTGTGAACCAAGGATCTGCCCGGGATCTGCGACGAGTGAGGGGGCACAAGGGGACAACTTGGTCGAGAGCCTCAGCGGCAGCCTGTTGCCAGGCAGCCACCAGCACCTCGGCTGAACTGTGGATAAGGGAGGCGGGCAGAAACCCCAGTTCCGCCTGGAACCTCTCAGTGTCCATCAGGCATCTGGGGCAGAACCATCTCGGCGGTTCCTCATCCCAGCAGTGTGGGGCAGCCTGCTGAAAGACCAGCCATAGGAGATAGTGATCTGACCATGCTACAGGCTGCGCACTCTAGATCACTACGCCACTGTTCTGAGACAAAAACAAGGTCGAGTGTGTTACCCCCCTCATGAGTAGGGCCCTGTATTACCTGGGTCAGGCCCATAGCCATCATGGAAGCCATGAACTCCTGAACCAAGTCCGACGCCCCCCCCAGGGAGGGCAGGTTAAAGTCACCCAAGACCAAAAGGCCTGGGAACTCCACTGCCACTCCCGAGAAGGCATCGAGCAGTCCAGGCAGGGCCGTTGCCACACAGCTGGGGGACAGGTATGTAAGCAACAGGCCCAACCGACCCCCAGGCCCCAACCTTAGGAGGAGAGCCAAACACCCGCCTATCTGCGGAACAGTGACCTCCCTTGGAATCAAGGTCTCCCGAATAACTATGGCCACCCCACCACCCCTACCCTGAGCTCATGGCTGGTGTAAAACCTGAAAACCTGGGGGCATAAGCCAACCAGAGGGACACCTCCCTCCGGCCTCAACCAGGTCTCATGATACAGGCCAGGTCCGCAGTCTCCTCCTTTATCAGCTCGTGGAGGAGCTCGCGGAGGAGGGATGCCTTATCAACCATGGACCTGGTATTAAAATACACCAACCTGAGCCCAGGGGCTCTGGATCCCATATCCCCAGAGGAGCGAGCAGAGGCATGGGGGCCAGAGCGCACCACAGCTTGAAGACAGCGGAGGCATGCTCGCATTTCATGATACGCCCCTCCGCCTCTCCATCTCCTGCCAAACCGACCACCCTAGGAATCATTGCTCCCGCCCTGCTCTGCGGAGTCTCGAAGGCCCCCTCCCCCACACCATGATCCACAACCAAGCTGGACTGAGCTCTCGTAAGTCTGGGCAGAGGTTCACCAGATACCTGCCCAGAGACCCTCCCTGTACCCCTTAAAAGTCTAATTAAAAAATTTAACAAAGAGGTCTTGGTACTCCTCTTTCCCTTTCGTCCAAAACCCCCACCCCTATCCGCGCGATGCCACCTCTCGGGATTCCAAAATCCGTCATCAAGGTACCGTTTGGAAAGGGCAATGGGCCATCTCTGGGATAGGGGAACCTTCCCCAGGGCCCACAGGTCCGACATCGAGTAAGATAAAATCATGGTGATAAACCAGCTATAAAAGGAAGTAGGGAAACAAATGCCAGTTGACACATGACCTGGATGACTGAGAATCTCCGCAGACTTGTTTTGTCACTGCGTTTTTTTTGGTTTGTCTGTCAAGCTCCTAAGCTCATATTATAGAAAGCAGGTGTCTGCTAGCCAGCACTGTGTTATCTTGTCTCCATAGTAATGAGATAAGAAAGTCTTGTGATGTTTGATTTACTGCACATGTGTAAAAGATTTTACTTCACTTCCTGCAACTTCCATTGTACTTTTCCTTTGTTCTTTTTCTATATGCCTTGGTAAGAGATTGAGGCAGCTGCCAGTATGTAGCTCATTAGGTTTTATTGTTTTTGTAACTAAATAAAGATGTTTCTTAGATTATTTTCCAGGTCTAATTTTATCAGTATTGACAGCAAAATAAAGACACGGTCTATCACCTCTAATTAGCAGGGATGTGTTTGAAGATTTTTACTCCCTGGCAAAAGGTTTTTTAGCCTTGACAATGGTAGAGAGGATGGTTTCTTTCAAAGTTTTTCAAAGCTTCAAGATTAATTATGTTTTTCTTTGCTTGTTATGCTGATAAGGCTTATTAGTCGGTTAGCTCACCAGGTCTGAGGAGTTGGTGTGTAACTGCAAGATAATGCCTCGAAAGAAAACAAAGATGAAAGAAAGAAGGGCTCCATCCGAGGACAATTTATGGCAGTCACTCCCACATACTTCTGCTACGAGTCTGGAAAAAGCTGCTGTGGAAGAGCAACAAGAGATCAGGTCTGTAAATCATTGCTATATCTATGATGCATGCTATGCTACTTCCCAAGAGAAAGCTCAGTCTGAACAAGCATATGCCCAAGATTATGAAAGACTTGGAGCAAAGCCTAAAGTTCTACAGTCAGCTGAGCATTTTTCACCCAAAGAGAAAGGTGAAATTCATTATTCTCCAATGACTCCAGAACAGACAATGAAGCAGAAAGTTGTGCATGGTTTTGAGAGACATTGAATGTTATGAACAAAATATAAAGCTGGCTAGGGCTTTTGCATTATCCCTTCAGCCAGATATGGGTGTGGTTAGATTTCCTGAGCTCTCCATCTTGCCTTCTTCTTGGAAGCCAAAGGACCACTCTCAAGTTGGTCACATGGGTGTGGTGTCAGACCAATCAGAGCAGAGAGCTGTACCTACATCACAATGGGGTTTGTCTTATGACCCTGACTCAGCAAGAGCTCCTGTGTTTTCTAATGTTGTAGCACCATCTGCTGACGAAATGCATGCAATACATGATCATAAAAAAAATTACAAAAAACTTTTGCTGAGATGTCCTTGATGAATATATCTCCAGTTATGCAAATAACTGTGGCTACCCAAATTGCATCAAGTCGGCTTCCTGATATAGCTGCTATTAAAATGCCTCAGATGCAGATGCCAGCACCTACAGCAGGCCAAATTGGTGGTGCTCAAATACCAATAGCAGCTCAACAGCAACAAGTCCACATGCAGCCACAGGTTAGACCAGCAATGGCGCAGCCACAACTGCATTTAGCAGGTCAACCAGTGCCAGCACCAGTGCCAGCTCAAGTGCCCCCTGGTGGCCAAGCAGGTATTGCTCAACCAGCACAAATTATGCATGTTCCTCTGCAAATTTCTATCACCCCACTGACAGGTGATTCAAAATTAAAGCACTCAGGATGAAATTACAAGGCATGGGTCAGTGAGGTTGGCATTTGTAGAGAAGGTACCCACTGTATGGTCTTTAATCCTCCACCACAACCTTGGCCTCCTGACATAATAGTCTTGGATACTAAAGCCTGCACAGTATTATTGTTGTCAATGGACACTGAATTGCAGATTATTTTTTCACCTGATGCAACTGCCCAACAAATTTGGGCTCAATTAGAAGCATGTTACAGGCCTGTTTCAATTGAATCTACATGTTTGCTCTTGACTGAATTTCATGGTTCAAGATTAAAACCAGGTGAAACTATTGCAGAACTTTTAACTAAAATGAAAGGACAGAGAAAAGAACGTGCTGAACAAAGTTATGTTGTAGATGATTTTCAAATGATCAGCATTATTATTAACTCTTTGAATTATGAATGGAAAGATGCCATTTCAAAGATTAATCAAGTGCCTATTGCTCAGCGCACAGTTGATCATGTATGCAGAATTTTAACTGAAGAAGAAGCACTTATGCAAGCCACGCCACATTTGAGAGGACCATCTGCATCAAGAGCTCCAGCGAGGCATCCCTTCCAAGCAAGAGGCTTCGTTCCAAGGATGCCAAGATGTTACATTTGTGATCGTGTGGTAAATGCCACCTGGATTGTCCCCAACGATCTCAAGCACCCGCCACATACCAGCCCAGAGGACCAGATTCCAGAGGCAGAGGTAGAGGTGGAGGACAAGGTCGTCACGGTCCAGGTGTGATCTACAAGCTCCACACATCACATTGGCATTAACCAATGATCCACAACCTGATCCAGAGTATGACAGATGACTTCTTTGGACTTTAGACAGTGGAGCAGCAGTGCATGTTACCTACAGAAGAGATCTTTTCACAGAGATGCACGAGCCTGAACCTGACATGAGTGAACTGTACACTTTTTCAAATTATCCTGTTCAGGTCAGGGGAAAAGGAACTGTTTATACTGAAGAGTTCGATGCATTGATTCCTGATGTTTATTATATACCAACAGCATCCTGTAGTTTGCTTAGACAAAGTCATTTATCGAGAGTAACCAAGTACCAGGTTCACCATTTTGAAAAAGCAAGTTTTGTGGTTAAAGAGGGTAATATTGTTGCTGAAACCATATTAATTGGTGGTGTTTATTACCTAAAGCCAAAGTCTAACTCACAAGCACAGGCAAGTATAAAATTTCCAACAAAGGAGAGCACAGGCCCAGAGAGAGATGTTCCAGAGAGAGATCCTGTCGCTACTCCAAAGGCTCCTACAGCCAATAAAAAGAAACATTTTGTTCAAAGCAAGCCTGAGGTTTCTAATAAAAATGTTGAAAATTCACTAACAATTAAACCTTTGCATTCCAGGTGTATCCATAAGTGGCATAGATGATTGGGGCATGCCAGTTTTCGTGTTCTGAGAATGATGCCGAATTAGTGAAAGGTTTGGATATGAAGGGTGTAAGGTGTTTTTGGATTGTGCTGTCTGCAAGAAAGCCAAATCCTAAGCAGCAGCTGTTCCAAAACACGCTACACGCCTGTCAACACGCATTTTTGATTTGGTACACATTGACATAGTAGGTCCATTTGCACCAACACTTGGTGGTAAAAATATTTCTTAACAATTATTGATAATTATTCTAGATATGGATTTGTATTTCCTATGAAGGAAAAATCAGAGACCTTTCAGATCTTTAAAGACTTTGCAACTTATGTCAATACCCAACACAATGTTCGCATTGCTAGAATTCAAAGTGATCAGGCAACTGCAATGAATTCATGTCTGCTAGTTTTCAGGACTGGATGCGTAAGGTGCTGAATTCATGTCTCAGCGTTTTCAGGACTGGATGCGTAAGAATGGAATTCTGCACCAGACCTCAGCCCCTTTCGTTCCTGCTGAGAATGGAGTGGCGGAACGAAGAAATGGCGTTCTACAAACCATGATGCATTGTCTTCTAGAAGACACTAATCTCAGTCTCCCATACTGGGGTGAAGCTATTAAATATGCAAATTACATTATTAACCACATCTGGAGTAGTGTAATAAATCAGACACCTTTCTTCAAGTTATATGGATATAGACCCGATGTCAAAAACATCCATATTTTTGGTTCATAGGCTATGGTGAACATTCCCTTAGCTCAAAGAAAGAAAGGAGAAAGAAAGGAGGTCCAGCAGCAAAAAGAATGAGATTCATGGGTATTGATGACAATTCAAAATGGAGCAAAATCGTTGACTCCAGACATGTAATTGTGATTTCTCAGTCCTTCAATTTTGAGGAAGATGCTGACTGGTCCAGGATTCACTCCAATGATCCTGGCATTTATTTTCCTAGAGATGATGCTATTGATGCCACACAGCCTGATGATCAAGATTCACAGGTGGATGTTCCATCAACTAGTTCTTCTCAACCAGATGTTCCATCTTCATGAGCCATCAATGCTGAGGCTAGCGATTATGAAGAAGATGAGGACAAAATGGAAGAAGAATGGACTGTTTTTCCGAGACGTTCCAAGAGGACCACGAAGGGGTTTCCTCCGAGGCGATATTCATGGCAATTGTTGAAAGCACCTTTACCTTTGGTTTGTGCTATACACTGCCTCCTGACAAGTTCACACAAATAAAGCATCTTCCTGATTCAGAGCAAGAGAAATGGTATGAGGCAATGTAGGCTGAAATGGACAGTCTAAAGAAATTCAAGGTGTTTACGCCTGCAAGTCCTCCAGCAAATAAGAAAGTTATTGGCACCAGATGGGTCTACAGAATTAAGAAGAAGCCAAATGGTGAGTCATTATACAAGGCCAGACTTGTAGCTCAGGGTTTCGCTCAACGTTATCCTGAGGACTACACAAATACTTACTCACTGACAGTTTGGACTGAGAGCGTAAAAATTGCTTTAGCCACTGCAACTATTCTTGGTTTAGAAGTTTTCCAGTCTGATGTGGAAACAGCTTATCTAAATGCTGACCTGGATGAAGAAATTTACGTCAGAGGTCCTCCAGGGTTCCAAAAGCAAGAAGGGGATACTTGGCTCTTAAATAAAAGTCTTTATGGTCTGAAACAGTCTGGTTTAATGTGGTACTTATGTCTTACTGAGAAACTAATTTCAATGGGCTTTATTAAGTCCGAAACTGATGAATGCGTGTTCACAAAAAGATCTGGGAATGTATATGAGATAATTCTTGTTTATGTTGATGATATTGTTTATATTGCTCCAAATAAGCAAATGAGTGAGAATTTTGCTAAAGCTTTGCAGAAATATTTTACATTGAAATCTTTAGGACACATTAACACTTATTTAGGTGTTCAGATTACCAAAACTCAGAAGGGGTTTAGTCTTTCACAAGAAGATAAGATTGAACAATTGTTGTTGCATCATTGCAATATGAAGGATGCTAAAACGGCTAGCATACCTATGCAAACAGATTTTCATAATCTGGCACATGAACCAAGTCCTGATTTTGAAGATCAAACACTTTATCGTTCAGTCATTGGGTCATTGTTATACATTAGTAGTTGGACCAGACCCGACATTGCACTTAGTGTCAATCTTTTATCACGACACGTAGGTAAGGCAAAACAGTTTCATTGGTTATGCATTAAGAAGTTATTGAGATATCTAAAGCACACTAAAAATTTATTTATTTATTTATTTTATTGGACTTATATGCCGCCCCATCTCCGAAGACTCGGGGCGGCTCACAATTAAAACATACAATACAATAATTATTTAAAAAAGAATTAAACAATTTAAGCCCAATAAAACCAAATTAAAATACTTAAAATTATCCCATGGCCCAGGTGAGGTAATCACAGCCCGATTTGGTCGAACAACCAGGTCTTTAAGTCGCAGCAGAAGGTGCGGAGGTCAGGGGCCAGATGGAGGTCCAGAGGCAGTTCATTCCATAAGTCGGGACCGCTACAGAATAGGCTCGTCGCCGGGGACCGCCAGCCGACACTGACTTGCCGACGGACCCCGAGGAGTCTCTGTTATGTGCCCGCACGGGGCTGGGTGGCCGAGATATTGGCAGGAGCCGCTCCCTTAAATATTGTGGACCCATGTCATGTAGGACTTTGAATGTTAAAGTCAAAACCTTGAATCTCACCCGAGTGCAACCGCAACCAATGCAGGCCCGCAGGAGGGGAGTAATATGGGAGAATCGGGTAACTCCCATCACCACCCACGCGGCCGCATTCTGCACCAGTTGCAACCTCCAGATGGTATGCAAGGGCAGTCCTAAATAGAGAGCATTGCAGTAGTCGAGTCGCGAGGTGACAAGGGCATTAGTGACCGTATGCAGGGTATCTCGGTCCAGAAACGGGCGAAGCTGACGAACCAGCCGGACATGGGCAAAGGCCCCCCTGGCGACGGCCCCCACCTGATCCTCCAATTGGAGCCACGCATCCAGGAGGACCCCCAGGTTCCGCACCCTATCCACAGGGGGCAACACCACTCCCCCTATGGTCAACGATGGACACTCCTGACTGGACCGAGATGCCGTACAGCCACTCAGTCTTGGCCGGATTGAGCCAAGCATGTTTCCGTCCATCCAGGTCCGTACCGCATCCAGACAGTGAGTCATCACGAGAGGGCATCACTGATCTGGCCTGGGGTGGAGATGTATAGCTGGTTATCATCAGCATACTGATGGTGGTATCTCACCCCAAACCACGGATGATCTCACCCAGCGGTTCATTAGATATAAATAAAGGGGGAGAGGACCACCCCTGAGGGACCCCACAAGTGAGTGCCTCGGGCCGACCTCTGCCCCCCCCAACAACACCGATTGCAACCGCCCAGAGAGGTAAGAGGAGAACCACCAAAATACAGTGCCCCCACCCAGCCCCCCAGGCGCCGCAAAAGGATACCATGGTTGATGGTATCGAAAGCTGCTGAGAGGTCTAATAGGACCAGGACAGAGGAAAGTCCTCTGTCCCGGGCCCTCCAGAGACCATCCATCAGTGCGACCAGTGCCGTCTCCGTGCTGAAACCAGGCCGGAAGCCTGATTGGTACGGATCTAGGTAGTCCGCTTCATCCAGGAAAAGTGGAAACTGCTGAGCCACCACACTCTCCACAACCTTCGCTAGAAAACGAAGGTTGGAGACTGGACGGAAGTTGTCTAACAATTTGAAGTTGTTGTTAGAACCGACACATACTGATTATGCAGAATTATGTTGTTTTGCAGATTCTGATTGGGCAAGTGATAAGAAGTCACGTAAAAGTACTTCAGGTTATATGATGTTCTTAAATGAATGTCCTGTTTACTGGCAAGTGCGTAAACAGAATTTCATTTCTTGCTCACCTACTGAAGCTGAATATGCTTGTGTTTCAGATGCTTGTAATTCGCTAACATGGTTTGATGCTTTAGTCACAGATATCTGGACACACCCGATCCAGCCAATCACTGTGATGCAAGACAATGAATCTGTGGTTTATATTTCTGAAACACGTTTCACAGGTTCTAGGTCCAGACACATTGACATTCGTTATAAGAACATAAAGCAATTAGTTAAACAAGGTTTTGTTACATTACAGTGTGTGTCCACACATGATCAGATTGCTGACATGCTTAATAAACCACTTCCAGCAGTGCAGCACAAATATCTGCGTGAGAAGATGTGCCTTATCTGATTTTCGCTTAACAGACAAAAGAAGGGATGTCACTGTGTTTTTTGGTTTGTCTGTCAAGCTCCTGAGGTCATATTATAGCAAGCAAGTGTCTGTTAGCCAGCACTGTGTTATCTTGTCTCCATAGTAATGAGATAAAAAAGTCTTGTGATGTTTTGATTTACTGCACATGTGTAAAAGTTTTTACTTCACTTGCTGTAACTTCCGTTGTACTTTTCCTTTGTTCTTTTTCTATATGCCTTAGTAAGAGATTGAGGCAGCTGCCAGTATGTAGCTCGTTAGGTTTTATTGTTTTTGTAACTAAATAAAGATGTTTCTTAGATTATTTTCCGGCTCTAATTTTATCAGTATTGACAGCAAAGAAAAGACATGGTCTATCACCTCTAATTAGCAGGGATGTGTTTGAAGATTTTTACTCCCTGGCAAAAGGTTTTTTAGCCTTGACATGCTTGGACTATTTCAAAGCACTGTACATGACTGTTTCTTTGAAGTCTATTTGGCAACTTCAGACCTGATATTTATTTATTTATTTATATTTGAACTTGTATGCCGCCCCATCTCTGGAGACTTGGGGCGGCTCACAACTAAGAACACAAACAATAAATATTTAAAAAATCATTAAACAAAGAACAAGCCCAAATATAAGACATAAAAACAGTGAACATTAAAACCCTCCCTCCCCTAGGGAGGGGTCACAGCCCAGGTTGGTCGAATAACCAGGTCTTTAATTCATGGCGGAAGGTGCAGACATCAGGGGCCAGGCGGAGCTCCAAAGGCAGTTGATTCCAGAGGTCAGGGGCCGCGACAGAAAACGCTCATCGTCGGGGAGTCACCAGCCGGCACTGACCTGCCGACAGAACCCCGAGGAGTCCTTGCCTATGAGCTCGCACAGGGCGGCCGGTACTAGGTGTCGGAAGGAGACGCTCCCTCAAATATTGAGGACCCATGCCGTGTAGGACTTTGAATGTCAAAACTAAGACCTTGAATCTCACCCGGAGCGCAACCGGCAGCCAATGCAGGGCCGCGGGAGGGGGTAACATGGGAGAACCGGGTAACTCCCATCACCACCCGTGCCGCTGCATTCTGCACCAGCTGCAATCTCTGGATGGTATGCAAGGGCAGTCCTAAGTAGAGAGCGTTGCAGTAGTTGAGTCTAGAGATGACAAAGGCATGAGTGACTGTGCGCAGGGCATCCCGGTCCAGAAAAGGGCGAAGTTGTCGAACTAGATGGAGCTGGGCAAAGGCCCCCCTGGCGACGGCCCCCACCTGCTCCTCCAATCGGAGCCATACATCCAGGAGGACCCCCAGATTCCGTGCCCTATCCACAGGGGGCAACACCTCTCCCCCTATGGTCAAAGATGGACAATCTAGACTGGGCTGAGATGCCGGTACGCACAGCCACTCAGTCTTGGCCGGGTTGAGTCGAAGCATGTTCCTACTCATCTAGATCCGTACCGCATCCAAACACCGGGACATCAGGGAGAGGGCATCGCTGATCTGGCCTGGGGTGGAAATGTACAGCTGAGTGTCGTCAGCGTATTGATGGAATCGCACCCCAAAACCACGGATGATCTCACCCAGCGGTTTCATGTAGATGTTAAATAAGAGAGGGGGAAAGGACCGACCCCTGTGGGACCCCACAAGAGAGAGCCCTTGGGGTCGACCCAACCCCCTCCACCAACACCGATTGCGACTACTCCGAGAGGTAGGAGGAGAACCACTGAAGAACAGTGCCCCCCACTCCCAGCCCCCCCAAGGCGATGCAAAAGGATACCATGGTCGATGGTATCGAAAGCCGCTGAGAGGTCTAATAGGACCAGGACAGAGGAAAAAACCCTGTCCCGGGCCCTCTAGAGATCATCCATCAGCGCAACCAATGCTATCTCCGTGCTATGACCGGGTCGGAAGCCCGATTGATATGGATCCAGGTAGTCCGCTTCATCCAGGAAGAGCGGGACCTGCTGAGCCACCACACTCTCCACAACCTTCACTAAAAAGCGAAGGTTGGAGACCAGACGAAAATTGTCTAACACGGTCTGGTCCAAGGCAGGCTTCTTCAGGAGGGGGTCTCACCACCGCCTCTTTCAAGGTGGAGGGGAAGACACCCTCCCACAGTGAAGCATTGACAACTGCCCGGAGCCAACCGCAGGTGGCCTCCCTGGCGACATAAGTCAGCCAGGAGGGACACGGGTCCCTAAGGAACATTCAAATCAGTTGGAGCCTGTCAGAAATGGGGGTCTGGATTCAGAATCTCAACCCTAAAGTACAGGTATAGAGTGGAGTAAAGAGCGGTATAAGGAAGATGTGCCTATTAGCCATCTGTGACCTACTTGCCAATGTGAACAAAAAAGATAAGAAATTACTGGAGAAAAAAAATGGGAGGAAAATTATGTGTTACAGTTCCAGTGGGAGTTGTCTTCCTGAAACTCTGTCACCTATCCTTCAGCCAAATATATATTGGAAACTGATAAAAAATTAAATCTCAGTAGAAATTTCAAGCAAATAAGATATAATTTCAAAATATAATAACAGAAACACTCATCATAATTAGCCATAACCATTGACTTCCTCTAAAACTACATCATGCAGACCATCTCTGATAAAAGTTTACCTGGCTTCATTTCAGTAATGGTAATCATTTAACATGAATTCCGATACCAAAACAATATAAGAACTTGATAGCAGTTGAGTTGTTTCAACAACTTTATTAGTCAATTATCATCTTTCAAGCTTTACATGGAATGAAGAAAGATAAGCTACACCTCATAAAAATAATTACTTCCAAGATACATTATTTTATACTGCCTGTAAGCTGTAAAAAAAAGCACCATCAGGAGCCCTCATAGTTTTTCATCATCATATGCTCCTTGGTATTCATAGAAGGTCTCAGAATAATAATATAGCATTTGGGGACAAAGATGCAGCCCAGTAAACCCAGGCTGGAGGCCAGGATGGAGAAAATCTGCACAGCCACCATGTATTTCCCTTTGGTGCTCAGATAAGTGGGGACAAAGGAGATCCAAACACTGCAGAAAACCAACATGCTGAAGGTGATCAACTTGGCTTCATTAAAGGTCCCTGGGAGCTTTCAGGCCAGGAAAGCCACCAAGAAGCAGATGGCAGCCAGAAAGCCCATGTAGCCAAGGGCAGTGTAGAACATGGTAACTGAGCCTTCATTACACTTCATCAAGATATTTCTTGGTTGGGAATGAAAGTCAGAATCTAGAAATGGGGGGGAAATTCCCAGCCATATGATACAGATGCATACCTGAACACCAGAGCACAATAAAACAATGGAGTTTGCCAGACTTCTCCGAAGCCACTTCCTCATCCTACTGCCTGGCTTTGTGGCAAGGAATGCTACCGCCACCATGACAGTCTTGGCCAGCAAGGAAGACACAGCGACAGAAAAGACAACACTGAAAATGGGTTGTTGAACAAAACAGGTCACTTTCTTGGGATGACCAATAAATAGAAGGGAGGCCAAAAAGGAAAAAAGGAGGGACACCAGGAGAATATAGGTGAGGTCCCGGTTGTTAGCTCTGACTATGGGAGTTTCTCTGTGTTTAATGAAGATTCCCAGGATAAAGATAGTGATAAGGGACAGAGCAAGAGCAAAGAAAGCCAAGATGAGACCCAAAATTTCTTCATAAGACAAAAAGCTTATACTTTTTGGGACACACTGATTCCGCTGCTCATTGGAATACTGGTCATCTGGACACTTGCTGCAATGGGCTGCATCTGAAAAACATTGGCATCTGTTTCTGCCACTGTACAATCATGAAAATTACTACTAAATACATAAAATATGTTTCTAAATGTGCTGGAGTGAGAGAGGATATGGCAGAAAGTTGAGAATATATTAGAAAATACTTTCCCAAAATACTTAGTTATTTATTCACACCATGTTGGATGGTGTGAAAACATATTCATGAAAGATAAATGAACAAGTAATACTGAAGAAATGGTATGGAACATAGGTCTTAATATCACCTGAAATGTAAAAGTGTTTTGATGTTGTGTTTTGAATTCTGCAAGAAGCATCAGATGGGCAGAAATCTGAACTTTGGCTTTAAATTGCTTAATTACTATTGGGATGTTCTTGTGTTGTTGCCTTCCATATACTACAATGGAAGGGGATGCTTTTTGGGTACTTATATTAAATTGACTACCTGGATTGTTTCAACAATAGCAATTGCACTTAGATTTTACATAGTGCTGTACAGCACTCTCTGGACAGATTACAGTGGCAGTATATTGCCCTTAACAGTCTGGGTCCCCATTTTACTGTCCTCAGAAGGATGAAAGGCTGAGTCAACCTCAAGCCCTGACAGGATCAAATGCCTTGTCTGTGGGTAGAATTAACTTGCAATACTGCATTCTAGCCAGTGCGCAACTAGGGGATTCTATTTTACAAGTGGAAAAAATGGTTGGAAGTGTTGGCTGAAATGGCATTCATTGAAATCATTCATTAATTTAAGTAAAATGAAGATTTGTATTCTCTCCTTCTTCATTAGGGAGTGTAGCTCTTAGCACATTAAGTCTGGCCTGTGGCTGGAAAAACAACCCATGCTGGAGCTCATTATCCCACCAGAGAGACCAACAGAGATATACAAAGCACCCAACTTTAATTTGAAATAATCATCATTTGCTTTAAAACAGTGATGGTATTCAGCAGGTTCTGACCAGTTCTTGAGAACCTGTAGCAGAAATTTTGAGTAGTTCAAAGAAACAGAAAATACCACCTCTGACTGGCTCTGCCCCATCTATTCTCTGCCTCCCGAGTGCCAGCTGATCAGCTTTGTTGCCCTGCACAAGAGAATGGAGCTGGAAAGCAGGTTAGTGGGGTGGGGAGGGGAGGGGAGGGGGTAACCTTCCCCCTGGAGTGGGGTGGGAATGGAGATTTTACAGTATCCGTCCCCTGCCATGCCCACCAAGCCACACCACCAAGCCATGCCCTGCCCACCAAGTCCTGCACACAGAACAGGTAGTACATTTTTTTTTTTTTTTTGAATCCCACCACTGCTTTAAAGGTTGAAGAAAAATGTGATCATCAGCATTCATAAGACTTATCTGAAGTGAACCAAAACCAGCAAGAAGAGAAGTTGAGAGATTGCAGGACGCTTTCATTATTTATTTTAATTGTCCCATCATCAAGCAACATTTGGCGATAGTACCAAATCCTTGAAAAGTTTGTGAACTTTTTCTTACTTTGTGTAATTGTAAAAGAAACTAGCCATTAGCCCTCCAGACGGTTCCCCAGTCTGTGGAATGGCCCTGTATGCTATCAAAAGCTTACCTTAATGACGGATCTTGGGATCCCGAGAGGTGGCATGTTGCGACTAATGGGTCAAATTCCAAATTTAGAAGGAAGGGGAAACTTCTTAAATTTTTAATTTGTTGTCTTAAGGGGTTAGGAGGGGGAAATGGGTCTGTTTGCAGCCCGGTTCGTGGCAGGAAGGGCGGGGTTGGGGCGGCGAGGCCCCGGGACTCAGGTGGGGCCACGATTCCTAGGGTGGTTGGAGTCGGTGGCAGACGCCGAGGCATAGGGTCAGATACATGCTGGGAGTGCGCACCGCCAGCCAGGCGGTTGCTCGCCCGACCCTATGGCCTCCTCCCTGGGGAGTTCGGGAACAGGGACCCCTGGGCTTAGGCTGGTGTACTTTAATGCCAGGTCCGTGGCTAATAAAGCCACCCTCCTCTGTGAGATTATTGAGGAGGAGGCTGCGGACCTGGCTTGTATCACCGAGACCTGGTTGGGCCCGGAGGGTGGTGTCCCTCTGGTTGAATTATGCCTCCAGGTTTTCGGTTGTGCACGCCACGGGCCCAGGGAAGGGGTGGTGGGGTGGCTGTGGTTATTAGGGAGACCTTGCTTCCAAGGGAGGTCACTATCCCAGAGATAGGCGGAAGTGAGACCCTTCTCCTGAAGTGGGGCCTAACGGTCTGGTGGGCTTGCTGCTCACATACCTTTCTCCCAGCTGTGTGACAGCGGCCTTACCGGGACTTCTTGACGCCCTCTCGGGGTGGCGGTGGAGCTCCCAGGCCTTATAGTCCTGGGGACTTTAACCTGCCGCCCCTGGGGATGCCGGGATTGGCCCGGGAATTCATGTCTTCTATGGAAGCCATGGGCCTGACCCACTAATTCATGGCCCCACTCACGAGGGGGAACACTCTAGACCTAGTTTTTGTCTCTGAGTGGTGGCGAGTGACAGAGGGCATCCTGTTTATGCTCTGCCCGCTCCATGGTCTGATCACTATCTCCTGCGGCTGGTTTTCCAAAAGGCCACCCCCACTGCTGGGACAAGGAGCCTCTTGGATGGTTCCGCCCCAGGCCTTATGGACCCTGAGCGGTTCCAGGCGGAACTGGGGCCTTTTCCCTCTTCCCTTACTCACAGCTCTGTTGAGGATCTGACGGCAGCTTGGCAGCGGGCCGCCGGAGGCCCTTGACAGGGTTGTCCCCATGTCCCTCACACGCCGGATCTCGGATGGCTCCCTGGTATACAGAGGAGCTCCGGGAGATGAAGCGCCGTCGGAGGGGCTTAGAGAGCAGGTGGAGGGCCACCCGCTCTCAATTCGACCGAACCCAGTTAAGAGCCCATATTAGGACTTACCTGGGAGCTATGAGGATGGCGAAGGTCTTATCTCTCCCTCATAGCCCCGAGATAACGCCCAGCCGCCCTGTTCCGGTTACGCTTCCTTTGTCCTGGGAGGGGCGGATCCGCGGGAAGGGCTGAGGAATTTGGACAATATCTGTCGGATAAGATCACTCAATTGAAGTGGGTTGTCCACTGATTTGCAGTGGTCTGAGGAGCGGGATACAGGTAGTCTGGCAAGTGTGTTCTGGGATGAGTTCGATCCTGTTTCCGAGGATGAAGTGGACGGGATTATGCGCGCCTGAGTTCCACCACATGTTTGTTGGACCCGTGCCCTTCCTGGCTGTCTTATGCCGCCAGGGAGGTCACCTGCGTTGATCCGGCAGTGGTCAACGCCGCTAAGGGAGGGTGTTTTCCCCCGCCCTGAAAGAGGCGGTGGTGAGGCCCCTCCTGAAGAAGCCTGCCCTGGATCCGACTGTGTTAGATAACTTTCGTCCAGTCTCCAACCTTCGCGAAGGTTGTTGAGAGTGTGGTGGCCAGACAATTTCCGCTTTTCCTGGATGAAACGGACTACCTAGATCCGTGCCAATCGGGCTTCCGGTCTGGTTTCAGCACGGAGACGGCATTGGTCGCACTGATGGATGATCTCTGGAGGAGCGGGACAGGGTTTTCCTCTGTCCTGGTCCTGTTAGACCTCTCAGCGGCTTTCGATACCATCGACCATGGTATCCTTTTGCGACGCCGGGGTTGGGGTGGGGGCACTGTTTTTGGTGGCTCTCCTCCCACCTGGCGGGCAATCGGTGTTAGCAGGGGGCAGAGATCGGCCCCGAGGGCACTCACTTGTGGGGTCCCTCAGGGTCAGTCCTCTCCCCTTTTATTTAATATCTACATGAAACCGCTGGGTGAGATCATTCGTGGTTTTGGGGTGAGGTATCATCAATATGCTGATGATACACAGTTATATATCTCCACCCCTGGCCAGATCAGTGATGCCCTCTCCGTGATGACTCGCTGTCTGGATGCGGTACGGATCTGGATGGACGGAAATATGCTTCGACTCAACCCGCCAAGACTGAGTGGCTGTACATACCGCATCGCGGTCCAGTTTGGAATGTCCATCGCTGACCATAGGGGAGTGGTGCTGCCCCCTGTGGATAGGGCTAGGAATCTGGGGGTCCTCCTGGATGCACGGCCCGTTGGAGGAGCAGGTGGGAGCCGCCACCAGGGGGCTTTTGCCCAGATCCGCTGGTTCACCAGCTTCCCGCTTCTGGACCGCGATGCCCTGCGACGGTCACTCATGCCCTTGTTACCTCGCGACGACTACTGCAACGCTCTCTATTTAGGACTGCCCTTGCACACCATCCGAGATTGCAACTGGTGCAGAATGCAGCGGCGCTGGTGGTGATGGGAGTTCCCGTTCTCCCATGTTGCCCCCCTCCTGCGTGGCTTGCATTGGTTGTTGCGCCCGGTGAGGTTCAAGGTTCTATCCTTAACATACAAAGTCCTTCACGACATGGGTCCCTATTATTTAAGGGAGCGACTGCTGCCGACATCGAACACCAACCGCCTGTACGATCCCACAGACAGGGGCTCCTTGTCCGTCAGCCGGACAGTGCCGGCTGGCGGTCCCCCGACGACGGGCCTACTCTGTTGCCCCTGACCTGTGGAATCAACTTCCCTGGAGCTTCCCTGGCCCCTGACCTCCGCACTTTCCGTCGACCTGAAGACCTGGTTGTTTAACCAATCCGGCTGTGACCCTGGGGTGGGGTGGTCTTTTAGAGTTTTATCGCTGCAATTTTAGTGTTAATTCGCTTGATTGTTTAATCTGGTTTTAACTAAATTAAATAAATAAATAAATAAATTAGGTCTGTAACTATTTATTTATTTATTTATTTATTTATTTATTTATTTAATGAGATTTCTGTGTCGCCCTATCTCCCGAAGGACTCAGGGTGGCTTACAATAATAAAAGGAATATAATACAAAAATTAAAAAGCAATTAAATAAATCTCATTAAGCAATTAAAATTAATAAAATTATTACTAAAATCCCATCCCCTCCATCAGTCCGGGTCGGCAAGTTGGAAAAGCCATGTTTTTAAGCCACGATGGAAGGGCAGGAGGTCAGGGGCCACCCGAAGCTCCAGGGGCAGCTGATTCCATAGGGTGGGTGCTCCTACAGAGAAGGCCCTACCCCTAGGGGTCACCAGCCGACATTGTCTGGCCAACGGCACCCCAAGGAGGCCCTGCATATGGGAGTGCGTTGGGAAGCTGTTACTGGCAGCAGGGTTCCCCTCAAATACCCCGGTCCTAAGCCACTAGCAGGAAAGAAAACATTTTTAGAAATGTCTGTGGAGATTCTTCATCATTCAGGTTATGATTGTCTCAAAAGTACTTTTTCAAAAGGAAACTGTCGGGCACTGGGAATTTACTCACATCTGGCACTCACTCGGAGCCTGACACATCGCTGGGGCTGCTGGACTGATGGATGTGTGGATGATTGTCATTTATGCAGAGTTGTTGAGATGGGAGACGAGAGGCATGGGAGTCGCCTGGAACTGTGTTTGGTGTAATACCATGGATGCTAGTCTGGCTAGACAGCTGAGAGGCACATGGACACTAATAAATCATCAGGCGTATTTCCGGACCACGCGTTGATGTAAACCATGATGTGGGGCTTTGGGGATATCATTTGGTGGGGGTTTATGGTCCTGATTCAGATAGATGGCAGGGGAATGGGAGGTAAGTAAGGATACAGAACGGATAGATGGCACGGGGAACACAGGGAAAGGAATATAAATAAAGATTAGGCGGTGACAAATAGGCACAGGGAGGAGGCATGGGAGTAGATAGTGCAGCAGCAGATGTCAGGTTGTTAGCTGGGAGGCACTAGAGCACAACATAAAAGGCACTGAGAGGCAGATGCTCAGCAAATACCATTTTTGCTTATCAGGACTGGAACTGCTATAATAAACTTCACCATACCAATTGTGAGTAAAGTGATTTATTAGCGAGATACTCCAGTACCCAGTTGGAGTTGAAAGCAACTGGACTTTGTTTTTCCTTGAGGACACTTTGCTTCTCATTCAAAAAGCTCCTTCTTGCATCAGAGTTGAAGAAGCTTCTTGGATGAGAAGTGAAACATCCTCAAGGAAAAACGAAGTCCAGTTGCCTTTTGAAAAAGTACTTTTGGGGCATGTTTAGAAACATTTCCCAGAAAACCAGGAATGAATTTTGATTGCATTCTCAATTCTTTTTTTCTTCAAAGCCACCTACCTTGTTGCACAGAAAATGTTCCCTCCATACAGAGAGAACAGTCATAACAGCAAACTGGGGCAGCCTCTCTAATGAGTTTGGCATGTCCTGGGTAACAACTTTCTGTACATCTGGAAGAAGGTGCCATCTAAACATAAAAATAAAAATCAACCAGGATAACTTATACAACTATTTTTAATCAACTGGTTTCTGGAAGACAAAGAGCACATTGAATCAACTCAACCAAGGAGTAGTAGCATAGCAAACCCTCAACTTTCAATTTCTCACCACTGGAGGTACCATCTAACATTGACCTTTATGGGAATGGACTCTGCACACTAGCAACAGATGAAAGAGATATATTTCTCTATCACATCTATTGTCAGTCCAGAAACATTTTATTTCCATTATTCCCCATTCTAAAGGAAAGTGGTTCCATTGCAAAATGGAGTTTCTCTTTAGGGCAAATGTGGGAATGCTACATCTTGTAGTTTTATTTCCATCTTTGCTTTGGCAGGAAACCTCCAAAAGTGGCTTTCTTTGTCAATGCAACAAATGTTTCTCTCCTACAATGGAACATTGCATCAAGAAAATGTCTTTTTTTAACTACCCTAATTTCCTTGATTACATTATTAATTTGATAGCTTTCTCTCATGTAATGCAATGTGCTATTCCCTTGAACCTTTGGCTTTTCTCTTCTGAAAATAAGATTGTTCAAAAAATTATTGATTAGGATACCATATTCCCATTCAATAATGTAGACTGTAAAGACCTAATGCAATTGTTGTCAGCCCCATCCATCTTGAATCAGATTTGGGGCTGCCACAAGGAGGATGAGTAGCCATGGGAATGAAAATAAAGTGAGAAGGGAAGATAGCCTCAACAACATTCTTTAGCCAGAGCTCAAGGCTAAGTCACTGGAGTTTGGAGGGGAGTGACTGGCGGGAGTTCAGAATGGAAGTGGATTGGAGAGTGTGACTTGAAGGTCATCAGAAAAGGGGTCTGGGTGTGAGTTTAATGTAGCAGGGGAAAACACAGGAATTCAGATTCGGGTTTTCCCAGATGTGCCGATATGACTTCTCTCATAAATTCTTACTTCAATGGACTTTGACTCTGAGTGCTGAATTGAGATGGAGAGTTTGGTTGGAGCACTGACAAGTGTTGGTATAGCAGATTCCAGGTTGTGATAAATTACTGAACGCCCCTAAAGAACCATGGTATTCAAGGAATTAATGGTGTCTTATGTTTCCTTATTTGAAAGTTATCACTGAGAATTATTTAAGAACAGAAAAGTTTGCATGCGGAGAGATAACAGGAAAGTGTCAGCTACCTTGTTAAATGATGTTGGCCATATAATGGCATTCTGATTGTTGGAGACCTTGACTTCAGATGAGGTTTCTCTTTCTACACTCCCAACTTTCACACCAACCGCTGACGCATTGGGAAACATCCTCCAATGCATGATATCAAAGTCAGCCACAGGAAGTCCATTTTCATCCAAATAAACTGCATCTCTGGAAATATTGAGAAGCTGGAAGTATCTTAGTTTCTGTTGAAGCTGCAAAGACATAGAAAAAAAATACCTGGGCAGGTTACACATTCCCCTTTGAGCCGTTATTCAATGTTTTCTGGTGATTATTCTGGATTGGAATTGCTCTGAATAATTCAACCTCTTTAGTGCAGCACTTTGGTCTGCAAGAGGATGATTCAGGAATTTATGGGAAGTTTCTCTCCCTCCTTCTTCAGATATCCTACCAAATCATAGCTTAGGCTCAGAATTTTAACAAAAAATAAAAGTGCATACAGCTGAAATTGAAACTATATCACCTTAAATCCAAGTGTTTTTATTTATTTATTTATTTATTTATTTATTTATTTATTTATTTATTTATTTTTGGGACTTGTATGCCGCCCCATCTCCAAAGACTCGGGGAGGCTCACAGCTAAAAACAACAACAATAAATAATTAAGAAAAGATTAAACTAAAACAAGCCCAAAAAGACAATTTAAATACTAAAAAAGATAAAACCACCCCACTCAAGAAGAGTCACAGCCCGGATTGGTCAAACAACCAGGTCTTCAAATCATGGCGGAAGGTGCGGAGGTCAGGGGCCAGGCGGAGCCCCAAGGGAAGTTGGTTCCAGAGGTCAGGGGCCGCGACAGAATAGGCTCATCATTGGGGGACCGCCAGCCGGCATTGGCCGGCTGACGGGACCCCAAGGAGTCCTTGCCTATGTGCTTGCACAGGGCGGTTGGCATTCAATGTCGGCAGGAGTCGCTCCCTTAAATATTGAGGACCCATGTCATGAAGGACTTTGTATGTTAAAACTAAAACCTTGAATCTCACCCGGAGCGCAACCAGCAACCAATGCAGGCAGCACAGGAGGGGGGTAACATGGGAGAATCGGGAAACTCCCATCACCACCCGCGCCGCTGCATTCTGCACCAGCTGCAATCTCCGGATGGTATGCAAGGGCAGTCCTAGATAGAGAGCGTTGCAGTAGTCGAGTCTAGAGGTAACAAGGGCATGAGTGACTGTACGCAGGGCATCCTGGTCCAGAAATGGGCGTAGTTGACGAACAAGGTGGAGCTGGGCAAAGGCCCCCCTGGCGACGGCCCCCACCTGCTCCTCCAACCAGAGCCGTACGTCCAGGAGGACCCCCAGATTCTGCGCCCTATCCACAGGGGGCAACACCGCTCCCCCTATGGCCAAAGATGGATATTCCTGACTGGGCCGAGATGCCAGTATGCACAGCCACTCAGTCTTGGCCGGGTTGAGTCGAAGCATGTTCCCGCTCATCCAAACCGCATCCAAACACTGGGTCATCAGGGAGAGGGCATCGCTGATTTGGTTCAGGGTGGAGATTTACAGCTGGGTGTCGTCTGTGTACTGATGGAATCTCACCCCGAAACCATGGATAATCTCACCCAGTGGCTTCATATAGATGTTAAATAGCAGGGGGGAGAGAACCGACTCCTGAGGGACCCCACAAGAGAGCACCCTCAGGGTCGACCGCTGCCCCCCTGCCAATACCAATTGCGGCCGCCCCGAGAGGTAGGAGGTGAACCACTGAAGCACAGTGCCCCCCACTCCCAACCCCTCGAGGCATTGCAAAAGGATACCATGGTTGATGGTATCAAAAGCCGCTGAGAGGTCTAATAGGACCAGGACGGAGGAAAAACCCCTGTCCCAGGCCCTCCAGAGATCATCCATTAGCGCGACCAATGCCGTCTCCGTGCTGAAACCAGGTGGGAAGCCCGATTGATACGGATCCAGGTAGTCCGCTTCATCCAGGAAAAGTGGAAACTGCCGAGCCACCACACTCTCAACAACCTTGCCAAAAGCAAGGTTGGAGACTGGACGAAAGTTGTCTAACACGGTCGGGTCCAGGGCAGGCTTCTTCAGGAGGGGTCTCACCACCGCCTCCTTCAAGGCAGAGGGAAAAACACCCTCCCTTAATGAAGCATTGACAACTGCCCGGAGCCAACCTCCCTGGAGGCATAAGCCAGCCAGGAAGGGGACGGGTCCAACAAACATGTGGTGGAACTCGCCGATAGTCCTGTCCACTTCATCCTCAGAAACAGGATCGAACTCATCCCAGATCACACTGGCCAGACTCCCTGTATCCCGTTCCTCAGACCACTGCAAATCAGAGAACAACCCGCTCCGAATTCGAGCGATCTTATCCGACAGATATTGACCAAACTCCTCAGCCCTTCCCCGCAATGGGTTCCCCCCCCTCCAGACGAAGGAGAGAGCGGGTAGCCCGAAACAGGGTGGCTGGGCGGTTATCTGCGGACGCTATAAGGGCGGAGAGATAAGACATTCTCGCCGCTCTCATAGCTACCAGGTAAGTCCTAATATGGGCTCTTAGCTGGGCTCGATCGGACTGGGAGTGGGTGGACCTCCACCTGCTCTCTAAGCCCCTCCAATGGCGTTTCATCTCCTGGAGCTCCTCTGAATACCAAGGAGCCATCTGGGATCCACGGTGTGAGAGGGGTCGCATGGGGACAACCCTGTCGAGGGCATTCGACGCAGCCTGTTGCCAAGCAGACGCCAGATCCTTGACAGAGCTGTGGGCAAGGGGAGAGGGAAGAAACCCCAGTTCTGCCTGGAACCTCTCCGGGTCCATAAGGTGCCTGGGGCGGAACCATCTAAGTGGCTCCTCATCCCAGCAGTGGGGGGCGGCCTGTTGGAAGACCAGCCATAGGAGATAGTGATCAGACCATGGAACGGGCAGTGCCATAAAAGTGGCTTGCCCTGTCACTACGCCACTGCTCAGAGACAAAAACTAGGTCAAGAGTGTTTCCCCCCTCATGAGTCGGGCCCTGAATTAATTGGGTCAGGCCCATGGCTTCCATAGAAGCCATGAATTCCTGGGCCAGTCTCAACGTTCCCCCCAGGGAGGGCAAATTGAAGTCCCCCAGGACTATAAGGCCCAGGAACTCCACCGCCACCCCCGAGAGGACATCAAGGAGCCCAGGCAGGGCTGCTGTCACACAGCTGGGAGAAAGGTATGTGAGCAGCAAGCCCACCCGACCATTAGGCCCCCACCTCAGGAGAAGGGTCTCACTCCCGCCTATCTTTGGAACAGTGACCTCCCTTGGAAAAAGGGTCTCCCGAATAACCACGGCCACCCCACCACCCGCTTTTCCTGGATGAAGCGGACTATCTAGATCCCTATCAATCAGGCTTCCGGCCTGGGTTCAGTACAGAGATGGCATTGGTCGCACTGGTGGATGATCTCTGGAGGGCGCGGGACAGAGGCTTTTCCTCTGTCCTGGTCCTATTAGATCTCTCAGTGGCTTTCGATACCATCGACTATGGTATCTTATTGCAGCGCCTTGAGGGATTGGGAGTGAGGGGCACTGTTCTGCAGTGGTTCTCCTCCTACCTCTCGGGGCATTTGCAATCGGTGTTGGCAAGGGGGCAGAGGTTGGCCCCAAGGGCTCTCACGTGTGGGGTCCCTCAGGGATCAGTCCTCTCGCCCCTCCTGTTCAACATCTATATGAAGCCGCTGGGCGAGATCATCCGAGGTTTTGGGGTGAGGTATCATCAGTATGCTGATGATACCCAGTTATACATCTCCACCCCAAACCAAATCAGTGATGCCCTCTCTGTGATGTCCCATTGTTTGGATGTGGCACGGATCTGGATGGGCAGGAACAGACTACAACTCAATCCGGCCAAGACTGAGTGGCTGTGTGTACAGGCATCTCGCTCCAGTGAGTATATTCCACCTTTGGCCACTCTACTCTACTCTACTCTACTCTACTCTACTCTACTGTATTCTACTCTACTCTACCCTACCCTACTCTATTCTGTTTTGGTGGTGTTCCATATGCACCATGTCCATTCAAAGATTGCCTCACAACACATCAGGAAAATCCTGCCATTCTTTAGCAAGAGTCACACACTTTTGGTTCCAAGATATATGGAGTATGTATGTATGTATGTATGTATGTATGTATGTATGTATGTATAAGATCTGTGGATCTTATATTCCATAGTGAAGCTTCTTGAAGTAAAATGCAGTGAGATTAACTTGGAAATGTCCCTACCATCCGCCCTATTGACTTTGCTTATGACTTCTGTAATAAACTCTTACTTGGATGGACTTTGTCTCTGAGTGCTGAATTTGGAATGGAGAATTTCATTCGAACGCTGACATGTGTCCCTAAAATTATAATTTTCTTATCTTATAAAGAAATTCTGGGTATCATCCTGACTCTCTTTGCCATTGCTTTATCCATAACCATAACTATTGCCTTTATCCTGGGAATCTTCATTAAATACTGAGAAACACCTGTAGACAAAGTCAACAATCAGAAACTCACCTACATCCTCCTGGTTTCACTCCTGCTTTCTTTCTTGACCTCCCTTCTGTTTATTGGTCACCCCATGGAAATGACCTGTCTCCTTCAACAAACCAGTTTCAGTGTTGTTTTTTTCTGTTGCCGTGTCATCCTTGCTGACCAAGACTGTAATGATGATGGTGGCCTTCCAAAGTACAGAATCTAACACAATATGAGACCGAAAGTCCATTGTAGTAATAACTGTGGGTATGATTTTGTCATGCCACTCAGGGTCTTCTATCACTTTTTGGTGACACTTGTCTTCAAACCTGGTGGAAGCCTCATAGCACAGAGCTCACTAATGGATTCTGTCAGGACCCACAGCTGTCCCATATCTTTGGGGTCCATACTTGGTAGTCTACATGGTGGTGTGATTCAACTGGTGTAAGAACCGGTTCTGTGAGAGCTCATGCATCAAACATGCGCTTTGCATGTGCACACAGTTTTTACAAAAGACAATTTTTAGCTATAATACTTACCTTCTGCTGCAGCCCCGGTGAGTAAAACAGCTGATGCACAGCAAATCACTCTGCCGCACAAATCAGCTGTGCTCAAAAAAAAGGAAATAAAGCACATGAAAATGGCAGGTGTGTGTGGGCGGGGCCAAATGATCACTGGTACTAGCAGTTCACCCGAACCAGTCTGAACTTGTAGAATCCCACCCCTAAGTCTACACCTGTGGAATCTGAGCTTCAGATTAATTCCTTGAAGCAATTTTGATTCCCAAGCAATATATGTAACCAATTACATATAACCAGGGCCCTAAATGCCTTGCACTTAAGTTCCAGCTGCCTGCAATTACTGCAGGCTCGAATCCCACCAGGCTCAAGGTTGATTCAGTCTTCCATCCTCTCGGGGTAGGTAAATTGAGGACCCAAGATTGTTGGGGGCAATAAGCTGACTTTGTAAAAATGCCTCTTGGTAATAAGCAGGCATATACAATGGAATGAAGGCTATTGCTGAGCACATTGGGTTGTATCCCCAAAATTGTAAGCCACCCTGAGTCTTCGGAGAAGGGCGGCATATAAATGTAATTAAAAAAAATTATACTCCATTAAATGATTTTGGAGGTTGCAATGGAGAGAGGTCTCAGATGCACACTTAGCAGAAGGACTCATACCTGCACATCATATAGCATTGGCTGTGGGCTCAGCTCATGTTGTTTAGCCCTTCACCTTCAGCCATTGTTGGTATTGTACTGATATAGCATCATCTCTTGGTTCCCTATTAGATTTCCTATGTAAGAGACAGCAAATATCATCACATCTTGAAGAAGTCAGTAACAAGCTATTTTTCAGATTAATGCACTAGGGAATTCTGACTTCTTTGTAACCATGAAGACTGATAGTCGTCGACATTTTGAAAGATACAAGTCATTTAACGGGCCTCCAATAGGTTGTTCAATATATCATGATCTGGAACTAACTGTTCCAGAGTATCTAACCTTCATTGAAAAAGACGGCCTCATCCACATCAGACAGAATAAGAAGGAAGTATAATGGCTCGAGGTGGCATTCAGCAGGTTCTGTCCAGTTCTGGAGAACCCGTAGCGGAAATTTTGAGTAGTTCAGAGAACTGGCAAATACCACCTCTGACTGGAGATTCTACAGTATCCTTCCCCTGCCACGCCCACCAAGCCACGCCCACAGAACCAATAGTTAAAAAAATTGAATCCCACCACTGATAATGGCCCATTGCCTAGTTCAATAACATTGAACTGTTCTTACACATTTTAAGCTTTAAAATCTCAAGAATAAGTTTGCAGACTAAAAGCAATCAAACTTCCCTGAATTGTTCCTTTCTTGATTCTCAAATTAGGATTATTCTCCTGAGTCAAATGAAACTCTTTTCTCCAACTGCCCACTTTTGTGGCAATGTTCATTCCCAATTCCCCTTCTCATTTTTAAAATCATGATTATTTATTCTCCTTTGGGATTTCCACCACCACAATTAGTTGCCAATCAATGTGACAACCAATGGGATAGACAGCACCTGATAATCTGATTTGTAACTGCCTCCTTCAGTGATGAGGGCAGAGGTTGGGGTAAAGCTGGGAAAATACTGTAGCAGTCTAAAATTTGGAAGACAAAACTTCCTAATCTGGGGGCAAACTGGACCTTCCTCAATGTAATTGTGGTCTTCAGTGATCTGTGAGATTTAACTCTGTGTTAAAGAAAGAACTATAGGAAGGATCTCTTGCAGTATATGTCCAATGTTGCTGCTGCTGCATGTACAGCTTTTTCTGCTTCAGCTTCTGTCTCAAATTCCCTGTGCCAGTATGCTGATGAAATGTCCATTTAAAGTGATAATAGAAGAAAAGGAATGGTTCCATTACTACAAACCAGGAGACTACTGGATTACTGGAATAATGTCTGGAGTCTTAGCTCGATTGTACCAATTTTCGTTCTCCAAGCCTCCAACCCACCAACTGAAAAGGTAATTGTCAGCATATCCAGGATTCTGGTGATTGATCTTACCTGCTCCAATGTTTTTTCAGGGAATGATTTCTTTCTCCTATTCCTCACCTTGAGAGAAAAGCAAGTCATTGTTGCTCATCCCAATTTGCTTTAGAGGAAAAACTCCTGGGGAACATGATGATTTTGTAAAACCAGAGTTTGCAAAGTTCCTTTTAAGTTCTTCAACAACATTAGGCAACACTGGGCACTGCCAACACTGTCCCACAATAACTCATGCCTGGATGGATTCTGCCTGCTTTCAAAATGACTATCTTGGGACTGTGGAGTCAGCAAATTATTTATTCATATTTATTTATTTATTTATTTATTTATTTATTTATTTATTATTGTTTAACAATAGTTAAACAGTAATAAAGTGATTGAATGAATTCCTTAGAATAGAATGATATCTCTTGTATTTTCTCCCCACTGTTTCTTCCCCTTCCTTACATTTACTGTATAATTCCTACCACTCTTTCCACTCTTTCTTTCCACCCTGTAACACTTTTGTGCCTTCCCTGTTCATTTTGGTTTAAATAAAAGGGATACCTTTTAAAAACCAAATGTAAAGAGGTGAGAGACTTTAGGTGACAAGTTAATGTTTAGTGACAGAGGAATCACATTAACTGTAGTTAACTGTACAATATAGGACAATAACTCTAAAGCCATGAATATTCTGCTCTAAATCTCTAGGTCTAAAAAGCTCTTGTTGAAGAGATATCCCTCTTCAGATAGGTAATACCTCTTACTAATCCAGCACTTGAATCCAGCTGTTAGTCATCTCCAGGATGTATAATAGGAAGAAATAAAATAACATAATCACAATGTACACTATATACACTTTGGAAAGGTAAAGGTTCCCCTCACACATATGTGCTAGTCGTTTCTGGTTCTAGGGAGCTTTGTTCATCTCCCTTACAAAGCTGAAGAGCCAGCATTGTCCTAAGACATCTCTGTGGTCATGTGGCCGGCATGACTAAATGCTGAAGGCGCACAGATCAGTGCATTCGACTAGCAAACACATTGGATAAATCAGGGAGGGATTCACAGATCCATTATGAAGTGATAGGGGTTCGAACTGCCAAACTACCAACCTTTCTGATCGACAAGCTCAGTGTCTTAGCCACTGAGCCACCGCATCCCTATAAACTTGGTAGCATCCCTTATTAACATTCTGGAGGAGTGGGAAGATACAGATTTCCCCCAAGCATTGGGCTAGGAATGGGGGTTGCGAGCTGTGAGCATGTCTAGTCTGGTGCCTGGGGGTATTTTAATTACATTTTATGGATTGTTGTGAATTGATATGAGTGATATATTAGCTTTTCAAATAGGTAAGTCAAAAAAACGCTTTGGTTTTGCAAAAGTTTATTATAAGCAGATGGAAGCAATTACAATAGTAAGAAACCTTCACAATTTCTTTTTGAGTAAAAAGTTGCTATTACTATTGTAACTGTTTTCCTTACCTGGCTACTGAACTATAAGAATAATTTTCCTCATTTTTCCCTCCCAAGTCATAATTTGGAGAAATGTATAGGCAGAATCAGTTCTGGTGATTTTGATAGGATTCCTTTGATCCTGACATAAGAAGCTTGCTATCTCTCTTCGATATTTCTTTTGGCAAGAAGCTCCTAGTGGTGTCAATATGGCTCTCCTCATAGAAATTTCAAAAAGGTTTTATCACCTGCAAAGTTGAAATAAATGGAATAGTTTAATTGAATAATGAGTATCTGATTATCTTTTTGGCATTGCACTATATAGATATAAAGCTACAGTAAATATGACATGCTTTCATGAAAATCCAAACTGAAGATTTATTTATTTATTTATTTATTGGAATTTGTCAAACAAAAACAAGAATAAGAGAATAAAAAATACAACGAGAGGGACATTTAGTGCAATTATGCATGCTCCCCTCTACTGACCACTTAAGTATGACATAAAGTCCATGGAAGTCAATTTGTGAATGAAACTGTGGAAATTTGTAGCTGAGGCAACTGAATCAGGTAGGGCATTCCAGACTTTGACAACTCTATTACAGGAACCATATTTTTAACAGTCAAATTTAGAATGATTTACATTGAGTTTAAAGCGGTTGTTCGTGTGCCTATGATTGCAATTAAAACAGAAAAAGTTATTTAAAGGTAAAACATTACTACGTACAATTTTTGTATGCAATACTTAGGTCTGACCACAAGCAATGCAGTTCTAAGTTATTCAACAGTGAATTTCGAGTCTACTAGCAAAAGGAATTCTATTGTGTACAGAAGAATGCAAGAGTTTCTCGTGAAGTACTTCTGAATCCGCTTGATTGTACTGATGTCAGATACATGGTGGGGATTCCAAAGAGCTGAACAATACTCTAAAATTGGTTTAGCATAAGTTTTATCAACACTAATTAGCAATACAATATTTAAAAAAAAAAGGTTCGCAAAATTAAGTTTACAACTCTTAATGGTTTTTTAGCAATGCTGTTACAGTCAAATTTGGAGTATAAATCGTCAGAGGTAAGTACATGTAGGTCCTTTACTAAGTGAGGGTAATTTACTAGATCATTGCCACCTAGCTTATTCTTGACATTCTGATTACATTTACCAATACGTAAGACAGAGCATTAATCAAAATTTGAAGTTGCCAAATAGATGACAAATAGTAGTCGTGATCACTTTGTGAAACAACAGAATTATCTGTAGAATTGAATAATTTATGTCATCAGTGAAAAGAACACAATTGTTTTTAAGTTGATCACAGAAATTGTTGATATAGAACAAAACAAGATGATGAAATTTCTTACGTTGCAGTAACAACTCCTTCTACCACATTCTGCCCTTCTTGTTGGCTGTTCATGACATCAACCAGAATTCAAGACTCTTACCCAACATCACCCTGGGCTACAATATCTATCAGAACTTTTTCAATGCAAGAATGACATACGAGGCCATGCTGGATGTGCTGTCTACAGGACAGGAGAATGTCCCAAACTATAGATGTGGAAGACAAAAGAACCTGTTGGCAATGCTTGAAGAGATGGATTCTGAACTCTTTGATCACATTTCCAATGTCTTGAGCATCTATAAAATTCCACAGGTATAAAGCCAAATGAAATTAATTCCGAGTTGTAAATTGTTCAGATTTGCCTAGAAGGCAGCACTTGTATATATTTCTGCAAATAAATTTATTTATTTATTTAATTAATTAATTAAACTTATATGACGCCCAACTCCCAAAGGACTCCGGGTGGCTATTGAAAAATTGAAAGCCAGAGAGTAAATATTAGAAGAGCTAAAAGAATTTTTAAGTCACAAAGTCTCTCTGTGTATATATATACATGCATATGCATATAAGGTAAAGGTAAAGGTTCCCCTCGCACATATGTGCTAGTCATTTCCGGCTCTAGGGGGTGGTCCTCATCTCCATTTGAAAGCTGAAGAGCCAGCTCTGTCCAAAGATGTCTCCGTGGTCATGTGGCTGGCATGACTAAATGCCGAAGGTGCACAGAACACTGTTACCTTCCCACCAAAGTGGTCCCTATTTTTCTACTTGCATTTTTACATGCTTTTGAACTGCTAGGTTGGCAGAAGCTGGGACAAGTAATGGGAGCTCACTCCGTTAACAGCTCTAGGGATTCAAACTACTGAACTGCTGTCCTTTCTGATCAAGAAGCTCAGTGTCTTAGTCACCGAGCCACTAGATCTCCACATATGTGTGTGTGTGTGTGTGTGTTCACACACATGTATCTATCTATCTATCTATCTATCTATCTATCTATCTATCTCTATCTATCTATCTATCTATCTATCTTTGTTTTCTTATGTTTTCGCAGGTATTTATGTAGGTTTCTTCAGGTATTTTCCCATGTAAATAAATGTAAAGCACAACTATTACATGGGAAAATACCCGAAGAAACCTAAATACCACACATGCACGCACACACACACACACACACACATACATGTATGTATATGCACACACACATATATATGAGTTGACAGTGTGTATCTGTATATATGCATATGCCTTGTATATGTGTGTGTGTTTATATTTGTAACTCGAGGATCCGTTTGATTGAATCACATTAAATAAACATAATCCCTCCCTGATTTGCACAATGTATTTGCTAATCGAAGGCACAGATCATTAAATGCACATAAGGGATCTTAGGGATCTCAGGGATCTCAGGGATCTCAGGGTGGGGAAGGCCATGCAGAGCCTCATGTTGGAAGAGGCCACCCAAAGTGTCCCCTGATACACATGATCACTTACAATCCCTTGGGGCCCCATAGTTCCCCCCACATCCTGCCCTGGGTGTCCACAGGCACTGGGTCTGCTTTGTTAGCCTCCTGGATCCACTTTCTTCCTGCATCTCATTGCCCATGGATTGCTTATTTTTTTGAAGATCTCCAGAGGTCCAGAAGAGGCTGGCCCACTGGCAGGGAAGCTGAAGTGTCTTATTCAAATGGTGGTGAAGCTATAAGAATTTGAAATCTAAGGAAAACATTTTCTTAGGGGAGACATGATAGCAGTGTTCCAATATCTCAGGGGCTGCCGCAAAGAAGAGCGTGTCAAGCTATTCTCCAAAGCACCTGAGGGCAGGACAAGAAGCAATGTGTAGAAACCAATACAGGAGGGAAGCAACCTGGAATTAAGGAGAAACTTCCTAAAAGTGAGCACAATTAACCAATGGAACAGCTTTGCCTTCAGACATTTTGGGTGCTTTGTCATTGGAGTTTTTAAAGAAGAGATTGGATAGTAACTTGTCTGAAATGGTATTGGGTCTTCTGCTTTAGCAGGGGGCTGGACTAGGGCAGGAGTATCACTCGATTTCATTGAAGGCCATATCAGGTTTGTGTTTGACCTCAGGGGGAGGCGTGGCCAAGGTGGTCATGGCCCGCATGATGTCACTTCTGTCAGGGGGCACCTGTGGTGGCCAAAATGATCTACAAATGAAAAAAGAGCTTGGGGGGCACATACGGCCCTCGCAAACTCTATTTTTGTTCAAGACAGCCTCCTACAACCCTCTGCCAGCCAAAATGAAGCTCAGGAGAGCCATTTGCAGACCTCTCTAGCAACATTTTCACTGGCAGAGGCACTGTGGGCAGGTCCTTTGCTATTTCCAGGGCAGCCCTGAGGGCTAGATCTAAGCACCTCACAGGCTGGATCTGGCCCCCAGGCCTTGAGTTTGATACTCCTGGAATAGGGTCTCCTGTTTGAGCAGGTGGATGGATTAGAAGACTTTCCATCTCTATTCTAAGTAAATAATTGACTGAGTGGTTGGGTGATCCACAGAGTTATAATATTGACCAGAAGTGTGTGCTCTATGAGGACCACCTATGAACATTACCCACAGATAATTCAGAGCTTTCTGGTGTCAGGGTCCCAATGAATGCTCTAATTAATTCATGAGCCTCAAGCCAAGTTTCAAAAGAAATCCAATTATTTATTGGGAGCAACATGTTGGCAATTTTCTCAAGTGCAGTTGGCTCTGCCCTATGTAATTTACTGGCCACTATGACCCTGTTTCCCTCCTCCTCCCAGGGTGTGTCATAAATCACATTCTCCAACTAAGCACTTTCACCATGCTGTGGAAAACACGCCTCTCCACTGGGCTTGGTAACTTGAGACACAATCTGGAGAAAGGTATACTTGGAATGTGCTTCTGATCATAGCAATGAACTACTCCATCAGATCTCCCCCCACTCCTTCTTATGGCAACTCTAGAGCAAGCCAGGAATGCTTTATGAGTTGACATTTGGTTTCAAAGAGAGCATACAAGATAACAGGACAGAACATCAACAGAACTTGCAAAATTCATGCAGTTATCATTTGAAACGTCTCTCAACAGTGGGGGAAGGCCCTTAGATTTTCCATCTGACTTCTATTGTTAAAACTGGCACAAACTATGAATACCTTCTCTTTTATCTTAGATCAACTATGGTGTCATCAACCAGGTGGCCGAGCAAAATCATCGTTTTCCTTTTTCATATCGGATGACCCCAAACCAAGAACCTCCTTACTCAGCTATTGCCCAGCTGCTCCTGCAGTTCCAATGGACATGGATCGGCCTCCTTTCTCAGGATAATGAAAAAGGAGAAAAATTCAAAAGACGCTTCAAAGTTCTCGCTCTAAAAAATGGGATTTGCATTGTCCTCTCAGGAACCGTCCCAGAAGCAAATATGCAGACAAGTGGTGGAGAAACTCTCATGCAAGAAAAAGGAAAATGTTCCTTTCCTTATCCAGAGTCAAATAAAAATTATAGTATGCCAACTGGATGATAAGGCCTCGGAATATTAGCAGCAATAATACAAATAATTGATATGACTAATATATCCCTGGTGGGAAGGGTGTGGATTGCCACAACTTTAAAAGCTTTAAGTGTAATTATTTTTGACCTCTGGATTGATCTCCAAAATAAACATGCTTTGTTTTCCTTCTTCATGCAGACAAAGAGAAGGACTCGGTATTATAACTTTAAATCTTATGCATCCATGGTCATATTGTATGGAAAGGAAGCATTCCAATGTTCCTATTCAAGTCCTCTGTTATCAAAGAAAGTTTGGAAAAAATGCAGAGAAAAAGAGAATTGGGAATTCCCGCCCCATGATGTGATTGCAAGAATCCTGTCTCAGGATTCCTCCAGTATTTCCCAAATAATTCAAATTGTGGCCTGGGTCCTCAATGCTGCCTCTTACTCCCAAAGGAGTAAGAGGAGAATGCAAGTTGGATACCATCAACCATCCCAGATTGTACAGCCATGGCAGGTGAGTCTTTTCTTTTGAGGTTCCATTTATTCTCCCCTTCCAATTCCTCAATATTAAATTAGATGTTGAAAGGGGTGAGATATTCCAAAGAGCAGTTGCCCTGTTAGTGGTATTTGAGAGTGAGTGTCCACCTTGAAGCTGACCTGACTGAAGCCATTTTGATGCTACAGGGTTGCCACACTGCAGCTGAGGGATAGGGAGGATCAGAATAGTCCAGCAATCCTAAACCCTTTATTGTGATCACAAAGTGATCTAGTCTCCAAGCTAAGGAGTTCAGCTGGATTGTTTGTTCTGGATTAAAATTGGAGTTTGCTGGCTAAAAGTTTGTAACATAGCAACAAGGTATATAGATGTTCAAAGGGGTGAAATATTCCAAAGAGCGGTTGCCCAGTTAGTGGTATTTGAGAGTGAGTGTCAACCCTGAAGCTGACCTGACTGAGGCCATTCTGATGCTTCATTGTTGCCACCCTGGAGCTGAGGGAAAGGGAAGTGGGAATAGAGATAACTGGGGTTTGTAGCCAAAACTAAACATTTTCTCCTGGGAACCAAGGACATTCCCACTGATGGCTGAAGGGAGGATGAGTGAAGTCACCAGGCAACCAGACAACACCTTGATTGGACTATGTGACTGTTTGTTTGGAAAGGAGAGGAAAACTTTAATTAAGTGAAAACCATTTCAAGTCAGATTTCATCGGCCTATGCCTATATGATATGTCCAATAAAAATGATATTTGAGGAACCTGCTTGCATATTACTTGCATGTTACTTGTGAGTTAGAGAGAGAGAGAGATGATAGAGAAAAACATTCCAAAGTTAAACAACCTGTGCTAGTTTGGGATGCTTTTGTAACAGAAAGAGCTCTGTGGTGAGAAAATGTAATTTTCAAAATTAAACAAGCATCAGAATAGTCCAGCAATCCTAAACCCTTTATTGTGATCATAAAGTGATCTAGTCTCCAAGCTAAGGAGTTCAGCTGGGTTGTTTGTTCTGGATTAAAACTGAACTTTGCTGACTAAAAGTTTGCAACATAGCAACAAGGTATAAATCAAAGCATCTTCTGGGGGCAACAAAATGTTCGTCCACCCATCTTCTGAACTAATGGATGTGCTTCAATAGCTATTCTTTGAAAGAGATAACATCGCTTTGCAATTTTTGATACATTCCTAGCCCAAAGTAAAACTCTGCTAACTTCATCTTGATCAGGACTGATGGTAAAATTGTATTCTCCATCTTCTCCCATGACAAGTTTTCCCATATCTGCAAATGGTCTTGCCTCAGATGGGTTCTGATGGTGAAGCTGCAAAACTTAGAACATGAAACTTAGAATAATAGAACTTGAAATGATCTCACAGGTTCCCTAGTCCAACCCACTAATCGAGCAGGACACCCTATACCAGGGGACTTCAACTCTCAGGATTCCTCCTCCAGTCATGTTAGCTCAGGAATTCTGGGAGTTGAAGTCCACAAGTCTTAAACTTGCCAAGTTTGAAGACTCTTGCCCTATTCCATTTCAGACAAATGGTTGCCCAGGTCTCTTTTTGTCAAAAATAAAGTGGGAGGTTAAGAAACTGATGGCTCGTAAACCTTAATCTATCATGAAGTTATCTGAAAGGAGTTGAGCCCAGAAGAGTTTAATCCAGAACTTGTTTATTGCTTACAAAGAGTAAAAACAAATAAAGAGTTTCAACAAAACATACCAATAGCCTGTGCTTCTTCTAAGAGTCCATAAGTCTTAATGACCACCTATGTGACCGGAGTTCCAAGGGTCCTTTCCTCAGAATGGGGGGCGGGGAAGCACTTCCAGCTAAGAAGTTGTTGCTTGCCAGAACTAAACAGAACTAGCTAGAACTGTCAGGGGCTTGGAACTGTCTGGAGCTGTCTTGGAACAGTCTTGGAACTGAACTGTCTTAGAACTGAATAACTGCCAACAAGACAGCTCCTTATATACTTCTGAGCCAAGTGAGGCGGAGCCAAGAGAAGCTGGTAGATTCAAACTACAGCTGTGCTGTGATTGGCTTATGTGAACTTTCAAACCTGAACCAGTGGAAAGAGCACAGCAATGAGGAAATTCCTTCCACAATCCCCTTCTCTGTGCCTTTCCAATGGCACATATCAGTGCTCAATACAATGTCCATATATACATAATACATTATATACAGCAGTGACAACAACAAGTACATATTATATGATCAGTGGTATTTTCTTTAGTAAGTACAGGTGTTGGTCCTGGGGCAAGGGCTTTGTGAATATATCTGCAATTTGCTCCTTAGTTTCAGTAAAGGTAGTTTCGATGAAACCCACTCTAGATAACTGTCTGACATGTTTGTATTTTATATCAATATGGTGTTACCTCTGTCCCACAGCTTCAGCCTTTGAAATATCAATGGCTGCCTTGTTATCTTCATGAATTATGATGGGATACACTGGTTCCTTCCACAGATTCTTCAACAGCTCATCAAACCAGATGAGGTTGTTTGATATTTTAGACAGACATGTATATTCTGCCTCTGCTGTGGAAGTTGCAATCAACTTCTGCTTGCCAGAATACCAGTGGATAGGGCTGCCATTCAGGAATACTATATAACCTGATGTACTCTTTCTAGACTTAATGTCCCCTGCCCAATCCGCACCTGAGTAACAATATAAATTTGGTATCTCAGACTTATGAGGTTCTAATAGGAGCAGGTAGCTTGCAGTGCCCTTCAGATATCTGAGAACTCTCTTAATTCCATCCCAATGAAATTGGGTGAGGTTTTCAGAGTGTCTGGACAAAATACTAACAGCCAGGTTGATGTCTGGTCTTGTCCAGCTGATAATGTATAATAGAGAGCCCAATACTGATTTGTAGAATGTTTTCTGTTCAAATTCAGGGCTCTTACTGTTAAGTTTGCATGAAGAGACAGATGCGGAGTGCTTCTAGCTCTTAGTTTATTAGTGACTACAGCTCAGAATGGACCCAATTTGGCTGGGCTGAGGCTGCTACTTATAGCCAGCAGCCGCAGTTGACCGCCTATCAGAGTGCAGGGTTTTCCTGCACTTTTTAAACCAATCATTTTTAACACTTTACAAGAACAGTTCAAACTAAACCAATGACTTCAAACCTGCATACATAACACCCCTCCCCACTAGGTTCAGTCCATACTCAAACCCCAACCTATCTAATGTATTCTTTTAAATAGGTGGGGCTCTTATGTGTACGTTGAGACCTACGTGGTTCAGATGTTTTAAAGTTCTCACCTTGTGAGAGAGGAAATGTGTCTGCTGACATTTCCTTACTTGGACTTCTGGTAATGGTAGAACCTGCTTGGTTGCTACAACCTGGTCTCTCCTCCCAATCCATCTCCAACCCAATGTCCGCACCTAAGTCTGGTAGTGATGTGCAATCTTCCATTTGTGAAAATGGTTGTTGGTACTGTGACAGGTTTTGGGATGGTTCCTGTCATGTTCGCTCGTTACACTCATGATCCTCCCCGTCCCCCCTAGAAGAGGCAGTAGGTATGGGAACCAGAGAGGAGCGATGCTCCTGAGGCAATCTGGATCTTAACTGATCAATATGCCTGCTCCACAGGACACCATCCTCCGTTTGTACCCTGTAAGACCTGGGGCCTGTGATTTGGGTTATCTCAGCAGGAATCCATAATGGTTCACCCATAAGGTTCTTACCATAAACAGAATCACCCACAGTGAATGTGCGAATTTTGCTAGTGGAATCTAGTGGTGCATTGGGTGCATAAGTGGGATGAAGGCGGTCAAGGGGAGACCTGAGTTTCCTACCCATCAACAATTCAGCTGGGGTTAAATTAGTTGAGGGGTTGGGAGTGATATGCTGAACACTAAGAAGTTTTTCAACTCTCTCAGTGATATCCCCTGGACCCAATTGCTGAAGTTTTTCCTTGGTAAATCGTACCATACGTTCAGCCTGGCCGTTAGCCGAAGGATGCCCAGGGGCTGTCAGGGCATGTCTGATACCCTGCTGTGCTAGATATGATTCAAAAGGTTGGATGTAAATTGAGGGCCATTGTCAGAAACAAGCACATCAGGTAACCCATGAGTTACAAAAGCTTTTTAAGCTGTTTGATGACAGCTTCAGTTGTGGTGGATGCCATAGGGATAACCTCTAGCCATTTGGAATATGCATCTACTATAATAAGGAAAGGGTGCCCTCTGGTAGGGCCAGCAAAATCAATGTGAATCCTGGACCATGGGCCCCTAGGACATTCCCATTCCTGTGGGGGGGTGAGAGGTGGGGCAGGCCTGACTACCTGACAGTTGGGACAAGATGCAACCCAGTTTTCAACCATTTTGTCAATACCTGGCCACCATACATAACTCCTGGCCAATCCCTTCATTCTAACAATTCCCGGATGACCCTCATGTAACATTTCCAAAACCTCTTTTTGTAGTTTTGCAGGAATAACCACCCTGTTACCCCACAAAATACATCCTCTTAATACAGATAATTCAGTTTGCCTGCATTTAAAAGGTTGAGCAAGTTGAGGTAGATCTTGAAGTGACCAACCTTTCTTAATCCAGCCTATAACAGGAGCCAATAAAGTGTCTTTGGCAGTCTCTCTGGCAATTTCAGCAGCATGTACTGGAAGCTTGGCAACAGTTTCTAGAAAAAAGGTGCGAGTCTCAGGAACAGGGTCCTCAATGTGTGAAGGAAGTGGGCAGTGACTCAAAGCATCTGCATGCCCAATGTCTTTACCAGGTCTGTGGATCAGTTTGTATGAATAAGCAGCAAGAAATTCAGTCCATCTCAGCATTCTTGGTGACAGGATCATGGGCATTGGTTTGTCCCCTGCCACAATGCCTAAAAGAGGTTTGTGATCTGTGACAACAGTAAATGTTCTCCCATATAGATACTCATGGAATTTCTTGACAGCTGCTACAATTGCCAAGGCTTCCTTGTCCAGTTGGCTGTAGTTCCTCTCTGCTTTAGTCAAGGTGCGAGAGTAAAATGCAATAGGAGCTTCCCTCCCGCTGGGAAGCATGTGGCTCAACAACCCCACCCACTCCAAAAGGGGAGGCATCACAAGTCAGAATAACAGGAAAATTCTCAGAGAACTGTATCAGCACAGCATCAGACGTGATTTGTCTCTTGATATTGTTAAATGCAGCTTGTTCCTTCCTCCCTCAGACCCATGCAGATTTTTTGTCCAGCAACCTATGTAGGGGTTCTGCAATGGTTGCCTTCTGAGGTAGAAACATATGTTAGAAGTTAATGAGTCCCAAGAATGCTTGCAAATCTGTTTTGCATTTTGGCCTGGGGGCTTATTTGATTGCCTGGACTTTGGCCTCTGTGGGGTGGATGCCATGTTTATCAATCATGTATCCCAAGAATTCCACTTTATCTGTTCTAAGTGTGCATTTTTCTTCTTTGACTTTTAACCCCACTTTTTTGAATCTAGTTAAGACTTCCCTGAGTCTCTCGTGTAATTGAGTGTCATTTTCAGCAGAAATTAAAATGTCATCAAAATAGGGCACCACCCCTGGCAACCCTTGTAACATTCTTTCCATAAGGCTTTGGAAGATGCCTGGTACCACGCTTACTCCAAATTGCAATCTGTTGCATTTGAAGGCACCTCTATGGGTCACAATGGTTTGGGCTTCAGCAGTGGCATCATCAACGGTTAATTGTTGATATGCCTGTGCCAGGTCCAACTTGGCAAAACTGTGCCCCTCCAAGAGAGTGTAATAAATGGTGCACCACTGGAACTGGATATGCGCTCTGTTGTAGCGCATGGTTCAAAGTCCCCTTGTAGTCTCCGCAGATTCTCACAGACCCATCAGCCTTGACTGGTGTGACTATGGGTGTCTCCCACCTGGAGTGATCAGTGGGCTCTAAAACCCCTTGGGCTATTAGTTTATCTAATTGTGCATCAATTTTTTCCTTTAAGGCAAATGGGACCCTTCTGGGTTTTAAACGGATTGGTTGTACCTTGGGATCTAGGTTAAAGGAGATAGGGGTCCCCAAGTACTTGCCTAATCTGTCGCTGAAGACCTCTGGAAACTCAGACTTCAAGGCCTCTTCCCACTCAGTATTGCTCACGTGGTTGATGCCAGTCACCTCGATGCCCAGCGGTTTGAACCACTCAAGACCCAGCAGACTTGGGTGGTCCTTCTCCACGATGGTCAGTGGTAGGCGTTTGGTGTGGCCCTTGAATTTCACATTGAATTCTCTTGTTCCAACTACTGGAATCTTGTTCCCTTGGTAGTCTTTAAGAGTCAATGCTTGCTTCTTGAAGTGATTCTTCTGGATGTTTTTTTTTTTTAATTACATTTATATGCCCCTTCTCCAAGACTCAGGGCTGCTTACAATTTGGGATACAACCCAGTGTGCTCAGCAATAGCCTTCATTCCATTGTATATGCCTGCTTATTACTAAGCGGCATTTTTACAAAGTCAGCTAATTGCCCACAACAATCTTGGGTCCTCAATTTACCTACCCCGAGAGGATGGAAGGCTGAGTCAACCTTGAGCCTGGTGGGATTTGAGCCTACAGCAGTTGTAGGCAGCTGGAACTCAAGTGCAGGCAATTAACAGCCTGAGCCACCAAGGCTGTTGGGAAGAAGTCTGTGAATAGTGTCCCATGACACCATAGATAGGTATGAGCCTGAGTCCACTTCCATTTGGCAAGGCCTTCCTTCAATAAGTACCTTGACATGCACTTTTCTGCTTCTTAAAGGTGATGAGTGACCAATAGTTACTGTTTGATGAGTTTCATTCTTCCCATTTGCTTCTGTGCTGCGCCCCGTTTTCTCATTGAGATTGTTAGGCTTGAATTCTTTGTCTTTGCTTGTAGCAAACTTTCTTCTGTTGGGTGGAGTTCTGGATGATTTGCAGACTCTTGCTAGGTGTCCTCTTTTCTCACAACGGAGGCAAATGGTGTCTAAAAACTTGCATTCAGTGCGGGGTGGCTTCCCCACACCCTCTGCAGTAGAAATCTTGCCTCTTTCTTCCCAGGTCTTTCTTTTTCTGCTCCATTCTGAGTCTGTAAATTTCTTCCTCCACCTCACTACAGTCTGACTCAGAATCTATTTGCTCACAATGAGTTGTTGTGGACTTTTCCACATCAGGATGGCTTGTGACCTTGCTAATTTTCTTCATGGCTGCTACTGAGGACTTGGTAGCTTCTGCTGAAGAGGCCTCTTCTATTGCTTCCTTCAGCGTGATCTTAGGTTTCAGTAATAACTTGCTCTGTAACACCTTGTCTTTAAGGCCCAGAACAAATCGATCGCGCATGGCCTCTTCTAAACTGTTAAATTCGCATGCACCCCCATGTCTCTTAAACTTGCCATGAAGTCATTTACGTTTTCGCTTTCCCCTTGATCATGACGGTAAAACTCATGTCTCTTAATGAGGCACGATACTTGTGGCACATAATGGGCTCTTAACAGCTTTTCTAAGTCAGGCCAGTCCATTACCTTCACGTCTGCAGCCCCCGCCAATGCCTTCGCCATCTTGAAAACTGCTGGACCGCAGTGCATGAGAAAGACCGCCCTCTTCCGCTTCTCAGAAATGTCGGCAAGATCGTTTCCCTCCAAATACATTTGGAAACGATCTGCATATGACTCCCAGTCTTCTGCCGTCGGATCGAACAGGGCTGGGGGGGTGTTCAGCGCAGCCATTTCACTCTCCTTCTGTTCCATGTTGCCTTCTTCAGGGGAATCCCATCCTCATCGCCAGTGTTAAGTTTGCATGAAGAGATAGATGCGGAGTGCTTTCTAGCTCTTAGTTTATTAGTGACTACAGCTCAGAATGGACCCGATTTGGCTGGGCTGTGGCTGCTACTTATAGCCAGCAGCCACAGTTGACAGCCAATCAGAGTGCAGGGTTTTCCCGCACTTTTTAAACCAATCATTTCTAACACTTTACAAGAACAGTTCAAACTAAACCAATGACTTCAAACCTGCATACATAACACTTACTATACATGTTTCTGGTAAAATCTGTTTGCATAGGAGTGTCACAAGGCTTAGCCTCTGCCATATTACACCTGCCAATTAAATCTACAATTTTATCCTGCTGAGAAAGCTCAAACCCCTTCTCAGTCTTGGTGAATTGAACCCTCCAAAATTTATCAATCCGGCCTAGAGGCTTCAGGGCAAATTTCTGACCCAATTGTTCAGAGAAGATTTTACATCTGCTCTCTGACTTGCAGATATACAAAATGTCATCCACATAAACCAAAACGGTTTCCTTGATATCTTTATATTCCCTGATGAACACGCATTCATCAGCTGATGAGGCGGAAAAACCTATCTGCCTTAGACACTTGGTAAGACATTTATACCACCTTCTTCCTGATTGCTTGAGACCATAGAGGCTTTTGTTTAACAGCCAAATTTCATCTTCTCTATGATCTACACCCTAAGGAGCTCTGACATATATTTCTTTGTCCAATTTTGGTTGTAAATAGGCCATCTGTACATCAAACTGGTAGACATTCTCCCCATGTATGGAAGCTATAGTGAGCGCAGTTTTAACATTCTCTGGCTGTACAGTTGGTGAGAAGGTATCAACATAGTCATCAGGGAATTGCTGTGAAAAGCCCTGTGCAACCAATCTCGCCTTATATATGAAGTTACCACCTTCAAGTGGTTTCTTCTTGTAGACCCATCTTGTGCCAATTACCCTTTCATCTTTTGGCAATTCAATGGGTGTAAACACCTCCAGCCTCTTAAGGCTATCCATTTCCAAATCCATCACAGCATGCCAATTATCTTGCTCTTTTTGGGGTAGCATTAACACATCCTCATATTTTTGAGGTGTGGCCAATATCTGATTTACAGAGGTGATGACGTCCTCATACCTCTTGGGCATCTTGTTTTTAGTAGATTGAATTGGCCTACTAATTGGCTCCTCATTTGTATCAGAATTACCTGATGTACTGTCCTCTTCATTACTGCTGTCACTTATTTTAAGTTTGCAATGCCCCTTCTTCCAGGCTACTCCCTTTTTCTTCTTGAGGATCCCCTTTAGGGGCTTGGAGGGTATTTGTTCTCCATTATCCTCTGAGCCAGATGTGTCACCATCACTAGATGGACTTTCTGACACGTCTGCTCCCTGGCTGGCCAAATTCTGAGGAGGACTGGGAGTCAGAATCTCATTGGCATGTATTCTGCTCCAATTTGTACTTTCATAGAATGTGGCTGATCTGGAAATAACAATCCTGTTATTTGTGTCTCTAAGAGCCCTCACAAGTTCGATGGTTCATTGAGGTGCACCCAAGGAAAGAGGCAGCACACAGGGATGAAATCAGGTGAACCTTTATTTAAGGATAAAGTAGAAAAAGAGTTCCCTGGCATGGAGGCGTCCATGCCTGGATTGAGCCCATGAATCAGTCCCAAAGGGAGCTTGAATAAGAGCTGAAGTGCAGGCCGTGTGCAGGGGTTCTTATGGGGGCCCTTAGCCCCTCCCTTACCAATGGGAGTGAGGGGGCCGGAGGGCCATTAAGTCCCCCCAATGGGGCTGCAGGGGTTGGAGACCCCTGACCCACCAGTGGGAGCAAAGGTGACTCTTTGCTCCCATCCGGTGGCCTTTTAAGAAACTGCCATGGCTGGCACAAAAAACATCTAACAATTCCCCTTCTTGCCAGCCAATGACAGGGACCAGTGATTGTGTGTGAGGGGGCGAGCAGGTGTCATAGACATACAGAGGCATTGTATACATTTACAGGACCAAACACAAATGCTTACACAGAAGGTGGTGCTGGTCAATGGGTACGGGTTTTATGAATAGGTCAGCTATCTGGTTGGTGGTACTACAATGTTTGACATTTACAAACCCCATTCTAGCAAGCTGCCTGACATTTTTATATCGGATGTCTATGTGGCGGGACCTAGAGCCCACCACGTATGCCCCCGAGATCCCAATTGCAGCCATATTATCTTCTTGAATTTGGATGGGCAGAGAGGGGTGTGCCCAGATGCTCGTTATCAGAGCATTGAACCAAATCAAGTCATTGGCTGTGTCTGACAGACTGGCATATTCTGCCTCAGCCGTGGAGCAAGAAATTTTTTTTTCCTGCCTAACATGCCAATGGATAGGACAGCCATTTAGCAATATCAGGAAACCAGAGGTGCTCCATCTACTTTTGGTGTCACCAGCCCAGTCTGCATCCGAGTAAGTGGAGAGTTGGGCTGGTTTCCCCTTCTCTGGCTCCAGCACAAGGAGGGCATCAGCCGTGCCCCTGAGGTACCTAAGTACCCTCTTAACAGCAGCCCAGTGGAATTCCTTGGGGTTTTCCACATGCCTTGACAATAAATTCACAGCTAGAGCTATGTCAGGCCTGCTCCAGTTGCTGATATAGAGCAAGGAGCCGATCACAGATCTGTATAACTTATTGTCTGTGAAGTCGGGGCTGTCCTTGTGAGTGTGACCATAATAGTCACTTTGAATGGGGCTACGCGTTGGGTTAGATTCCACCATTTTGCATCTGGCCAACAGCTCTTTAATCTTTTCTTTCTGAGACACGGCGAACCTCTTCTCAGTGGCCAAGATGTGTACACCCAGGTACCTATCAACCCGCCCCAAGGACTTCAGGGTAAACTTTTTCCCCAGGGCCTTGGCAAATTCATCACACTTTCCCTTGCCAGGTCCTATGTATAGGAGGTCATCTACATAAACCAACACCCATTCTGTTGCACCTTTAGAGTCACGTGTGAAAACGCACTCATCTGCATGGGATGCCCTGAAGCCAATTCATTCCAAACTTTTTCTGAGGCAGTCGTACCAGAGTTTCCCTGACTGCTTGAGGCCATATAAACTCTTTTGGACCAACCATGTGTTTCCCCCCTCCTGCTGGTAACCAGGAGGGATCCTCACGTATATCTGCTGGTCCAAGTTGGCATGGAGGTAAGCTGTCTGGATGTTGAATAGATAAACTTCCTCTCCCAGAGCAGCTGCAGTCATGAGGGCAGCCTTGATGCTCTCCGCCTGGACAGTTGGAGAGTAGGTCTCCATGTAGTCCTCCAAGTAGCGCTGGGCAAACCTCTGTGCTACCAAGCGGGCCTTGTACAGATAGCGGCCATTGGCAAGTGGTTTGGCCTTGAAAACCCACCTCGTGCCAATGACCTTCTTACTCTTCGGTGGTTGCTGGGGGGTGAATACCTTGAGCTTTCTCAGGCTCTCCATCTTCTGCTCCATGGCAAGCTGCCACCTCTATTGTTCTCTGATGGACAGCTCCTGGATGTCGGAGAAAGTCTTTGGGATGACCATGATGCTGTTGACAGACACAACGTGCCCAATATCGATTCTCCTTGGCAGGACCCCCTTGTTGGACTGCTTTGACCTCCAGACCTCCTGCCATAAATCGCTCTTTTCTTTCATGGGTTCCTCATCAGCTGGCCATTCACAGCCGGGATGTGGAGGCCCTCGGTCTCAGGTGCTGGGCATCATGGGCCTCTGAGGCGTTGTTGGAAGTGATGAGTCGGGTGAAGATGGTGTGTCTTCCCGCTCAGGACTGGATGGGTCATCCTCCCCTTCTGGACCAGGTAGACTGACCTCTTTGTCCTGTTCCTTGCTCTCGTCAGTGGCGGGGTCTGTGGTTGACTCAGACGGTGTCATGGCCAGAGTGGCTTTGCTGGGTCGGTTGACATATGGGCCCAGATCATTTGAGTGGATCTGGGTCCAATTGGAGTCCTCTTTGAAGGAGGCAGATTGGGAGGTCACAGTCCTGCCCCCTTCTCCCAGGAACCGGTAGGCCTTGGAGCCAGGAGTGTAGCCCAAGAACCTCAGTCTCTGGGAGACGGATCTTCTCTTCTTCCGCAGCTGCTTGGGGATGTGCACCCAAGCATAGGAGCCAAATACTCACAAGTGTCCCAACCTTGGATTCCTACCGTGGACCAAGAAGTACGGGGTTTGGTCCACGATGCTGTTCCAGGTGCGGTTCAAGGTATAATTGGCGTAATACACCGCCTCCACCCAGTATGATTCTGCCACCCCAGGATCTGCAATGAGACTATGCACCATAGTCTGCAGGATCCCATTTCTTTTCTCCGCCACATCGTTCTGAGCCAGAGTAAAGGGCGCTGTAAGAAAATGGTGTATGCCGTTATGCCTCACCCAGTCTTGGAACTTACAGGACATAAACACAGCCCCACGGTCACTCTGTAGTTGAGCGATCCTCGTCTTGTGCTGAGTCTCCACAAAGTTGTACAGCGACTTTATGGCGTCAAAGGCTTCAGATTTTTCTGCGAGGGTATACACATGGTTGTACCATGAGAAATCATCAACGGCAGTGAGAAAATACTGCCTTTTCCCTAAGGACAGGGTAAATGGCCCAACCAAATCAATATGGGCTAATTGATATGGGTGTTGGGTTTTATGCAGTGATACCTTAGGTATAGGGGCAGCCTTCCTTTTTGCTTTCTTACAGATGGCACAGTCCAGGAACACCTCACAATTCTGGAGGTGAACCCCCTTAGCAAATTCTCCCATCTTTTTGACCACGGGGAAGCTCGCATGATCTAATCTTCGATGTAGAAGGTGGGCACACCTGTCATGAAGTGGCTTCCCCACTGACACCCCCTTGGCTTTGGTTTCCTTGGGCGGTGCTGGCACCTTAGGCTCCTTTTTGGGATTACCTGCCTTGGGTGCCTGCTGAGGGTCGGGTTTCTTGCCCGCACTGGCCTTGGAGGGCCGTGGGGCTGGCTGAGGTGGCTTGGGTGCAACAGCTTCAGCCTTGCTTCCCTTTAACAGCCTGGGAGTTGGCTGTGGCCCCTTTTGAGTGGCCACCTCTGCCTTGCGTATCTTAGACAGTCTTGGGGCTGGCTGTGGAGCCTCTCTCTCTTTCTGTGCGCAGGTCCTTTCTGAGGTGGCACCCTGTGGACTGTCGTCTGTAGCTGTGCCCTTGGGGGAGAAGTATGGCAAACCATTTATAATAGTAACATTCCCAATAACCTTCTGGTCCCAGGTGACATAACCTCCCCCTTTGCAAAACAATACCTCTACCCTGCCATCATCACACAGCTTAATTATGCTCAACAGGTTATTGGCAATAGAGGGAGCATGTAAAACATTTTTGACATTGCCCAGCCCCCAACAACCAAAGCGCTATCACCATTTGCAACCTTGACAGAGAAGTTGATTCTTCTTAGCCCTTTGAAACCTTGCTTCAGGTTTGCAATGTGTGATGAAGCCCCAGAGTCCAGTAACCATAGGCCAGTGGTGGCGGTGAGGTAACAATTACACACAAAATTGCCATTAGCACCACCTTTGCCCCCACCATGCCCCCTTCTCTGCCCCTTGACTCTTCTCTGATTGGAGCCACACTTGGGGCCTTGCTGGTGATGGGGGCAGTCCTTCTTCAGATGCTCCTCAGAGCCACAGATGAAGCATTTAAGTAGAGCATTAACCTGCTCTGAGTCTTGGTGTCTCCTGCTGGTGCGATGGGTTGTGGCTCTGGTGTATTCCCCTGCATCTCTGCACCTCTTGTCCTCCTCATTAAGCCTCCCTGTGAGGTAGGACAGAGTCATGGCTTCCTTCCTGGTTCCCTCTAGTGAGACAGTGAAATTTCCCCAACTTTTGTCCAGGGATGCCAGGATGACTGCAATCATATTTGCCTCAGTCACAGGGTAGTGCCTGAGCACCAGTTCTGCCCTGAGCGCCTTCAATTTTCCCAGGTGCTCAGCCATGCTGGCCCCAAACTTCAGCTTGGTGTTATAAAACTCAGATGTAAGCCTCGTAGTAGACCCCAAGCTGTCACTGTTAAACAGGCTATAGAACAACCCCCAAACTTCACCAGCTGCGAGCCCATCTGGAATGCTGGGGTACAATTTAGCATCCAGTGAGCTCAGTAGAGAGGTATAGGCTTTCGTGTGGTACCACTCTTCTTGGAGCCCCCAAGGGAAAGGTGGGGGGTCCAGAACCATTTCCAGGGTCCCTTCCTTTAAGAGACAAACTTGCACCTCCTTGTTCCAAATGCTGAAATTCCCCCCATCAAGATGCAATTTTTCAAAAATATTTGGGAGGGCAGAAGTAGCAGAATGAGCAGAGAAAACAGAGCCAGCCCCTTGTCCATGGTACCTTTGAGAAGACTCCATTGAAGTAAATGGGAGAGGGATCCCTCTGGTGGTGAGTGCTGGTATTTTTCTCTGATTATTTCTCCCTTCTGCAAATGGCGCCGACTGAGCATGCTCAGACCTCATTTTGGCTTGGGACTCGGAGGGGTAGGACATGCCTCTCTGAGCTTCTGAAGAAGGCCTGGGCCCAGGCCTTGGAGCCCCAGCCGGGAGCCAGAAGTGGGCCTGGAGCCTTGGAGGCTCTGAAGAACTGCTGCAAAGTCCCCCCGGTGCTGGAAAACTTACCGGGGGGCAAAGACCACATGGTAGGGCCGGGAAGGCCCAAAGATGATCCTGGTCACCAGGATGTGCCCACTGCCGGCCCTGAAGACCCTGGGGACAGCTGGGGTTGGTGCTGGAGGTGGGGGCCTCGGCTGGAGGCCCCCAAAGAACATGTGGTAGGCAGGGTGTCTGGGCAGTGGTGTAGGGTAGGCCGGATCCCCTGGGGGTTCTTCTGAGGGTCCCTGGGGGTGCAAGGCGCAGCTGGAAGGCTCCAGGCCAGATGCCTCCTGGCAGGTAGGCCCCAGGGAGAGAGTTGGAGGGCCCAGAGCTTCCTCAGAGACCCTCCAGAGGTGCGGGGCTCAGCTAGGGGGCTCCGGACCAGATGCCCCCCCATAGTCAGGCTTCTGGGGGTAGTGAGGGAGGCTGGCTGACCCCAATGTTGAGGCTGTGGTTGTTGTGGCCTCCAGGACTTGGATTGTGGCCCTGATGTCCGCTGCAGCAGGTACGGCCGGGCAGGCTTCGAGGCTTGTGTAGGCCTCGAGACTTTCCGGTGGGTGGGGGGAGGTTTGCATACCGCTTTGGCTGGCTGCCACCAGTTGCTGGGCCTCAAGGCCTAGCTGAGGCCTAACAAGCCTTGCTAGAGTAGGTGGCCTGGGGCTGCCATGCTACTTCCAGTTGGCCCCGGGAGCTGCATGCCGCGGTTTGGCAGGAAATTTCCCACCAAAAGCTCCAGGGGCCTGGGGCCCCCCAGGATGGCCAGCGCCATGTTAGGGCAGCTCCTGAGTGCTGGGGAGGGACTTACCTGGTGTCTAGAGGCCCCCTGCGCTGGTGTCCCTCTGGCTGCCAGGAGTGTGTGAAGGAACTCCCTGCATTCCTCGCCAGTCAGTTGGTCTACGCTGGGGGTGGCCTGGTCCCAGGCTGCTTCCCAGGTGTCCTGGCAGTCCTCGGTGGATAGCTGGCTTTCCACGCTTCCCTCTGAGGCTTGCAACATTGGAGAGTGCGAAGGGGTCCCCGGTGCTCCGCTGGATCCTCTGTGGGCATAGAGATCATCTGTACCCTTGGCTGGATCGAAGCTTGTGTCAGGGGGTGGATGCAGGGCTGCCATCCTCAATTGGAAACTCCTGGTCATGATTGGGGGATCTCCCACCATCCATTTCTAGGGGATCCTTGTGGAACCTCCAGGCATCCGGCTGCTGCTGGCTTGGGAGTGTGGCCTCGAACCATCCTCTGCTACCACTTGTGAGAGCCCTCACAAGGTTGATGGTTTGTTGAGGTGCACCCAAGGAAAGAGGCAGCACGCAGGGATGCAATCAGGTGAAGCTTTATTTAAGGATAAAGTAGAAAAAGAGTTCCCTGGCATGGAGGCATCCATGCCTGGATTGAGCCCATGAATCACTCCAAAAGGGAGCTTGAATAAGAGCTGAAGTGCAGCCCCTCCCTTACCAATGGGATTGAGGGGGCTGGAAGGCCATTAAGACCCCCAATGGGGCTGCAGGGGCTGGAGACCCCTCACCCACCAGTGGGAGCAAAGGTGACTCTTTGCTCCCATCCAGTGGCCTTTTAAGAAACTGCCATGGCTGGCACAAAAAACATCTAACAGTGTCAATAAACTTGTAGGCTTTAGAGCCCAGCTCATAGCCAATGAACCTGAGTTTGATTGACACTCTATCCCCTTTTTTTCTGAGTTCCTTGGGGATATGTACATCAGCCATCACCCCAAACACATGGAGATGTTTTAAACTTGGCTTACAGCCATACACCACCTCATATGGGGTCTTCTGCACTACACTAGACCATACCCTGTTGAGAATGTAGTTTGCATACAGAACAGCCTCCGCCCAGTAAGAGAATTTTAGGTTAGCATCCTCGAGAGCGCATCTCATCATGGCCTCTAGTACACCATGCCATCTTTCTACAACCCCATTCTGGAAAGCGGAATAAAGAGCAGTCTGAAGATGGACTATGCCCTTTGCTTTCAGCCAGTCAGAGAACTGAGCAGAGTTAAATTCAGTTCCTCTGTCAGTCAGGATCTTTTGTACCTTGACTTTGTTTTGGTTTTCTACCAAATTGTAGAATTCCTTAAATTTGGAGAAAGCCTGATCTTTGGATTTGATGGGGTAAACAAATCCATACCTGCTATGGTCCACAATAGTAAGAAAGTACTGATTCTTACCAAGGGAGGGTTTCAAAGGACCCACCAGATCCATATGCACCAGCTGAAACTTTTGTTCAGATTGCCTCTGAGATTTCCTGTGCTCTGGCTTCACCTTGGATTTTGCACTCCTGCAAACAGAGCAATCCATGAAAATTTTACAGTCTTTAATGTTCAATCCTCTGGAGCACTCAGGCATCTTTTGGACCACAGGGAAGCTGATGTGGCCTAGCCTGCGGTGCATGAGGTGGGCACACTCATCATGGAGTGGCTTACCAATAGAAACAGTATTGGCATCCCTTGCTTGCTCATCACTATGCTCCAGATTAAACCTCACACTTTTGGTTCTCTGTGTGTTACCTGTGCAATCGCAATTGCACCCCTTCTTTACCTTGTAACCTTTGGCCTTGACCTCTGGCCTTGGCTGAGACTCTTCACCATCTGAGTCATCAGCATCAACTTGATTGCTGACCCCAGACTCCTCAGCCCTCATAACAGGAGAATAGTATGGTAGGTTGTTTATTTTTAACATCTCTCCAACCACATGACCATCCTTGGTCACTACAGCAATCCCTCGTGTAAACAGCACTTCTATGTTGGCGTGCTCGCTAAGCTTGAGGGTGCTGAATAGATTGTGTTCTATTTTAGGAACATATAAAATGTCACTGACCTCCCCAAGCCCGGGGATATACACCTTTCCTATACCTGTGGCTCTTATTTCAATACCATTTGCCACTGTGACATTGCAATCATAACCTTTGAGACTTGTAAACAAGTGTTTGTCACTTACCATGTGCCTGCTTGCGCCACTGTGCAGCAACCATAACTGTTCATGTTGCTCCTTAGTGAGCCTTGGATAGATGGTCTCTACCATGCTGGCAAAATTATGTGCTAGGTCAAAACTGTCCCTTTTCCTGGGTCCCTTGCCCCTTCTCGGGATGGAAGGGTTCCCCTGAGGCCTCCTTTGAGGTGTGGGTGACCTTCTTCTGTACCTGTTGCCAGAAGGTACCCTTTGACTCACCCTTGCACCTATGCTGCATGGACAGTCCCTCTTATAGTGGCCCTTGGACCCACAGTTGAAACATTTGCCAACAGCATTGACATTATTTGGACTGTCAGGTCTTCTAGTGATCCTTTTTTCCCTGTGGAAGGCCACCCTGTCCTTCCTTAGACTGTGTTCTGCAATTAACCTGCCTGACAGAACTTCCAGGGACATACCATCATAATTGGAATTGTCTAGCTGGGATATAAAATTGTCCCAGCTAGAATATAGTGAATTGATGATTATTCTAATTAAGCTCCGCTCTGACATGGGCTCTCCCCTCAATGTTAATTCCTCCCTCATTTTACTGAGTTCACAAAGATGCTCACTCATATCCATCCCTGCCCTTAATTTTGCAGAATGGAACTCTCTGGAAATTCTGGCAGTTGTATTAGAATTCCTGGAATAAAATAGGTTAAATAATTTTTCCCATATTTCATAAACAGTCAGGTTATGAGGGATACTGAGATACAATACAGATCAATACTTAGCAATAATAAACAAAAAATTTTGTGGTGTAGCAGGTCAATTTCCAGTGTCCAGGGCTTAGGAGCGGGATCCAACAACAAAAACAAAGCATTCTCCTTCATAAATAACACTTGCACCTCTTTAGACCACTCTGACAGGTTTCTTCCCAAAGTTGATAATTTTTTTAAGCCAGCTGGCAAGAGGTTTGTGTTTCCCGGTAAAAAGCAAGTTTGCTGCTGTCCAGGGTGCTGAATGCCTTTGTATTGACAGAATGGCAGAGGTATAGAAATAGCTGGCTTAATTCCAATTGGCTAGTAACTTGACAGTTGCTCCTCCGAGGTAGGAGGGGTTGGAGCGCCAAACTGCGCATGTGTGAAGCTCATTTCAGAGGAAAGGAGCTCTCTGGCTGAGCTCTGAAGGTTGGCCTTGGGCCGGCCTCTGAAGCTCCGGACTGAGCATGCGTGAAGCCCATTTCATGCCGGACTTCATGAGAGAAGGAGCTCTCTGGCTGAGCTCTGAAGGTCGGCCTCAGGCCAGCCTCTGAACTGCACATGCGCAAAGCTCATTTCGCGCCAGACTTCCCTCTGAAGCTCCGGCTTCACCCATCAAGCTGCGGGGAAGGCCCAGGAAGGCTGAAGACACCAAGGAAGATGCTGCCATTGCCTGGACAGGTAAGGAATGGGCCGCAGTTGCTGGGAAGATGTTGGGGAGGGCCACATTCATTTGGAAGCCAGGAGGGAGCTGGAAGCTGGTCCTGAAGGCCACAGTGAGTGTCCTGATGGCGCGGTCGATCTCCAGCTCAGTAGGAGAGCTGGCTGGAGGTATTTGCTGGGCCACCGCAACTGGACTGGTCACCTGGGCATGTGTCCATGCAGCCTGGGTTGGTGACATGCATGGCGCAGTTGGGTTCAGTGGTGCCACTGTCACCAGAGAAGCCAATCCCTGGGTTGGCTGGTCACTTTGGGTCTCTGCAGTGGTAGGCGCTGCCAGTTGGGTGACCCCGATGCTGGTGCCCACTTGCCATAGCGGGTTGCTGGAAGTTGGCAGAGAGGCGGAAGGTGCCATGTTTAGGTGGCCGGTTTGAATTTGCCACTGGTTGGGTGCCATGTTTTGGGTGGGAAATTTAAAGTAAACTGTTCACAGTTTTTCCCCCATGTGCTGTCAGTGGCAAAAGGGGTTGCAGGGCAGGACTGGGTACTGGTCTGGTGCCTTCTTGGGTCCCAGTCCTGCCCCTGACCGTTGCCTTATGTGCCATCTGCTGGAGTAGATTGCTGAGGTCGGCAGCTGGGTCTCCCCTTGCTGGTTGCAAGCTGAACGCCTGGAGAACTGCAGACCTCATTTCCTCCCTTTCTGCCAGGCTCATGGAGAGGATAGGAAGGGGCGTCCTTTCCATCTCTGGTTCTTCATCCATTGCTGTCCTGGATGCATTGGACGGGCTCCCAGTAAGTGTAAAAAGCCCACTCACAGCCGCAAGTGGGTCTGGAAATGGAGCAGTTGTCAGAGGGCTTGCCGCACTGCTGGTCTCTTGCTTGGTCGGTGCCTGGGGTGCTTCGACTGAAGCCGCCCCGGTCTTGAGTCCTCCTGGTCGATGGTGTGGTGCCATTAGCTTGGCTGTGGCTCTGGTCACCACCTGATCTTTCCAGATCGACTTGAGGGCGGGCATTCAGATAGCTCACATTATAGATAAGGTTTCCAACCATCCTCTGCTACCAAATTGTCAAAAATAAAGTGGGAGGTTAAGAAACCGATGGCTCGTAAACCTTAATCTATCATGAAGTTATCTGAAAAGAGTTGAGCCCAGTGATGGAGCACTCACAACAACTGAAGGCAAGCTATTCCATTGGTTGATTGCTCTCACTGTGAAAAAACTCCTCTTGGAGTTCCGGTTTGAGCCTCTTCACGAAAGGACCAAAAACTGTGACTGTGTGCAGTTTCGATCCATGCTTGCCGCTGGAGACCCCAAGCCGGCTGGCTTTGGGGTTAAAACCACCCCGTAGAGGTGGTGAAGATGGGGGAGCTGCCAGTAGGGTTGAAGAGAGCCACATCTCTTCTCCCCAGCTGGTTTTTTCCCTTTCCCGAAGGCGGATGCAGCAGTGGCCAGAAATGGCCACCTCAAAGAAGAACTCAGACAGAAAAGAATGTGCAGGAGGAAGTTTGAAAGAGAAAGTGTGACATACCAGGCTTGCTACTGAAAACAGCCATTAAAGATACCTGGAAGTTGAATAGCCAAAAGTAATATTATCTCTAAAAAGACTTTTACAGCAGCGAATGAAAGTGTAAAGAGAAAAATTGGCTTCTTTTTTTCCCTCTAATACTGATAGTTTTAAATGGTTTGGAATATTAAGAAAAGATTGATATAAGAAGTGGACATTAACTCACTTTGACATTAATAGGCTGCTTTCAGCTGAAAATAAAGCGTCAAGTGATAAAGATTTTTGAATAACCTCAAAGAATTCTTTTTTAAAAAGAGAGAAAGAAAGAAAATAGAGGAAGAAGAAGAGTGAAAGCAGGGTGGAGTCTGGAAACAAAGGATACCACCTGGATCTAAATTGTATTGAGAGTGGAACTGTAACAAGATGTGAAAATAATACACTGTAATTGAAACTTTGTTGCAAGCCCGTTAAAGCCCCGGAAAAGCGAAAGTGAAAAAAGAATCAAGAAACAGCTTTGGACTTTTGGAGGATTCCTGGTTAGAGGATTTTAGCGAAGTGGATTAAAGTCAATTGGGGGTTGCTTTAAAAGAAAAAAATCTTTTCCAGAATGGCATCACTTTTTGAAGAATTAAAAATGCTATTTAAAGACTTTAAAGAAGAGGCAAAATTGATAGAAATGGAGATCCTGAAATACAGAAAACTACAGGAAGCACTGGTTGAACAAGAAGGGTGGGAAAAAGAAGAAGAAGCCATTTTCAATGATCAAATAACTTTACACGTGGTTAAGAAAAAGGGGAAGGAAAGGGGGAAAAGAGGAAAGAAAGTTAAAAATTTAAGATTGGAGGCAACAACCAAAAAAAAGTATAATATGGGAAATAGTTATATTATAGGAGTCAAAAGGTAGGATTGCAGAAGGGGGAATTGGACACAAAAGGGAATAAAAAGGGAAGGGAGAAGAAGGGGGGAGCTGAAAAAAGAGGAAGCTGCAAAAAATTGAATCAAAATGAGCAACAGCAAGGAAAGTATACAAAATTTAAAGGGTTTATTTACCTAACTTGACAGCTAGATAATGGTTAATTTAATTTATTGAGAGGATTCTGCAAGGGTACGTGAGATAAATATGGTTCAGTTAGAAATAGAAAGAAGTTAGAAATGTTTTAGATGATTAAAATGATGTGTATTTTTCTTTTAATAAGTAAATGAGGTAAAGAGGATAAGAAAATAAAGCCTTTAATAAATTAAAGAGAAAATATGAAAATTATAAGAAGAATGGAATGTTTTAATATTGTCTTTTTGATGATGAAATATAGTGATATGGATGTTAAATGGTAATAAAATGGAAATATTTTAAATAGAAATGAATGAATAAGATGGATATTAACATTAATGGCTGAATTGAATTTGAAAAGAAATAATTACATTAGTTACTATTGTTATATACATACATATTTTTCTTTTTTCTCTCTTGTTAAGAATTTAATGGATATTTGTAGGAAAGTACCAAGCAGAATCTGATTAATAATGGTTAGATGATATAAAATAGAGGGTAATAGAGGTAATAATGGTAAAGGTGAAATATTTGTTTGTATGTATTTGTTTGCCAGGAATGGTTCTGGGATGATAATATGAAGTTTTGTAAGATAAATTAATTTAAAAGTATGGAATATTTTGCATATGAGAGTATACAAAAACAATTAATAGATGAGAATGGAGAAGATGTACAAAAAGAGCTTTAACCTGCCGGCATACTGTATGTTTTTTCTGTGTATGTTTGTTTAAAAGAAAGAAAGAAAGAAATTCCTCTTTAGTTCTAGGTTCCTTCTCTCCTTCATTGGTTTTCAACCACTGTTTCCTGTCTTGCCTAATAGTACTTTGGGAAATGTTTTGACCTCCCCTAAAATATTAGAAAAGTGATCTCAAGTCTCCCCAGTCCTTCTTTTCCTTAGATTAGACATACCAAATTCCTGTATGTTCTTGGTATGTTTTCGCCTCCAGCCCCCTAATCATTTCTTGTTGTTCATCTTTGCAGTCTTTCCAGAGTTTCCAAAAAGTTTTTTATTTTTTAGTTTTTACACATCTCTTTATGTGAGCAACATGATTCCAGATTATAACACTTTTACATAATCATACTCTCATTTCCACCAATCTTATATAATATCATCTCATCTCATTATCCATTTCACTTATCTTTAAATAAATTTCCATTTTATATTTCAATTCATTAATTCAGTATCAATATCATTTCATCCAAATATAGATTACCAGTTCTTTATCCCCTATTATTTCCATTTTTAGCTTACTACCTATTTTATTTTACATTACACATGATTCTTGTCCTTAATTTTCCCTAAACCAATCATATCATAATAAACAATATAAAGAAAAGCAAGAATACAGCAAAACCAATATATTCAGGGTCCACATGGCATATCCCCTCAATCTATCTAATTTAATCATTCCCAAACTTTAAGCATATTAACATTAAGTAATCAACTGTATATTTTAAGACATATATATTTTAAGGTATTCCCCCTTAAATTGCTAAAATAACTTCCTAATATATCTCATTTCATCTTAACTTTTCTTTTAATCCTTAATAGTCATATTTTCTCTTTTCTACTTAGCCAAAATTTATATATTTTCATACATTTCACTTTTCTTATAATCATTAATAATCATATTTTTCTTCCTTACCACTTATCCTAAGTTAGTCTATATATTTTAATACATTTCAATTTCCGTTTTATTCCTCCAATATAAGGGTTACTAACAGCATAATTCATATACATATATATATATATATATATATATATATATATATATATATGTAGGTCTTGGTGTATTCGGGTCTTGTCCCGTGTAAGATTGAGAATACCTTGGCAACGTTTCGACAAAATCTCATCCGTCATCTTCAGGCTGGTGTCTTCAGCTTCGTTCTCCTGGGAGAACGAAGCTGAAGACACCAGCCTGAAGATGACGGATGAGATTTCGTCGAACGTTGCCAAGGTATTCTCAATCTTACACGGACAAGACCGAATACACCAAGACCTACATACCTTTACCCGTGAAAATCTACGAAAACATATATATATATATATATATATATATATATATATATATATGTAGGTCTTGGTGTATTCGGGTCTTGTCCCATGTAAGATTGAAAATACCTTGGTGACGTTTCGACGAGATCCCACTCACCATCTTCAGGCTGGTGCTTTCGGCTTCGTGCTTGTGCCAGCAAAGCGTGATCTGAGTTGCCTTCTCTCTATAAATACTGGAGGGGAGGTGTGGTGTGCTGGCTCTGCTGTAAGCGGGTTGGTTGTCTGTGTTGTTGGCTGTGTTGTCGCTTCTTGATTGGTTGATGGAATTGGTGTTTGCTGATTTGTTGGCTGTGTTGTTGGCTGTGTTGTTGTTTCTTGATTGGTTGATGGAGTTGAAGTTTGCTGATTGGTTGGCTTTTTCGTAAGAGCCTGTGTGGCTGAGGTAGTGGCTGTGTGTCCTTCAGCCTTTTGTGTTATAGCTACCTGGGTAGTGGGTAGTAGCTACAACACAAAAGGCTGAAGGACACACAGCCACTACCTCAGCCACACAGGGTCTTACGAAAAAGCCAACCAATCAGCAAACACAAATTCCATCAACCAATCAAGAAGCGACAACACAGCCAACAACACAGCCAACCAACCCGCTTACAGCAGAGCCAGCACACCACACCTCCCCTCCAGTATTTATAGAGAGAAGGCAGCTCAGATCATGCTTTGCTGGCACAAGCACAAAGCCGAAAGCACCAGCCTGAAGATAGCGAATAGGATCTCGTCGAAACGTCGCTAAGGTATTCTCAATCTTACACGGGACAAGACCCGAATACACCAAGACCTACATACCTTTACCCATAAAAATCTATGAAAACATATACATACATACATATATATATATATATATATATATATATATATATATATATATATATATTTAGGTCTTGGTGTATTCGGGAAAATCTACGAATATATATATATATATATATATGTGTGTGTGTGTGTGTGTGTGTGTGTGTGTATGTATATGTAAATATATATTCCTGTAATTATTCTTGGTATGTTTTATCCTCCAGCCCCCTTATCATTTCTTGTGATCTTGATTCTATCCTTCTGTTAATGCAGCCTAGGATTACTTGGCAATTGCATTGGTGTTGCCTGAAAATTTGATGATTTCTCTTTCAATTCCCTCATATAGATTTTTTTTGAAGACATTGAATATTGCCAGGCCTAAAATGGAAGCTTGGGATACCCCATTGCTTACTTCCCTCCATGTAGATAAGGTTCCCCAGAGGACTACATGTTGAATATAATTTGTCAGCCAGTTACAAAGCCACCTAGTGGTGGTGTTACCTATTCCATGTTTTCAGGAATGTGAGATCAATATTGAACAAAGAGCAGTAAATTCCTGGAGAATGACTGAAAGAAGCTTCCCATGAAATCTATTTTAGACTGTAGTGATGATTTCAAGAGGTTGAATTATTCAGAGTACCTCCAATCCAGAATAAGAGAAAGAAAAACATTGAATAAAGACTCAAATTGTAATTTTTTTCCTATGTTCCTGCAGCTTCATAGGTTCCTGAAAAACTTCCAACATCACAATAATTCCAGAGATGGGATTTCTTTTGATGAAAATGGTGCTCCTGTTGGTGACTTTGATATCATGCACTGGACATCGGTTTTGAACAAATCAGATGCGGGGGTGAAAATTGGGAGTGTAGAAAGACAAGCCTATTCGGAAGTCAAGATTTCTGTCAATCAAAGTGCCATCCAATGGCCAACTTTATTTAACAAAGTAGTTGAGGCTGCTTGGATTTTGCTCTTCTATTTATCTCCATATGTGTAAATTTTCTGCTCTGAAATAATTCTTATTGAGACCAATAGAGATAACTTCCAACTAAGAGAACTTAAAGCCTCATTAATTTATTAGATATCATTTTACTTTAGAACTGTTACAATAATCTTTCACACATTGGAACCTACTGCATTGTTTTGCGGTATTTGCAATCTACATTATTAAACTGGAGCATGTTGCCATGATTTATAGTACATGAGATTATCTTGTTTTCAGTAAGAGAAAATCCAGAATGTCTATGGAGATTGTCAGTCATCCAGGTCATGGCTGTGCTAAAGGTGTTTTTTCAGAAGGCACCTGGATTTTGTTTTCCCTTGAAGATGTTTCACTTCTCATCCAAGAAGCTTCTTCTGTTCTGACTGAATGGTGGAGGATGGAAGGATTTGGAACTGCTGAAAAGACTGTGTTGTCAACAGGATATAGATTCAGCAATTGCAGGAAGGTCCCACACCCATTTGCATTATTCATGTGATGCTGAGGGCACACATAAATTCCAAGGGGCTCAACAACTTTCAGAAAGACTGCTAATGACCAGATGACTGCAAAGAATGTAAATCCTTCCATACTCCACCATTCAGTCAGAACTGAAGAAGCTTCTGGAATGAGAAGTGAAATGTCTTCAAGGGAAAAAAAAGATCAGTTGTCTTTTGAAAAAGCACCTTTGGGAGAAAATCCAGAATAGGAAGGGTTAAGCTCTCTGAATTGCATAAGAGGAAGATATCATTAAGAATGTGGTGACGGAAATGACGGCAGCTAAAAAAAAGTCATTTACATATGATGGTACAATGATCATTTGTAGGAGAAAAAGATAGAGATTCTAGAGAAACTAGATTTGGGAAGTTTCCTGTGGAAGCTAAGATGGAGAAAAAATATATACAAGTTATAGCATTCTCGTACATGCCCTAAGGAGAAACACCTTTTGCAATGGAACTTCTTTCCTTTGGAAAGAAGAATAAGGGAACGAGTCTGTTTTGGGATCTAAAATGGAGATTGATAGAGGAAAGAGAATGACCCTTCATTTGCCTCTTGCAAGTAGAGTAACTAAACTTCATGCAACTACTTCTTGACTGATTTTGCTCAATGTGCTGCTGACTTTTGGAAGCCAGTTGATTTGAGTAAACCTTTATAATTCATACTAACCTTTCAGTTTATGTTTAAAGTAAAGGTTCCCCTTGCACAGACGTGCTAGTCGTTTCAAGCTCTAGGGGGTGGTGCTCATCTCCATTTCAAAGCCAAAGAGCCAGCAGTGTCCAAAGACATCTCCATGGTCATGTGGCCAGCATGATTAAACACTGAGGGCACGTGGAACGCTGTTACATTCCCATCAAAGTGGCCCCTATTTTTCTACTTGCATTTTTATATGCTTCCGAACTGCTTGGTTGGCAGAAGCTTGGACAAGTAATGGGAGCTCACTCCATTATGTGGTGCTAGGGATTCAAACCGCCAAACTGCTGACCTTCCTGATCAACAAGCTCAGTGTCTTAACCACTGAGCCACCGTGTCCCTTTATATATTGCCTCTAATTTATATATTGCCTTGATTAATCTTTTGGTTTATGCTTAGATGGTGCCTTATTCAAGATGTACAAAAAGTTGCTCCCCAGGTTATGCCAAGCTTGTGAGAGAGGGAGCCTCACTTTGCTGCTACGACTGTTCTCTGTGTATGGAAGGAACATTCTCTGGGCAACAAGGTACAGTAGGTGGCTTCAAAAACAACAAAAAATCAGGATACAATCAAAATTCTCTATTGCTTTTTTGGGGTATTTGATCAAGAAGCAAGAGAAAACATTACACATCTTGAAGGCATCCACAAACATTTCAAAGATTGGGCACTATCACTGAATTTCACACGATGATGCGAGCATTGAAATAATCTATTGAGGTGTTACTTTCTTGCTTGGTTTTGGGAAACAGGACAAGTTTTGAGAGTGGATAAGCTTCAGCCTTTTAAAAGGGTGTTGGTTATTTTAACAAATGTTCTGTCATTTGAATATCCCTGGGCAGAAATATCATATTATTCCTTGAAAATGAAGCAATTGATTTCTGATGAGGTTTTCATGCTCCTACAGCAGCAGAAAGAGATATGCACTAACCAATTTTTTTTTCAGATGCAGCCCATTGTGAAAAGTGTCCAGATGACCAGTATTCCAATAAGAAGCGGGATCAGTGTGTCCCCAAAAGTATAAGCTTCTTATCCTATGAAGAATCGTTGGGACTCATTCTGGCTTTCTTTGCCATTGCTTTGTCCCTAACCACTGCCTTTATTCTGGGAATCTTCATTAAATACCAAGACACTCCCATAGTCAAAGCCAACAACCAGGAACTCACCTACGTCCTCCTGGTTTCACTCCTGTTTTCTTTCTTGACGTCCTTTCTATTCATCGGTCGCCCCATGAAAATGACCTGTCTCCTTCGACAAACCATTTTCAGTATTGTTTTCTCTGTCGCCGTGTCTTCTTTGCTGGCCAAGACTGTAATGGTGGTGGTAGCTTTCCTGGCTACAAAGCCAGGAAGCAGGATGAGGAAATGGCTGGGGAAGAGTCTGGCCCACTCGATTGTTTTATCCTGCTCTGGTATTCAAGTAGGCATCTGTATGATATGGCTGGGAATCTTTCCCCCGTTCCCAGATTCTGACTTTCATTCCCAGCCAGAACACATCCTGCTGCAGTGCAATGAAGGTTCAGCGGCCATGTTCTACACTGCCCTTGGCTACATGGGTTTTCTGGCTGCCATCTGTTTCTTGGTGGCATTTCTGGCTCGAAATCTGCCAGGGACCTTCAATGAAGCCAAACTGATCACCTTCAGCATGTTGGTTTTTTGTAGTGTTTGGATCTCCTTTGTCCCCACCTACCTGAGCACCAAAGGGAAATACATGGTAGCTGTGCAGATCTTCTCCATCCTGGCCTCCAGCCTGGGTTTACTGGGCTGCATTTTTATCCCCAAATGTTACATTATTACACTGAGACCTGACATGAACACCAAGGAACATCTGATGATGAAAACTCATTAAGGCTCTTTGTGTTGGTGTTTATTTTTGTTCAGTATACATGCAGTGTAAAATCACATACCTTGAAGTAATGTTTTATGTGTTGTTGCTTATCTTTTTTCATTCCATGTGAATTTTGAATTATAATAATTGAGTAGTAAAGTTGCTAAAACAACTCAAACTATTTCAATTAATCATATCCTTCAATTGTCACAATCTGAATTCATGTTAAGTCATAACTATCATCAATGACATTAATGAAATTTCTGAAACCAGGACAGAGAAACTGTTACCAGACATGTTCTGAATTGGTTTTAGACTCAATTAAGGACTATGGTTAATGATGTTATGGTTGCCATAAGAGAGAGCTATAGATCATGGTTTAATTCTCTTTCTCACTGATGATCTCTCTTGATACTGATATCGAAGTTTATCTGTTGTATTATGGTTTGATATTTGTCTGCTGTAAAAGATGTGGAACCGGTAAGAAGACTTTATAACTGGATGTTTCTGGACTTTTGAAAACGTGTATGACATGGACTGTTTATTGGACTGTGCTATTTCTTCAAGTAAACATTAACACAACTTGATTTAACTTTGTGTGGCTGTATATTTATTCATAATGGTTCTCATAAATGTTTCCATGTGCATATCCTTGTTATACAAGGGTTACTCTGCACATATTCTAGCAATGTGTGTTTTTGTTGCTGTACAGGTTGGTGTTATATTTCATTTTCCGGGATGATGTTCTGACTATTAAAAAAACAGTTAACTTCAAATATAAATTTGATTGGTCTCTTCTGCCTGGATAAAATAAGATCACTCATAGATAGATAAATGAATTACATAGAGGAGAGAGGCTGAGAAAGAGAAAAACAGAGACACAGCTAACATTCTATATATTAAGAATAGATAAAATATCAACATGAATATTGGAGCAACTGTAACCCTTTTCTCTCAATAAATAAGGAGACTAATTGTTATTTTTGGCAATCTTCAATGAAAAGAAAAATGTGTACATCTCTGAATGATTTTGGGGGCAAATCATGTAGACACCTGATATGACAATGAAGGTGTGCTTATGACTATTAAAACTGGTTCCTGTTTTTTATCCGTGTCCATATCCATAGCCATTTCCATATACATATAGTGTGTGCCTGTCTGTGTCTGTCTGTGTGTCCTGCCAACTTAACAATTCAAAAGCATGTAAATGCAAGTAGGCAAATAGGTGCCAGTTCAGTGGGAAAGGAACAATGTTCCGTGCGTCTACGGTGTATAGTCATGCCAGCCACTTGACTATGGAAGCATGTTCAGATAGAGCTGGCTCTTCATTTGTGAATCAAAGGTGAGCACCACCCCTTGTCTTGGTCTCTCAATGCCACTACTTCTGCCTTCCGCACTATCTCTCTTTCACTCGGAAAGCATTGGAAAAGCAAAGCCCTCCCAAATGCAATTTCTCTGTATTTTTATTCACATACTGACCAGTTTCACTCATTATGATGAATCAGGATTCTAGATTGTCCAAATTTTGATTTCTGTCATTGTAGTGTCGACCCTTCCCTATACACTTCTAGGTTATTTGCAAAGGTGAGAAATATTTCCTCCCTCCAATCATATACCAAATCAAAGTGTCCAGAGCCCAGCAATCAACAGGAATGAACTCAATAACAATGAAATGGTATATGGTTTCCTGCCTAACCAGGGGGTTGGCCTAGAAGACCTCCAAGGTCCCTTCAAACTCTGTTATTCTATTCTATTCTAGTCTAGTCTAGTCTAGTCTAGTCTAGTCTAGTCTAACTCTGCTATGCATGCTCATGCACCTCCCACTGGCCAGCTGGTCTTCGGGTGTCTGCTGTGCATGCGTGAGGGCATGGTGTGCGTGCATGGGGATATGCATGCATGTTCTGGGACATATGCACATCACATTTGGGGAATGCACCCATGTGCTTTGGGCACTTGGTGCCGAAAAGTTTACCCATCGCTATCATATAGCATTGGCCATGGGCTCAGCTCATGCTGTTTAGCCCTTCATCTTCAGCCATTGTTGGTATTGTACTGATATAGCATCATCTCTTGGTTCCCTATTAGATTTCCTATGTAAGAGACAGCAAATATTGTCACATCATGAAGAAGTCAGTAACAAGCTGTTTGTCAGATTAATGCACCAGGGAATTTTGACTAGATCTTCTTTGTAACCATAAAGACTGATAGACGTCTACATTTGAAAGATACAAGACATTTAACACAGGCCTCTAATAGGTTGCTCACTATATCATGATCTGGAATTAACCGTTCTGGAGTATCTAGCCTTCATTGAGAAAGATGAGATCCACATCTAACAGAATAAGTAGGAAGTATAATGGCCCATTGCCTAGTTCAAGAACATTGAACTGTTTCCCTTCATTTTAAGCTTTAAAAACTCAAGAATAAATTTGCAGACCAAAAAACAATCAAACTTCCCTGAATTGTTCCTTTCTTGATTCTCAAATTAGGATTATTCTCCTGAGTCAAATGAAACTCTTTTCTCCAACTACTGACTTTTGTGGCAATGTTCGTTCCCAATTCTCCTTCTCATTTTTAAAACCATGATTATTTATTCTCCTTTGGGATTTCCACCACCACAATTAGTTGCCAATCAATGTGACAACCAATGGGATAGACAGCACCTGATAATCTGATTTGTAACTGCCTCCTTCAGTGATGAGGGCAGAGGTTGGGGTAAAGCTGGGAAAATACTGTAGCAGTCTAGAATTTGGAAGAGAAAACTTCCTAATCTGGGGGCAAACTGGAACTTCCTCAATGTAATTGTGGTCTTCTGTACTCTCTGAGATTTAACTCTGTGTTAAAGAAAGAACTATAGGAAGGATCTCTTGCAGTATATGTCCAATGTTGCTGCTGCTGCATGTACAGCTTTTTCTGCTTCAGCTTCTGTCTCAAATTCCTGTGCCAGTATGCTGATGAAATGTCCATTTGAGGTGATAATAGAAGAAAAGGAATGGTTCCATTACTACAAACCAGGAGACTACTGGATTACTGGAATAATGTCTGGAGTCCCAGGTCGATTGTACCAATTTTCATTCTCCAAGCCTCCAACCCACCAATTGAAAAGGTAATTGTCAGCATGTCCAGGATTCTAGTACTTGCTCCAATGTTTTTTCAGGGAATGATTACTTTCTCCTATTCCTCACCTTGAGAAAGGCAAGTCATTGTTGCTCATTCCAATTTGCTTTAGAGGAAAAGCTCTGGGGGAACATGATGATTTTGTAAAACCGGAGTTTGCAAAGTTCCTTTTAAGTTCTTCAAAAACATTGGGCAATGCTGGGCACTGCCAACACTGTCCCACAATAACTCTTGCCTTGATGGATTCTGCCTGCTTTCAAAGTGATTATCTTGGGACTGTGGAGTCAGCAACTTCTTTATTCATATTTATTTTATTTATTTATTTATTAACAATAGTTAAACAGTAATAAAGTGATTGAATAAATACTTTAGAACAGAGTGATATCTCTTGTATTTTCTCCCCACTGTTTCTTCCCCTTCCTTACATTTACTCTGTAATTCCCACCACTCTCTCCACTCTTTCTTTCCACCCTTTAACAATTTTGTGGCTTCCTGCTCATTTTGGTTTAAATAAAAGGGATACCTTTTAAAAACCAAATTTAAAGAGGTGACAGACTTTAGGTGATAAGCTAATGTTTAGTCACAGAGGAATCACATTAACTGTAGTTAACTGTACAATATAGGACAATAACTCTAAAGCCATGAATATTCTGCTCTAAATAGGTCTAAAAAGCTCTTTTTGAGGAGATATTCCTCTTCAGATAGGTAATACCTCTTGCTAATCCAGCACTTGAATAGTCATCTCCAGGATGTATAATAGGAAGAAATAAAATAACATAATCACAATGTACACTATATACACTTTGGAAAGGTAAAGGTTCCCCTCACACATATGTGCTAGTTGTTTCTGGCTCTAGGGGGCATTGTTCATCTCTGTTACAAAGCTGAAGAGTCAGCACTGTCCCAAGACGTCTCCATGGTCATGTGGCCGGCATGACTAAATGCTGAAGGCGCATGGATCTGTGCATTCAATTAGCAAATACATTGGGTAAATCAGGGTGGGATCCACAGATCCGTTATGAGGTGCTAGGGATTTGAACCGCCAAACTATGAACCTTTCTGATTGACAAGCTCAGTGTCTTAGCCACTGAGCCACCACATCCCTATAAACTTGGTAGTATCTCTTATTAACATTCTGGACAAGTGGGAAGATAAAGATTTCCCCCAAGCATTGGGCTAGGAATGGGGGTTTTGAGCTGTGAGATATGTAGTCTGGTGCCTGGGGGTAAGGATATGATTTTAATTACATTTTATGGATTGTTGTGAATTGATATGAGTGATATATTAGCTTTTCAAATAGGTAAGTCAATAAAATAAATGCTTTGGTTTTGCAAAAGTTTATTATAAGTAGATGGAAGCAGTTACAATAGTAAGAAACCTTCACAATTTATTTTTGAGTAAAAAGTTACTATTACTATTGTAACTGTTTTCTTTACTTGGCTACTGAAGTATAAAAATAATTTTCCTCATTTTTCCCTCCCAAGTCATAATTTGGAGAAATGTATAGGCAGAATCAGTTCTGGTGATTTTTATAGGATTCCTTTGATCCTGACATAATAAGCTTGCTATCTCTCTCTGATATTTCTTTTGGCAAGAAGCTCCTAGTGGTGTCAATATGGCTGTCCTCATAGAAATTTCAAAAATGTTTTATCACTTGCAAAGTCCAAATGAATGCAACAATTTAATTGAATAATGAGTATCTGATTATCTTTTTGGCATTGTACTATATATATATAAAGCTGCAGTAAATATGACATGCTTTCACGAAAGTCCAAACTGAAGATTTATTGATTGATTGATTGATTGGAATTTGTCAAACAAAAACGAGAAGAATAAGAGAATAAAAAAATACAATGACAGGGACGTTAGTGCACTTTATTTTTTTAAATTCATATTTATATGCCGCCCTTCTCCGGAGACTCAGGGCGGCTTACAATTTTTTGGGGGATACTACCCAATGTGCTCAGCAATAGCCTTCATTCCATTCTATATGCCTGCTTATTACTAAGCGGCATTTTTACAAAGTCAGCTTATTGCCCCCAACAATCATGGGTCCTCAATTTACCTACCCCGAGAGGATGGAAGGCTGAGTCAACCTTGAGCCTGGTAGGATTCGAGCCTGCAGTAATTACAGGCAGCTGGAATTAAGTGCTAGGCATTTAACAGCCTGCACCACCAAGGCACTTATGGATACACCTCTCTACTGACCACTTAGGTATGATGTATTGTCCACAGAAGTCAATTTGTGACTGAAAATGTGAAAATTTGTAGCTGAGACAACCGAACCAGGTAGGGCATTCCAGACTTTGACAACTCTACTACAGGAATCATATTTTTTAACAGTCAAGTTTAGAACGATTTACATTGAGTTTAAAATGGTTGTTCGTGCGCTTATTATTGTGATTAAAACAGAAAAAGTCATTCACAGGTAAAACATTACTATATATAATTTTTGTATGCAATACTTAGGTCTGACCACAAGCAATGCAGTTCGAAGTTATTCAACAGAGAATTTCCAGTCTAGTAGCTAAAAGAATTCTATTGTGTACAGAAGAGTGCAATAGTTTCTCATGAAGTACTTCTGAATCTGCTTGATTGTACTGATGTCAGATACATGGTGGTGATTCCAAACAGTTGAACAATACTCTAAAATTGGTCTAGCATAAGTATTATAAACTCTAATTAGCAATGCAATGTTTCCAGAACAGAAGCTTTGCAAAATTAAGTTTACAACTTTTAATGCTTTTTTAGCAATGCTGTTACAGTGAACTTTGGAGCATAAATCATCAGAGATAAGTACACCTAGGTCCTTTACTAAGTGAGGGTTATCTGCTAGATCAAGCCACATAGCTTATTCTTGACATTCTGATTACATTTACCAATATGTAAGGCAGACCATTTACTAATCAAAATTTGAATTTGCCAAATAGATGAGAAATAGTAGTTGTGATCATTTTGCAAAACAACAGAATTATCTGTAGAATTGAATAATTTATGTCATCAGTGAAAAAAATGCAATTGCTTTTAAGTTGATCACATAAATCATTGATATAGAACAAAACAAGATGATGAAATTTCTCATGTTGCAGTGAGAAACCTTGTACCACATTCTGCCCTTCTTGTTGGCTGTTCATGAAGTCAACCAGAATTCAAGGCTCTTACCCAACATCACCCTGGGCTACAACATCTACCAGAACTTTTTCAGTGCAAGAATGACATATGAGGCCGTGCTGGATGTGCTGTCTACAGGACAGGAGAACGTCCCAAACTACAGATGTGGAAGACAAAAGAACCTTCTGGTGATGCTTGAAGAGATGGATTCTGAACTCTTTGATCACATTTTGAATGTCTTGAGCATCTATAAAATTCCACAGGTATAAAGCAAAATGATATTAATTCTGTGTTGTAAATTGTTCAGATTTGCCTAGAAGGCAGCACTTGTTTATATTTCTCCATATAAATTGAAAGTCAGAGAGTAAATATTAGAAGAGCTGAAAAAAATTTAATTCACAAACTGTGTGTTTGTATATATATACATGCATATGTATATAAGGTAAAGGTAAAGATTCCTGTCGCACATATGTGCTAGTCATTTCCGTCTCTAGGGGTGGTGCTCATCCTCATTTGAAAAGCAAGCAGTGTCCGAAGACGTCTTTGTGGTCATATGGCTGGCATGACTAAAAACAAAGGTGCAGAGAACAATGTTACCTTCCCACCAAAGTGGTCCCTATTTTTCAACTTGCATTTTTACATGCTTTTGAACTGCTAGTTTGGCAGAAGCTGGGACAAGTAACGAGAGCTCACTCCGTTACGCAGCGCTAGGGATTCGAACTACCGAACTGCCGACCTTTCTGATCAACAAGCTCAGTGTCTTAGGCACCGAGCCACTGCATCCCCACATATGTGTGTGTGTGTACACACACACACATACACACATGTATCTATATGCTACATATATTTTTATTTATTTATTTATTTATTTATTTATTTATTTATTTATTTATTTGACTTGTATGCTGCCCCCTCTCCAAAAGGACTGGCTGCTCACAAAAAACACAGCAATAAAAAGTTACCTAAAAATGTATTAAACAAAATACAAGCCAAATTAAATTTAAAACCCCAAAGTTAAAACAATCAAACCTCCCAGGGGGTCAGCACAGCCTGGACTGAGCAAATAACCAGGTCTTTAACTCGTGGTGGAAAGTGCGGAGATTGGGGGCCAGCCGGAGCTCCGGTGGAAGATGGTTCCATAGAGTGAGAGCCGCCACAGAATAGGCCCTCCCCCGGGTTGCCGCCAAGCGACATTGAGTCACAGATGGCACTGGAGGAGACCCCATCTTTGTGCTCATACAGGGCAGTTGGTATTCGATGCTGGGAGGAGTCGTTCTCATAAATACCCCGGACCCATGCCATGTAGGACTTTGAATGTTAACACCAGAACCTTGAATCTCACCCGGAGGACAACCAGTAGCCAATGCAGGCCACAAAGGAGGGGTGTAATATGGGAGTGTGGGGAGGTTCCCATCACTACCCGCACGGCCGCATTCTGCACCAGCTGGAGCCTCCGAGTGGTATGCAAGGGCAGTCCTAGGTAGAGAGCGTTACAGTAGCCGAGTTGGGAAGTGATGAGTGCCTGAGTGATCGTGTGCAGGGCATCTTGATCCAGGTATGGGCAACTGGCGAACCAGCCGGATCTGGGCAAAGGCCCCCCTGGCCACGGCCCCCACCTGCTCCTCCAATTTGAGCCGTGAGTCCAGGAGGACTCCCAGGTTCCATGCCCTGTCCATGGGGGGCAACACCTCCTCCCCCATGACCAAAGAAGGAATCTCCAAACTGGACCGAGATGTCGGTATGCACAACCACTCTGTCTTGGCTGGATTGAGTTGAAGCATGTTCCTGTCCATCCAGATCTGCACCGCTTCCAGGCGCCGGGACATCACAGAGAGAGCATCACTGATGTGGCCTGGAGTGGAGATGTATAACTGTGTATCATCAGCATACTGACGATACATCACCCCAAAGCCACGGATGATCTCACCCAGCGGCTTCATATAAATGTTGAACAAGAGGGGTGAGAGGACCGACCCCTGGGGAACCCCACAAGTGAGATACCTCGGAGTCAACCTCTGCCCCCCTGCCAACACTGATTGCAAACGTCCCGAGAGGTAGGAGGAGAACCACTGTAAAACAGTGCCTCCCACTCCCAGCCCCCTGAGACGCCACAACAGGATACCATGGTTGATGGTATCAAAAGCCACTGAGAGATCTAACAGGACCAGGACAGAGGAAAAACCCCTGTCCCGAGCCCTAGAGAGACCATCAATCAGCGTGACCAATGCTGTCTCCGTGCTCTACCCGGGCCGGAAGCCTGATTGGAATGGATCTAGGTAGTCCGCTTCCTCCAGAAAAAGTGGCAATTGCTGCGCCACCACACTCTCAACAACCTTCGCTAAAAAGCGAAGGTTGGAGACCGGACGAAAGTTGTTCAACATGGCTGGGTCCAGGGCAGGCTTCTTCAAGAGGGGCCACACCACCGCCTCTTTCAAGGCAGCAGGGAACTGCCCCTCCCTTAACAAAGCATTGACCACTGCCTGGAGCCAGCCGCACTTGACCTCTCTGGAGGAATAAGCCAACCAGGAAGGGCACAGGTCCAACAAACTTGTGGTGGAACTCAGCCGCCGCATAATCCTGTCCACTTCATCCTCAGAAACAGGATCAAACTCAGTCCAGATCACCTCAGCCAGACCACTTGCACCCCCATCCTCTGACCACTGCAAGTCCGAGTGCAGCCCTTCCCGGATCTGAGCGATTTTATCCTGCAGATATTGACCAAATTCCTCAGCTCTGCCCCGCAGGGGGTCCACTCCCTCCCCCAACTGCAAGAGGGAGTGAGCAACCCCGAACAGGGCGGCTGTGGATGCTATGAGGGCGGAGAAGTAAGACCTCCTCGCCGCCCTCATAGCTAGCAGATAAGACCTAATGTTGGCTCTTAACTGGGTGCGGTCAGATCCGGAGCGGGTCGCCCTCCACCTGCTCTCTAGTCCCCTTCTATGACACTCCATCTCCCAGAGCTCCTCGGTGTACCACGGAGCTAACCGGGATCTGCGCTGAGAGAGGGGATGCATGGGGACAACCCTGTCGAGGGTCACCGCGGCTGACTATTGCCAGGCATCTGCGAGGTCCTCAGCAGGGCTGTGGGTAAGGGATGTAGGAGAAGACCCCAGTTCTGCCTGGAACCTCTCAGGGTCCATCAGGCACCTGGGGCAGAACCACCTAAGTGGCTCCTCATCCCAGCAGTGTGGGGCAGCTTGATGAAAGACCAGCCATAGGAGATAGTGGTCTGTCCATGGAACGGGATGAATAGTTGTATCACCATCCCCCAGACCACTACGCCATTGCTCTGAGACAAAAACCAGGTCGAGCATTTTGCCCCCTCATCATGAGCCGGGCCATCTATTATCTGGGTCAGACCCATGGCCTCCATGGAGGCCATGAATTCCTGAGCCAAGCCCAACGTCACACCCAGGGAGGGTAGGTTGAATTCACCCAGGATCATAAGTTCCGGGAACTCCACTGCCACCCCCGCGATGGCATCCAGCAGCCCAGGCAGTTCTTCTGGAGAAGAACGAAGCTGAAGACACCAGCCTGAAGATGACGGATGAGATTTCGTCGAAACGTTGCCAAGGTATTCTCAATCTTACACGGGACAAGACCCGAATACACCAAGACCTACATACCTTTACCCATGAAAATCTATGAAAACAAATATATATATATATGGCTTCCCAAATTATTCTCTTGTTGAAGTGTTCAGTGTTGGAGATAAGTTTGGATCCCTCAAAATCAATTTCATGTCCTGTGGTTTTAAGGTGCTGGAAAAGGGAGGAAGTTTCTTCTTCTTTTCTGACTGCGGAAGCCATCGAAATAGAGAAACACTCCCATAACATGAATAAACGGGATGATACTTCCCTCCTACCAGACATCTGGAAACTAGCCCTAATCAACAAACGAGTCCCAGCCACGAAAACCAACACCGGACCCAAAATAACACATGATGCCACCACCAATCTCCCTCACCAGACTCAAACCCAAGCCCACCCCACAGACAAAAGGCAACCACCATCCAGAAACCAGACCATGGCTGCAACACCAGCTGCTACATCCCCCTCCGACCCCCAAACTAAGCAAACTGACACACACTATAAACACATAGCCAGACTTCAAACTTGGAGCCAAACCAAGGCCCAGAATGTCACATCACAGCCTTCCACCCAGGATACTACATCATGGAATTCAGGAGATTACAACACAAAACCTCAGGAGGTTGCAACACAGACAACGACCCAGGAGATTACAGCACAAGACCCAGGATGTCACAACAATAAAACTCAGAAGGTCATCACACAGCCCACTACCCAGGTAGCTAAAACACAAAAGGCTGAAGTCACTACCTCAGCCACACAAAAGGCTGAAGTCACTACCTCAGCCACACAGGCTCTTATGAAAAAGCCAACCAATCAGCAAACATCAATTCCATCAACCAATCAAGAAGCAACAACACAGCCAACAACACAGCCAACCAATCAGCAAACATCAATTCCATCAACCAATCAAGAAGTGACAACACAGCCAACAACACGGGCCTTGGTGGTGCAGGCTGCTAAATGCCTAGCACTTAATTCCAGCTGCCTGCAATTATTGTAGGCTTGAATCCCGCCAGGCCCAAGGTTGACTCAGCCTTCCATCCTCTCGGGGTAGGTAAATTGAGGACCCAAGATTGTTGGGGGCAATAAGCTGACTTTGTAAAAATGCCGCTTAGTAATAAGCAGGCATATACAATGGAATGAAGGCTATTGCTGAGCACATTGGGTTGTATCCCAAAAAAAAATTGTAAGCCGCCCTGAGTCTTCAGAGAAGGGCGGCATATAAATCTAATTAAAAAAAAAAACACAGCCAACCAACCCGCTTACAACAGAGCCAGCACACCACACCTCCCCTCCAGTATTTATAGAGAGAAGGCAGCTCAGATCACGCTTTGCTGGCACAAGCACAAAGCCGAAGACACCAGCCTGAAGATGGCGAGTGGGATCTCGTTGAAACGTCGCCAAGGTACTCTCAATCTTACACGGGACAAGACCTGAATACACCAAGACCTACATACCTTTACCTGTGAAAATCTACGAAAACAAATATATATATATTTGACTTCTCCCAGGAGAACGAAGCTGAAGACACCAGCCTGAAGATGACGGATGAGATTTCATCGAAACGTTGCCAAGGTATTCTCAATCTTACACGGGACAAGACCCGAATACACCAAGACCTACATATATATATATATATATATATATATATATATATATATATATATACACACACACACACACACACACACACACATATATGAGTCGACAGTGTGTATCTGTATATATGCATATGCCTTTTATATGTTTGTGTGTTTATATTCATAACTTGAGGATCCGTTTGATTGAATCACATTAAATAAACATAATATCTCCCTGATTTGCCCAATGTATTTGCTAATTGAATGCACAGGTTCTTAAATGCACATCAGGCATCTCTGGGATCTCAGGGTGGGGAAGGCCATGCAGAGCCTAGCATTGGAAGAGGCCACCCAAAGTCTTCCCCAATACCTCATGCTCACTTACAATCCCTTGGGACCCCCATAATTCCTCCCCCCACACACATCCTGCCCTGGCTCCCCATAGGCACTGGGTCTGCTTTGTTAGCCTCCTGGATCCACTTCCTTCCTGCATCCCATTTCCCATGGATTGCTTGTTTTTTTGAAGATCTCCAGAGCTCCAGAAGTGGCTGGCCCACTGGCAGGGAAGCTGAAGTGTTTTATGCAAATGGTGGCGAAGCTATAAGAATGTGAAATCTAAGGAAACATTTTCTTAGGGGAGACATGATAGCAGTGTTCCAATATCTCAGGGGCTGCCACAAAGAAGAGGGAGTCAAGCTATTCTGCAAAGCACTTAAGGGCAGGACCAGAAGCAATGGGTGGAAACTCATCAAGGAGAGAAGCAACTTAGAACTAAGGAGAGATTTCCTGACAGTTAGAACAATTACTCAGTGGAACAACTTGCCTCCAGAAGTTGTGAATGCTCCAACACTGGAAGTTTTTAAGAAGAGATTGGATAACCATTTGTCTGAAGTGGTGTAGGGTTTCCTGCCTAGGCAGTGGGGCTGGACTAGAAGACCTCCAAGGTCCCTTCCAACTCTGTTATTCTATTATTTTCACCAGCTTCTGGGTAAAAGAGTTTGGCTTCGGGCCATGTGGCCAGCAGGTTTTGGTAATAGAAAAGGCCTGGGTGTGACCTTTGGGGATTTTGAAAATGATGACTTTCGAAAAGCAAGACTTTGTCCTATAACATATAAGGGTTGTATCAGTGACTTTTAAACATTTTGAAAATTTAGTGATAGAAAAAAGATTTTTTCCACAGAATCATAGAATAAAAAGTCCAACTCCTTACATAGAGGAGGAATCGTCAGACCACGACAGAAAAATTCCTGTCCAATTTTTGCTTGAAAATATCCAGCAGTGGTGCTTCAGGAGACAGGCTGTTCCAACTCTTAATAACTCTCACAGTGAGGAATTACTCATTTCTGTAATCTTGAGACTGAAGTAAAAAAAAAATCAAAGAAAGATATGAAGAAAAAAACAGAATAGGTCAAGATAGCTAGAGGGCACCTCCAGAAAGCAGCTTTTACATACTTTCTCTAGTGTACAAGACAGAATAAAATATGTCATATTATTCTTTCCTATTTTCAACTGGAGCTTGGCACAATGCCAGTTGTCTTGGGTTGTTTTTTTTATGTGAGGTTATTAAACTGACTTCTGCATTTCAACCATCTGAAAGAAATTCAGCCAATTAAAAAGTTTATATAGAAATATTTGAAATCAGTGATATGAATGATTTTATTTATTTATTTATTTATTCGATTTATATGCCGCCCCCTCTCCGAAGGACTCGGGGAGGCTTACAAAGTAAAAAACTACACAACAATAAATTAAATAAAACCAGATTAAACAAATCAAGCTGAATTAATACTAAAATCCCAGCATTAAAACTCTAAAAACCACCCCACCCCAGGGTCACATGAAATCAATGAAATAATATACCAATATTAAAGAATTGTTAGGGGGAGATATAACGAGTAATATTTCAAGCCCAACATATAAAACAATCAAATAAGCAGTAATAATCTTTGAGAAATTAATATGTTTGTCAGTTTAAAAAGATATTCCATGAGTGTACAGCAGTATTGCAGTATTTAAGAGGCTGCCACAAACAGGAGGAGGTCAATTTATTTTCCAAAGCACCGGAAGGCAGGACAAGAAACAATGGATGGAAACTACTAAAGGAGGGAAGCAACCTGGAATTAAGGAGAAACTTCCTAATAGTGAGGACAATTAACCAATGGAACAGCTTTCCCTTCAGACATTTTGGGTGCTTCATCACTGGGGTTTTTAAAGAAGAGTCTGGACAGTCACTTGTCTGAAATGGTATTGGGTCTCCTGCTTGAGGAAGGGGCTGGACTAGGGCAGGGGTGTCACTCGATTTCATTGAGGGCTATATCAGGTTTGTGTTTGACCTCAGGGGGAGGCATGGCCAAGGTGGGTGTGGCCCGCATGATATCACTTGTGTCAGCAAAAACAGAGCTTGGCTGGGGAATATGAGGCCCTCGCAAACTCTATTTTTGTCTAGGAAAGCCTCCTGCAACCCTCAGCCAGCCAAAATGGAGCTCAGGAGAGCCATTTGTGGCCCTATCTAGCTCTATTTTTGCTGGCAGAGGCACTGCGGGCCGGTCCTTTGCTATTTCCAGGGCGGCCCTGGAGGCTAGATCAAAGCACCTCACAGGCTGGATCTGGCCCCTGGGCCTTGAGTTTGATACTCCTGGACTAGGGTCTCCTGCTTGAGCAGGTGGATGGACTAGAAGACTTTCCAGCTCTATTCTGAGTAACTAATTGACTGAGTGGTTGGGTGATCCACAGAGTTATAATGTGACCAGAAAGCTCTATGAGGACCACCAATGAACATTACCCACCAATAATTCAGACCTCTAATTAATTCATGAGCCTCAAGTCAAGTTTCAAAAAGAAATCCAATTATTTATTAGGAGCAACATGTTGGCACTAATCCCAAGTGCAGTCAGCTCTGCCCTACGTAATTTACTGTCCACTAGGACCCTGCTTCCCTCCTCCTCCCAGGGTGTGTCATAAATCACACTCTCCAATGAAGCACTTTCGCCTGGCTGTGGAAAACATGCCTCTCTGCTGGACTTGGTAACTTGAGACACAATCTGGAGAAACGTATATGTGGAATGTGCTTCTGATCATAGCAATGAACTGTTCCATCAGATCTCCCCACCCTTTCTTATGGCAACTCAAGAGCAAGCCAGGAATGCTTTACGAATTGACACCTGGTTTCAAAGGGAGCATAAAAGACAACAGGAAAGAACATCAGGGGAACTTGCAAATTTCATGCTGTAATCGTTTGAAACATGTCTCAGCAGTAGGGAAAGGCCCTTAGATTTACCATCTGACTTTTATCGTTAAAACTTTGTTTTTAATTTAATTTGTTTTTAATTTATTTTAACTTGTTAACTGTTTTAGTGATTGGGCTTGTTAGGTTTAATTCTTTTTTAAATATTTATTGTTGTGTTTTAATTATGAGCCGCCCCGAGTCCTTGTGGAGAGAGGGCGGCATACAAGTCCAATTAAGAAGAAGAAGAAGAAAGAAAACTGGCACAAACTGCCAATGCCTTCTCTTTTATCTTAGATTAACTATAGTGTCATCAACCAAGTGGCTGAGCAAAACCATCGTTTTCCTTTTTCATATCGGATGACCCCAAACCAAGAACCGCCTTACTCAGCTATTGCCCAACTTCTCCTACAGTTCCAATGGACATGGATTGGCCTCCTTTCTCAGGACAACGAAAAAGGAGAAAAATTCAAAAGACGCTTGGAAGTTCTCGCTCTAAAAAATGGGATTTGCATTGTCCTCTCAGGAACTGTCCCAGAAGCAAATATGAAGACAAGTGCTGTAGAAACTCTCATGCAAGAAAAAAGAAAAAAGTTCCATTCTCTTATCAAGAGTCAAATAAAAATTATAGTATGCCAACTGGATTTTCAGGCCTCCGCAATGTTAGCAGCAATAATTCAAATAATTGATATGACTAATACATCCCTGGTGGGAAGGGTGTGGATTGCCACAACTTTGACAGCTTTAAGTGTAAGTATTTTTGACCTCTGGATTGATCTGCAAAATAAACATGCTTTGTTTTCCTTCTTCATGCAGACAAAGAGAAGGACTCGGTATTATAACTTTAAATCTTATGCATCCATGGTCATATTGTATGGAAAGGAAGCATTCCAATGTTCCTATTCAAGTCCTCTGTTATCAAAGAAAGTTTGGAAAAAATGCAGAGAAAAAGAGAATTGGGAATTCCCGCCCCATGATGTGATTGCAAGAATCCTGTCTCAGGATTCCTCCAGTATTTCCCAAATAATTCAAATTGTGGCCTGGGTCCTCAATGCTGCCTCTTCCTCCCAATGGAGTAAGAGGAGAATGCAAGTTGGATACCATCAACCACCCCAGATTGTACAGCCATGGCAGGTAAGTCTTCTCCTTTGAGGTTCCATTGATTCTCCCCTTCCGATTCCTGAATATTAAATTAGATGTTGAAAGTGGTGAGATGTTCCAAAGAATGGTAGCCCAGTTACTGGTATTTGAGAGTGAGTGTCAATCCTGAAGCTGACCTGACTGAGGCCATCTTGATGTTTCAGGGTTGCCACACTGGAGCTGAAGGATAGGGAGGAGGGAATAGAGATAATGGGGTTTTGTAGGCAAAACAAAATATTTTCTCCTGGGAACCAAGGACATTTCCACTGATGGCTGGGGGAGGATGAGTGAAGTCATCAGGCAACTGGACGACACCTTGATTGGACTATGTGACTGGTTGTTTGGAAAGGAGAGGAAAACTTTAATTAAGCGAAAACCATGGGAACATTTAGAGTCAGTTTTCACCAGCCTATGCCTATATGATATGTCCAATAAAACTGCTATTTGAGGAACCTGCTTTCCTCAGAGTCCTGTTTGCTAAGGAGTATTACTTTGAACCCTGACTGTGAGTTAGAGAGAGAGATGATAGAGAAAAACATTCCAAAGTTAAACAACATGTGCTAGTTTGGGATGCTTTTGTGACAGAAAGAGCTCTATGGTGACAAAATGTAAGTTTCAAAATTAAACAAGCATCAGAATAGTCCAGCAATCCTCAACCTTTTATTGTGATCACAAAGTGATCTAGTCTCCAAGCTAAGGAGTTTAACTGGATTGTTTGTTCTGGATTAAAATTGGACTTTGCTGGCTAAAAATTTGTAACATAGCAACAAGGTATAAATCAAAGCAATTTCTGGGGGCAACAAAAGGTTTGTCCACCCATCTCCTGAACCAATGGATATGCTTCCATAGCTATTCTTTGAAAGAGATAACATCACTATGCAATTTTTGTTACATTCCTAGCCCAAAGTTAAACTCCGCTAACTTCATCTTGATCAGGACTGATGGTAAAATTGTATTCTCCATCTTCTCCCATGACAAGTTTTCCCATATCTGCAAATGGTCTTCCCTCAGATGGGCTGTGATGGTGAAGCAGCAAAACATAGAACATGAAACTTGGAATAATAGAATTTGAAAGGATCTCACAAGTTCCCTAGTCCAACCCAATAATCAAGCAGGACACCCTATACCAGGGGTCTTCAAACTTGAAAGCTTTAAGTTTTGTGGATTTCCACTCCCAGAATTCCTCCTCCAGTCATGTTAGCTCAGGAATTCTGGGAGTTGAAGTCCACAAGTCTTAAACTTGCCAAGTTTGAAGACCCTTACCCTATACCATTTCAGACAAATGGTTGACCAGGTCACTTTTTGAAAGCCTTCAATGATAGACCACTCACAACTTCTGAAGCCAAGCTATTCCATTGGTTGATTGCTCTCCCTGTTCAGAAATTCCTCTTTAGTTCTAGGTCCCTTCTCTCCTTTGTAAGTTTCCAACCATTGTTTCTTGTCCTGCCTATTAGTGCTTTGGGAAATGTTTTGACCCCCCTCCAATATTAGAAAAGTGATCTCATGTCTCCCCACTCCTTCTTTTCCTTAGACTAGACATACCAAATTCCTGTAACTGTTCTTGATATGTTTTAGCCTCCAGCCCTCTAATCATTTCTTTTTGCTCATCTCTGCAGTCTTTCCAGAATTTCAATATCTTTTTCATATTGTGTTGATGACAAGAACTGGATGCAGTATTCTAAATATGGTCTTACTAAGGCTTTGTAAAGTGATATTAGAACTTCATGTGATCTTGATTGTGTCCTTCTGTTAATGCAGCCCAGGATTGCATTGGCATTTTTGTCAGTTACCACAAAGTGTTGGCTCATATTTAAGTGATTGTCCACTAGGACTCCAAGATCCTTCTCACAGTTACTGTCATTAAGCCAAGTTTCACATACTCTGTAACCTATACTATTGGTTTTTCTTGCCTCGGTGGAAAACCTTACTTTTATCTATGCTAAATTATATGTTGTTAGGTAGGGCCCATGTTCAATTTGCCAAGATCTTTTTGGATCTTGAGCTTGTCTTCTGGGGTGTTGCCTATACCTGCCAGATTCGTTTTGCCTGCAAGTTTGATGATTTGAAGAGGTTGAATTATTCAGAGTTCCTCAGAATAAGAGCAAGAAAAACAATGAATAAAGGCTCATATTCTAATATTTTTTCTATGTTTCTACAGCTTCATAGGTTCCTGAGGAACTTCCAACATCACAATATTTCCAGAGATGGGATTTCTTTTGATGAAAATGGAGTTCCTTTTGGTGACTTTGATATCATGCACTGGACAACAGTTTTGAACAAATCAGATGCGGGGGTGAAAATTGGGAGTGTAGAAAGACAAGCCTCTTCAGAAGTCAAGATTTCTGTCAATCAAAGTGCCATCCAATGGCCAACTTTATTTAACAAAGTAGTTGAGGCTGCTTGGATTTTGCTCTTTTATTTATCTCCATATGTGTAAATTTTCTGCTCAGACATAATTCTTATTGACGCCAATTGAGATAACTTCCAACTAAGAGAATTTAAAGCTTCATTAATTTTTTAGATATCTTTTTACTTTACAGGTCTTACAATAATCTATGACACACTGGAACCTGCTGCATTGTATGGTGGAATTTGCAATCTATATTATTAAACTTGAATATGTTGCCATAATTTATAGTACATCAAATTATTTTGTTTTCAGTAACAGAAAATCCAGAATGTCTATAGAGATTCTCAGTCATCCAGGTCACAATTGTGCCAAAGGTGTTATTTCAGAAGGCACCTGGACTTTGTTTTCCCTTGAAGATGTTTCACTTCTCATCCAAGAAGCTTCTTCAGTTCTGACTGAATGGTGGAGGATGGAAGGATTTGGAACTGCTGAAAAGACTATGTTGTAAACAGGATATAGATTCAGCAATTGCAGGAAGGTTCCACACCCATTTGCACTATTCACATGATCCTGAGGGCACAGATAAATTCCAAGGGGCCCCAACAACTTTCAGAAAGACTGCTAACAACCAGATGACTGCAAGGAATATAAATCCATCCATACCCCACCATTCAGTCAGAACTGAAGAAGCTTCTGGAATGAGAAGTGAAATGTCTTCAAGGGAAAACAAAGATCAGTTGTCTTTTGAAAAAGCACCTTTGGGAGAAAATCCAGAATAGGAAGGGTTAAGCCCACTGAATTGCATAAGAGGAAGATAGCATTAAGAATGTAGCTAGGGAAATGAGGCCAGCTAAAAAAGTCATTTACATATGATGGTACAATGATCAGTTGTAGGACAGAAAGATAGGGATTCTAGAGAAAGCTAGATTTATCTGAGAAAGCTAAGATGGAAAAAAATATATACAAGTTATTGCATTTTCATACATGCCCTAAGGAGAAACACCTTTTGCAATGGAACTTCATTCCTTTGGAAAGAAGAATAAAGGAACCAGTCTGTTTTGGGTCCTTCAGTAGAGATTTATAGAGGAAAGAGAATGACCCTTCATTTGACCCTTGCAAGTAGGGTAATTAAAGTTCATGCCACTACTTCCTGACTGATTTTGCTCAATGTGTTCCTGAGCTTCTGGAAGCCAGTTGATTTCAGTAAACCCTTCTAATGCATACTAATCTTTCAGTTTATGTTTAAAAGAAAAGGTTCCCCTCGCACAAATGAGCTAGTCATTTTTGGCTCTAGAGGGTGGTGCTCATCTCCTTTAAAAAGCCGAAGAGCCAGCACTGTCCAAAGACATCTCCATGGTCATGTGGCTGGCATGACTAAATGCCGAAGGCACATGGAACGCTGTTACTTTCTCACCAAGTGGTCCCTATTTCTGTACTTGCATTTTTATATGCTTTCGAAGTGCTAGGTTGGCAGAAGCTAGGCAAGTAATGTTGAAATCATTCCATTACGTGGTGCTAGGGATTCAAGTCGCCCAACTGCCAATCTTTCTGATCGACAAGCTCAGCGTCTTAGCCACTGAGCCACCACATCCCTTTATATATTGCCACTAATTCACATACTTCCCTGATTAATCTTTTGGCTTATGTTTAGACAGTGCCTTATTCAAGATGTACAGAAAATTGCCCCCCAGGTTATGCCAAGCGTGTGAGAGAGGGAGCCCCAGTTTGCTGCTATGACTGTTCTCTGTGTATGGAAGGAACATTCTCTGGGCAAGAAGGTACAGTAGGTGGCTTCAAAAACAACAAAAAAATCAGGATACAATCAAAATTCTCTATTGCTTTTTTGGGGTATTTGATCAAGAAGCAAGAAAAAACATTACACACTGTGAAGGCATCCACAAACATTTCAAAGATTGGGCACTATAACCGAATTTTGTATGATGATGCGAGCATTAAAATAATCTATTGAGGTGTTACTTTCTTCCTTTGTTTTGGGAAACAGGACAAGTTTTGAGAGCTGATAATCACATTCATCTTCAGCCTTTAAAATGGCTGTTGGTTATTCTAACTAATGTTGTGTCATATCCCTGGATAGAAATATTATATTATTCCTTGAAAATGAAATAATTGATTTCTCATGAGGTTTTCATGCTCCTACAGCAGCAGAAAGAGATACACCCTAACCATTTTTTTTTCAGATGCAGCCCATTGTGAAAAGTGTCCAGATGACCAGTATTCCAATAAGAAGCGGGATCAGTGTGTCCCCAAAAGTATAAGCTTCTTATCCTATGAAGAATCGTTGGGACTCATCCTGGCTTTCTTTGCCATTGCTTTGTCCCTAACCACTGCCTTTATTCTGGGAATCTTCATTAAATACCGAGACACTCCCATAGTCAAAGCCAACAACCGTGAACTCACCTACATCCTCCTGGTTTCACTCCTCTTTGCTTTCTTAACCTCCTTTCTATTCATCGGTCGTCCCCTGAAAATGACCTGTCTCCTTCGACAAACCATTTTCAGCATTGTTTTCTCTGTTGCCGTATCTTCTTTGCTGGCCAAGACTGTGATGGTGGTGGTGGCCTTCCTGGCTACAAAACCAGGAAGCAGCATGAGGAAATGGCTGGGGAAAAGTCTGGCCCACTCGATTGTTTTATCCTGCTCTGGTATTCAAGTAGGCATCTGTATGATATGGCTGGGAATCTTCCCCCTGTTCCCAGATTCTGACTTTCATTCCCAGCCAGAACACATCCTGCTGCAGTGCAATGAAGGTTCAGCGGCCATGTTCTACACTGCCCTTGGCTACATGGGTTTTCTGGCTGCCATCTGTTTCTTGGTGGCATTTCTGGCTCGAAATCTGCCAGGGACCTTCAATGAAGCCAAACTGATCACCTTCAGCATGTTGGTTTTTTGTAGTGTTTGGATCTCCTTTGTCCCCACCTACCTGAGCACCAAAGGGAAGTACATGGTAGCCGTGCAGATCTTCTCCATCCTGGCCTCCAGCCTGGGTTTACTGGGCTGCATTTTTATCCCCAAATGCTACATTATTACACTGAGACCTGACATGAACACCAAGGAACAGCTGATGATGAAAACTCATTAAGTCTCTTTGTGTTGGTGTTTATTTTTGTTCAGTATACATGCAGTATAAAATCACATACTTTGAAGTAATGTTTTATGTGATGTCGCTTATCTTTCTTCATTCCAAGTGAATTTTGAATTATAATAATTGAGTAGTAAAGTTGCTAAAACAACTCAAACTATTTGAATTAATCATATCTTTCAATTGTCACAATCTGAATTCATGTTAAGTCATAACTATGATCAATGACATTAATAAAATTTCTGAAACCAGGCCAGATAAACATGATTTTAGACTAAATTAAAGACTATGGCTAATAATGGGTTTTTTTGTTGCTATATAGGTTGGTGTTATGTTTTATTTTCCGGGATGATGTTCTGACTATTAAAAAAACAGTTAATTTCAAATATATATTTGATTGGTCTCTTCTGGCTGGATAATGTAAGATCACTCATAGATAGATAAATGAGTTAGATAGATGAGAGAGGCTGAGAAAGAGAAAAACAGAGCGACAGCTATCATTCTATATATTAAAAATAGATAAAATATCAACATGAATATTGGAGCAACTTTAACCCTTTTCTCTGAATAAATTAAGGAGACTAATTGTTATTCTTGACAGTCTTCAATGAAAAGAAAAATATGTACAACTCTGAATGATTTTGTAGGTAAAATCATTTAGACACCTGATGTGACAATGAAGGTGTGCTTATGAGTATTAAATTTGGTTCCTGTTTTTTTAGCCATGTCCATATCCATTTCCATATACATATAGTGTGTGTATGTCTAGGTGTGTCTATGTGTCCTGCCAACTTAGCTATTCAAAAGCATGTAACTGCAAGTAGATAAATAGGTGCCAGTTCAGTGGGAAAGGAACAATGTTCCGTGCATCTACAGTGTATAGTCATGCTAGCCACTTGACCATGGAAGCATGTTCAGATAGAGCTGGCTCTTCATTTGTGAATCAAAGGTGAGCACCACCCCTTGTCTTGGTCTCTCAATGCCACTACTTCTGCCTTCTGCACTATCTCTCTTTCACTCGGAAAGCATTGGAAAAGCAAAGCCCTCCCAAATGCAATTTCTCTGTATTTTTATTCACATACTGACCAGTTTCACTCATTATGATGAATCAGGATTCTAGATTGTCCAAATTTTGATTTCTGTCATTGTAGTGTCAAACCTTCCCTAGACATTTCTAGGTTATCTGCAAAGGTGAGAAATATTTCCTCCCTCCAATCCTTTACCAAATCAAAGTGTCCAGAGCCCAGCAATCAACAGAAATGAACTCAATAAGAATGAACCCATATACCCAACCCCCAAAAAGAAAGAAATAGCAAAGGAATTCTTTACCAAACTATACAAACAAGAGGAAATACCAGGAAAATTCATTGATCAACAGTTGAATGAAAAGAATCTACCAGAAAGTTTGGATGAAGAGAAATAATACCTGAACAATAAAATTACTATAGATTTTTTTTTAATTACATTTATATGCCGCCCTTCTCCGGAGACTCAGGGCGGATTACAATTTTTGGGATACAACCCAGTGTGCTCAGCAATAGCCTTCATTCCATTGTATATGCCTTCTTATTACCAAGCGGCATTTTTACAAGGTCAGCTAATTGCCCACAACAATCTTGGGTCCTCAATTTACCTACCCCAAGAGGATGGAAGGCTGAGTCAACCTTGAGCCTGGTGGGATTCGAGCCTACAGCAGTTGTAGGCAGCTGGAACTTAAGTGCAGGCAATTAACAGCCTGAGCCACCAAGGCCCTAACCTAGATGCGGTTAGAAAGGCAATTGGAATACAAAAAGTAAATAAGACCCCTGGACTAGATGGAATTCCTTCAGAATTCTATAAGGAATTCCAAGAAATATTAGAGGAGATATTGGTTAATCTGTACAATGAGGCATTGGAGAGTGCTAGGGTGCCCAAAACATGGATGGAAGCATACATCACACTCATACACAAAGAACAATCAGACCCCCCAAAAATACAAAATTACAGGCCAATATCTCTATTAAATGTTGATTATAAAATAATGGCTTCAATTTTTTTTAATTACATTTATATGCCGCCCTTCTCCGAAGACTCAGGGCGGCTTACAATTTTTGGGATACAACCCAGTGTGCTCAGCAATAGCCTTCATTCCATTGTATATGCCTGCTTATTACTAAGCGGCATTTTTACAAAGTCAGCTTATTGCCCCCAACAATCTTGGGTCCTCAATTTACCTACCCTGAGAGGATGGAAGGCTGAGTCAACCTTGAGCCTGGTGGGATTTGAGCCTACAGTAATTGTAGACAGCTGAATCTTAAGAGCAGGCATTTACAGCCTGAGCCACCAAGCTCAATTTTGGCGGAAAGATTTAAAAGGGTATTAAATAGAATACTTCATACAGATCAGAATGGCTTCCTGCCCCATAGACAGATAAAAACAAACACAAGAACAATCATGGACATATTAGAATACTATGAGGTACATACAACCAGACCGGTGGCAGTGATCTTTGTAGACGCCCAGAAAGCATTTGATAATTTGAATTGGAATTTTCTTATAAAACAATTAACAGGTATGAAATTTGGCAAAAAATTTATAGGATTTATTAAAACAATATACAAGACCCAAACTGCAAAGATATTAATAAATGGGGAAAGGACAGATGATGTAATGATAAATAAAAGAGTTAGATATGGATGTCCCTTAGCTCCACTACTGTATATACTGGCAGAAGAAATTCTTGTAACACAAATTAGGCAAAATCAGGAAATTAGAGGACTAAAAGTTAAAAAAGAGGAGTATAAGCTTCAGGCTTTTGCCGATGACATGGTATTTATAATGGAAGAACCTGTACAGACTACCCTCAAATTACTACAAGAAATAGAGGAATATGGAAGGGTCACAGGGTTAACAATTAATAAAGAAAAGACAAAAATATTGACAAAAAATTGCACAAAGGAACTTAAGGAAGAATTAATAAACACTTCAGGTATCCAAATAGTTAACAAAATAAAATATTTAGGGATTTGGTTAACAGCTAGCCTTCCAGATTTTGAACTTTATTACGAGGCGGCTATAGCAAATTGGCTTAGGGATTGAGCTAAATTAGAAAATAGAAGATTATTAATATTAGAGGGTTTTGACCTCCAACTTGGCTGGCACGCTTTTATGTGGGATGAAAAATTTGAACAGCATTCATATTTTAGAAGGCATCATTTAAGGAATGCACTATCTATTGTTTGGGAAAAGATAAAAAGGAATCACTATTTAAAGGTCCCACTGTGGCTATCCACCCTAGAAGCAGTTACACACCCAAACATAATGGATTATGATAATATACTTAGATACAAAGATTTATTGCATGAGACAGGAGAGTTTAAGAATAGAAATCAAATAAAATTACAAGGAAAAGAGATATCATGGTGGCCCTTTTTACAAATTCAAACTCATTACAAAAAAGACAGACAACAATTTGGCTTCAATACGACTTTACAAGAATTTGATAAAATATGGTTAGGAGAAGGAAAGAAAGTAATTAGCAAAATATATAGATACTTCTTGGACTACAAACTAAAAGAAGAGACGGTTACAGATTCTATGATAAGATGGGCTAAAAATGTGGCCCATACTATCGAACTAGATAAATGGGAACATATTTGGCATACAGATTAGGTTGACTCAGCCTTCCATCCTCTCGGGGTAGGTAAAGTGAGGACCCAAGATTGTTGGGGGCAATAAGCTGACTTTGTAAAAATGCCGCTTAGTAATAAGCAGGCATATACAATGGAATGAAGGCTATTGCTGAGCACATTGGGTTGTATCCCCCAAAAAAACTGTAAGCCACCCTGAGTCTCCGGAGAAGGGCGGGATATAAATATGAATTTAAAAAAATGAATTATAAATTGACTTTATTTGTAGCCTATAAAGAAAATGTATATAAAATGACCCATCATTGGCACCTACCCCTGGCCAGACTGGCGAAGATGTATACTAATTTACCACCTAACTTTTGGAAGTGCAACTACTCACAAGGAACGTATTTTCATATGTGGTAGACATGCCCATTGGCCCAGAAGTATTGGAGGAACATAAAGAATTGGATACTAAATATGACAAAGCAAAATTTAAAATTAGAACCTGAAATGTTTCTGTATGTATGAAATGTATGATCAACTCAAAGATGGAAAAAAATTACTACTTAATTTTGCATATTATAACTGCGGCTACGATAACCTACACACAAAATTGGAAATTGACGTCTATCCCTTCAGATGACATGGTAATTAAAAAAATTCATGAATGTGCTGAAATGGACAATTTAACTAAGATACTAAAAAATAAACAAGATAGTGAATACTATGAAATATGGAATATATGATATAACTGGATAAAGGAAATGTAATTTATGACATTTTGATGAGATAAGGAAGAGTTAGAAGACGTGTAACTGATGGTAAATGAGATAAAGAAACTAAAACATTAAAAGAACGAAGAAGTTATCTTAATAAGGTAGATCACGTTAAGGTATAGGACGAAGATTTTAACCATTGCTCAAATAGGTTGTAAAATGTGTGTGTGTGTATGTGTGTGTGTGTGTGTGTGTGTGTGTTGGTTTGTTCGTGTGTATTTTAAATTTCTGTTAAATAAATAATTTTAATAAAAATATTAATTAAAAAAGAGAATGAAATGGTATATGGTTTCCTGCCTAACCAGAAGACCTCCAAGGTCCCTTCAAACTCTATTATTCTATTCTATTCTATTCTATTCTATTCTATTCTATTCTATTCTAACTCTGCCATGCATGCTCATGCACCTCCCACTGGCCAGTTGGTCTTCGGGTGTCTGCAGTGCATGTGTGTGGGCATGGGGCGCATGCATAGGGATGCACATTCATGTGCGGGGACACACGCACATTGCATTTGGGGAATGCACAAATGTGCTTTGGGCACTTGGAGCCAAAAAGGTTAGCCATCGGTAATATAGCATCACGGTAATATAGCATTGGCCATGGGCTCAGCTCTGTTTAGCCCTTCACCTTCAGCCATTGTTGGTATTGTACTAATACAGCATCATCTCTTGGTTCCCTATTAAATTTCCTATGTAAGAGACAGCAAATATCGTCACATCATGAAGAAGTCAGTAACAAGCTGTTTTTCAGATTAATGCACCAGGGAATTTTGACTAGATCTTCTTTGTAACCATGAAGACTGATAGTATTCCAAATTTTGAAAGATACAAGACATTTAACAGGGGCCTCCGATATGTTGCTCAATATATCATGATCTGGAATTAACTGTTCTGGAGTATCTAACCTTCATTGAGAAAGATGGCCTCATCCACATCAGACAGAAAAAGAAAGAAGTATATTGGCCCATTGCCTAGCTTAAGAACATCCAACTGTTTCCCTACATTTTAAGCTTTAGAATCTTAAGAATAAGTTTGCAGATTAAAAAGCAATGAAACTTCCCTGAATTGTTCCTTTCTTGATTCTCAAATTAGGATTATTCTCCTGAGTCAAATGAAACTCTTTTCTGCAACTGCCCACTTTTGTGGCAATGTTCATTCCCAATTCCCCTTCTCATTTTTAAAATCATGATTATTTATTCTCCATTGGGATTTCCACCACCACAATTAGTTGCCAATCAATGTGCCAACCAATGGGATAGACAGCACCTGATAATCTGATTTGTAACAGCCTCCTTCAGTGATAAGGGCAGAAGTTGGGGTAAAGCTGGAAAAATACTGTAGAAGTCTAAAATTTGGAAGATAAAACTTCCAAATCTAGTGGCAAACTGGACCTTCCTCACTGTCATTGTTCTGTCTTCTGTTATCTCTGAAATTTAACTCTGCCGAAGAAAGAACTATAGGAAGGATCTCTTGCAGGATATGTCCAATGTTGCTGCTGCTGCATGTACAGCTTTTTCTGCTTCAGCTTCTGTCTCAAATTCCCTGTGCCAGTATGCTGATGAAATGTCCATTTGAAGTGATAATAGAAGAAAAGGAATGGTTCCATTACTACAAAGCAGGAGACTACTGGATTACTGGAATAATGTTTGGAGTCGCAGGTCTATTGTACCAATTTTCGTTCTCCAAGCCTCCAACCCACCAACTGAAAAGTTAATTGTCAGCACATCCAGGATTCTGGTGCTTGATTTTACCTGCTTCAATGTTTTTTCTGGGAATGATTTCTTTCTCCTATTCCTCACCTTGAGAAAGGTGAGTCATTGTTGCTCATCCCAATTTGCTTTAGAGCAAAAGCTCCAGGGGGACATGATGATTTTGTAAAACCAGAGTTTGCAAAGTTCCTTTTAAGTTCTTCAACAACATTGGACAACACTTGGGCACTGCCAACACTGTTCCACAATAACTCTTGCCTGGATGTATTCTGCCTCCTTTCAAAGTGATTATCTTGGGACAGTGGAGTCAGCAACTTATTTATTCATATTTTATTTTATTTATTTATTAACAATAGTTAAACAGTAATAAAGTGATTGAATGAATACCTTAGAACAGAGTGATATCTCTTTTATTTTATCCTGACTGTTTCTTCCCCTTCCTTACATTTACTCTATAATTCCTACCACTCTCTCCATTCTTTCTTTCCAACCTTTAACACTTTTGTGGCTTCCCTGTTCCTTTTGGTTTAAATAAAAGGGATACCTTTTAAAAACCAAATTTAAAGAGGTGAGAGACTTTATGTGATAAGTTAATGTTGAGTCACAGAGCAATCACATTAACTGTAGTTAACTGTAGAACAGAGGACAATAACTCTAAAGCCATGAATATTCTGCAGCAAATCTCTTCAGATAGGAAATACCTCTTGCTAATCCAGCACTTGAATCCAGCTGTTAGTCATCTCCAGATGTATAATAGGAAGAAATGATATAATATAATCACAACATACACCATATACACTTGGTAAAGATAAAGGTTCCTCTCGTACATATGTGCTAATCCTTTCTGGCTCTAGGGGGCATTGTTCATGTCCGTTACAAAGCTGAATAGCCAGCACTGTCCAAAGATGTCTTTGTGGTCATGTGGCCAGCATGACTAAATGCTGAAGTCGCACGGATCTGTGCATTCGATTAGGAAATACATTGGGCAAATCAGGGAGGGATCCACAGATCCGTTATGAGGTGCTAGGGATTCGAACCGCCAAACTAGGAACCTTTCTGATAGAGAAGCTCAATGTCTTATCCACTGAGCCACCGCATCCCTATAAACTTGGTAGCATCCCTTATTAAAATTCTGAAGGAGTGGGAAGATACAGATCTCCCCAAGCATTGGGGTAGGAATGGGGGTTGCGAACTGTGAGCATATCTAGTCTGGTGCCTGGGGGTAATTTTAATTACATTTAATGGTTTGTTGTGAATTGATATGAGTGATATATTAGCTTTGCAAATAGGTAACTCAATAAAATAAACGCTTTGGTTTTGCAAAAGTTTATTATAAGTAGATGGAAGCAGTTACAATAGTAAGAAACCTTCACAATTTCTTTTTGAGTAAAAAGTTACTATTACTATTGTAACTGTTTTCCTTACCTGGCTACTGAACTACAAGAATAATTGGTTGATGGAGTTGATGTTTGCTGATTGGTTGGCTTTTTCATAAGAGCCTGTGTGGCTGAGGTAGTGGCTGTGTGTCCTTCAGCCTTTTGTGTTGTAGCTACCTGGGTAGTGGGCTGTGTGATGACCTTCTGAGTTTTATTGTTGTGACATCCTGGGTCTTGTGCTGTAATCTCCTGGGTCATTGTCTGTGTTGCAACCTCCTGATGTTTTGTGTTGTAATCTCCTGAGTTCCATGATGTAGTATCCTGGGTGGAAGGCTGTGATGTGACATTCCGGGCCTTGGTTTGGCTCCGAGTTTGAGGTCTGGCTATGTGTTTATAGCATGTGTCAGTTTGCTTAGTTTGGGGGTCAGAGCGGGGTGTAGCAACTGGAGTTGCAGCCATGGTCTGGTTTCTGGATGGTGGTTGCCTTTCGTCTGTGGGGTGGGCTTGGGTTTGAGTCTGGTGAGGGAGATTGGTGATGGCATCATGTGTTATTTTGGGTCCGGTGTTGGTTTTCGTGGGTGGGACTCGTTTGTTGATTAGGGCTAGTTTCCAGATGTCTGGTAGGCGGGAAGTATCATCCCGTTTATTCATGTTATGGGGGTGTTTCCCTATTTTGATGGCTTCCCTAATTATTCTCTTGTTGAAGTGTTCAGTGTTGGAGATAACCAATCAAGAAGCAACAACACAGCCAGCAACACAGCCAACCAATCAGCAAACATCAACTCCATCAACCAATCAAGAAGCGACAACACAGCCAACAACACAGACAACCAACCCACTTACAACAGAGCCAGCACACCACACCTCCCCTCCAGTATTTATAGAGAGAAGGCAGCTCAGATCACGCTTTGCTGGCACAAGCACAAAGCCTAAGACACCAGCTTGAAGATGGCGAGTGGGATCTCGTCGAAACATCGCCAAGGTACTCTCAATCTTACACGGGACAAGACCCGAATACAACAAGACCTACATACCTTTACCCGTGAAAATCTATGAAAACAAATATATATATATATATATAAACCTCTAAACACAGACCCCACCACCTATCTGGAGAAAACCACCAAATCCAAAATAAAAGCCTCTCCCATCAGTGAAGAGATCCAACAAAGAATCATCCCCAGAGAAAAATCATCTAGATGCCCTAAGATCTATGGCCTCCCCAAGATACACAAAGAAGGAACACCACTCAGACCCATAGTCAGCTCCATAGGCTCACCTCTACAGAACCTTGCCAAATTTCTCGCCAAACAACTCCAGCCCTACACAGAATCCATCACCTCACACGTACAAAACTCTTTCCACTTCATAGAAACAATAAAGAAACAAAACCTACAACCCAGCAACCTACTTGTGAGCTTCGATGTCATATCCCTCTTCACCCAAGTACCTATTAAAGAAGCCTTGACAGCTATCCAAAACAAATACAACCCCCCTAAGCACATCCTACCAACCATTGCCTTTCCAACACGTACTTCATCCACAATGGACAAAGATATAAACAGATAGAAGGAGCACCTATGGGATCACCCCTCTCACCCGTCATCACTAACCTATACATGGAACATTTTGAAACCAATGCTCTAGACAAATCCGAATACAAACCCAAACTCTGGCTTAGATATGTAGATGACACTTTCGTAATTTGGCCACACGGGAAAGAAAAACTGGACAACTTCCTCACACATCTCAACAGCCTACACCCCAAAATACAATTTACCATGGAAACAGAAACCAACAACCAACTTCCGTTCCTGGACGTCCTAATTTACAAAACCCAATGGCTCCCTAGGACACACCATCTACCAGAAAAAGACACACACTAACCGCTACTTAAATGCACAATCCCATCACCACCCTGCACAGATCAACTCCATAGCCAAGACCCTCATCTCCAGAACCAAACGCCTAGCTGACAAAGACCACTTGAGAACAGAATTACACACCCTCACTAACGTATTAATGTCCAATGGATTCCAAAGAAGCACAATCACCAACCTAATCCGAAGGGAGACTCCCCCCAAAAACCAAGACACAGAATAGGACAATGTCATCACCCTCCTCCCTTACATCAAAGGCACCACAGATAAAATCAGCAAAATTCTCCACAAACACAATATCAGGACAGCCTTTGGCACTGACCAAAAAATAGCCAACATCTTAAGAAACCCCAAAGACAAGATCCAGCTAGAAAACCAAGGAGTTTATAAAATACCATGCAAAATTTGCCCAGCCACATACATTGGACAAACCAACAGGAGAATAAATGCATGCATCGCAGAACACAAGAACGCAGTCAGAAAAGAAGAAAAACTTCCTCCCTTTTCCAGCACCTTAAAGCCACAGGACATGAAATTGATTTTGAGGGATCCAAACTTATCTCCAATACTGAACACTTCAACAAGAGAATAATTAGGGAAGCCATCGAAATAGAGAAACACCCCATAACATGAATAAACAGGATGATACTTCCGCCTACCAGACATCTGGAAACTAGCCCTAATCAACAAACGAGTCCCAGCTGAAAACCAACACCGGACCCAAAATAACACATGATGCCACCACCAATCTCCTTCACCAGACTCAAACCCAAGCCCACGCCACAGATGAAAGGCAACCACCATCCAGAAACCAGACCATGGCTGCAACACCAGCAGCTACACCCCCTCCGACCCCCAAACTAAGCAAACTGACACACGCTATAAACACATAGCCAGACCTCAAACTCGGAGCCAAACCAAGGCCCAGAATGTCACATCACAGCCTTCCACCCAGGATACTACATCACAGAACTCAGGAGATTACAACACAAAACATCAGGAGGTTGCAACACAGACAACGACCCAGGAGACTACAGCACCACACCCAGGATGTCACAACAATAGAACTCAGAAGGTCATCACACAGCCAATTACCCAGGTCGTTACAACACAAAAGGCTGAGAGACACACAGCCAGCACCTCAGCCACACAGGGTCTCAGGAAAAAGCCATCCAATCTGCATACATCAACTCTATCAACCAATCAAGAAGCAACAACACAGCCAACTCTGGAGTTTAAAAGGGAAAAACAGCCACGATCACGCACTTCTCCCAGAAGCGAAGCTGAAGACACCAGCCTGAAGATGACGGATGGGATTTCGTCGAAACGTTGCCAAGATATTATCAATCTTACACGGGACAAGACCCGAATACACCAAGTCCTATATATATATATATATATTTGTTTTCGTAGATTTTCACGGTTAAAGGTATGTAGGTCTTGGTGTATTCGGGTCTTGTCCTGTGTATGATTGAGAATACCTTGGCGACGTTTCGACGAGATCCCACTCATAGCCCAAAGTTATACTCCTCTAACTTCATCTTGATCAGGACTGATGGTAAAATTGTATTCTCCATCTTCTCCCATGACAAGTTTTCTCATATCTGCAAATGGTCTTGCCTCAGATGGGCTGTGATGGTGAAGCAGCAAAACATAGGACATAAAACTTAGAATAATAGAATTTGAGAGGATCTCACAGGTTCCCTAGTCCAACCTACTAATCGAGCAGGACACCCTATACCAGGGGACTTCAACTCCCAGAATTCCTCCTCCAGTCATGTTAGCTCAGGAATTCTGGGAGTTGAAGTCCACAAGTCTTAAACTTGCCAAGTTTGAAGACCCTTGGCCTATACCATTTCAGACAAATGGTTGCCCAGGTCTCTTTTTGAAAGCCTTCAGTGATGGAGCACTCACAACATCTGAAGGCAAGCTATTCCATTGGTTGATTGCTGTCACTGTGAAGAAATTCCTCTTTAGTTCTAGGTCCCCTGTCTCTTTAAGTTTCCAGCCATTGTTTCTTGTCTTGCCTATTGGCGCTTTGCGAAAGGTTTTGACCCCCCTCCAATATTAGAAAAGTGATCTCATGTCTCCCCACTCCTTCTTTTCCTTAGACTAGACATACCAAATTCCTGTAACTGTTCTTGGTATGTTTTATCCACCAGCCCTCTAATCATTTCTTGTTGCTCATTTCTGCAGTCTTTCCAGAGTTTCAATGTCTTTTTTATATTGTGTTGATGACCAGAACTGGATGCAGTATTGTAAATATGGTCTTACTAAGGCTTTGTAAAGCGATATTAGAACTTCATGTGATCTTGATTCTATCCTTCTGCTAATGCAGCCCAGGATTGCATTGGCAATTGCATTGGTGTTGCCTGAAAATTTGATGATTTCCCCTTCAATTCCCTCATATAGATTTTTTTTTTGAAGACATTGAAGATTGCCGGGCCTAAAATGGAAGCTTGGGATACCCCATTGCTTACTTCCCTCCATGTAGATAAGGTTCCCCAGAGGACTACATGTTGAATGTAATTTGTCAGCCAGTTACAAACCCACCTGATGGTGGTGTTCCCTACTCCATGTTTTCAAGAATCTGAGATCAATATTGAACAAAGAGCTGTAAATTCCTGGAGAATCACTGAAAGAAGTGTCCCATGAAATCTCTTTCAGACTGTAGTGATGTTTTCAAGAGGTTGAATTATTCAGAGTACCTCCAATCCAGAATAAGAGCAAGAAAAACATTGAATAAAGGCTCAAATTGTAAAAAAAAAAATCTATGTTCCTGCAGCTTCATAGGTTCCTGAAAAACTTCCAACATCACAATATTTCCAGAGATGGGATTTCTTTTGATGAAAATGGAGTTCCTGATGGTGACTTTGATATCATGCACTGGAAATCGGTTTTGAACAAATCAGATGCGGGGGTGAAAATTGGGAGTGTAGAAAGCCAAGCCTCCTTGGAAGTCAAGATTTCTGTCAATCAAAGTGCCATCCAATGGCCAACTTTATTTAACAAATAGTTGAGGCTGCTTGGATTTTTTTCTACTTATCTCCATATGTGTAAATTTTCTGCTCAGAAATAATTCTTATTGAGACCAACTGAGATAACTTCCAACTAAGAGAACTTTACGCCTCATTAATTTATTAGATATCATTTTACTTTAGAAGTGTTACAATAATCTTTCACACATTGGAACCTGCTGCATTGTATTGCGGTACTTGCAATCTACATTATTTAACTGCAATATGTTGCCATAATTTATAGTATATCAAATTATCTTGTTATCAGAAACAGAAAATCCAGAATGTCTATGGAGATTCTCAGTCATCCAGGTCACGGTTGTGCCAAAGGTGTTTTTTCAAGAGGCACCTGGACTTTGTTTTCCCTTGAAGATGTTTCACTTCTCATCCAAGAAGCTTCTTCAGTTCTGACTGAATGATGGAGGATGGAAGGATTTGGAACTACTGAAAAGACTGCATTGTCAACAGGATATAGATTCAGCAATTGCAGGAAGGTTCCACACCCATTTGCACTATTCACATGACCCTGAGGGCACAGATAAATTCCAAGGGGCCCCAACAACTTTCAGAAAGACTGCTAACAACCAGATGACTGCAAGGAATATAAATCCTTCCATATCCCACCATTCAGTTAGAACTGAAGAAGCTTCTGGAATGAGAAGTGAAACGTCTTCAAGGGAAAACAAAGATCAGTTGTCTTTTGAAAAAGCACCTTTGGGAGAAAATCCAGAATAGGAAGGGTTAAGCCCCCTGAATTGCATAAGAGGAAGATAGCATTAAAAATGTGGCAAGGGAAATGAAGGCAGCTAAAAAAAGTCATTTACATATGATGATACAATGACCAGTTGTAGGAGAGAAAGATACAGATTCTAGAGAAACTAGATTTTGGAGGTTTCCTCTGGAAGCTAAGATGGAGAAAAAATATATACAATTTATTGCATTCTCATACATGCACTAAGGAGAAACACCTTTTGCAATGGAACTTCTTTCCTTTCGAAAGAAGAATAAGGGAACGACTCTGTTTTGGGATCTAAAATGGAGATTGATAGAGGAAAGAGAATGACCCTTCATTTGCCCCTTGCAAGTAGAGTAATTGAAATTCATGCCACTACCTCTTGACTGATTTTGCTCAATGTGCTCCTGACTTTTGGAAGCCAGTTGATTTTCTTTAAAATTCGTACAAATCTTTCTGTTTATGTTTAAAGATAAAGGTTCCCCTTGCATGTATGTGCTAGTCCTTTCCAGCTCTAGGGGGTGGTGTTCATCTCCATTTCAAAGCTGAAGAGCCAGCACTTTCCAAAGACATCTGCATGGTCATGTGGCCAGCATGACTAAACACTGAGGCCTCGTGGAACGTTGTTACATTCCCACCAAAGTGGCCCCTATTTTTCTACTTTCATTTTTACATGCTTTTGAACTGCTTCATTGGCAGAAGCTTGGACAAGTAATGGGAGCTCACTCCATTACGTGGTGCTAGGGATTCAAACTGCCAAACTGACGATCTTTCTGATCGTCCCTTTATATATTGCCTCTAATTTATATATTGCCCTTATTAATCTTTCGCTTTATATTTAGATGGTGCTTTCTTCAAGGTGTACAGAAAGTTGCTCCGCAGGTTATGCCAAGCTGGTGAGAGAGGGAGCCCCAGTTTGCTGCTACAATTGTTCTCTGTGTATGGAAGGAACATTCTCTGGGCAAGAAGGTACAGTAGGTGGCTTCAAAAACAACAAAATATCAGGAGACAATCAAAATTCTCTATTGCTTTTTTGGGGTATCTTGGACATCTTGAAGGCATCCACAAACATTTCAAAGATTGGGCACTATCACCGAATTTTGTACGATGATGCGAGCATTAAAATAATCTATTGAGGTGTTACTTTCTTCCTTTGTTTTGGGAAACAGGACAAGTTTTGAGAGCTGATAATCACATTCATCTTCAGCCTTTTAAAAGCCTGTTGGTTATTTTAACTAATATTGTGTCATATGAATATCCCTGGGCAGAAATATTATATTATTCCTTGAAAATGAAGCAACTGATTTCTGATGAGGTTTTCATGCTCCTACAGCAGCAGAAAGAGATACACACTAGCCAATTTTTTTTCAGATGCAGCCCATTGTGAAAAGTGTCCAGATGACCAGTATTCCAATAAGAAATGGGATCAGTGTGTCCCCAAAAGTATAAGCTTCTTATCCTATGAAGAATCATTGGGACTCATTCTGGCTTTCTTTGCCATTGTTTTGTCCCTAACCACTGCCTTTATTCTGGGAATCTTCATTAAATACTGAGACACTCCCATAGTCAAAGCCAACAACCGTGAACTCACCTACGTTCTCCTGGTTTCACTCCTGTTTTCTTTCTTGACCTCCTTTCTATTCATTGGTCGCCCCATGAAAATGACCTGTCTCCTTCGACAAACCATTTTCAGAATTGTTTTCTCTGTCGCTGTGTCTTCTTTGCTTTCCAAGACTGTAATGGTGGTGGTGGTGGCCTTCCTGGTCACAAAGCCAGGAAGCAGCATGAGGAAATGGCTGGGTAAGAGTCTGGCCCACTCGATTGTTTTATCCTGCTCTGGTATTCAAGTAGGCATCTGTATGATATGGCTGGGAATCTTCCCCCCGTTCCCAGATTCTGACTTTCATTCCCAGCCAGAACACATCCTGCTGCAGTGCAACAAAGGTTCAGTGGCCATGTTCTACACTGCCCTTAGGTATATGGGTTTTCTGGCTGCCATCTGTTTCTTGGTGGCATTTCTGGCTAGAAATCTGCCAGGGACCTTGGTGGCTCAGGCTGTTAATTGCCTGCACTTAAGTTCCAGCTGCCTACAACTGCTGTAGGCTCGAATCCCACCAGGCTCAAGGTTGACTCAGCCTTCCATCCTCTCTGGGTAGGTAAATTGAGGACTCAAGATTGTTGGGGGCAATTAGCTGACCTTGTAAAAATGCCGCTTGGTAATAAGAAGGCATATACAATGGAATGAAGGCTATTGCTGAGCACACTGGGTTGCATCCCAAAAATTGTAAGCCACCCTGAGTCTCCGGGGAAGGGCGGCATATAAATGTAATTAAAAAAAATAATGAAGCCAAACTGATCACCTTCAGCATGTTGGTTTTTTGTAGTGTTTGGATCTCCTTTGTCCCCACCTACCTGAGCACCAAAGGGAATTACGTGGTAGCCGTGCAGATCTTCTCCATCCTGGCCTCCAGCCTGGGTTTACTGGGCTGCATTTTTATTCCCAAATGCTACATTATTACACTGAGACCTGACATGAACACCAAGGAACATCTGATGATGAAAACTCATTAAGTCTCCTTGTGTTGGTGTTTATTTTTTTGTTCAGTTTACATCCAGTATAAAATCACATACTTTGAAGTCAAGTTTTACATGTTGTTGCTTATCTTTCTTCATTCATCCATGTGAATTTTGAATTATAATAATTGAGTAGTAAAGTTACTAAAACAATTCAAACTATTTCAATTAATCATATCCTTCAATTGTCACAATCTGAATTCATGTTAAATCGTAACTATCATCAATGACATTAATCAAATTTCTGACACCATGCCAGATAATCTGTTACCAGAGATTTTCTGATATGGTTTTAGACTAAATTAAGGACCATGGCTAATGATGTTTGTTTTTGTTGTTGTAAAGGTTGGTGTTATGTTTTATTTTCTGGGATGATTTCCTGACTTTTTTTTAAAAACAGTTAATTTCAAATATATATTTGATCGGTCTCTTCTGGCTGGATTATGTAAGATCACTCAGAGATAGATAAAGGAGTTAGATAAAGGAGAGAGATTGAGAAAGAGAAAAGCAGAGAGACAGCTAACATTCTATATATTAAGAAAAGATAAATATCAATATGAACATTGGAGCAACATTAACCTTTTTCTATGAACAAATTAATGAGACTAATTGTTATTTTTAACATTCTTCAATCAAAAGAAAAATGTGTACAACTCTGAATGGTTTGAGGGGAAAATCATGTAGACACCTGATGTGACAATGAAGTTGTGCTTATGAGTATTAAAATTGGTTCCTGTTTTTTACCCATGTCCATATCCATTTCCATATACACATAGTGTGTCCGTGTCTGTGTGTGTCTGTGTGTCCTGCCAACTTACCAATTCAAAAGCATGTAAACTCAAGTAGAAAAATAGGTGCCAGTTCAGTGGGATAGGAACAATGTTCCATGCATCTACGGTGTATAGTCATGCCAGCCACTTGACCATGGAAGCATCTTCAGATAGAGCTGGCTCTTCATTTGTGAATCAAACATGAGCACCGCCCCTTGGGTTCGTTATGACTGACAGGGGAAATTTTTTACCTATATCTACCTAAAACTTTACCTATAAATATATAAATTTGTTTTTGTGCATGTGTCTTTTCTTTGTCTTTTTGTCAGTCAGTTTTTCAGTGTACTGCAGATTAGGAAAGCTATGTCATATAAGTCAGTACTATTATCTAACCTTGTCTTGGTAATGAGGTCTCTGAATGCCATTACTTCTGCCTGATACACTATCTCTCTTTCATTCAAAAGCATTGGAAAAGCAACGCCCTCCCAAATGCAATTGCAATGTATTTTTATTCACATACTGACCAGTTTCACTCATTAGGCTAAGTCAGGATTCTAGATTGTCTGAATTTTAATTTCTGTCATTGTAGTGTTGAAACTACCCTAGCCTCTTCTAGGTTGTCTCCAAAGGTGATAAACATTTCCTCCCTCCAATCCTTTACCAAATCAAAATGTCCAGAGCCCAGCACTCAACAGGAATGAACTCAACAAGAATGAAATGGAATAGGGTTTCCTGCCTAAGCTGAGGGTTGGGCTAGAAGACCTCCAAGGTCCCTTCAAACTCTGCTATTCTATTCTATTCTATTCTATTCTATTCTATTCTATTCTGTTCTGTTCTGTTCTGTTCTGTTCTGTTCTATTCTGTTCTGTTCTAATTTACATGCTCACAGAGCCCTCTCTGTGGGCACATGAGCCATTGCCCTAGCTCAGCTCTACATGCATGCGCACGCACCTCCCACTGGCCAGCTGGTCTTTGGGTGTCTGCTGCGCATGCGTGCAGTGCATGGGGCGCATGCATGGGGATGCACGTGTATGTGCATTGACACATGCACATTGCATTTGGGGAATGCATGCACACGCTTTGGGCACTTGGTGCCAAAAAGGTTACCCATCACTGTCATATAGCATTGGCCATGGTCTCAGCTCATGTTGTTTAGCCCTTCACCTTCAGCCATTGTTGGTATTGTACTGATATAGCATCATCTCTTGGTTTCCTATTAGATTACCTATGTAAGAAACAAGAAATATCACCACATCATGAAGAAGTCAGTAACAAGCTGTTTTTCAGATTAATGCACCAGGAAATTTTGACTAGATCTTCTTTGTAACCATGAAGACTGATAGTCTTCCAAATTTTGAAAGATAGAAGACATTTAACCTGGGCCTCCAATACATTGCTGAATATATCATGATCTGGAATTAACCATTCTGGAGTATTTAACCTACATTGAGAAAGATGGCCTCATCCACATCAGACAGAATAAGAAGGAAGTATAATGGCCCATTGCCTAGTTCAAGAACATTGAACTGTTTCCCTACATTTTAAGCTTTAGAATCTTAAGGATAAGTTTGCAGAGTAAAAAACAAT
>CM019149.1:29398952-29439283 GCA_009733165.1 Naja naja
AAATTCCTAGGTGAGAGATTATTGTAGGTTTTCTATCTTATCTCTCTGAGGAGAAAGGGACATTGAGACTCCAACTGTATAGACAGTTGTAAAACTAAAGGACTTGAGGACCTTAAAGGAAGAGATGACACTGAATTGTTTATTCTGAATATTTATTTGTTAGTCTGCTTGTTACAATAAATAAGTCTTTGATTTGAAACCATCTGGGCTCAATCTTCTTTTAAATAATTTTAGTTATAGACAAAGGGTTTATGGTCCATCACATTAATTAGTCACAGGATTAATTAATAAGTTAATATTTCCTCAACATATACCATTATTAAAGAGATTAAACATGAAACTCAATAATCTAATTTTAAAATAACACTATTCAAATTAAAATTCCAGGCATTTATAAGGTTTCTCTGCTCTGTGGGTCTTTCAATGGGAAGCAAGGCTGCTACAGGTGCTGAAGGCCTTTCCACATTCAACACATTTATATGGCTTCTCCCCTATGTGAGTCCTTTTGTGGGAAGCAAGGACGCTGATCCACTTGAAGTGCTTCCCACATTCCAGGCACTTTATCAGAAATGGTGTAGCGTTTCCTGCGTAAGCAGGGGTTGGACAAGACCTCCCAGGGTCCCTTCTGTTATTCTATTCTAATTGCAAATAAGGTTTCTCCTCTGTGTGGATCCTTTGATGGAACGAAAGGGAGCTGCCATTGCTAAAACATTTGCCACACTCAGTGCACTCATGCGGCTTCTCCCCCGTGTGGCTCTTTTTGTGGGTTGAAACCCTCACAGCTTCAATCTCAAATTGTCTACTGTGGACCTCACCCCATTCCTAAAGGTGCATAGATATTCTGTTCATAACAAAAAATTCTTTATTGGCCAAGTTATTATTATTATTATTAATTATTATTATTATTAAGTGTGATTGGACACACAAAGAATTTGTCTTGGTGCATAAGCTCTCAGTGTACATAAAAGAAAAGATACATTCATCAAGAGTCAAGAATCATGAGGTACAACACTTAATAATAGTCATAGGGTACAATAAGCAATCAAATCATACTAGGAAACAAGCACAATAAGCACAACAGCGTGCCTACCGTCCCTGTCTTACTGTCCCCATTTATCTATATTAACTTCCTTTGTTCTTGCTTATGTTCATACTTATACTTGTTATCTTGTACATATTTGACAAACAAATGAAATAAAAAAATAAAATAAAATAAAGAGGAACTCCTAGAACAGGACTGTTTACTAAACTCCGGACATTCGTAGGGTTTTTCCCATGTGGGTCTTTTTATGGCAAGCAAAGAGACAGCTGCCGCTTAAGCCCTTTCCGCACACTATGTCTGGGGTGACACCATACCTGTCTTTTGGTAATTCTTATTCTTGTGGTCATCTGCTGTTTTGGAGACAAAGGTGGAAAAGACAAGAAAAAAAATAGAAGTTTAAGACACAAAATGTATGAGTCATAGAAGGGAAATATATTGGCTACATCTCTTGTTTACTTAAAAACTGATAAAATTTCAGCCTTCAAGAATAGAATGGAATAGAATTCTTTACTGGCCAAGTGTGATTGGACACACAAGGAATTTGTCTTGGTGCAAATGCTCTTGATGCACATAAAAGAAAAGATACAATCATCAAGAATAATAAGGTACAACACTTAATAATAGTCATAGGGTACAACAAGCAATCAAATCATATTAAGAACAGTCAATATAAACCGTAAGGATACAAGAGACAAAGTTACAGTCATACAGTCACAAGTGGGAGGGGATGGGTGATAAGGAGTGATGAGAAGATTAATAGTAATAGTAGTGCAGACTTTGTAAATAGCTGGACAGCGTTGAGGGAATTATTCAAGGTTCAAAAGCGGGAACTACTGGTAGCAGTTTAATTCAGTTTAGCTACATTAAAAGCGAAACAAATTGGTAAATGTCTATGTTCTCAGTCATCCAGGTCATGGTTGTCCTCAAAGGTGCTTTTTCCAGTTGCCTCTTGAAAAAGCACCTCTGGGGAACAAACGCGTTGGTATTTTTCTGGGGTAGTGATGCAGGGCGTTTGAGCTCAAAATAGCATTCGATAGTTGCAAATAGTTAATAGGAGATTGCCAATTTGTTACAGTAATAACAGTCTTCCCTGATATTAAAAAATCAAAGATCACACATTGAGATTTAAAACTTAAAAGAGTTTGGAAAATATAAAAATTATTTCTGGCCCCATAGTTTCTTGTCTACTCTCCTCCCATTCTATGAACATTCACACTGTCAACACAGGAACTTTTAGATTCAGGGACATTAAAAACATCTGTTCTGTGTGGCTGAGATACAGACTCTTAAATCTTTGTTGCCACCTACTGGCTATAGGCAATCAAGGGATCCATCTGCATAGCTTGATTAATTAAAAGTGGCAGGAAAGAATAAACAATGTAGTGCGTGCCTGAATCAAATCCACAAAAGTTAGTTTCGCTGCAAATGCCAAAGTAGTTCAGGGAGGTTTCCCTCCCCCCCTCACAGTTCGAAGGACGCTATTAGCTGATCTTACTATGAAGCTTGCAAGTATTTAACAAAATGAAATTCAATGTACAGAAAAGTAAAGTCCTACACTTAGGCAAGAAAAACCAAAAGTGCACATATAGACTGGGTGAAACCAGGCTTAATAGCAGTAACTGTGAGAGGGATCTTGGAGTCTTAGTAGACAACCAATTAAATATGAGCAAGCAGTGTGCAGAAGCAGCCAAAAAAGCTAATGCAATCCTAAGTTGCATTAACAGAGGGATACAATCAAGATCAAGTGAGGTACTAATACCACTCTACAAAGCCTTAGTAAGACCACACCTAGAGTACTGCATCCAGTTTTGGTCACCACATTATAAAAAAGATGTTGAGACTCTAGAAAAAATGCAGAGAAGAGCAACCAGGATGATTAGGGGACTGGAGACTAAAACATGATGAACGGTTACAGGAGCTGGGCCTGGCTAGTCTAGTGAAGAGAAGGACATGATAGCAGTCTTCCAATATTTGAGTGGCTGCCACAGAGAGGAAGGAGGTCAAGCTATTTTCCAAAGCACCTGAAGGCCAGACAATAATGGATGGAAACTGAACAAGGGGAGATTTAACCTGGAAATAAGGAGAAACTTTCTGACAGTGAGAACAATCAACCATTGGAACAGCTTGCCCTCAGAAGTTGTGGGAGCACCATCACTGGAGACTTTCAAGAAGAGACTGGACTGCCATCTGTCAGAAATGGTATAGGGTGGGGGGTTGGACTAGATGACCTACAAGGTCCCTTCCAACTCTGATTATCTGTTATCTGCAAGCAGGCTGTCCATTCATGGTCTCAAGGAGCATCCTCTTCACTTTCTTGCTTGCTGGGGCTTTGCAAGGGAAAAGTATGCCCTTCCTCCTCGCAACGACCATATCTCTCCCCATTTTTCTACGAAAAGGAGGAATTCTCTTCCTTCTATGGGCTGCTCGTGCAGATTTTAACTTGTGCACCGTGCGTTTTTCTTTCTTGTACCACACAGGGAAAGAGAACTTAGAAGCTTTCTCCCCTCCCAGGCTCTCCCACCACCCAGATTCCCTTTAACTAAATGTTGGGATTTTCTTTCCGGACAGCTAACTCGACAGTCTCTTGTTCTGAGAGCAAAAGACACACCGGGACTTCAGACTTTGCACCATTTCTCAGCGCTTCCCCTTTTCACAATAGACTGGTCATTCGAAGGGTTAAAATAAAAGAGCGCTTTTCCTAGAGGAGAAATTCCAGCGGGCCACCATTGTTTCCTCTCCCCGCCTCTTATAACACCCCGTACGTATCACACGTCCCCTCCGTCTATCACCCAATGCTAACCTGTACATGGGGCGCATGCTCAGCTCCATTTGGAAGCTGGAGGAATGTCCGGGGTAGTAAGATTCGCAATGAGCAACTGATTGCCGGATTTTGCAGGTGGATCTTGGAGATTCTCAGAGAGGGTTAGAGTCTAAGAATGTATATGCATTTTTGTGCAAATGCAGGCAGTTGCATTGTGTGATCAGCATTTTACAGTATTGATAGATTTTACTCCATTCCACTTTATTGCGGTCGTACAGATAATAAGCACACTAAAGATTAGATAGTGTTGAACTACGGTTGTAAAACAACCTAACATAAGTGAGATCCAGGATATACATTATATAATGGATCATAATTAATATATCATTAATTTAAATTAATATGTGTAATAATGTACATTATTTCCCCTTTTCTCTAATACAGCGTGTAATAGCATAACCGCTAAAAAAAGATCCGAAGTTGAGAATCGTACACAATTCATTTTATATTTCAGCACACTAGAAGGCTTTAAACTCTTCCTCCCTTTCTGGTTTATTGATTGACTTATGAGCACCGTTATAACGTCGGACACCATAATTCACTTAACTGCTTTGCTTTGCATCACAAATTTTGAGCTCAATTGTAGTCATAAGGAGTATCTGTAGCAACTTACTGGGTGATTTTGGTCATGCAGTCTCTGTCCATAATTTCACACATTTACTTTTATGGGAATAAAATAAAGGAGATTCCAGTGTAATCACATTGAACTGATAGGAAAGAGGAAGAAAATATACATCTGAGAAAGAGGAAGAGAATATCTTGCAGCTTAATATATTGTACCCAATTAACTGTTAGGATAAAAATAAAGGAGTGTTTGTTTGAGATATTTTACTTCTGCAGGAAAGACAAGCTGTAAAAGCAATTAATCAAATTAGGTCCTCCAGATTTGGCTAATGGTCAAGGTAATAAATGTTTTACTTAAACCATCCTGAGAACACACTTTGCATATTCTTCTGTGTTAATGTTTTAAGACATAGTTATGTTCTCTGCTTTTTTTGCAGATTTGATCATTTGAGGGGAAAGCTTTTTGATTGATCACAGATGTAAAATCTTCCCAGTAGATGGCAGTCTCTGATGATTAAATTATATAAATAAAGATAAAGGTTCATTAATGCTGAATTTGGCTTTCATGAGGAATAAAAGTTTGCCTGCAAATAGTAAGGGTTGATTTGCATCCAATTTACTTAATGAAAATCAAGACAATCATCTGATGGCTTCATAGACCAACTTCCTAAGCTCTAAACCATACAGGTATCCATCAGATCAGTATTTGGCTATAAAATCAATAGGAACCATTTTGTACATAGAAAAGCATCAAAAATGGATAAGTACAATCCCCTGTGCACCACTTTGATCTCTGAGGGCTGGGGAAATAAGGAACAGAAATATGCATTTTTATTTATAGTACATTTTAGCATTCTGTCCATTAAAGTATTTCTAACATAGGACTAATAAAAAGGTACATTCTTACACATTTTTACCTTGGCCAAGTCCTAGTTTCTATAAGCAACAGCAATAGCAATGGCACTTAGACTTATATACCGCTTCACATTGCTTTACTGCCTAAGCGGTTTTACAGTCAGCCTATTGCCCCCAAACAATCTGGGTCCTCATTTTACTGACCTTGGAAGGATGGAAGGCTGAGTCAACCTTGAGCCTGGAGAGATTCGAACTGCCAAATTGCTGGCAGACGGCAGTCGGCAGAAGTAGCCTGCAGTATTGCATTCTAATCACTGTGCCACCATGGCTCTAGAGTCAGCAAAGTTTCTGTCTACGTGCCTTAGCTAGCATCCTTCTAATAGCATCTTTCTAACTTTTATATCTTTCTTGTTGTCATTGGATATTGGTGTTGTTACACTCATCTAGGCTGCAACTTTCTGCCTTGGCTATTCCTTTAGCAAACTTCCCTAATTCCAACCTGAGACCTTCAATGTTGCAAATATTGCAAAGTTCATCCCACATGGTCTCCAGTGGACCCTGTAGTCAGTGAAGGCCTCCAAGGTTGTGACAATTTTCAGGCCTTGCAGGACCTCCCTCTCCCTGACCTGGCACCCTTGCACGATTGCTTAACAATCATTTTGCTCAATGACCGAGATTCTGGCACCAATTGTGATGATAAGTCAAGGATACCTGTAACAAGAGTGTCAGTGGGCCCTAAATTATGACTTATAGAACAAAAAAATAATATTTAGAAATTATTGGACTTCATTTGGTATATATAAAAAAGGATTGTCAGCAGCAGCATTTTGCTGGAGATGAAATAAGGATAATGCTTCTTTGAAACACCTGTTTTTACAATGTCCTATACTTGCTAGATTTGTGGGAAAAGTGGTGGATTATATAAATTTGATTGAGTGACAAAAGATTAAAACAAGATAGTTTGGTCTAGTGGTTAAGGTACCAGACTATACGGCAGGAGACTGTAAGTTCAAGTCCCACCTTAGCCATGAACATCAGCTGGGTGACTTTGGGCCAGTCACTTTCTCTCAGCTCAACCCATCTGACAGCTTGGTTGTTGTAGGGAAAATAGGAGGAGGAAGATATGTAAAATCTGTTCACTGCCTTAAGTTGTTTGTAAAAGTAATAAAGTTAGGATACAAATGAAGAAAATAACATTTTCAGTTTTCTCTTGAGCTATATGTGTGGTGCATGGGATTTGACAACTGGATAAGGTAAATGAATTCTGTGTGCCCTTACTATGGCCAAAAGATTGACTTTGCAGTATTGAATATAGATAGGTAGGTAGGTAGGTAGGTAGGTAGATGGATGATTGATAGATACAGATGATATCTATAGATAGAGACATAGAGAGAGAGATACCGATAGATAGATAGATAGATAGATAGATAGATAGATAGATAGATAGATAGATTGATTTAAGATTTTATAGATCAGTGGTTGACACCAAAATTTTGGTGGTCCGCAGAGAAATGTCACCCCCAGAGCATCCCCCAAAGCAATTAATCCAGGCTGCACAGAAACACAAGGCTGCGCCACTCACATGGCCCACAGGAACCCTCCCCGCCCACTCACTCCTTACCTGGCAAACTTGCCTGCTAAGTTGCTATTTTTCCTTCCCCCCGACCATCAGCTGTTCTGCTGTGTCAGGAGATTTAGATTAGCTAGGAGGCATGAAATGGTTGGATTTCTTGCTTTCTAGCTAGTCTTTAGATCTTCGGCTCTGCTTTTAAGCACAGCCGAACCTCCCTTAGGACTGAAGGTTCTATATTCAGTGCAGACTCACAGCAAGCAAATTTTATGTGACAGACTCAGGTAGCCGATGGCAGATAGATAGATCACTGAATGATTCTGTTAGCAACTCAATCTGCCTGCTTATTTTGCCTGCTTTTGGGTAAAGTTGTTCTTTTTTTAATAAAAAATTCAATATTTACATACATGGTGTGTTGTGAGTTAATTTTGTGAGTTTGCTTGCCAAGCAAATTTTATGTGACAGACTGAGCTAGCCGATGGCAGATAGATAGATCTCTGAATGAATCTGTGATTCTGTGAGTAACTCAATCTGCCTGCCTGCTTTGCCTGATTTTGGGTAAAAGTTGCTCTTTTTATAAATAAAAAATTCGATATTTATATAAATATTTATAATATTTACATACAAGCCATGCCCAGCCAGTCACATCACCATGAAGCCACACCCACAAATTAGTCCACGCCCACAGAACCAGTTAGTGGTCCCTGGGATTTAAAATTATGAGTTTGGTGGTCCCTGAGGTCCAAAACGTTGGTGACCCCTGATATCGATGATAGATAGATAGATAGAGATAATATAGATGAGATGTAGATATATATCACGGTAAAGGTATGTAGGTCTTGGTGTATTGGTCTTGTCCGTGTAAGATTGAAATACCTTGGCAGCGTTTGGCAATCTCATCCGTCATCTTCAGGCTGGTGTCTTCAGCCGTTCTCCTGGGAGAAGTGTGTGATCGTGGCTGTTTTTCCCTTTTAAACTCTAGAGTTGGATGTGTTGTTACTTTTTGATTGGTTTGTGGAGTTGATGTATGCAGATTGGATGGCTTTTCCTGAGACCCTGTGTGGCTGAGGTGCTGGCTGTGTGTCTCTCAGCCTTTTAACGACCTGGGTAATGGGCTGTGTGATGACCTTCTGAGTTCTATTGTTGTGATGTCCTGGGTGTGGTGCTGTAATCTTCTGGGTCGTTGTCTGTGCTGCAACCTCCTGATGTTTTGTGTTGTGATCTCCTGAGTTCTGTGATGTAGTATCCTGGGTGGAAGGCTGTGATGTGGCATTCTGGGCCTTGGTTTGGCTCCGAGTTTGAGGTCTGGCTATGTGTTTGAGTCTGGTGAAGGAGATTGGTGGTGGCATCATGTGTTATTTTGGGTCGGTGTTGGTTTGTGGTGGAACACAAGGCAGTCAAAAGAAGAAAAACTTCCTCCCTTCCAGCACTTTAAAAGCCACAGGACATGAAATTGATTTTGAGGGATCCAAACTTATCTCCAATACTGAACACTTCAACAAGAGAATAATTAGGGAAGCCATCGAAATAGAGAAACACCCCATAACATGAATAAGCGGGATGATACTTCCGCCTACCAGACATCTGGAAACTAGCCCTAATCAACAAGCGAGTCCCAGCCACAAAACCAACACGGACCCAAAATAACACATGATGCCACCACCAATCTCCTTCACCAGACTCAAACCCAAGCCCACGCCACAGATGAAAGGCAACCACCATCCAGAAACCAGACCATGGCTGCAACACCAGCTGCTACACCCCCTCCAACCCCGAACTAAGCAAACTGACACGCTATAAACACATAGCCAGACCTCAAACTCGGAGCCAAACCAAGGCCCAGAATGCCACATCACAGCCTTCCACCCAGGATACTACATCACAGAACTCAGGAGATCACAACACAAAACATCAGGAGGTTGCAGCACAGACAACGACCCAGGAGATTACAGCACCACACCCAGGACATCACAACAATAGAACTCAGAAGGTCATCACACAGCCCATTACCCAGGTCGTTACAACACAAAAGGCTGAGAGACACACAGCCAGCACCTCAGCCACACAGGGTCTCAGGAAAAAGCCATCCAATCTGCATACATCAACTCCACAAACCAATCAAAAAGTAACAACACATCCAACTCTAGAGTTTAAAAGGGAAAAACAGCCACGATCACACACTTCTCCCAGGAGAACGAAGCTGAAGACACCAGCCTGAAGATGACGGATGAGATTTCGTCGAAACGTTGCCAAGGTATTCTCAATCTTACACGGGACAAGACCCGAATACACCAAGACCTACATATAATCTATATATGTATACAGACACATATACATATATATGTATGTTTATATTAGAAATGCATAGACTATTTGAATTACATATGTATATTTAGAAAATAAGTTTATGGTTACGATACATTTTTCTTTTCTGTTGTATTTTTCCACTTTTTAAAAGCATTTCCTTTTTTACTTTTTGACAATGTATGCATTTTTACGATAATTACATTAATGTATTATTTCTTTTCTATTATTTCAAAAGGAGTAAAAAAGAAACTGAGACAGAAGTCAAATGACGTATTTATTCGTCTTTTTTGTATCTTATTCTAGAAATCCACAGGGTGGAAGTATGACTATGTTTCATCAACACTTGAAAGACAGAAGGCTCATGTCTCCATCCACTGACAAGTACCGGACAGAATTCAGGCCAAGACGATTGGGGAAGCTGATTTCCTGTCCATCGATCTTCACCTTTATCTCCCCAGATTGGTAGCAGAGGCACATCTGTTAAGAATAGGCCAGCGAGTTAATTCCCTGATGAGCCACAGGAAGTGAAACTCCAGATTCTTCCTCCACCCATCAATAATTATGGCCTAAATAAAGGTAAGTTAGGTTTGGAGGCAGAGCAAACCCCACTCCATATATTTCAAATATATCCAGATTTTTGCCTATGGATGACCAAATACATAGTCCATTAATTGCTCCAATTATGGGAATAAATATAAAAGTAGTCTGTCAACTCATAAAACATTCCTATGCCTGTTTTAGTAGTTGCCATAAAAAGGGGGGAAGTGAAAGTACATTCCAACTCTTATCTTTAAAAGATTGTAACTAAAATACCAGAGTTTTTGCTGGCAAATATATTTAATTGGAGAACATGAATGATGACACCCAGCCTGTTATGGTGCTCAGTTGGAGAATCTGGTTTATGAGACACCCAGGGGGGAGGGGGGAGACAGGGTCACAGGTGACTGTGAATTACATATGCCAGAGTTGTCTTCATACAGGGCAGTGACAGTATGTCGCCTCTAATGAATCCTTTGAAGCTTTTTGAAGTTTGGCTCAAGAATCATGATTTAATTAGAGTGATTGCTGGAATCCTGACAGCCTTTGACATACAACCATTCATGTAGTGTCCAAAGTTACAACAGCACTGGAAAAAGTAACGTATAAGTCATTTACGACCAGTGGTGGGCTGCTGCTGGTTCGCAGCAGTTCTAGCAAACCAGTAGCTCCAGTGAGCAGTTGGCCTTGCCCACCCTTTCCTGTCCTATATTTCCTTACTTTTTAGCTCAGCTGATTCGCACGGCAATCTGTTCAGCAATCTGCGCCTCAGCTGTTTTACTCACTAGCGCTGACATAGAAGGTAAGTTTTTAAGCTTAAAATTGGTGGCTTTTCAACGCTGTGCACATGCGCAGTGCCCACATTAGGCGAAGCGCACACTCATAGAACTGGTTGTTAAACTGGTTGCACCTCACTGTTGCTTACGATCATTGCAGCATCCCCATGTTCACGTGATTCAAATTTGGACGCTTGGCAACCGGCTCATATTGATGACGGTTGCAGTGTCCCAGGGTCATGTGATCAACTTTTGCAAGCTTCTGACAAACAAAGTTAACAGGGAAGCCAGATTCACTTTACAACTGTGTTACTAACTGAACACCTGTAGCAATTCTTTTAACAACTGTGACAACGTTGTGAAATGGGGCATTATGAAGAGCCGTGGTGGCTCAGTGGTTAAATGCAGCATTGCAGGCTAACTCTGCCCATTGCCAGGAGTGCGATCCTGATTGGCTCAAGGTTGACTCAACCTTCCATCCTTCCAAGATTGGTAAAATGAGGACCCAGATTGTTGGGGGCAATGTCATGACAGCTTAGAGAGGGCTGTGAAGCGGTATATTAGTCTAATTGCTATTGCTATTGCCATTCAACTTCATTTTAACCTAAGCTATGGATCCAACCTGAGAGTCCCCTTGGAAAAAAAGGGGACTGAGAAAGTGAGTTGATAGCAACAACTAATATTTTTTCCAACATGGTTCCCCCCAGTAGCATTTCACGTGGGGCAAGCCAGGAAGATCCGGCAAAGGTTCAGAGAAAGGATAACTTTGAGACTTTCAAGAAGAGATTGGACTGCCATTTGACAGAAATGGTGTAGGGTCTCCCACTTGGGTGGGGGGTTGGACTAGATGACCAATAAGGTCCCTTCCGACTCTGATTATCTGTATCTGTAACTGTTGAGCGTCCAACCACATTTTTTAAAAAAAAGACCCCACATCTTTTGAACTGACACTTCAGTAAGTTAACGTTCTTCCTGACCTTGATTTCAGCTCCTTCCTGGAACGGGAATATCGATGGCCGTACCTCCGCACCCCACTGGCCATTTGATCTGGAATTGCACACAGTCTGTTTGACATCTCCAAGGGCTTCAAAGCGAGCATTCAAGTGAATGGCCAGATTTGAATCATCCTGACCTAAGTTGATGGCAAAACTAACAAAGGGAAGGGAGACACATTAAACACAAGTTTCTTAAGCCAATTTTAAAAAACCGCAGTCCCATTTTCAATGGTCTGGCAGCAAAGCTGGGCTAGTGCTCAGTCTGTCCATCACAAGGTTTGATTTGTTCTTTCCAGTGGTGGGATTCAAATTTTTTTTAATACCGGTTCTGTGGGCATGGCTTGGTGGCTGTGACGTGGCTTGGTGGGCATGGCAGGGAAAGGGTACTGTAAAAATCTCCATTCCCACCCCACTCCTGCGGGAAGGTTACTGCAAAATCCGCATTCCCTCCCCACCCCGCTAACCTGCTTTCCAGCTCTGTTCTCCTGTGCAGGGCAACAAAAGAAGACCCAGCCAATCAGCTGGGACTCGGGAGGCAGGAAATAGATGAGGGCGGGGCCAGTCAGAGGTGGTTTTGCCAGTTCTCCGAACTACTCAAAATTTCTGCTACCAGTTCTCTAGAACCGGTTAGAACCGGCTGAATACCACCTCTGGTTCTTTCCCTATCTTTTGCCTTTCCCATTCATGTAGGGAAGGCAAACTTGGGGTTGATATCTACTTTCCCTTCTAGGAAGTGTTTTCTTCTTACTGGCTTCATTGTGTGTTCCTGATGGGGTCCCTGCATGTTTTCTTTCCTGCATTCTCTCACTTGACCCCAATATAACCCCCTTAATTTTTTTTCATTTGCTTTTGAAGCATCATAATTTCATTGTAGCAAATTCTAGTATGCCTCAAGTGCACAGGATTCATCAGGATTTTGACTAACAAACCTTTGAAGCATCAAGCCTGCATTGCATCAACTTCTTCTTAATTGCAAAATGAAAGTAAAATATTGGGACTGAATTTCTGGCCTTAAACTTGAAAAAATGCCCACCGTGGATGCTGAATAGAGCTTTTAGACAGGGTCGAGAATCATTGGTAGGGAAAGTTAATTGATTTAATGGGCATTATTAAATGCACAATTTTTTTTCCAAAGTAGTGGAGAACAGAGCAACCTAGCACAAAATGGCTACTGAGGGCAGTGACCAACTACTGGAGGGAAGGGAAGTTGGAAGCCCTGGAGCTGTGGTGGAATGTAATCCAGATTCCTAGGAGGAAGGGATTGTATTCCAGAAGAGCAAAGGGCAGCAAAGTTTAGCAAGTGGGAGAAAAAAAGTCAAGAAAGCTCCTCCATAGGAGTTCTCAGAGTATTTATTTATTTATTATTTTATTTATTTATTTAGTGTGTCTTTCTTGGTTTTTAGAACCTGACAGCAGCCAATTGAAGCTGAAACTGAAACTCAGTCAGAAGGAAGTCCTACACAGTGGGATTCAAATGTTTTTACTACCGGTTCTATGGGCGTGGCTTGGTGGGCATGGCAGGGGAAGGATATCGTAAAATCTCCAGTCAGAGGTGGTATTTGCAGATTCTCAAAACTACTCAAAGTTTTTGCTGCCGGTTCTCCAGAACTGGTCAGAACCTGCTGAATACTACCTCTGCTACACTCTATCCATCCTGAAGGTCTTAAAATGGTCCCAGTTGGAAAGCAGCCATTTTGAATCAGAGCTAGAAAATTCAACCGGGGCAGGGGAACTGTGAAATAACTTCGCAGGGGTCTGAAGAAGGGCATCTTTTTCTGCATTTAGGAGAAAGGGGGCATATTACTGATGGGCATAGTAGGATGTCTGGATCTGCCCTTAAACAGGGCACAGAAATTGGGCTGGATGTATTGTAATGTCTAAAGATCATGAGTTGGCTATGTCTGGGTTGAAGAAGAAGAAGGATTGATTTGAATGTGAGAGAAGCTTACTATGGTAAAGATTGAAGGGTGGACAGGGGAGTCCAGCTTTAGTCATCAATATTGCTACCCTATTATTTTGCTGATAGCAAGTCTTCACAACTAGCTATGCTGAAAGTGAGATTTGCTCCAAGGGAATCTTCCAAGGGCAATTCTGCACTGGAGTGTAGACTGATTGTCCTATGTTAATAGGGGTCCCCAACCCTGTTAACATGGACTGTAGACTGATATCAGGCTGCCGGCTGCAAGAACCAGGCCGCATGATTGAAGCCCCATCGGCGCACACACATGGGATGCAGGCAATGTGCAAAACCACCCCCTACCCCCGTGATGGCAAACCTATGGCTGGGTGCCACAGGTGGCACACAGAGCCATTTGTGCAGGCACACGAGCCCCAGCCAAACCTACCTGCACTGCGCATGCAGTGATTTGAATATTTGATGTTTGGCCTCCCAGAGGCTTGAGGGAAGCCTCTGCAGCCTCGGGAGGCTGAAAAACGGGCCTTCCAGAAATACTGGAAGTGCCCGTTTTCAGCCTCCAGAGGGCCTGTGGAGCCTGGGGAGGCCGTTTTCTCCCTCCTGGAGGCTCAAGAGAAGCCTCTGCAGCCTTGGGAAAAATGGGCCTTCTGGAAGTGTCGAAACGGGCCTGTTTTCAGCCTCCTGAAGCTCCAGAGGGCTTCCCTTGAGCCTCTGGGAAGGCAAAAATGGCCTCAAATGGGCTGAAAATAAGCTGGGAGGCATGCGCATGCATAGTGCAGGCAAGAGGGCAGGGGTGTTGTGCATGTGCAGGGGGGCAAGGCGTATTGCATTGTGGGTGCCGGAGCGTGTAGTTTTTGGCACTCCACAACAAAAAGGTTTGCCATCACTGCCCTACCTCCCTAATCCACAGAAAAATTGCTCTCCATGTAACCGGTCTCTGGCACCCAAAAGATTGGGGCCGCTGTATGTTAAGACATATTTATTTATTTTATTTATTTATTGTTTGGACTTGTATGCCGCCCTATCTCCCAAAGGACTCAGGGTGGCTCACATCATAAAAACACACAATACAAAAGTTTAAAATTATTTAAAAATTATTAAACCCAAGACAAACAATGTCTAAAACCCACAAAAGACACTAACATTTAAAACAACTAAAAACCACCACCCCTCAGTCCAGGCCGGCTTGTTCGAATAGCCACGTCTTCAGGCCGCGGCGGAAGGAGTGGAGGTTAGGGGCCAATCATAGCTCCAGGGGCAGCTGATTCCACAGGGTGGGCACTCCCACAGATAAGGCCCTACCCCTGGGGGTCACCAGCCGACATTGGCTGACGGCACCCCAGGGAGGCCCTGTCTGTGGGAGCGCACAGGGAGATGGGCACTCGATGCTGGCAAGAGATGTTCCCGCAAGTACCCCGGCCCCAAGCCATGTAGGGCTTTATAGGTAAGTACCAGCATGAATATGGATTTCAATTCCTCCAGAATTCCCCAGCTGGCTGAATTTCAGGATTTGAATTTCAAATTCTGAGTGTTGACATCCATGCCTCTTAAAAGTTATTCAAGTTGAGAAACACTGTACTACTAGCTGTTTCTTAACCCAACTTCAGAAATTTCAGTGTGGATTTCAATGGATGGGGTCAACATTAATTTAGGGGGTAACTTCCTGCTGAAGATCTACCCATATTGTTGGTATTTGCAGTTTATTCACCAAATCAGAACACAGTGTGTGAACCCAATCACTTCGATCAGCTCATCCCAACCACATTCCCTACCCCCACATACCATGCTTGTTGGCTTTTGGACAATACAAATGACTTTGGGCAAATCTGGGAATATTTAAAAAGGCTCTGTAATTGAAAAAAGATTGAGGTGGCTCATTATCCCCACGCCAGCAAGCCATGTTGCCTGTCAAGGTGCTGGAATCCAGCTTTGGTCATTTCAAAGTCATTTCATATCTATTGTTGGTAATTTGAGATATTTCGTTTGCAGACCGAATTTCTGAAGCTCACTGCCAATGAAAACACTGCATTAATAATATTTATGCGAGCAACAGAAGTGCAAAAGGAAGACTTTTAAATCTGCCCAAAGCCAAAAAGGACTAATGTCATTTCAGTTCTGCCTAAAGCCAATTAATCATACAGACCTCTTGGCTCCTTGATGTATTTTCCCCTTCAGTTTGATGCAGTCGCCGGGCTTCACTGACAAATCGAAGATTTTCATGGTCTGAAAAAGAAACAAGCAAGTGTGTCTGTGTTGTGATGTCCGTAGCTTTCAGGACAACAACACTTCTATCATCTCCATTTCCTCACACACTTAATGGGATAAGAAACATTCTTCGCTATGAATGCTCTACCAAGAAATCCTCCGCATGTCTTCAGGTGTGTTGGGACCTCTCCGCCCCGAATTTGTTGCAAAAGGTATCAAGGAATCTGAGCATTGGTAGATTTGGTAAATCCCCCAATGATGTCAAAATTGTGTCATATGTATCATGGTGCAATGCCCCTTGCCCATCCCCAGATCCTTAGGATATGAAGGGCGTTAATGAAAGTGAAAGGTCCATGTAAACTTTCAAGAAAGGTCCATGTAAACCCAAGATTGTTGGGGGCAATTAGCTGACTTTGTAAAAAATGCCGCTTAGTAATAAGCAGGCATATACAATGGAATGAAGGCTATTGCTGAGCACACTGGGTTGTATCCCCCCCCAAAATTGTAAGCCGCCCTGAGTCTCTGGAGAAGGGCGGCATATAAATGTAATTTAAAAAAAAACTAATTTCAGTTTCTTCACTATGTCACTGAAATATCTGAATCTACTGGTTCAGCCCAGTTCTGCCAAGCCGGTAGCGCCGATGAGCAGCGGAGACCAAAACTGGTTCTCTCTGCCGCTCTGCTGTTGGGCCCCCCTGCCCCCCTGGGTTCCCATACTCACCTTTATCCTCTGCTTTTGAAGCGCGGCTGCTTTACGCAGCACAGGAGAGTGCCACGTGGCAGCTGCTGAAATGATTGGGAGAGTGCAGGCTTGTAGGAAGTGAGTTGGAATGCTTCTGCCCCAGTGCAAACACCTCTGCACTTGTGCAAAGTGTGCGTTTGGGGTGCACACACATGCAAAGTATGTGCACGCGCGCAAAGCGCGTCCACCAAGCCACGCCCACCGAAGTGGTGGAAAACTCTTTTGAATCCCGCCACTGATCTGAATCCCACCTATTCAACAATTCGTAGCTTAGTATAATGTGTGAAGCCAGATTACATCCGTAATCTGTACATCTATATAATGTACTGTACTATATACAGGGATGGGATTCTCCTAGTTTGGACCGGTTCATGAGCAGCTGGTTCCAAACCAATTCAATCTGACCATTATGTGCGCCTTCCCCTGCGCTGTACTCACCTATATGTGCTCAGCTGATTCACGCGGCTGTGTTACTTCCCTGAAGTAACATTGAAGGTAAGTAATTTGAAAGCTGTGCACGCACATGATTAGCGAACCGGTTGTTACACCAGGAGAATTCCATCCCTGACTGTATACCAATACTGTACTGAAGCCTGTGCTAGTATAATGTGTGAAGTATGTAGTATACATGTAGTCCTTGACTTAACAACAGTTTGTTTGGTGACCGAATTTACAGTGGCACTGAAAAAGTGACATGACTGTTTTTCACACAACCATTGCAGCATCCCCATGGTCATGAGATCAAAATTTGGACACTTGGCAACTGACTCATATTTATGACAGTTGCAGTATCCGGGGTGTGTGTGTCATGTGATCACTTTTTGTGACCTTCTGACAAGCAAAGTCAATGGGGTAGCCAGATTGACTTTACAACCAAGTTACTAACGTAATGACTGCAGTGATTTAGTTAACCACTTTGGCAAGAAAGATTGTAAAATGGGGCACAACTCAAACTGTCTTGCTTAGCAACGGAAATGTTGGGTTCAGTTGTGGTCATTAAGGACTACCTTTATAGATAACAGATAATCAGAATTGGAAGGTACCTTGTAGGTCATCTAGTCCAACCCCCCGCCCAAGCGGGAGACTCTACACCATTTCTGACAAATGTCAGTCCAATCTCTTCTTGAAGGTCTCAAGTGATGGCGCTCCCACAACTTCTGAGGGCAAGCTGTTCCATTGGTTGATTGTTCTCACTGTCAGAAAGTTTCTCCTTATTTCCAGGTTAAATCTCTCCTTGTTCAATTTTCATCCATTATTCCTTGTCTGGCCTACAGGCGCTTTAGAAAACAGGTTGACTCCTTCCTCTCTGTGGCAGCCCTTCAAATATTGGAAGACTGCTATCATGTCTCCCCTGGTCCTTCTCTTCACTAGACTAGCCATGCCCAGTTCCTGTAACCGTTCTTCATATGTTTTAGTCTCCAGTCCCCTAATCATCCTGGTTGCTCTTCTCTGCACTTTTTCTAGTCTCAACATCTTTTTTATAGTGGTGACCAAAACTGGATGCAGTACTCTAGGTGTGGTCTTACTAAGGCTTTATAGAGGGGTATTAGTACCTCACTTGATCTTGATTGTATCCCTCTGTTAATGCAACTTACGATTGCATTAGCTTTTTTGGCTGCTGCTGCACACTGCTAGCTCTTATTTAGCTGGTTGTCCACTAAGACTCCAAGATCCCTCTCACAGTTACTGCTATTAAGCCTGGTTTCACCCAGTCTATATGTGCACTTTTGGTTTTTCTTGCCTAAGTGTAGGACTTTACTTTTCTGTACATTGAATTTCATTTTGTTAGATACGGCTCAGTGTTCTAGTCTGTCAAGATCCATCTGGATCTTGAGCCTATCTTCTTGTAATACCTGTAATACTAAGTATGTTTTGTTACCCATGATTTTCTGAAAACCTTATAATTAACTGAATTCATGCATCAAGAAGTAAGCCCAACTGAGGAAATATAATCTTTGTGAATGTGTGAATTGGGTTAATTTGAAATTTGAGGAGTGAAATTTGCCTGGCTGGGTAAGATTTCAACTTCTATTTGGACTTTGCAATTAACCTTATCTCCAAATGCTCTTTGTAATAAGCCTTATCTCCAAATGGTTAATAAGTAAAGAGCCAGCAATTTGTCTGAAGTCCTTTGATACTACGCATTAGCAGCACACAATAGACTTTGTTTCGAGAAATGCTAGCTCATCTTGGTCTTTGAAGTGATTGTTGTAGACTGAAATTCAGAGCTACACCTCAAGGTCAAGTTTGTTAATCTATGCCAATAAAGCCTTACGCAACCACTAGACAAAAGCACTATTAAGTCTGAAAATTCTAGAATCTCCTTCATGTCATGCAAAGTATGCTTGAGTAGGATTGCTAGATGATCATTTAACTCTTTGCTGTCATCTATTGCTCATCAAGAATTTTACAGCCCAGTTGTGGGAATCCCAGTTAGAACCACATTTTTAGAAGTCTTAAATATCTGTCTTAAGATAAAGTTGCCCTTCACATGAACAATCTTCATTCCAACTGAGAGGCATATGTCAGGCATGAGTTAATGACCTAGAAAAGCATAATTGATCTGAGGGAATGCATCCTACATGCAAAAGTAAATTTGGGCTGGGTTAGTTCAGATCTTTTGGGCTGAGGGAAATGAGGCCATTAGCACTGCAATCACCCCAAATATCATAATATCCAAGGCTGGCTGGTTGAGTCACCTACCAACTCAACTATTCCAACAATGAATGAATGCCCTTTCATAACAGGCGCCTCTGCCAACTGCAAGAAAGTCTGGCTTTGCAGATCAATAATGGTGACCCTAGTTTTTGGTAAAACATCAGCTTTCATGCTGAACTCAAAAAACCCTTACCTGGACTTGTCTAGGCATTTCAGGAAAAATCAAAACCATCACTCACATATTGTAATTTTTATAGAGGTCTATGGAACTCTATGGAACTCATTCATTTCATCCATCTTGCAACAATACTGAGATAGAACTTTAGCATACAAAGTTCTTAATTTCTGATCTCAAGGACAGTATCACCAATATTGGGTTAATTTTTCATGGAAGCAGTTTGGACATGTAATCACACATCCATGATTACCATATTCTTATTGGTCTTTATATAATTTCATATCTTATTCTAGATGGATTATTGATCACAATAAACATTGTAGGTAATACAGAGCTAGAAGGAAGCTTCAGTTCTTGTTCATAATGACCGACCAATTTACAGGCTTTAGTCATAACACAGTACAATGGATGCAAATACAGGGTGGACCAAAAGTCACGTGTCGTAGACAGAGTATTATATACATGTATTAAATATCACAATTGATTACCATTTTCTTGTAAATACTTCCTAACTCATGTTAGGATGATGCATGGCTTTTGAAAATTCCTAAGTATAGTAACATGAAAAAAATACCAATAAAACATATTGTGATAGCCTATAGAAGCTGACTTTTGGCTAACCATGTATTTTCTCCAAAAGCAAACAGATCACATTATCGCATAGCAGGATCTGCAAACCAGACTATTACGGTTTGTAAATCATGATTTTTGCCTTAGCATGGTGTACAAAGTACAAACTAGATAAAACAATCTGGTTTATCACATTATGCTTGAAAAGTATCCTTGAAAATATACAAATAACTAAGAGTATCAATTATTTGTGTTTTTCCAGTAGGATTTTTTAGCTATTTAATAAGGAGATTTTACTATCACATCATCCCAAAATAAAACATTATAGTTTTAAAAATGAATTCTTAGAATGAACTGCAAAAAGCTATCATTTTCTCTGCCCCAGAAATCTGAAGAATCATGAAACTTTCTCTCAAGAACATATGATCTCTGGGTCTCCTGGCATAATATCAAATGCATGCAATCTACAATATCATATATTAATATCATATATTAAGGGAAGGAAAGCTTGCTAAGTACTCAACAGTCTGCTATACCCAACAACCTATCTGCCCGGTTGAAGACAACTTACGGATTGCTTGATGATTCAGTTCTAGGCAGAGTGCAAGAATGGCCAAGGTGTGTCCCTGTCTAAACTTTAAATATTGGCTTGAAGGGGCATTGCCATTTTCCCAGCCAATGAGGTGTAAGTCCATACACAATCAGGAGAAAATGGGCTGATCCTTGAAAAAGTGAACTCATTCTACTGCTCAGTTTGATGGTTTATGTCATTTGCACACAAGGTGTGGGAAAATGAGTGGCAGAACCTGGGCAGAGTCAGAAGAGTCAGCCTAGAATCAATAAGTACCCATACATGGACTAGGTCCAACTGCTCTTTAATTTCATTGGTCCTTATCTAATGCCAAGATAGTGCTCACTGTTAGTTGATTAGATTATTATCATAGGCAAGATTACTGATAAATCAGTTGAATCACAACTTCATATATGGTCCTGGTCTTTTATGTCTGACGTAAGGGCAGATGCAAGTCCAGTGTAGAACAAGGAAAGGAAGCCATTAAAAAAGAAGATAGATATCACCTGCATATTTTTCAGTGACATTTTTGAGCAGGAAGTATAACTTGTTGGATATTCTTATAACTATCTACAATACATACACTAATCCTTTATTTAAATCAGCGTTAATTCTGAGTTTGCACTGAAACCTAAACTAGTCATGATGGCTTGTTCTGCACAAAATTCTAGATTAAAATGAGGTTGGCTAATGGTTAGTACTTTAGGCCAACCTGGTCAGTGGCAAGTCCTATTGCATTCCATGGCATTTATTCCCAAGAACCTTAATGTGGAGCTCTGTTCCAAAAACTTTTTCAACCAGGTGGACTTCCAGTCTATACTGGGACAACTGTTTCCCAATTTCTCAGCCAGCAAGGCAAATGATCATGTAAGCTCTCGGAATTTGGGCCTCAACATATCTGGAGGGCTGCTTTATTGAGGGAAGATGCTAAGTTAATGTAAGTTAATGAAGTTAATGTAATTTACTTTTGAAAGACAAGTGAATGATTGTAGTGTTATAATATTGGCATCCTTCAGTCTCAAAAGATTAATGTATCATGCTCTGAAAAGAGGTCCTAAAACAGCATCTAGTGTGGCTAAAAAAGCCAATTTGAGAGTGGCAATCCCTTCCACACTGAAGACAGATACAGTCTGTCCTCTGTCCAGCCCCCAGATTTCGCTGGTTCCGGGACTGCTTCTTTGCCTCAGCCTGCCGAACGAGTGTCTCTTCGAATTGGAGAAGGCCATGCTGCATCTTTAGCCTCCAAGCTGAATGATCAGAGGTCAAGGTTTCTCAGCTGTTAATGTCCATTCCCAAGGCCTTTAGATTGTAGTGTTATCTAAACATTAGATTGTAGTGTTATCTAAACTTTAGATTGTAGTGTTATAGCACATTCATATGTTACACTGAACCATGTTTTTGTTAACACACAGTTTTCTGGCTAAGTCAGAATTGTCTGGGTTCTAATACAGCCTTAAGTTGTAAATCCCAATTGATGCAAATGCTGCTAGGGTTCAGCCACACAATTAAACCAATATGTTGGTTTATTAGACTGTAGGATTCAGAGCAAAGTCTGGTGGTTGCTCCCATGGCTCAAGACTGGGTGTTTTGCGGACTGTCTTTTCCAAAATGTTTCTGTCTATTCTATCTGAAAGGGAGCACTGGCTGTGGGTTTTTATCAAACAACACAAGAAAAGAAGGTCCAATGGTGGATCTTCCATCACAGTTCCCCTCTTCTGGGATAGCTTTTGTCCTCTGACACAAAGACAGCCACCCTTCCTTTGTGCACTTCTAGAAAGAAGTGAAAACATAGTTGTCCTAGATGGCCCTTGGAAGGGACGTGGTGGCTCAGTGGCTAAGACGCTGAGATTGTCGATCAGAAAGGTTGGCGGTTCGAATCCCTAGCACTGCGTAATGGAGTGAGCTCCCGTTACTTATCCCAGCTTCTGCCAACCTAGCAGTTTGAAAGCATGTAAAAAAATGCAAGTAGAAAAATAGGGACCACTTTTGTGGGAAGGTAACTGTTCAGTGCGCCTTGAGCGTTTAATCATGCCGGCTACATGGCCACGGAGATGTCTTTGGACAGCGCTGGCTCTTCTGCTTTGTAACGAAGATGAGCACCAGCCTCTAGAGACAGAAACGACTAGCACATATGTACGATGGGAACCTTTTCCTTTTACCTTTAGAAGGCCCTTGGGGATTAACTGCAACCAAGAGTGCCAAATTCTATCAAATGAATCTTAGCTGATGGCTTTTACTATTTAATGTAGCAGCCAATTAGATTGGAGTTCTTATTTTAATTATTATATTATTTTTGCGTTGTATTTTATATGAGAGCTACTAAATAAAATGGTGGGCAAATCTAAATAAAGCAGAGGTGGTCCTTGACTTACGACCACATTTGGGACCAGAATTTCTAAGTGCTGAGCAAGGTGGCTATACAGTAAGTTGGGCCCCATTTTATGTTCTTTTTTCTCATGATTGATAAGTGAATTGTGTGGTCATTAAATGAGTCTGGATTTCTCCACTGATTTTGTTCGTTGGAAGCCATTTGGAAAGATTGCAAATGGCAATTCTATGATCCCAGAACACTGCAACCATTGTAAATACATGCCAGTTGCCAAGCACTCAGATTTTGATCAGATGATCATGGGGATGGCTGCAATGGTCATAAGGACTGATCACTTTTTCCAGTGCAGACTTCAAAAGTTCACTAAACAAATGGTTGTAAGTCGGGGATTACCCGTACTAGACTCAAAACTGCAGGTTTTCAATTTCAGTAAGCATTTATTCACACTAAGTGATATTAGCAGGGGTGGGCTGCTGTGGGTTTGCAGGGGTTTGGGAGAGCCCCTAGCTAAGATTCTGTGTAGTTCAGAGAACCCCAAATCCCACTCCTGGCTGGCCCTGCCCACCCCACCCTGCCCCTCCCAGGAGTCTCCATGTGGCCTGTTTTGGATGCAGGTAAGTGCAGGGCACGCGTGGAGGTTCAGAGAGGGCGAAAAATGGGCTTCCTGAAAGTTCAGGAAGGCCAGAAATGGGCCCAGCTTCCAGAGAGTCTCCACAGCCCAGGGAGGCTGTTTTTGTCTTCCCAGAGGCTCAAGGAAAGCCTCCGGAGCCTGGGGAGGGCAAAAATGCCCTCTCCCACTGTGGTGCAGGTGGCTGACTAGGCCACGCCAACCATTGCCACGCCCACCCAGCAACCAGGCAGAGAACCTGTTGCTAAAATTTTTGAAGCCCACCCCTGAATATTACCCATGTAAACATGTATTCAAACTGAAGAATATTAACCATGATGGGTATGTGAGACTTGAAGGATTGAATTGAATTCTTTATTGTCACTGTATGTATATACACAGTATACATACAACGAAATTCACATAACACCCAGAGACCAGACTCAACATGCACACACACATAACAATCCCCAAACACCTCCCAACCCACCAAAATTCCCCACCTCCTAAAAACACACAAGCATCCACACAACAGACAAGTAATACTGTCCAACAGCTCACTGATGGTGGTCCTTTAGTTCATTGTTAAGTGCAATTATAGCTCTGGGATAAAAACTATTCAGAATACGTGTGGTCTGAGTTTTAATTGTTCTGTATCTTCTGCCAGAAGGCAACAGTTCTTTAATTGATATATTCAATCCCAGAGTCCAGTATATTATTTCAGCCAATATCTTTTGATTTTATTTTCAACAATCCATACTCTTGAGTCTTTGTTCGGATGGTTCTATAACAATAATAAAGTTTCTTTTATTTTCTTTTAAGTTCCGAAATCCAAACTCTTGAGAAGACCACACACTTTTTAAAACGTACTGAAGTTTTCCTGTACCATCAGGTGGCGCTCTTGAGTCTTTTTACCTTTAACTTTCTTTATCGAATATAATACTTTTATTAAGTTCGCTAATTTCAATCATTAGCTATTATTTCTTTTCTTTTCAACACACTCAATTTCAGCATTTAATTATGCCCTTTAAGCGCCCATAATTTAATTTCTAAACCTTTGTTGTGTTAAAAGTATTTTCCTTTAAATTTTCTCCTCCAAATTAATCCAATCCAAGTTTTATAAGATCCAATTTCTTTCTCACTTTCTCTGGTCTCCACTTCCACACACTTCCCTCCAAGATAGCCCTTTATTTTAATACCAGGGTACCTCAAAAGCGATGTCCTTTGCCTGGTTCACACTCTGCTCGCTACTCTGCTCCAGTACAAAACTTAGTTTCCCAGAGTGTTCTTTGTCTTCGTGGTGGCCATTTTAGGACCACCGCTGCAGCTTGCCTTTGGGAGGGATTTTCCTGTCCGGGAGGGGAGTTGCGACTCCCCTCAACCCTCCAGGTGATTTCCTGGGATTTGGGGATTTTCTGAAGTGCACGGAATCTTTGCTAGGGGCTGTCCCAAACCCCTGGGAACCCCCAGCAGCCCACCTGATTCTCAGTATTTTCTGTTTATGATTGTGGCATTTTACTCCAGTACAAGAAAGTGTGCTTTTTGGTGCAGTTTCTGGAGTACACCAGCAGGAGGCACAATTGGGCATCTGTAGATTTCCCAGGCAGATCTGCTGGGGACCAAGGGGAACAAAAGATCTGCCTTTCCAGACATCCATCACTATATTTCTAATGATTTTGTCAGCCTGATTGTGCAACTGCATTCCCTACATTAACAAACTATATTAACAAAAGCTGAGCAGACACTGATCAGGTGTTTTAAAAAATAATGATGATCCTCATTGTGGATTTGTGAATTCTGTGCTTTTAAACTGACACCCCCCCACTTGGACTGCAGTAATTTCCTTTGACACCTGCAGTAATGACAATATAATGAGTGGAATGAAGAACCTGGTGCTTAAAGCAATCCCTGGGGGGCCCAGCCGCTTTCAATGTTGCCAGGGGCAGCTGATTGCTTTGTCTTTTTCCAACTTTCTTTTATTCTCCCTGAGAAAGTTGAGAAACTTATAATTGTAATAATTAAGTAGTTGCTTTTTTCCCATTCTCCATACATCTAAGGGTATATGGAGTTCTTAATAAGCTGTAAGAGATGGTGACACAAAGCCTTAGGAGAATATGGCTGAAATTAAAATAATGGCAAAGGGCCAAACATTTCACACCACATAACAGATAAATTGCCTTGCCTTGCTTGCTACCCAGATGGCAGTGCCAGCAATTGACTGAAATACAGTACATGCTTAGGCCTGCCTAGAACAGCTGCTTTGAATGCCAAAGTTAAGAAATGACTTCTCAAATGAATGTATTGCATTTACTTCATTTGTGAATGCCACCTGCTTCAATGAAATGCAATGCAAAGTCAATTAGGCACACAGAAGCATATACAAGTCAGACTTGGATTCAATGAATCTCATTTAAAGGACTTTGGATGCAGCAGACCAAACCATTTTGCATTTGTAATAATAAGAGGCCTGCTGCATCCAAAGTTGTGAAGTGTTAATACCACTTTGTAATGCCTTGGTAAGGCCACCCTTGGGATACTGCATCCAGTTTTAGTCGCCATGATGTAAAAAAGATGTTGAGACTCTAGAAAGAGTGCAGAGAAGAGCAACAAAGATGATTAGGGGACTGGAGGCTAAAACATGAAGAACGGTTGCAGGAACTGGGTATGTCTAGTCTAGTGAAAAGAAGGATTAGGCTGACATGATAGCCATGTTCCAATATCTCAGGGGCTGCCACAAGGAAGAGGGGATCAAGCTATTCTCCAAAGCATCTGAAGGCAGGACAAAAAGCAATGGGTGGAAACTAATCAAGGAGAAAAGCAACCTAGAACTAAAGAGAAATATCCTGACAGTTAGAACAATTAATCAGTGGAACAATTTGCCTTCAAGCAGTTGTAAATGCTCCAACATTGGAAGTTTTTCAAAAGAGATTGGATAATAATTTGTCTGAAATGTATAGGGTTTCCTGTTATTCTACTCTAGTCTGGATAAGGCTATTAAATTTATATTAATTTTGCTTTATGGTATCTGCAGTGTAACATAGATATGCAGATGAGATAAACGATATATTTTACATCACTAGTGTACTGACAGCATAACAAAATAACACAATTGTGATGATGTGTTTTTGCATTTAATGCACATTTGCAAGAACCTGTAAACCACTCAGTCTCACTTAGGTCAGGTGGATGGTTGTAGAAATTTAATAAACAAACATACAAATAAATAAAGCAAATTGATTATGCCCTCCCAAGTTCTTTTGGGCTCCTTGCAGCCACATATATAGACTTTCTCCAAGACAATCTATCCTTAACCTGGTCTTGCAGGTTTCCCACCAGTACCCAATTGCCACTGTAAATAAGTCTATTGGACCAATGATGGGATTCAGCCAGTTCGCACTGGTTCGGTAGAACTGGTAGCTAACTTTGTTCAGTTTGGTGAACTAGCTGAATCCTCGCCCCTCCCCTCACAGGTTGACCCACAGAAAAAAGGAGGGAGATTCCTTCACATTTGGGATTGAGGGGTGGGAAATCTGAAGGAGTTGGTTCGTCCAGATGTTCCGAACAGATGTTTCAAGGAAGGAAATCGCCTTTTTCTCCCATGAAGTGAAGCTGCACCTTTCCCAAGAGAGCCAAGTGGAGGATACTCCCATGAGTGGGGGGAGGGGCCTGGGGGGAGGATCCAACTAAGCTAGGAGGGATCCCTGCAGATCCTGTCTGCTTCTTTCTGGTTTAGCTGAGGGCTTTAGGAGGCTTCCCTTCAGATTGGGGGTGTGTCTATGTATGATGCTAAGGCTGCCCCTTGCCTCTTCTCCTCCAGCGCAGTAACTCATCCTACGGCATACATTTTCATCTGTGAAAGGAATTGGGGGGGGGGGTGTCCCAGCCAGATACTTTCACCAGAATCCCTGTTTCAGGGATTCTTTCCCTCTTCCAGGTGATCTGGAGAGAGCCCAGAGGCCCCTTCCAGGGAATGACCAGGCGCCCCTTCAACGCTCCCTAGGGCAGTTAGGGAACCTAAACAGACATCTAGTCCACCCCTCCATGCACACAGAGGAAAGTCTGGCTGTTCTGACCCAAACCTGGTTCCAAGAGAGCAAACACAAGACAAAGGCAGCAGTACAACCTTTTTATGTTTCAGCTAAAAATTCTCTTTCTTCACAGATAAAAGGCTACTTCCAACTAATCAGGTCCAACAAGAAAGAACCTTGCCAAGTTTTTGCAAGTCTGCCAAAATGCAACAGATAAGAAATAGTTTACAATACAAGAGTCTTCAAATACCAACTGTAATGTCCACGAGGCTGAGTTCAAAATGTCTTTGCCTTCTGCAAAGATTAGTTTCATCTTCTTGAAGGAGGGGCCATTACCTTGCAGCCTTACTCCCGAGTCGCCCGTGCTGTTGTAATTGCTCTTTCCTCCGAGCAATCCTGGGTGCATGTGTGCTGATTGGCTGGGAAGAAAGATAAAACAACTGAGCAGTTAGGCCTTGCAAGGAAGGCAGTTGGGAAATGTCCAAGGTCTCTCCAATGAAGCCACAAGGGCACAGGCTCCTCAGGAACCTCCTCATTACTGCTGCCATCCCCCACAATCTCTGAAGGCAGCAGTCTACTCCCTAATGGTCCTGGCCACTCACCTGAGTCCTCGCTCTCCTCAGCCATCTGCACTTGCTGCCAGCTAACCACAACACTGGCTGAGAATCGTGAAGAGAGCAAAGAAAGTGGAGAGTCCCTTCTGGGGCTCCCATGACCCCCCTTGAGCTGCAGACCCCACTTCCAAGACTTGAACGGATCCCCCTCCCACTTGCCTCTCTGTGTGGAACTCTCTCTCTTCCTTCAGGTGAAGTCACAATTGACTCCGATGATGCTCCAGCAGGGAGAATTCCCATTGGTGCTTCCACTCGTTCTGTCCCCTCCCAACTCAAAACTCCAAGAACACTCGCTTTCAAACACAAGCACACAAATCCTTTGTGAAAATAATGTACAACAAGCAGTCAGTCAAGAGGAATACATGAGGTAACTGTTCAGATAGGTTTGGGTATATTCAAAGGAAATGGCACCAGAATGAGGACAAATCTCCCTGCCATTTTCAAAAGGAACCATTTGGTGGCACTGTCAAAGACTAATCACTGCCATCCAACATAGTCCATCAAGGGGGTAACAGTTGGACACTGACAGTTAGTGGTTGTGACATCACACAAAGAGAATAGCTGATTGGCTGGGAAGAAAGATAAAGCAACTGAGCAGTTAGGCCTTGCAAGGAAGGCAGTTGGGAAATGTCCAAGGTCTCTCCAATGAAGCCACAAGGGGATTTTTGAAGGATACAAATTCTCATTATTTTCCCATTTCATCAAAACCCTCCTTGGATTAAGCTTGTAGGTCCAGCTGAGCATCATCCTTAGGATTTAAGTATCTCTGGGATTTGAAAAGTAATATGTTTCTTCACGTTGAAATGTGCCTGCTGAAAATTGGTAAGTTTGTTGATTCAGAAAAGATTCAGGTACAAAACTCTAAAAAAGGGGGAAAATACCTGATCTGTATTAGTCAACTAAGTCATGAACACATGGCTTCAGATCTTACCTTTGTTCATGAAAGCCAAACTAAGATGGCCTCTCAGATACCTTTTTAAAAGTGCAATATTATTCTATCCCTGATATTTTTTTTAAAAAGGAGACCTATTGAATAGTTTACCTCAACTAGGGTCGTCCAGGACACTATTGGGACCTTCCAACTGAGATTAACTGCATTATAGGCCTTCTGTTGTAGATGTTTCTATTTTCTACATTTAACAACATGGATAAATAAGGGAGAATGTTGATCAAACTTCTTCTTGAGTGCCTGAATGTGTGTCATACAGAAGAGGTAGCTGTCCCATTATATCTTGATTCAATAAATAGGACAAAGAATACTGGATCTAAATTACAGGAAGGTAGATTCTAAGTTGAGAAAAAAAATCTTAAAAGAACAGTTTAATCATGAAACCCATGATTCAGAAAGATAGGGGGACCCCCTTTGATATATTCAAGCAAAAGCCACCTGGCTATATATTATGGGTGCTTAATTTGGATTTCTGCCCTGAATAGAGAGTTGGACTTCATAGCCTACTTGACCCTTTTCAACATTCAAGGATTCTTAGATCAGTCCTTGAATAGAGGCTTGGTGATTATATGAAATTTCCAGATGTTACAATTTTCCTGAGCAGATCACTAAGCATTTTTAAAAGGTTGTATTAGGGAATAAGAGGTTCACAATTGGCTGTCATGTAAGCCAATGCCACATATTTGGAGAAAGTGTTGTTAAGTGGCAGGACAACCACTGGTCCTGGCTTTACCTAGATTGAGATATTCATTGAATGTTGGTACTCTCAGAGTACTTACAGCAGCCCAGCTGTGGAAACATGTTGATAATAAATCCTACCAACATGTGTATGAAATTGTACCAGAATGAGTGCAAATTTCCCTGCCATTTTCAAAAGGAACCATTTGGTGGCACTGTCAAAGACTAATCACTGCCACCCAGCATAGTCCATCAAGGGGGTAACAGTTGGACACTGACAGTTAGTGGTTGTGACATCACACAGAAAGAATAGCTGATTGGCTGGGAAGAAAGATAAAGCAACTGAGCAGTTAGGCCTTGCAAGGAAGGCAGTTGGGAACTGTCCAGGGTTTCTCCAATGAAACTGCAGGAGGACATTTAAAAGGACACAAATTCCCATCACTTTCCCATATGTCAAATTCCACTCCCCCCCCCAATTTAGTTTGTAGGTCCAGCTGAGCATCATCATTAGGATTTAAGTATCCTGAAATCTAGCAGGTATTGCTCTTGAATGTCCTGAGAGGTTTTACCTAGAACAGTATCTTTTCAGGTGATCAACCAAGATGGTGTCTTGAGCATCACAACTATTTGCGATTGGAAGTGAAGAAGCAAATGAGGGAGCAGCTCACAAAAGAGGCAAGTTCACCAGTGATAATGGTTGGACTTGCTGAGTGGGAGGTGAATTTGCTTCCTGAAGCTGGCAGATACCCATGGCGTGAAGCCCATGGAGGTAAGTTCAATGCACCTGGCTGAAACCAGTGAAGGTTGGTCTTTGAAGCTGGTGCAACTCCTACAAATTCCTGCACATGTCACAAGACAGGTGCTGGTAGATGTTGGCAGGTGCAAGCTGGTGGAAATGGATCTTCCAACCTACAGAAGTTGGGTTGATATTCATGAGATGAAAGTGGAGAGAGTGAGAGTGAATGGGTGCCCAAAGGGCAATCATAGTCATCATTCCTTTGAGTTGAGTCCATTGACACCATTCATGCACATTTTGAATGTGGTTGTGGTGAATGGTGTGTGAATGTGATCCAGTGGATCTTCATGGATTCAAAGCCATGGAAATTGGCAGGTGGAATATAGGGGTGAAGTTGACAGGTGGAAGTGGTTTCTCCTTTGAGCAATGCTGGCAGATGGTGGTGGATGAGTTCCCACTTACCCCATCTGTCTTGAAATTCCACAGATGCTAATTTTCAACTAGATATATTTTCTGAGGTGGGCCCAGGAGGCACGAGAGAGAAGGCAAGGTAAGCGCCATTCCCTTTCTCCAATACTTTTCTCCTTTTTTAAGTTGTATCATTGCACAGGGCATGACATGAGAACCTTAACATGGGTGGCCCTAGAAATAGATGAAGTACGAAACAGATCAATAAAAAAAATGGAGGGAAGTTGTCTGTGGTGTGAAGATGAAGGTAGCTGATGGAGAATAATCCTCTTAAAGCCAGAAAGTCGTTTGGAAAGAAAACATGCCCTTTCCCTCCCTGTATGGCAGGTCCACCATTGTACACCTGGGTTTAGCAGGAGTGAGATATTCATTGAATACTGGCACTCTCAGAGCTTAGGTCAGTCTTCCTGTGGAAGTATGTTGAACATTTATTCTATTAGTGTTGTTGACCTGTGTGGTTCATAGTGGAAAGACAGTGCTGATTCCATTTGGACAATGAAGGGATCTAGTTTGGGATCAAGGAACTGTAACCCGATTCAAACCTTACTGGATTTAAGGACCAGTTACAGCCTGGTTTAGCAGAAAACTGTTCAGAGTTTTGCAGTGTTAATTCAGCACCAGAAAAATAAACACAGATGGCTGATGCTTCATTTAACATCTTTATAAACATAATAAGCAGATTTTACAAACCAGATTTCTCCAACATGGAGCAAACTCGGGCAGAAACATGTTGCAAGTAACTTCAGTAGCACAAGCAAAACAGGGAGAACAGAAACAGACATCAGTTTCACTTTAGTTCAGCAGGCAAGCAAGCATGAAGCAATTTCATTTTCAATAGACAGACTCAAGAGCTTAACATAGCTGCAGAGCTTATATAGAGCCACACCTAGGCTACTTCTAGTTTCAGTTTCCAGCCTAGGCTACTTCTAGTTTCAATTTCCAAACTGTCCTCATTGGCTGATTTAGTTGCTATGCCTATTCATTGGCTGACCTTGTTACCATGCTCTATTCCACTTCATGAATATACTCTGACAAAAACCATGGTAGAATGTTGCTTCTCTCTGCCATAGCTTCAACTGCATCCTCAGCCTTTCAAACCTTTGTCTCTTAGCCTGAGCTACCTATTGTTCTGGGGATATTTGTAAATCTCCTTGAATTCCTGCAGAAAATTCAGGATATTTATTTTATAAATTTTGCATCACCATTCATCTGAGAGCACAATTCTAGGTGGTTCATTATAATAAAGCTGCAAAAACATAAAGCCGCTATGTAGAAACTAACAATCCAGTATCTCATTCATTCTCTTGCAGCGTTTCTCAACCTTGGCCACTTGAAGGTGTGTGGACTTCAATTCCCAGAATTATCTAGCCAGCATGGCTGGTTATGGAATTCTGAGAGAAGCACTCATCTTTAAGTAGCCAAGGTTGAGAAACATTGTTCTAGGCGGGGGCTGGTTCGGCGCAGTTCGGCTGAATACCACCTGCTGAATACCACTTCTGGTGTCAAACCTTTGAGGTAGCCTAGGCAAGAAATGAAATTTCTGAGTACTAACATCACCTTTGTTGTCAGGTTAGCGTAGTGTTTCTCAGTCTTGGTACCTTGAAGATATGTGGGCTTTAACTTCCAAATCCCACAGACAGACTTACTGTGGTTGTTCTTTCTCCTATAGCTCAGGCTATTTTTGTAGACCAGGGGCATCAAACTCATGGCCCATGGGCCAGATGCATCACACGCTGGCCACACCCACCCCTGGTTTAGTGAAGGTGGGGAAAAGTCATGTTACATCACGTGACATCACATCACGAGTTTGACACCCCTGCCATACACCATTACAGGCAATTCCACAAATATATAAGCCTATACTGTTAACACATGCAAATGTAAACATCCATCTCTGGAGTTGCAAAATGCACAAACCCATTGAAATTTGGCTGGAGATTTTGTGATTCAATAGTCATGTGATTTAGACAGGACTAGTTTAAAGAGTAAATTAGTCATGTCTAAACTAGGTGACACATAAAACGACTACATGGTTTGTTTGGACAATCTGTTGTGCATTGATGAGCATGTTGGGGTCAACTGTTAATTGTTATGCCTGCCCACTCCAAAAGATTCTGTATACAGTGTTGAGGAAAAGCCCATAATACAGGATATCAGCAAGGGATGTTCAAAGAACATGATTAAAACTTTGCCACTTTTTGGTTATGTTGCAGGTAAAAAGGGTAGATCTTCAACAGATACATCTGCCTCTTCTGAAAATGTCAATAGACTCTCAGTCACTTTCCATCATGAATGAAGGTTCCTTCTGACTCAGGAAACTTATAATAGCGAACTAGTTCCTTGCACTTTTATCTCCATCCCCAAAGAAAAGACAATAGTTGCCCAGAAAAAGTTTTACTACAATTACAAACTTTGTGATACATCAAAGAGCCATCCTGGACAATGGCAGAAAGGATTCTGTGACAAAGAACTTCAGTTAACAGTCAAGAATTCATTATCAGCAAACACCCAATGAATATTACAAATAGGGCAAAAGATATTTACAGAATATATATATATTTACTTATTGAAAGATTTCAGTAGCTGTTTGGAAGCTATAATTATGCGAGTTTCACTCCCTAATACATTTGCAGGAACCTGCATTTTTTTTGGAGAGTGTGGTTGAAAACATCTTGGACTGCAAGAATGTTTCAGTACTAGAAGGATTGTGTTAGAGTTTGGGGGGCACATCACACAAAGGTAAGATTCATGGGGAAGTTCCTGATGTTTGGGAAAATGGAAGGCAATCAATAGAAATGGCCAACAGATACAAGTTGGCTAGATATTATCACTGGTGACACCTGATTGAGCATGCAAGGGTTCAAAGAAGCAGTTCTGTCAATCCTGGAGAAATCTGTATTGAATCATGAGGAACCTGAACTAACTAAACTAAATGATACCATGATTGGAGAAGGGAGTGGTAGAGTTTTATTAGAAGCCACCCTAAGTTAACATTATTAAAAATATGACAAAAAAATGGGTTCAAGCTACTGAAATCACTGCAATACTAGAACATGGTCGAATTCACGAATCACCTAAGTCATGATTGTGGTTTATTTCATTTTGGCTTAGGTAAAATGTATTTCAAATGTAGAAATATCTGCCCAGCCTTTCAGAAAGATCAGATCTGACTCACAGTATTCAGAATCTTCACAGAACACTAAGATTCAAGGATGGAATTTTATCTTGACTACTCAAGGTGTTGAAAACTGAATAGTTGGCAAGTGCTAGTCCTTTTTCTTTATGCATACTTTAGCCTTATCACAAATTGTTACATAAGGAAGTTGGTAGTGTAATGCCCACTACTGCTGTGATGCATGGATCTCATGATGTCACACATGGGATTGTAAAACATTAATGCTCTACCGAAATCCTAAGCAATTCTGCCAAAATATTGTGAGCTTTTAACCATTTGCACCACAAGCAACCTATGATTATCATGGACCATAGGAGTGGGAATACTGTGGGAATACAATGAACCTCTGTTGAAAAGACTCATACTTTGAAATGACCAAAGCTTATTCAAATCTGTGGAGATATCTGCATATCTTACTCTTGTGACTGCCCAGAATTAACTAGGTTGCAACCTTTTTCACAGTCTAGACTAGGCTTCCCCAACTGGGGACATATCTACAATTCCTAAAATTCCCTAAAAGGTGAAAGGAGGTTAGAGTGTCTTGTATGGATGGTTGAAGTAAGCATTTTTGCAAGAGCCATGGTTGCATAATGTTCACAATCCTACAGGGCACCCTTTCAAATGTGTTGAGACCACACAGCTCCTACCATACCTAGCCAGCAGAGTGGCTTGAGAAGGAGCTCCCTTTTTCATTAAGTGCTGGGCATTAGGGATGAAGCGTCAGCTCAGTTCCATCCCAAACCCGGAACCAGGGGTAGATTTTTTCTCCAGAGAAGGATGCGTTTGAGAAAAAGAATATAGTACTCTTGGTTTCTACGTTGAAAAATTCTACCTCTTTATAGACGTAATCCACAAACACACGAATCCGCCGGGGCTTCTTTCCAAAAGAAAGCCTGGTGTGTGGCTCAGTAAAAGCTACATAATTTGCTTTCCCCCAATATTCTGCAATAGCCCAGATGCCTTCTTTGGTGCTAAAATCGGTCATTCCTTTTCTCTTCACTGACTCCCTGGCAACTCCCACAGCCCATTCTCCATCGTGTTTTATTTCCACCTCCCAACATTCTTTTCCTGATTGAAACCCATTCTGGCCCAGAACCCACACCCGTGGGTTAAATCTTTTATCAATATCGGGCAGTGGTTGTTCTTCCGTTCCCCATGTCGCAGTTTTCCGATCCCTAGAAATGACAATGTGGCGATGAGCAGTGTCTGGGTCAAAGGTCACGGAGACTACAAGAGAAAATCAAAATGGTGAACTTATTTGCAGTATGTCAGTATTTTTTTTCCCTTTCAAAATCTGCATGATACAATCTCAGTTCTTCAGGTCTCTGTTCAGCAGACACTGGAGGCTACAGACATTTCTGGTGGGGTGTCTAACTTCTCAAAAAGTTTATTATTTCCAGAGCTGTTGAAATGTAAGTTCAATTATAATGGTCATTGAACATTCATGGACACCCCATCCCCTACATGCTAAAGTCTTGTTGCAATATTTAAATTTAAATAATGCAACAAGACTTGAGCATGTAGGGGATGTAGCTTTTCTCTTAAAATCCAATAAAATTGCATTAATGCAAGATTTTATTGGATTCTAAGAGAAAAGCTACAAATAGTGCTAAGAAAAATAAATCTAGGGTTTAATAATATTTGATGAAAATGATGTATATTTTGAGTCCATAAGTGGGTTTATTAAAAAGCAAAAGAGCCTCAATGTGTATTTGTAAGAAAATGTTAGGAATGTTAAGCAAACAAAAGAATTGTTAAAATTCTAAGGCTGTTTTATTAGATATATAGATTAAATTATGATCTAGGTATTAAAAAGGTGTGTTTCTTGTCCAGCTCTAATAATCCCAATGAATTTGAATTTCCAAATCTGCTGCCTTTGCAGGTAACCTTTTCACACACCTATTTTGCATTTCAATGATTATCCACAATCATCCACAATCTAATATAGTTTATTTACCCTGGTCTATGGCTACAAATCAATAGAGAGACTGAGGCAACACAGCTATTAGTTTTATAAAATAAGAGGATGAACATAAACCATGTATTTCCTAATTTCAGTATTGTCAATGGGATTTACTGTATACATCAATTTTCATTGTATAAATAACTTTTCACCTCCACATAGAGTAGAGTGGAGTGGAGTGGAGTGGAGTGGAGTGGAATGGAATGGAATGGAATGGAATGGAATGGAATGGAATGGAATGGAATGGAATAGAATAGAATAATAGAGTTGGAAGGGATCTTTGAGGTCTTCTAGTCCAGCTGTCGCCAACCGGTGGGCTGCAGCCCACTGGTGGGCTATGAGAAAATTTTGGTGGGCCGCAGCATGCTGAGGTGGGGAGGTGGGGCAATCCTGCAGTCTCCCTAGCAAATCTGTGTTGTGGCTGCTGCCTCCTGCCTCAGCGCATCAAGGAGGCCAAGCAGCAGCGGGAAGAGCACGGACCACCTGAGCCGCAGGAAGCAGCTGCCCTCAGATGAAGATGTTGTAAGGAGGAGGCTCAACGCCCACTTCCTCCTCGCCAGAAGCGCTCACACACTCAGTGGGAAGGAGGAGGCTTGTCGGGGGCCAGAGGGGCGGTGAGCACTTTGCGTGTGAGTGCTTCTGGCGAGGAGGAAGAGAAGCTCCTGGGAGGGGAGTGTTCGAGCCTTCCCCTTGCAACATCTTCCCCTGAGGGCATCGCTGGCAGCTGCTCAACCTCCTCGATGCGCGGAGGGAAGAAGCAGGAGGTAACACTGGTTCAGAGGTTCCTTTCCTCCCACCCCCTCGCACTCCAGGCCTATGCCGCGATCTCCCACGCGTATGAGTCCATCTGCCGCCAGTATCACCCCTGTTGCCCCACTTTCCCGACAGCCATCTGGTCTTCAGCACGTGGCTCCTCATCCCAGAGTGGAGGTTGGCTGCTGTGCTGAACCGCCTGCACCCGCACCCGCTGCTCTTCCTGGCAGGACTCTGGGTTTGTGACTGGTATGTCTTAACTGGGACTGGGATGACTTCGCCTCGCCCACGGAACTGCCAAGTAGCAGCTGCCAGCTCCTTTCTCCACATGCCAGTGTTACCACGGGAAAGAGAGCAGCTGGGGTATCAGTGTAGCTGTTTGGTTAGTTCATAATTGCCCTACCCAGAGGAGGAGGTGCTGGAGGAGGAGGAGGCAGTAGTGGAGAAGCAAACCAGGTGTTAAAGACCTGGAGTGGGGGAGAGGCTTCCAGCCCGGCCCTCCTTCCCTCCCCCAACTCCAGGCAGCCACACCTGGCAAAGGAGGGAGAGGTTTTCTCTGACTTGGGGGAGATATGAGGTGACAGGAGACCAGATTGGGGGGCTCTGCTTTTTGTTATATTTTTTTGTTATAATTAAGTATTTTTATATTTTATATATATATATATATATATATGTAGGTCTTGGTGTATTCGGTCTTGTCCGTGTAAGGTTGAGAATACCTTGGCAGCGTTTGACGAAATCTCATCCGTCATCTTCAGGCTGGTGTCTTCAGCTTCGTTCTCCTGGGAGAAGTGTGTGATCGTGGCTGTTTTCCCTTTTAAACTCTAGAGTTGGATGTGTTGTTACTTTTTGATTGGTTTGTGGAGTTGATGTATGCAGATTGGATGGCTTTTTCCTGAGACCCTGTGTGGCTGAGGTGCTGGAGGTGTGTCTCTCAGCCTTTTGTGTTGTAACGACCTGGGTAATGGGCTGTGTGATGACCTTCTGAGTTCTATTGTTGTGATGTCCTGGGTGTGGTGCTGTAATCTCCTGGGTCGTTGTCTGTGCTGCAACCTCCTGATGTTTTGTGTTGTGATCTCCTGAGTTCTGTGATGTAGTATCCTGGGTGGAAGGCTGTGATGTGGCATTCTGGGCAGAAACCAATGTCCTTTCCAAAGGATTCAACTTTGCTGTCGCCCCAAAGCATCCCCACTGAAAACATCATATGTGGAGTTGAAGCTAGCCTAGCCAAAATTAACCCAGACACAGCCAATAAAATCAGACTTGAAGTCACCAACGTCCTCTGCTCCAGCAGTCCACCCAGAAGCAACTTACACAAAGAAGAACAAAAAGCACTCAGCAACTTGAGGAAAGACAACAACATAATCATCCTCCCAGCAGACAAAGGCAACATACAGTCGTGATGAACACATCTGACTACCAATCCAAACTATCCAACCTACTCCAAGACCCCGCTTACAAACCTCTAAACACAGACCCCACCACCTATCTAGAGAAAACCACCAAATCCAAAATAAAAGCCTCGCCCATCAGTGAAGAGATCCAACAAAGAATCATCCCCAGAGAAAAATCATCTAGATGCCCTAAGCTCTATGGCCTCCCCAAGATACACAAAGAAGGAACACCACTCAGACCCATAGTCAGCTCCATAGGCTCACCTCTACAGAACCTTGCCAAATTTCTCGCCAAACAACTCCAGCCCTACACAGAATCCATCACCTCACGTACAAAATTCTTTCCACTTCATAGAAACAATAAAGAAACAAAACCTACAACCCAGTGACCTACTTGTGAGCTTCGATGTCATATCCTCTTCACTCAAGTACCTATTAAAGAAGCCTTGACAGCTATCCAAAACAAATACAACCCCTAAGCACATCCTAGATCTGACCAACCATTGCCTTTCCAACACGTACTTCATCCACAATGGACAAAGATATAAACAGATAGAAGGAGCACCTATGGGATCACCCTCTCACCCGTCATAGCTAACCTATACATGGAACATTTTGAAACCAATGCTCTAGACAAATCCGAATACAAACCCAAACTCTGGCTTAGATATGTAGATGACACTTTCGTAATTTGGCCACACGGGAAAGAAAAACTGGACAACTTCCTCACACATCTCAACAGCCTACACCCCAAATACAATTTACCATGGAAACAGAAACCAACAATCAACTTCCGTTCCTGGACGTCCTAATTTACAAAACCCAATGGCTCCCTAGGACACACCATCTACCAGAAAAGACACACACTAACCGCTACTTAAATGCACAATCCCATCACCACCCTGCACAGATCAACTCCGTAGCCAAGACCCTCCAGAACCAAACGCCTAGCTGACAAAGACCACTTGAGAACAGAATTACACACCCTCACTAACGTATTAATGTCCAATGGATTCCAAAGAAGCACAATCACCAACCTAATCCGAAGGAGACTCCCCAAAACCAAGACACAGAACAGGACAACGGCATCGCCCTCCTCTCTTACATCAAAGGCACCACAGATAAAATCAGCAAAATTCTCCACAAACACAATATCAGGACAGCCTTTGGCACTGATCAAAAATAGCCAACATCTTAAGAAACCCCAAAGACAAGATCCAGCTAGAAAACCAAGGAGTTTATAAAATACCATGCAAAATTTGCCCAGCCACATACATTGGACAAACCAACAGGAGAATAAATGCATGCATCGCAGAACACAAGAACGCAGTCAGAAAAGAAGAAAAACTTCCTCCTTTTCCAGCACCTTAAAGCCACAGGACATGAAATTGATTTTGAGGGATCCAAACTTATCTCCAATACTGAACACTTCAACAAGAGAATAATTAGGGAAGCCATCGAAATAGAGAAACACCCCCATAACATGAATAAACGGGATGATACTTCCCGCCTACCAGACATCTGGAAACTAGCCCTAATCAACAAACGAGAGTCCCAGCCACAAAACCAACACCGGACCCAAAATAACACATGATGCCACCACCAATCTCCTTCACCAGACTCAAACCCAAGCCCACGCCACAGATGAAAGGCAACCACCATCCAGAAACCAGACCATGGCTGCAACACCAGCTGCTACACCCTCCAACCCCAAACTAAGCAAACTGACACAGCTATAAACACATAGCCAGACCTCAAACTCGGAGCCAAACCAAGGCCCAGAATGCCACATCACAGCCTTCCACCCAGGATACTACATCACAGAACTCAGGAGATCACAACACAAAACATCAGGAGGTTGCAGCACAGACAACGACCCAGGAGATTACAGCACCACACCCAGGACATCACAACAATAGAACTCAGAAGGTCATCACACAGCCCATTACCCAGGTCGTTACAACACAAAAGGCTGAGAGACACACCTCCAGCACCTCAGCCACACAGGGTCTCAGGAAAAAGCCATCCAATCTGCATACATCAACTCCACAAACCAATCAAAAAGTAACAACACATCCAACTCTAGAGTTTAAAAGGGAAAAACAGCCACGATCACACACTTCTCCCAGGAGAACGAAGCTGAAGACACCAGCCTGAAGATGACGGATGAGATTCGTCGAAACGTTGCCAAGGTATTCTCAACCTTACACGGGACAAGACCGAATACACCAAGACCTACATACCTTTACAGTGAAAATCTACGAAAACATATATATATTATATATATATTATATATTTATATATATATTATATTTTATATTTATATTTATA
>CM019149.1:29440283-29514592 GCA_009733165.1 Naja naja
ACATGTTTGTTGGACCTGGTGTCCCTCCTGGCTGACTTATGCCGCCAGGGAGGCCACCTGCGGTTGGCTCCGGCAGTTGTCAACGCCTTGAGGGAGGGTGTCTTCCTCCGCCTGAAGGAGGCGTGGTGAGACCTCCTGAAGAAGCCTGCCCTGGACCCACTCGGTTAGACAACTTTCGCCTGTCTCCAACCTTCGCTTTGCAAGGTTGTTGAGAGTGTGGTGGCTCAGCAGGTTCCGCTTCTTCCTGGATGAAGCGGACTACCTGGATCCGTATCATCGGGCTTCCACCCGGCTACAGCACGAGACGGCATTGGTCACGCTGATGGATGATCTCTGAGGGCCTGGGACAGGGTTTTTCCTCTGTCCTGGTCCTATTGGACCCTCAGCTGCTTTCGATACCATCGACCATGGTATCCTTTGTGCCGCCTCAGGGGGGAGTGGGGGCACTGTCCTTCAGTGGTTCTCCTCCCACCTCTCGGGGCGGTCGCAACGGTGTTGGTGGGAGGGGTTGGCCCACCCCAAGGGCTCTCTCTGTGGGTCCCACAGGGTCGGTCCTTTCCTCTTATTCAACATCTACATGAAACCGCTGGGTGAGATCATCCGTGGTTTTGGGGTGAGATTCCATCAGTACGCTGATGATACTCAGCTGTACATTTCCACCCCAAACCAGATCAGCGATGCCCCTCTCTGATGTCCCGGTGTTTGGATGGTACGGATCTGGATGAGTAGGAACATGCTTCGACTCAACCCGCCAAGACTGAGTGGCTGTGCATATCGGCGTTCGCCCAGTCAAGATTGTCCATCTTTGGCCATAGGGGAGAGGTGTTGCCCCTGTGGATAGGGGCGGAATCTGGGGTCCTCCTGGATGCACGGCCCGTTGAGGAGGAGCAGGGGCCGCCGCCAGGGGTTTGCCCAGCTCCGCCTTGTTCGACAACTTCGCCTTTTTCTGGACCGGGACTTGCACAGTTACTCATGCCCTTGTCACCTCTAGACTCAACTACTGCAACGCTCTCTATTTAGGACTGCCCTTGCATACCATCCGAGATTGCAGCTGGTGCAGAATGCGGCCGCTGGTGGTGATTGGGAGTTACCGTTCTCCCATGTTACCTCCCTCCGCGTGGCCTGCATTGGCTACCGTTGGCTCGGTGAGATTCAAGGTTTTAGTTTTGACATACAAAGTCCTACATGACATGGGTCCTCAATTCTGAGGGAGCCGCTTTCTTCCAATATCAAATGCTGGCCGCCTCTGTGCGAGCTCATAGGCAAGGACTCCCGGGTCCCGGCGGGTCAATGCCGCTGGTGATTCCCCGACAACGAGCCTTTTCTGTCGCTGCCCCTGACCTCTGGAATCAACTGCCTTGGAGCTCCGTCTGGCCTCTGATCTCCGCACCTTCGCCATGAATTAAAGACCTGGTTATTTGACCAACCGGGCTGTGACCCCTCCCTGGGGAGGGAAGGTTTTAATGTTTATTTCGTAACGTTTTAATATTTGGGCTTGTCATTGGTTTAATGGTTTTTTAAATATTTATTGTTCTGTGTTTTAGTTGTGAGCGCTTGAGTCTTCGAGATGGGGCGGCATACAAGTTCAAATATAAATAAATAAATAAAAATATAAAAAATAAAAATTTTATATTAAATATATTATCTTGTTTTAAAAAAATCATATTAGTGGTCTTCAGGATTTAAAAGTATGAGTTTGATGGTCCCTGAGGTCCAAAAGGTTGGCGACCCCTGTTGCTGAGCACACTGTATCCCAAAAATTGTAAGCCGCCCTGAGTCTTCGGAGAAGGGCGGCATATAAATGTAATTAAATAATAATAATAATAATAATAATAATAATAATAATAATAATAATACTCCAACCCCCTGCTTAGGCAGAAATAATTATATTTATGGGGCCAAAGGCATTTCACAAATCCATTTATCATTCTTGGGATCATGATATCTCAGAGTTCACAGAATCTCTGCATGATGCCCTAATACGAATATTTGGATTTGCGTGTGTTGTGTAAACTTAAAAATTAGGGTAGCTGAGTAAAATCATGTGTAATGTGTCATGGGACTACAGCTTTTTACTACGATAGTGTAAGTTGCTTTGATTGTCTTTTCCAGGACATTCATAGAGAACCGGATCAGTCTTGTGTTCTATATTATAGATAAATTAGATTGATTTACTTTGGCTATCGGTATTGTAAATCCTGACTTCAGAAAAATTAAACAACAAAACCCCCAAAATAAATAATTTAAAATTACCTATTGAAGTGCCTGGGATCCATCCACATGAATTGGTTGAAGTTGATGGGTAGAAAACACTTTGTGCCTGAAATACTGTTTTAAAAAGCTTAGGTTATACAATAGATATAACAGGGAAGATAGTATCTACCTAGTGGGAATCAGCCAGTGGTATCAGAATGGAAGGCTGGGATGGGGGGGCGGGGGAGAGACATATTCACAAAACAGCATTATGCCATTACATTGTAATTGCTGTCCACTTTATACAGACAATGTGTCACCAGCAGTGTGTGTAAAAGGGGTGGAGCTCAAGGCAGAGTTATACAACAGTGGTTTTGTCAAAAACAGCAAGATCATGTGAGGGAAATGCCACTGGTGGAATCAGCTTAACATCCAGAAATGCAACCAACAAAGCATTTCCTGACATGGAATCATCGATGGTCAAAGCTTCACCTGTTGTCTTTTGGGGAACTGAAGGACTAAGGATTTTATTCCCACAATGCCAAAACTGGGAAGTGGATTTGGTGGAAAGAGAGGGGCTGGGCTCTAGGGCTTAGTTGAGATTTGAACTTTTACCTCCCCAGTTGAAATCCATCTCTCTAACTCATTCCCCTCCTGACCTCAGATACTTACCTACTAGAAGAACAATTAGGGACAGATTCAAAGCAATGCTTCCTCCCAGTAGGATCCAGAGTGTGATTTTGCAGCATTTTGAAGGACCTGTGGAATTGACTAGTGAAGAGAAGGATCAAGGGAGACATGATAGCAGTATTCCAATATTTGAGGGGCTGCTACAGAGAGGACAGGGATCAATCTATTTTCCAATCTATATTTCCTGAAGGCCAGACAAGGAATAATGGATGGAAACTGAACATGGAGAGATTCAACCTAGAAATAAGGAGGAACTTTCTGACAGAACAATCAACCAATGGAACAGCTTTGCCTTCGGAAGTTGTGGGAGTGTCATCACTTGAGATTTTCAAGAAGAGATTGGACTGCCATCTGTCAGAAATGGTGTAGGGTCTCCTGCTTGAGCAGGGGGTTGGACTAGATGATCTATAAGGTCCCTTCCCACTCTGTTAATCTAGTCTGACCTTTCATTATGAACCTTCCACCAAAGATTTGCAAAGTTACAAAGAGTGAAAACAGTCATTAAATTTCCCAGTGACCTGGTTCTCATCATGTTCTAACCTGTGGCATGCTTAAACATGATTTGTTGAACAAAAGCTATGACTGTTTTGGATTACCTATCACAACAGGCTATAAACAATGGTTTGTATGCCCCAACAGCTGGCCTCACCCAATATGTTAAGCGAAAGCCAAGGAGCAATGGTTCTTGCCTTCTCCATTTGCAGTCTATTAAAATACCTTAAGGTTGTGCACACAAAGAGTTAGGAGACATCTGTGATTGTGGCTATATTGATGAAAAGATATTCTCTAATTGAGCAATGTTGGCAGTTGGCACTTATCTTCACAGTTCCTGCCTGCTAGCCACTTTCACCATTGTACCACTCTATGGGTGCACACATACACTACTGTAGCTGAACCCAATTGTTTTGTTAAAAATCGAAGGCCTGAAGCTCACAATCTTCAACTATATTTCTACCCCTGTCACAAGCTTTGCTGCTATGTGGAAATAAAATTCTTATTTAAGACTTAATAAAACAATTCAAAAAGTTGCTGTTTGGGGAGCGGGAAACATCTGTATTTGTTCAATTTGTTATTCATTTCGATGAGACAGTGTGGTGGTTCAGCAGTTAAGATGCTGGGCTTGTCAGTTGGAAAGCCAGCAGCCCAGGTTTGAGACCCGATCACTACATGATGGGGTGAGCTCCCATTCTTGCTCCACCTCCGGCCAACCTAGCAGTTCAAAAGCATGCAAATCCAAGTAGATAAATAGGTATCATTTAGGTGGGAAGATAATGCTCCGTGATGTCATGCTGGCCACATGACTGTGGAAATGTCTTTGGACTCTGCTTGCTGAATGACCTTGAAAACTTCTATTTTTTAACAATTGGTAGCAGAGTTCGGTCGGACCAAAAACCTGTCTATTTTCTAAGTTATCCAAAGATGCCCAGTCTAAAAACGACTAGGAAGAGTGGCAGAGTGATGACCAGAGCCAAAGCTAGGCTCATGACATCAAAGAAGAAAGCAGAACCAAAGCCTGGAACGACTTCAGCAGAAGCGTTCCAAGCACCGGCTGAAAGAAGAGAAAGCGGCGTGGAAAGAAACCTGACAGCTGTCATCACCTCTCATTCACTCATGGCTCCGAGTGAATGCTTCGCACCTACCGAAAGCCTGCCAACCTCGTCCCGTCCAGTGGTGGACGAAGAAGCAGAGATGAGAAGAATGCCACTTCCCATCTCACCTAGAAACCTAACTGAGGAAGAAGAAATCAGAACCAACTTCCTCAGGGCATTCAGCTTACTGTCGGTAAGCGGTGATCCGGCCACAGACCTCCGCAATCTAATCCAACAGGTTGTGCCGGAAGAAGCAGTCAGGGACAGGACTGGGGCCCATGAAGGCAACAGACCGGTAAGTGTTACCCAGTCCTGCCCTGAAACCCCCTTGGCCATTAAAAACACGTGCGCGGGAAGCCAAGAGCAATTCCTCTCAGCTTTCCCGCCAAAGAAAATGGCAGCTCAAAGGTGGGAAATTCAAATGTCCCATCTAGAAATGGTGCCTGCCACCTCTCTGCCTGCCTCAGAAAACTTAACGAGCCAAGATGGCGACAATCTAGAGGCTACTCTTCTGGCAGCGCCTACCACTGCAGCAGCCCAAAGCAGCCAGCCAGTACAAAGACTAGCCCCACTAGTGACAGCAGCATCGCTGGACCCAACCATGCCGAGCATGTCACTAGTCCAGGCCACTTGGACCCATGCCCAGATGACCAGTCCGGTCGTGCCGGCCCAACAACAAACACCAGCCAGCTTGCCTACCGAGCTGGAAGTAAACCAAGCCTTAAAAAAACTCGCTGCAGCTTTTGAGACCGGTCTACTGCCCTGCCGGCACCCAGTCTAATTCAGCCCTCCCCCATGGGTCCCATTCTACCCTAGACTACCTGGAAAGGCCCCGGTCTACCCATAGCTGAGAAGGGGCCCGATCTACCTACAGCTACCTAGACGGACCCCGGTCTACAGCGGCCTACCAGGAAAGTCCCCGGCCTGCCGCTCCCTACGCTGACACCACCCTGGGCTACACGGATGCCTCCCAGCCCACGACGGCCTACCCAGACACCACCCAAACAACAGCGGCCCTCCCCGACGCCCTGCAGACAACTGCGGCCCCATACCTACCTTTTCCAATAGCGACATCAGCTCCCGCGATGTCTTCGGCCTACAAGGGACTTCCCGGGAGCTCAACGGCACAGGCCAGAGCTCAGGGGTCGGCCCGAGGCAAAGCAGAGAAGCCCCAGCAAAGGGCTCCTTCTCCGGTGGCATCCCACAACGAATGGCCTTCGCGCATGCTCAGTCGGGAACTCCGGAGGCGGGCCAGAGGCCCACCTCTGGAGCTCAACCGACGAGCTCCTTCTCCAGCGAAGTCCAAGCTGGAATGATTTTTGTGCATGCGCAAATGTGCTTTCCTACCCCTCCCATCTGGGAGGAGCAACTGTCAGCGTTTAAACCAAGCCTGCTGTCTCTGTACCTTTGCCTTACTGTGCTCATAGGGGTTTTCAGCACAGTGGACAGCAGAATAGCATCTATTTACCGGGAAATTCAAACTTATTGCCTTCTGGCTTTACAAAACTTTCTATCTCAGGGAGAAATATACAAGAGTGGGCTAGGGAGATACAGGTTGTCTTAATGAAGGAAAATGGGCTAAATTTATTTACTGATCCCCCTCCCAAGCCCTAGTCTATTGAAGTTGACTTGCTGCACCATGAAATATTTTGTTTGTTTGTTTGTTTGTTTGTTTATTTATTTATTTATTTGTTTGTTTAGACTTGTATGCCGCCCTTCTCACTAAGGACTCAGGGCGGCGAACATATAAAAAGAAATATATTTACAATAAAAAAATATTAAATAAATACAAGTCTATAAATTACTAAAAGGATTAAAAACAATTAAAATTACAATAGTAAACAATACAATTAAAACAACCCACCCCCGGGTCAATCCAGGCCGGCCTGCTGAAACAGCCAAGTCTTCAGGTCTCGACGAAAGGAGCGGAGATCAGGGGCCAAACAAAGATCCGCAGGAAGCTGATTCCATAGGGCGGGCACTCCCACAGAAAAGGCCCTAGCCCTGGGAACCACCAGCCGACAATGCCTAACTGACAGTATTCCCAGGAGGCCCCTCCTGTGGGAGTGCACGGGCGAGAGTGTGATGCTGGCAGGAGGCGTTCCCGCAAGTACCCTGGACCCAAGCTATTTAGGGCTTTATAAGTTGTTACTAACACCTTGAAGGAAACCTGGAAGGCAACCGGCAGCCAATGCAAGTCGCGCAGGTGGGGTGTAACATGGGAGTATCGGACACCCCCATCATAGCCCGCAGCGCATTCTGCACCAGCTGCAACCTCCGAGTAATCCTCAAGGGTAGCCCCATGTAGAGCATTGCAGTAGTCGATTCTGGAAGTGACAGCACATGAGTGACCGTTTGAAGGGCATCTCGGTTCAGGTAGGCGAGCTGGCGAACCAGCCAAACCTGGGCAAAAGCCCCCCTGGCCACAGCTCCCACTTGCTCCTCCAGATTGAGCTGTGCATCCAGGAGGACACCCAGATTCCTCACCCTATCCACGGGGGGCAACACCTCCCCCCCATGACCAAAGATGGCACATCCCCTGAACACCGAGATGCCGGTAAGAACAGCCACTCAGTCTTGGCTGGATTGAGCCCGGAGCCTGTTACTCCCCATCCAGGCCTGCACCGCCTCCAGGCACCGCGACATCACCGAGAGAGCATCATTGATCTGGTCTGGGGTGGAGATATAAAGCTGGGTATCATCTGCATATTGATGATACCTCACCCCAAAGCCACGGATGTTCTTGCCCAGTGGTTTCATGTAGATATTAAACAGGAGAGGTGAGAGAACCGACCCCTGGGGCACCCCACAATTGAGGGGCCTCGGGACGATCTCTGCTCTCCTGCCAACACCGACTGTGGGGTCCCAAAGGTAAGAGGAGAACCACCGTAAACGCGCCCCCACTCCCAACCCCCGGAGCTGCATGCAGAAGGATACCATGGTCGATGGTATCGAAGCTGCTGAGAGATCTAAAGGACCAGGACAGAGGAAAAACCCCTGTCCTGAGCCCTCCAGAGATCATCCATCAGTGCGACCAATGCTGTCTCGGTGCTGTGTCCGGGCCTGAAACCCGATTGGTACAGGTCGAGATAATCAGTTTCCTCCAGGAACAGCGGAAACTGCTGAGCCACCACGCTCTCAACAACCTCTAAAAAGTGAAGGTTGGAGACTGGACGATAGTTGTTCAAAACAGTTGGGTCCAGAGCAGGCTTCTTGAGGAAGGGTCTCACCACTGCCTCTTTCAAGGCGGTGGGAAAAAAACCCTCACTCAAAGAGGCGTTGACAACTGCCTGGAGCCAACCGCGTGTAACCTCCCTGGAGGCATAAACCAACCAGGAAGGACACAGGTCCAATAAACACGTGGTGGAAGACAGCCTCCGCATGATCCTGTCCACTTCATCCAGGGAGACAGAGTCAAACTCAACCCAGATAGAATCCACAAGACTCATCGCCACTCCATCATCTAAACCCTGCCAGTCAGAGTCCAAGCCGGCCCGAATCTGAGCGATCTTATCCACCAGATGTAAACTAAATTCCTCTGCTCTGCCCCACAAAGGGTCCCCCCTCTTCTCCAAATGCAGGAGGGAGGGAGTGACCCTGAACAGGGCCGCAGGGCGATCATCTGTGGACGCGATCGGAGCGGAGAAGTAAGCACATCTCACTGCTCTAATCGCTTCCAGGTAAGTCCTAATATAGGCTCTTAGCTGGACACGGTCAGACTCAGAACGACTAGTCCTCCACCCGCTCTCCGGGCATCTCCTCCACTGCTTCATCCCCCAAAGCTCCTCCGAAAACCAAGGAGCCAGACAAGGTCTGCGACGAGGAAGAGGCCGCAAGGGGACAACCCAGTCGAGCGCTGTCGAGGCCGCCTGTTGCCAGGCGGCCGCCAAGGTCTCGGCCGGGCTGTGGTCAAGGGAGGTGGGCAAGGACCCCAGGGCCGTCTGAAACCTCTCCGAGTCCATCAGGTGCCTGGGGCGGAACCATCGTATCGGTTCCTCATCCCAGCAGCAAGGGGCAGCCGATTGGAAGAACAGCCTCAAGAGATAGTGATCTGTCCATGATAGGGGTAGAGTAACCAGAGATCCACCCCCCAGATCACTACACCACTGCCCCGAGACAAAAACCAGGTCGAGCATGTTCCCCCCCTCATGGGTGGACCCCTGAATCACCTGGGTCAGGTCCATGGCTGTCATGGATGCCAAGAACTCCCGAGCCAAACCAGACGCCACTCCCAGAGAGACAAGTTGAAGTCCCCAGGACATAAGCCTGGGAAACTCCACCGCCACCCGGAGGCATCTAGCAGCTTGGGAAGCCTTGCAATGCAGCTGGGGGACAGGTTACGTCAGCAACAGGCCCAACCGACCACCCGGCCCAACCTCAGGAGGAGGGACTCACACCCTCCTATCTCGGGACAGTGGCCTCCCTTGGAACAAAGTTCTCCTGATAACAATGGCTACTCCTGCTCCCCTTCCCTGAGCTCGTGACGGTGCAGCACCCGGAAACCCGGGGACATAGATCACACAGAGGGACACCCCCTCCGTCCCAACCAGGTCTCCGTATACATGCCAGATCCGCAGCCTCCTCCTCACAAGTTCACTGAGGAGGGGGCCTTATTAGCCATGGATCTGGTGTTTACATACACCAGCCTAAGCCCAGGGACCACACCTCCCAGGACCCAGGGGAGCGGCAGAGACCTGAGGGTCGAGCGCTCCACCGCCAGACATGGGGGCGTGCTCCCGACATGCGTAATTTGGCCCTCTGTCTCATCCACTCCTGCCATAACCGATCGCCCTAGGGATTATTAATCCCTCCCTGCTCAACGCGGACCCTGTGGCCCCTTCACCCCACCCTTCCACTACGAGACCCCTCTCCAGCCTGGATAAACCAGACTCTACCAACAAGGGTTGAACCCCCTCCCTCCTCCCTATCCCATTAAAACACCAAATTAAAAAATTTAAAAGTCATCCCTTAAAACCAGATTTAAAATTTAACCCCTTGGTCGCGCCATGCCACCTCTCGGGATCCCAGGATCCGTCATTAAGGTAAGCTGTCGATAACCCAATGGGCCAATTCAAGGACAAGGGCGCAGTCCTGAGGGCCCCTAACTCCGCTAGTGAGTAAATTCTTTTGTCAATTGATCCAGCACTTTACCCAAGCATCTCTCATGAGTTTACAGTGTGTGAACTTTGGAAAATTTTGTTCAATATGTTCAATTCAAAAAATTACAACACAACTGCCAGAATTTCTAGAGAGTTCCATTCATCCAAATTAAGGGCTGGAATGGATATTAATGAACATTTATGCAATTTAAAAGGATGAGGGAGGATTAAATTAAGGGGGAACCCGTCTCTGAACGGAGTTTAATCAGCATAATAATTAATTCCTTGGATGCCAGTTGGGACAATTTTATTCCCAACTGGATAACTCCACATATAATGGTATGTCACTAGAAATTCTGACAGGCAAGCTCATTGCTGAATTTAATTTAAGGAAGGATAGGGCAGCCTTCCATAAGGAAAAAGGGATAGCTAGAGGGACTGGAAGTCCCAATAGGGTAAACACAATTGGTGAGTGTTACAAATGCGGATCAATGGGACATTTTAGGAGAGACTGTCCTAGTCTCATAGGTTCAAGAGCAGTTCAAAGGGGACGCTCTAACAGCAAAAATAGAAAGAAGTCACCCACTCCTAAAAGAAGGCCCCAGGTAAATCCTGTAAACAAAAGAAGGGGTAAAGGGGGCTATAAAGGTAACAAAAGAAATAATAACAAACAAAATGACAACTTTGCAAGCATAACTGAAACCTATTACCCCAGACTCACGAAACAGAAGCGTGAGCAGTTATGGTTGCTTGATAGTGGTGCCAGCAGACACATGGTATGTAACAAATCGTTGTTCAGTAATCTAGTAGACCACAACTGCAATGTGACAGTGGCAAATGGCCTAAGGACAAAGGCCATAGGTATAGGAAGTGTATATATACCTGGGCTTGGTGATGTAGATAATGTTTTATATGTTCCAAAATTAGAACATAACCTTCTAAGTATTCTGAAGCTAAGTGAGGAGTTCAATGTAACAGTAATTTTCTCAAAGGGAGAGACTATGGTGACCAGGGATGGCCATATGGTGGGAGAGGTTATCAAAATCAATAACCTGCCATACTACTCCCCCATTGTAAGGCTTTAGGAGTCTGGTGCCAGTTACCAGGCCAATACTGGTGAACGAAATGATGACTCCCAAGCAGGGCCTGAGGTCAGCCATAAAGAATACAGACAAAAGAAGGGGAATAATAATAGTGTTGTAAATAAAACTAAGAACACCAAGCATGTAAAGTTTAACACAGAGCATGATGATGAGCAGACTAAGGGTGCCAATACCTTGTCAATTGGCAAACCCCTGCACGATGAGTGTGCCCATCTCCTACACAGGAGGATAGGCCACCTCAGTTTCCCGATTGTGCAGAAGCTACCTGAGTGCTCTAGGGGGTTATGTGTGGTTGTAATGTGTTTATGGATTGCTCTGTTTGCAGGGGAGCCAAATCCAGGGTGAAGCCAGCACCCAGAAAATCCCAGAGGCAATCCAAACGCATTTTTGAGCTGGTGCATATGGACCTAGTGGGTCCCTTGAAACCCTCCCTTGGTAAGAATATCTACTTTCTCACCATAGTGGACGATCATAGTAGATATGGATTTGTGTACCCCCTCAAATCCAAGTATCAGACCTTCTCTAAATTTAAGGAAATCTACAATTTGATCCAAAATCAACATAAAATCAAGATTCAGAAAATCTTGACAGACAGAGGAACCGAGTTCAACTCTACTAACTTCTCTGTCTGGTTGAAGGAGAGGGGGATAGTCCACCTTAGGACAGCTCCTTATTCTGCATTTCAGAATGGAATTTCTGAAAGAAGAGAAGAAACAGCGTCCTCCAAACAATGATGAGATGCGCCCTTGAGGATGCTGGTTTAAATTTTGCATATTAGGTGGAAGCCATATTGTACGCAAACCACACTCTCAACAGAGTATGGTCGAGTGTCATACAGAAAAGACCATATGAGGTAGTCTACGGGTGCAAACCTAATTTAAAACATCTACATGTATTTGGGGTGATGGCCGATGTACATGTCCCCAAGGAGCTGAAAAAGAAGGGGGACAGGAGGTTGATCAAATTGAGATTTGTAGGGTATGAACCTGGGTCCAAGGCCTACAAATTTGTTGATAATGACAAGAGGATTGTCATATCAAGATCGGCCACTTTCTATGAAAGTACTAACTGGAGCAGAATCCACGCAAACGAGATTCTGACTCCCAAACAAGCCCATGATTCAGCCAGCAAAGTTAAAAATGTGTCAGAAACCCCATCTAGTGATGGTGACACATCTGGCTCAGAGGATAGTGGAGAGAGGGCAATCTCCACACCCCTTAAGGGAATCCTCAAGAAGCAAATGAGAGTGACCTGGAAGAAGGGTCACTCAGAATTGAAAACTAGTAAAATTGATAGTGATGAAGATAATAATTTGGACAGTCCAAATTTTGAAGAGGAGCCAGTTAGTAGACCAATTCGGACTACTAGGAATAAAAAACCAGAAAGGTTTAATGACTTCATCACTAGTGTTAATTTGACATTGACCACTCCTCAAAGATATGAGGATGTATTAAAGCTGCCTCCAAAAAAGCAGGGTAATTGGCATACTGCTATGGATTTGGAGATGGACAGCCTCAGAAAGTTAGAGGTGTTCACACCAGCTAAATTGCCAAAAGACAAGAGAGTGATTGGCACAAGGTGGGTTTATAAGAAGCCACTGGATGATGGGAACTTCTTATATAAGGCGAGACTGGTGGCACAGGGATTCTCGCAGAGATACCCTGATGATTTTGATGACACCTCCTCACCCACAGTACACCCTGAGAGCATAAAGACGGCTCTCACTATAGCAGCCATACATTTATTTATTTATTTATTTTATTAATTCGACTTATATGCCGCCCCCTCTCCCGAGGGACTCGGGGCGGCTCACAACTAAAATAAAATACAACAATAAGTTACTTAAAAATATATTAAATTAAAGCCGAATTAATATTAGTATTATTATTAAAACCCCAAAATTACGTAAACAACCCCAAGGGTCAACACTGCCCAGATTGTAAAAATAGCCAGGTTTTTAGCTCGTGGCGGAAGGTGCGGAGATCGGGAGCCAGCCGGAGCTCCAGCGGAAGAAGATTCCATAGAGTGGGGGCCGCCACAGAATAGGCCCTCCCAGGTCCCCACCAAACGACATTGAGTCGGAGGGCAGCCCGAGGAGACCCGCCTGTGCGACCGTGGGCGGCTGGTATTTGAGGCTGGGAGAAGTCGTTCTCGTAAATATCCTGGACCCATGCCATGTAGGACTTTGAATGTTAAACCAAAACCTTGAACCTCACCCGGAGGGCAACCGGAAGCCAATGCAAGCCACGCAGGAGGGGTGTAACATGGGAGTATCGGAGGCTCCCATCACAACCCGCGCAGCGCATTCTGCACCAGCTGAAGCCTCCGAGTGGTGCATAAGGGCAGTCCTAGATAGAGAGCGTTACAGTAGTCCAACCGGGAGACAACGAGCGCCTGAGTGATCGTGCGCAGGCATCCCGGTCCAGGTATGGGCGCAACTGGCGAACCAGCGGACCTGGGCAAAGGCCCCCCTGGCCACGGCTCCCACCTGCTCCTCCAACTGGAGCCGTGAATCCAGGAGAACCCCCAGGTTCCGTGCCCTGTCCACGGGGGTAACACCTCCTCCCCATGACCAAAGATGGAACCTCCAAACTGGACTGGGATGTCGGTATGCACAGCCACTCTGTCTTGGCTGGATTGAGACGAAGCATGTTCCTGTCCATCCAGATTCGCACCGCTTCCAAACAACGGGACATCACGGAGAGAGCATCACTGATGTGGCCGGGGTGGAGATGTATAACTGCGTATCATCAGCGTACTGATGATAACTCACCCAAGCCACGGATGATCTCACCCAGCGGCTTCATATAAATGTTGAACAAGAGAGGCGAGAGGACCGACCCTGAGGTACCCCACAAGTGAGAGACCTCGGGGTCGACCTCCGTCCCCCTGCCAACACTGTTTGTGAACGTCCCGAGAGGTAGGAGGAGAACCACCGTAAAACAGTGCCTCCCACTCCCAACCCCGAGACGCCGCAACAGGATACCATGGTCGATGGTATCAAAAGCCGCTGAGAGATCTAACAGGACCAGGACAGAGGAAAAACCCCTGTCCCGAGCCCTAGAGAGATCATCCATCAGCGACCAATGCTGTCTCCGTGCTGTACCCGGGTTGGAAGCCTGATTGGTACGGATCCAGGTAGTCCGCTTCATCCAGGAAAAGTGGCAATTGCTGGGCCACCACACTCTCAACAACCTTCGCTAAAAAACGAAGGTTGGAGACCGGACGAAAGTTGTTCAACTCGGCTGGGTCAAGGGCAGGCCTCTTCAGGAGGGGCCTCACCACCACCTCTTTCAAGGCGGCAGGGAACAGCCCCTCCCTTAACGAAGCGTTGATAACTGCCCGGAGCCAGCCGCACGTGACCTCCCTGGAAGCATAAACCAACCAATACTTCCCACCTACCAGACATCTGGAAACTAGCCCTCATCAACAAACGAGTCCCAGCCACGAAAACCAACACCAGACCCAAAATAACACATGATGCCACCACCAATCTCCCTCACCAGACTCAAACCCAAGCCTACCCCACAGACAAAAGGCAACCACCATTCAGAAACCAGACCATAGCTGCAACTCCAGCTGCTACACCCCCCTCCGACCCCCAAACTAAGCAAACTGACACGCTTATAAACACATAGCCAGACCTCAAACTCGGAGCCAAACCAAGGCCCAGAATGTCACATCACAGCCTTCCACCCAGGATATTACATCATGGAACTCAGGAGATTACAACACAAAACCTCAGGAGGTTGCAACACAGACAACGACCCAGGAGATTACAGCACAAGACCCAGGATGTCACAACAATAGAACTCAGAAGATCACCACACAGCCCATTACCCAGGTCGTTACAACACAAAAGGCTGAGAGACACATAGCCAGTACCTCAGCCACACAGGGTCTTATGAAAAAGCCAACCAATCTGCATACATCAACTCCAATCAAGAAGTAACAACACAGCCAACTCTGGAGTTTAAAAGGGAAAAACAGCCACTATCACACACTTCTCCCAGAAGAACGAAGCTGAAGACACCAGCCTGAAGATGACGGATGAGATTTCGTCGAAAAGTTGCCAAGGTATTCTCAATCTTACATGGGACAAGACCCGAATACACCAAGACCTACATACCTTTACCCGTGAAAATCTACAAAAACAAATATATATCTCTCCCACAGTTGATTTCTTCACACCAAGCTGCTTGCCTATTGCAGATTCAGTCTTCCCAGACTGGTGCAGGTCTACAATTTTGTTTCTGGTGTCCTTCGACAGCTCTTCAGTCTTCACCATAGTGGAATTTAGAGTGTGACTGTTTGAGGTTGTGGACAGGTGTCTTTTATACTGATAACAAGTTCAAACAGGTGCCATTAATACAGGTAATGAGTGGCGGACAGAGGAGCCTCTTAAAGAAGAAGTTACAGGTCTGTGAGAGCCAGAAATCTTGCTTGTTTGTAGGTGACCAAATACTTATTTTCCACCATAATTTGCAAATAAATTCTTTCCAAATCAGACAATGTGATTGTCTGGATTTGTTTTCACATTTTGTCTCTCGTAGTTGAGGTCTACCTATGATGACAATTACAGGCCTCTCTCATCTTTTTAAGTGGAAGAACTTGCACAATTGGTGGCTGACTAAATACTTTTTTGCCCCACTATATACATACATATACATACACATACATATACACATATACATACATATACACATATACATACATATACATATGCATACACACACACATACACACACACACACATATACATATACAATATACATACACATACATATATGTGTGTGTGTATGTGTGTGTGTGTATATATATATATATATATATATATATATATATATATGTATGTGTATGTGTTCGGGTGTGTGTGTGTGTGTGTGTATACAAATTAATTCTTCATCCACTTTAAAAAGCAGAAGCTTCTCCTTTAAAGGAAGGAAACATTGAAAGAACTGAAATTGATTAGTCAATGAAGAAGCAGTTGTGACAAAATCATTTCAGGTTTGGCAGACTTTCAAGTTTCTCTTACATTGCATAACTGGGTACGTTACTTCCTGGAAAGTTAGGCAAGAAGAGGATACAGCATGACACTTTTCTCAATCCTTTGACATAGTTGTGGGTGCCTATTTTGCCCTTTTTTTGTGTCTCAAAAATACAAAAGTGGTCATTTCACCACAAATTCTGAAAATACAACAACGGGGCAGAATTTGTGCTCTAACAACCAGACATTTTTTTATCAGATGCTTTCTCCTTGCTGGGCCACTCCTTTGCCTCCATCCAATTCCTCCTTGCCTCCATGATTCATACTATACCCTTTCTGACCTGCCACTGCTACCTCTGGGCTACTTATTTAGAACAGAACAGAACAACAGTTGGGGGACCTTGGAGGCTTTCTAGTCCAACCCGCTGCTCAAGCAGGGAACCTTATACCATTCCAGACAAGTGGTAGCCTAGTCTCTTCTTAAAAACCTCCAGTGTTGATGCACCCACAACTTCTGGAGGCAAGTCATTTTACTGATTAACAGTTCTCACAATTAGGAAATTTCTTCTTCCTTCTAGATTGCTTCTCTCCTTCATTCGTTTCCATCGTTTCTTGTCGTGCTTTTATTTTATTCTTCATTTTATTTATTTTATTTTTATTGTATTCGCCAGTTTGAAACTTTGCAGTTTTAAAAACAGTTTCCCACTGTTTCTACCCCTCACTCCAATAAACTGCCGCAGTATTCTTTCTCATGAGCAGGAGGGACTGGAACAGGGGTGTCAAACTCAAGGCCCACGGGCCCTGCAGTACCTCTGCCAGCGAAAATGGAGCTTGGGAGGGCCACGTACCCTGGCCACACCGACCCCAGCCGCTCCCTCCCCGCCCAAGGTCAAAAGCAAGCCTGATGCGGCCCTCAATGAAATCAAGTTTGACACCCCTAACTAGAAAATCAGCAAGAGCCAAATTTGCCTTAAACCCTGTAGTGAAGGATATTACTTATTATAAAGGATATTTCTTATTATAAGTTCAAAAATAACAGTGTGCATAAAGTAAAGACAGTAAAACAATATAACACAACCAAAATATATATTAAAAAATTCTCCCAGCCATTTTGGGGAGGCATCTTAAATGAAGACACTGAAAAACTTGGTCTGATGAGGCAAAGCTGAAGCTCCAGGCTTGCCTGGAATGTTTTTGAAGATACCTCTGCAGACCTTGATGAGCTCACAGATACTGTAACTTTTTCTGCTAAACAAATAATTCCCTCAACACTGTTCAACCATTTACAAAGTCTGCACTACTATTACTGTTAATCTTCTCATCACTCCTTATCACCCATCCCCTCCCACTTGTGACTGTATGACTGTAACTTTGTCGCTTGTATCCTTACAATTTATATTGACTGTTTCCTAGTATGATTTGATTGCTTATTGTACCATAGGACTAACATTAAGTATTGTATCTCATGATTCTTGACGAATGTATCTTTTCTTTTATGTATAGAGAGAGCATTTGCACCAAGACGAATTTCTTGTGCGTCCAATCACACTTGGCCAATAAAAGAATTCTATTCTATTGTAAACATGCTATATCAGTGTTTCTCCACCCTGTCAACTTTAAGGTGGTAAATTCTGGGAACTGAAGTCTACCCATATTAAAGTTACCAACATTGCGAAATGCAGTGCTGTAACAGTAAACTATAAGTCATAGTTTACAAACCACAATGGCTATCTTCCCAGAATATTTGTAGTTTAAAAAAAAAAAGCCACGGTGTTATGTGGTTTGTGGCTTGTTATGGTTTAACACACAATGTATGAACCCTATAAATAGAAGGGTGATTATCTTGGGTACAGAATCATTAAAGAACTGCACTTGGATTCTGTACTTCTGTACAGGTAGTGCTCAGTTCGTTTAGTGACTGTTCAAAGAGTGAAGTGGTGGTGCAGTGGTTAGAATGCAGTATTGCAGTCTAATTCACTGTTCATGACAGGAGTTCGATCCTGACGGGCTCAAGGTTGACTCAGCCTTCCATCCTTTCGAGGTGGGTAAAACAAGAACCCAGATTGTTGGGGGCAATAGGCTGACTCTGTAAAACCGCTTAGAGAGGGCTGTAAAAGCACTGTGAAGTCTAAGGGCTATTGCTACAATGGCACTGAAAAAGTGACTGATGACCATTTTTCACAGTCATGGCTTTTCCAACATCCCCATGATCATGTGATCAAAATCCAGATGCTTGGCAGCTGGTTCCTATTTGTGACCATTGCTGTGTCACAAGTTCATGTGATCCCCTTTTGCAACCTTCTGACAAGCAAAGCCAATGGGGGAGGCCAAGTTCACTTAACAACTAACTTATCAACTGCAGTGATCCACTTAACAACTCAGGCAAGAAAGGTCATAAAATGGGACAAAACTCACTTAACGAAAGAAATTTTGGGCTCAATTGGGGTTGTAAGTTGAAGACTTATGTAAGTTGAAGATTACCTGTACTTAGTACACTAAGAGATCATGTGGCTGCTTGTTGGCAGCCAAAGTAATTGTAAACTATGGCTTGTGGGTTTAGTTTGTAAGGCGAAGATGTGTTGCAAAGTATTTTTTGTCAGAAGGTAACATGTGAGAAACCCTAATCTAAATCTAGCATAAGGAGAGGTAACTGGCTTTGAAAATGACAGTCTCTCCTTTCACCAAAATTAGCTTGGGTTTGAATGATTTTTTGGCAATTCTGCAAGTTCTGGAAGGATTTGAAATGTCATAGTTTTAGATCTACCTGAAAAGGTGAATGATATTCTATCAATGAACTGAATACATCAGGCTCAGCACATCCTCCTACAAAACACTCAACCATGTTTTAAACTTCTGAATTCTACAGATTTGTTTTTAGAAGGCTAAGAGCAGCTTAATCATTCCCCAGCCATTAACCTGGGATCCAATGATATGCCAGAAGTCTTCAAACTTGACAGCTTTAAGTCTTGTGGACTTCAACTCCCAGAATTCCTCCTCCAGTCATGTTAGCTCAGGAATTCCGGGAGTTGAAATCCACAAGTCTTAAACTTGCCAAGTTTGAAGACCCTTGAACCAGACTATGACTAAGGTAAGATAAACATTAACAAACCACAATTATGGGTTGTGATTAAGGCTTCACTCCATGATAGCCTAATGTAAGCTTCAGACTATTTGATAAACTGATCCACAGCCCTATCATGAAACTCCAGTCACCAATCTGCTTCATGCATTGCTTGTATAATTTAGTGCTGCTTGCCGAATTAGCATAAGCTGAGCTTCATGGGTGAGACAACTATGAATTTGCATCTTCATAATTTTGTTCAAAGTCTAATCTACCCTGCCCACATTCCAGAGTCATACTGTAATCACAACATACCCAGAAGGAAACTAAATAAATTGAAAAGGCTACTGTAACTCTTCATCCCAAGTGGTCTCTCTTTATTAAGATCTATAACCAACACTATCATTAAATAGCCAGCTAAAGCCAACAGAAACTTCAATCATTACCTTCTGTCTTGTTGGGAATAGCGTCCATGTAGATATGTCTTGAAGGTTCTACTACCATGTAACCTTCTGCATCTTCCATAATCTAAGCAATCCACAGGGAGCAAGTCATACAAATGAGATCATTCCTGAGCATTAAACCAAAATATACTAATTTTCAGTTCCTCTTCAGTGGAACTGCCCCCAAATGAGTGGGTGCTTTTCCTTCCCTCCTAAATCCAAAGTTTCAATGCCATCTGACAATTTTAAATTGGCCCTACCTTCCTCTTAACTGGCGAATGCCTCTCACGATAAACCACAAACCCAGCATGTATGTAGAGAAAGAGGAAGTGAAGCCTCCAAGTCTACACAGACTGGGAAAACGCCTTTAATCCAAGGGAAAGCAATTCAATAGCAATCACCTGCTAGGACTGAGCCAAAAGTTGGGAGAGGAAGGAGATTCACACCAGCATCTGCAAAGAAGGCCACCAAAGCAATTCCTCAGTGAAATAAAAAAAAGTAGTGTTTGACCAAACAGTTGCACAAAGAAAGAATAGGGAGGGAGAGAAAAGTCCATCCAAAAAAAGTAAAAGGGCTTTTCAAATGCAAATAGACTTGTTTTGCTACAAGAGTTAAAGACCTGGGGAAATGTGAAAGACTTAAAGGCTTTCAAGATAGGAAAATATCAAGCTAAGAATACAGGGGATTCTTAGCTTGATATTTTCCTATATTTCCTAAGGATACAAACATACAGAAGACCTAACAGAACAGATGGACGTGCATAGATGGGATGAGACAGAAGTAGGTATAAATTCTAGCAATAGGACAACTTGTAGATTAAGGCAGGTGGAAAGAAAATAAGTAGGAACCAGGCACAGCCATAGAGTTAGCAATATGATTAAAAGTAAAGAGTTGTGCTTTAATTTTGTATAATAAAACTATCTCAATGGAACAAAACTAAAGCTAAGTCTCTGTGTCTCTGGCTCGCACCAGCTTGAGAAATCCTAATATCTTCTAAAGGTGGATTGGCTTTTTTGGACTTGTCAAGCCACTCCTAAAATATAGGACAAGCCCTATATCCAGCCAATGGGACTTTCCAACTTAGTCAGCAATGTCATCTGAAGCCTGTCTCAATCTGATGTGAGTAATGCATCCTTCCTTGTGTCAAATAATTAATCTTGGGTTCCAACTTGAGGCAGGGTTGTGCAGGAACAAATCGAAATGAAACCCAGACACACTGTGAGGACAGGAGATTGGTTTATTCCCAAAAGCAAAAGGGTGCTCTACAGAGAAAATGGGGCCCAGAGAGGTAATTTTATATGGGACTGGTCCTTGGTGTGAGCTTAAGGGGCGTAGGTGGTGTGTACTGCTGGTTCCAGTGTGTAACTGTCAAAAGATCAACCTTAATTGTCCTGGTCTCTTTCAGCTTGCCATTGTTGCATAAGGGTGTCCGAGCAGCCTATTTGTGGGTTTTGGTTGAGCCATGAGGCCGCAGTGCTTAGAACGCAGCATTTGCAGGTTAATTTAGTTTCTGACTGGCTCAAGATTGACTCAGCCTTCCATCCTTCTGAGGTCAGTAAAATGAGGACCCAGATTAGGGTGCGGGAGGAGGGGGGCAATATGCTGACTCTGTAAACCAGTTAGGGGCTGTAAGGCACTGAGAAGTGGTTTGTAAGTCTAAGTGCTATGCTACTTGGGGATGTGTGAATGAACAAGTTTTTTTGTGGGGGGTGTCTGGCTAATTTTGTCTTGCCTAAGTACTTACTATACATTAGTTGGTTGTTAGCGGAGATGTGCTTTCAGCAATCTTTGTGGCTTTTTTATTAAAATGTATCTTCTTGACTGCAACATGGGTTTCTTGCTCTAATCAAGACAGAAATAATATGCTATAATTATTGATTATTAAAATTCTTACTATACAGTACCTGCTTGGGTTTGTCATTTGCATAAGAGCCATATGATATGGAAACGCCACCACACCTATCCCCTGTCTTGTACTTGAATGGGAGACCACCAGGGTATAGGGTTTCTAAAGTTGAGAAGTTGGAAAACTAGGCCCACAGAGCATGATAGCAAGAATGTCATGGAAGCGATTCTGAAGGCTTCCGGGCACATTTGTCTTTTTATTTTATTTATTTATTTATTTATTTATTTATTTATTTATTTATTTATTTATTTATTTATTTATGAGACTTGTATGCCGCCCCATCTCCGAAGACTCGGGGCGGCTCACAACTAAAACAACAAGAACAATAAATAATTAAAAAAGAATTAAACTAACAAGCCCCATTAAAATATAATTACATAAATACATGATAAAACCATGATAAAAACCACCACCCCAAAGGGTCACAGCCCGGCTTGGTTAAATAACCAGGTCTTCAATTCACGGCGGAAGGCGTGGAGGTCAGGGGCCAGACGGAGTCCCAGGGGGAGTTGGTTCCAGAGGTCAGGGGCCGCGATAGAATAGGCTCGTCGCCGGGGGACCACCAAACGGCATTGGCCAGCCGACGGGACCCCAAGGAGTCCTTGCCTATGTGATCGCACAGGGCGGTTAGTACTCGATGTCGGCAGGAGTCGCTCCCTTAAATATTGCGGACCCATGTCATGAAGGACATTGTATGTTAAAGTTAACACCTTGAATCTCACCCGGAGCACAACCAGCAGCCAATGCAGGCAGCGCAGGAGGGGGGTAACATGGGAGAACCGGGAAACTCGGTTTTGTACACAGAGGCAGTCAATAGCCTAGGGGATGGGACCCACAGCATCCCCTGCTCTGATGGGTTGGGTCAGGGGTGGGATTCAAATTTTTTAACAACCAGTTCTGTGGCATGGCTAGGTGGGCATGGACATGTGACTGCGTGGGCATGGCTTCCTCTTCTTTTTTTTGCAGCATACCCCCCATTTTGGGGCCTTCTAGGCCTCAGGGAAGCCTCATGGGGGGCATTTTTGCTCCCAGAAAGTTTCCCTGGGGCCCAGGAAGGCAAAAAACAGAGCTGGGGGGGGCGCAGCCCCCACCCGCATTCCCCTGCATCCCTTTTTGCCTCCTGGGCCTTAGGGAAGTCTCCTGGGTAAAACAGTAAGACAGCGAGGGGGATCCTGGCACAGCTGATAATCAGAACAGCTGATTGTCAGGAGGGGAAAAACTTTAAGGGGTTACTGGGTGGGGGAGAACACAGTCAGCTATGTCGGGCATGTGTGCGATATTGTGCATGCACGATAAGGACTGACTGGGTAGAGAGGGGAGGGGCGGGCTGAGAAGGGCAAGGCCATCCAGAGGCACGATTTGCTGGTTCTCTGAACGCAGAATCATAACAACTGGTTCTATAGAACCGGTCCAAACTGGTAGAATCCCACCCCTGGTTTGGGTAGATGTGAGCAGGAAGAGACGGTCCCTCAGATAACCTGGTCCCAAGCCATGAAGGGCTTTAAAGGTGACAACCAGCACCTTGAATTGCACCCGGAAGCAAAGCGGCAGCCAATGCAATTCCTGCAGGATGTACCTACAATGTCCCTTCCAACTCTGTTAATCTGTTTAAAAAGGGATGAGGCCTCAGGCCAGTTGTCTCATCACTGGATTGCTGATTTCTTCCATACACTGAAGTATCCAATACTGAGCACAGTGACTACAGTGAAAGTCTGGTCAGAGTAGAATAGGGAGCATTACAGGTAGTCCTCAACTTACAACAGTTCGTTTAGTGACCCTTCAAAGTTTTACAGCAGCCCTGAAAAAAGTGATCTATAACCGTTTTCCACACTTATGGCCCTTGTAGCATCCCCGTGGTCACATGATCAAAATTCAGATGCTTGGCAACTGGTTCATATTTATGATGGTTGCAGTTTCCTGGGATCATGTGATCACCTTTTGTGATCTGGCAAGCAAAGTCAATGGGGAAGCCAGATTCACTTATCAGTCATGTTACTAATTTAAGAACTGCACTGATTTACTTAACAACTATGGTAAGAACAATCATAACATGGGGCAAAACTCACTGAATGTCTCACTTAGCAACATAAATTTGGGACTCAATTTTGATCATAAGTTTAGGACTACCTGAATTAGCTCTTACTGTGCAGATCTTCCTGTAGATGTAACCACAAGTTACATTTTCCTTTCCTGTTGTCATTTAATACCACTAAATCATACTACATGGCACGTCTGATAAAAACACGTTACTTTTCATATATATTGTTACTGAGCCTGAGGTCCCATTTTCTGTTTATTTTTGAGGTGTTTTTCTGCCTAGAGTTTTATTAGTATGTTTATGTTAGTTAAAATAATTGGTTTACCATTAATTTCTTTATTTTTCACATTTCTATCCCGCCGCAACCCAAAGACTCTTGGCAACCTTAAACAGAATATAAAATAAAAACCAAGCAAAACACCCACAGTACAAGCTTCCATAAAAACAACAAGTAAACATAAGAATAAAAATAATAAAGATAGAAGTTGATGACACTATGTAGGCTCTTTGAAACAACTCTGTTTTTAGTAGTGTCTGCAACACAGAAGGAGCAAGCCCGACCTCTACTGGTAGCAACATCGATTTTGCCTGATCTCTTACAATTCTCTTACTATTCAACAAAATTGATTCTGGCACCCAAAAGCAGTGCCTTCATGCTCCAGCTACCCAAACATCACAAAACTACGGGGTCGATAACAATTTCTCTCTCTTTGATCTGGTTAGTTGTGCCTGTTTTAGCTGGAGCAGGTGATCTCACCCAGATATCCAAGCCACAAACAGCTTTATAGGTCAAAGCCAGAGTTTTAAATTGTATCCAGAAAGAGATCAGCAGCCAATGCAGGATCTGCATAGTAATAACTAATACCCGTAGTCCTCAACTTATGACCACAATTGAGTCCAACATTTATGTTGCTAAGAGAAACATTTGTTAAGTGAGTTTTGCTCCATTTTTTTACCTTTCTTACCACAGTTTTTAAGTAAATCAGTGCAATTCTTAAATTAGTAATATGGTTGGTAAGTGAACCCGGTTGCCTTCTGGGTTAGTTTCAAGGTGCTAGTAACAACTTATAAAGCCCTAAATGACTTGGGTCCAGGGTACTTGCGGGAACGCCTCCTGCCAGCATCACATTCCGATCGCCCTGTTCGCTCCCACAGGAGGGGCCTCCTTGGGATACCGTCGGCTAGGCATTGTTGGCTGGCGGTTCCCAGGGCTAGGGCCTTCTCCGTGGGAGCGCCCACCCTTTGGAATCAGCTCCCCGTGGATCTCCATCTGGCCCCTGATCTCCGCTCCTTCCTCCGGGACCTGAAGACTTGGTTGTTTCAACAGGCTGGCCTGGAATGACCCGGGTGGGGTTTTTTAATTCTTTTAATTTTAAGGTTTTAAGGTTTTATTGTATATTTTGGCTTGTTTAGATTTAATTTGTTTTTAGGTAAATTCTATGTAAATATTTGTTGTTTTATTGTTAGCTGCCTTGAGTCCTTAGGGAGAAGGGTGGCATACAAGTCGAATAAATTATTATTATTATTATTATTATTATTATTATTATTATTATTATTAATCTGGCTTCCCTATTGCTTTGTTTGTCAGATGTAGGTTTGAGTAGAATAGAATAGAATAGAATAGAATATTTATTTATTTATTTATTTATTTATTTATTTATTTATTTATTTATTTTATTGGACTTATATGCCGCCCCATCTCCGAAGACTCGGGGCGGCTCACAGTTAAAACATACAAATACAATAAATAGTTTAAAAAGAATTAAACCACTACAAAGTCCAATAAAACCGAATTAAGAGTTAAAACTATCCCATACCCCCCGTGGGGTAATCACAGCCCGACTTGGTCAAATAGCCAGGTCTTCAAATCGCGGCAGAAGGTGCGGAGGTCAGGGGCCAGACGGAGGTCCAGAGGCAGTTGGAATAGAATAGAATAGAATAGAATTATTTATTGGCCAAGTGTGATTGGACACACAAAGAATTTGTCTTCGGTGCACAAGCTTTCAGTGTACATAAATATATAAATGATAAATCATGATCACAGTCATAAATACATTCATCATGAATCATAAGATACAGCACTTAGTGATAGTCATAGGATACTAAATAAGCAATCTACATAAATCATACTAGGAAACTAAATAAAACAATATAAATCATAAGGATACAAGCAACAAAGTTATAGCCATAAGTAGAAAAAGAAATAGGTAATAGGAAGGATGAGAAGAAGAATAGTAATACAGTCTTAGTAAATAGTTTGACATTTTGTGGGAATTAGTTGTTTATCAGAGTGATGATATAGGGGAAAAACTGTCCTTATGTCTAGTTGCTCTGGTGTGTAATGCAAAAAAAAGAGTTTTTAAGCGCAGCCTGAGCAGAGAATATTACAGTAGTCTAGCTGCATAAGGAGATGAGTTAGTATACCAAGGTCTTCCTTTGGTCCAGTTAGTTACTCTACATAGTTCATCTTATTTTGTTTTATTTTTTTGTGATCAGCCCGAGAGGTCCCTCTCACTTTCATCCTTAATTCTTCCCTGAACAATTTTCCCACTATCTACTATAATTTACCTGAATATATGTAACTGCAGTGATCACACACTATTCTCCTGTTTACTCCTCTCTCTTTTCCTGGACTAATTTGTTTTGTTGTTGTTTTTTGGTCATATTTTTTGCCTTGCCAAGAAGAGGAAGATGTTTTTGGAAAGCACTATTTATAGCACAGACCAGTGTTTACATAATGGACCTGGCTACAGTTTCCATTGTGTTTTCAGAGAAATGATGGGATTGTTATCTGGAGACTTCCAGGTAAGGTTAATGGGAATACTTTGGAAATAACGAAGATGGACATTGCAGAATGTTATGTTCTGTGATCAACTTCATCCAGACTTTTGTGATTCTTTCCTGCTAAGGTTCTGCTATGGCCAGGTCTGATCATATCTGGAGGGGAGAAAGTGAAATGCTGAAGGACAATGATAGGCACCACTCAGAAAAGATACCACAGAAAAAAAAAATTGGTCAAAGATACACAGTTGGTTAGAAAAGATGATAGGGAAACATGTAAATGTAGATGTAGGGAAACCCGAACTGTTTTTATTAGGTATAATATCAGAAAAATTAGATAAGTAAAGTATGTATTTCATATTATCATAATATGAAACCAATATTTCATATTATAATATTTCATATTATAAATCAAATAAATAAATATTACATGTTGAAACAGCAGTGAGGATTATATTCGCACAACATTGGAAAAATGAAGAAACACCACAAGATGAAGAGATAATTAAGAAGATATTAGACTGTAAAGAAATGGATAGATTGACATTGAAAATTAAGCAGAAAGAAGACACAGAATACTATCAAACATGGAATCTATTTTACCAGTGCTTGGAAAAAAAGGGGTGGAGATTAAAAATATAATCAGTATTGTTAAGCAAATTAAATACCCAGACCAAACAATGTTTATTAAGTGCTAAGAAATGTAATTAATAAAAAAGTCAATAAAATTTAAAAAGAAAAAATATTGATCCAAAGTACCAGGTGAGGATCTTAAGACAACCAGATCAGAGGTGGTATTCAGCAGGTTCTGACCAATTCTGGAGAACCAGTAGTAGAAATTTTGAGTAGTTCGGAAAACCGGCAAATATTACCTCTAACTGGCTCTAATGTCATCTATTCTCTGCCTCCCAAGTCCCAGCTGCTTGGCTGGGTCTTCTTTTGTTGCCCTGCACAGGAGAACGGAACTGGAAAGCAGGTTAGTAGGGTGGGGAGCGAATGGAGATTTTACAGTATCCTTCCCCTGCCACTCCCACCATGCCACACCCACCCAGCTGTCTCAGAATTGGCTACACCCAGGCAATGCCGGACATGTTAACTCCCAATAAATCATTTTGAAGTTTTGGAAGTTTGGCTTGAGACTGATGATTTAATTGGGGTAACTGCTGGAATCCTGACACTTAAAATGAAATGATGCCCAGGAGTCCAACAAAGATATTTCTCCTACTGTGCATCCCCAGATAAAAACTTTTTAAAAATCAGCTGTGATTCTTGTATGTTAACTTATAATTATCACAATCATGGTGTAGTAATTTATTCTCCTGCCCCTAGTGTGTTTCTGATTCCATCTTCTGCCCCAGGATACCTTTCTGAGAAATATGTACCAACTGCCCACATTCAAAACCTGAAAAATCTGATCCATAAGTACCACCTCTTCTGCAGAGATGGGAGGGTGAGGTTGGAGAAAGGAGGGACTTTGTCTATTTGAAATATGTAGTTCCTTTCAGATCTGGTGCTGGATTTCACTTCTGATAAAGCAAGTGCCACTGTGCTCTTTGACAAAGAGGTGGGGTTTTTTTTGCCTCTAATGAGGCAGCTCTGACATTCACAATAAAAGTGTCTGTGTCCAGCTATAGCAAGTGCTTCTATCATGGGATGCCAAGTGTTGCTGATTCTGTTTCTACTGATGTCCCACTTTCCTAGTGGGATTCTGAAAACCGGATGTCCCTTGAATGTGGTAAGAGAGGAAAAATACAATTACTACAAGCCAGGAGATTACCTGATTAGTGGAATCCTCTCTACAATCAATACTCTATTTCGTCCATATGTTTTTGACATGCCACCAACCAACAGGTTTCGCAGGTAATTTATTGTGATGCACTTGACTCTGGTGATTGATTTTGTCCTCTCCAATGTCCTCTTTCAAGTACAGAATGATCTTTACTTTCTAATTCCTGTCTTTTCTCAAACAGGTCAGCGTATTTTTTTATTAATCTCTCAATTTAATTGGGAGGAAAAAAGCATTGGAATCCCACAATGGACTTTCAAAGACCACAACTTTACAGGTTCCTTTTAAGCAGTTTATTGAGAGCCAGCATCAACACACACAGCTTTGGCAGTATTCTCATTAAATAATTGCTGAATAGGTGGTGTCATGCCTGTTCACAAAATGACTATTATGGTGGAAACAGTGTTTGGCAAAAGACAAACTTGTGAAGTTGCTCACCCAGATTTCTATTCATTCCCTGCAATGCTCTCTCTGATATATTTTCCTGTATAACCTCTCTCTCCCTCCCTCCCTCCCTCCCTCTTTCCCTCTCTCCCGCCCTCTATGTCACTGTCTCTATCTCATTTAATTCTATCTCAATCATCTATAATTTTTTTCCACCTATCATTTATCATTATCTCACTATCATTTTCTATCATCTATCAACTCTCTCTCTCCTTCCTTCCTTCCTTCCTTCCTACCTACCTACCTACCTACCACTTTTTCTTTCTACTCTCTCCCTCCTCTTTCTCCCCTCTGCAAATCTTTGCATTTCCTAGTTAAATTAATTTTATTTAAATTAAATGAACAGTTAAAAAAACCAACAAATTTGGAAGAGAACACCACTGAGCTGAATGCATGTTCTTACTAAGGAAAGAGCATTTTGACATAAAAGTAAGATAATGTGCAGAAAAAGCCTCTGGTGCTCTAGAGCTGACAATTATAGAGCAATAAAGCAGTGCTATTGTGCAACAAAGCATTTCAGTACATTTGACTTGTGTTAACCCCAATCAGTTTGAATATTTAAGTCTGTGAACAAGAAATAAAATAACAAATACAAGCCTCTTTGGAATGTTGATTCCTCCAGCTAGCTATCCCTGAAAAAGAGAGTTAGTTAAATGGAAGAAATCTGTTCAGATATGTAGGAATGGTTGGTTGGTTATAAAAACATTAGTTTGAATCACAGGTAAACAGTATTTGCTAAGAAACCTGTCTACTTGGATATTTTTCCTTTGACGTAATATGAATATGCTCAATTTGATGAAGGAAATCTTTTTCATGTTGTCTCCCTCACTCAAAGCTTCTTTCTGTGAGGATAATTTTGCCTGACGTAAAGAACATTTCTTCCTCTTACAATATTTATTTTTTTTTAAAAAAAGGTTTTATTTTTCCAAAAAACCAGACATAACAAACAAACATACAACACATAAATCCATATCAATTTCAAGTGTGTCAGTCCGTCAAAAATCACAGTGCCTTCCCCTCATTATTCATACTCACTATTACAAAGGAAAAACTATAGTCATTATTATTAATCCTGTTATGTATGTAGGTTTGAATGTTATTGGTTTATTTGAACTGTTCTTGTAAAATGTCAAATGGTATTGGTTTAAATAGTGCGGGAAGAAACCCTGCACTCCCATTGGCTGGCAGCTACGGCTGCAGGCTATAAGAAGCAGCCGTAGCCAAGCCAGAATGGGTCCATTCGAGCTGTAGTCACTAATAAACTCTTTGCTGGAACTCCTCGCGTCTGACTCTTCATGCAAACTTAACACTGGCGACGAAGGTGGGATTTCCCTGAAGAGAAGACGATGTGACGAACAAGCAACAGAGCGAGATGGCTGCGCTGAACACCCCCAGCACCGTTCGATCCGGCGACGGAAGACTGGGAATCGTATGCGGATCGTTTCCACATGTATCTGGAAGGAACGATCTCGCCGGCATCCCGAGAGACGGAAGAGGGCGGTTTTCTCACGCACTGTCCGGCAGTCTTCAAAATGGCGAAGGCGTTGGCGGGAGCAGCAGAGCTGAAGGTAATGGAATGGCCCGATTTAGAGAAACTTTTAAGAGCCCATTACCCCACAAGTATCGTGCCTCATTAAGAACACGAATTTTACCGTCGGGATCAAGGGATAGCGAGAATGTTAATGACTTCGTGGCAAGTTTAAGGGACATTGGGGTGCTTGTGACTTTACCAACTTAGAAGAGGCCATGCGTGATCGGTTTGTTTTAGGCCTAAAAGATAAGGTCTTACAAAGCAAACTTTTAATGAAACCTAAGATCACGTTTAAAGAGGCCATTGAAGAAGCTGTTTCAGCGAAGCCACCAAGTCCTCAGCAGCGGCCATGAAAAGATTAACAAGGCCTCAAGCCAGGCCTCAAGCCATTCTGATGGGGAAAAATCCACAACTGCTCATTGCGAACAAATAGACTCTGATTCTGATGGCAGTGAGGCAGAGGAGGGATTTTAAACTCAGAATGGAGAAGAAAAGAAAAGACTCTGGGAAAAACAGGCAAGGGTTCTATTGCAGAGGATGTGGGGGGCCACCCCGCACTGAATGCAAGTTCTTTGACTCCATTTGCCTACGTTGTGAGAAACGGGTCACATAGCCAGAGTCTGCAAATCATCCAGAACTCCACCAGTTAGGAAGAAATTTCCTGATAGAGACTTTAAGCCCAACAATTTCCTTGAAAAATGGGGCGAAATTTAGAAGCAAATGGCAAGAATGAAACTCACCAAACAATCACTATTGGTCATTCTTCACCCTTAAAAGCAGAAAAGTACACGTGAAGGTGTTTATTGAAGGAAGGCCTTGCCAAATGGAAGTGGACTCAGGCTCTTATTTATCTATGGTGTCATGGGACACTATCCACAGACTCTTTCCCAAAATTCAGAAAAAGCATTTCCAGAAGCAAGCACTGACTCTCAAAGACTACCAAGGAACAAGATTCCAGTAGTTGGAGCGAGAGATTTCAACGTGCAGTTTAAAGGCCACACCAAACGTTTGCCCCTGACCATCGTGGACAAGGATCGCCCAAGTTTGCTGGGACTTGAGTGGTTCAAGCCACTTGGCATCAAGGTGACTGGCATCCATCACGTGAGCAGTTCTGACTGGGAAGAGTCTTTGAAGTCTGAGTTTCCAGAGGTCTTCAGCGAAGGACTGGGCAAGTATATGGGGACCCCTATTGCTTTCAGCTTAGACCCCAAGGTGCCCCAATTCGTTTAAAGCCCAGGAGGGTCCCATTTGCTTTAAAGGAAAAAATTGATGCACAATTAGATAAGCTCATTGCTCAAGGGGTTTTAGAGCCTACTGACCACTCCAGATGGGAAACACCCATAGTCACACCAGTCAAGGCTGATGGGTCAGTGAGAATCTGTGGTGACTACAAGGGGACACTTAACCATGCGCTGCAGCAGAGCATATTCTGTACCAGTTGTGCATCATCTGCTCCATTCCCTTGGCAGGGGTACAGTATTTGCTAAACTGGACTTAGCTCAGGCATATCAACAATTAACAGTTGATGATGCCACTGCAGAGGCACAAACAATTGTGACTCATAGAGGTGCCTTCAAATGTAAAAGACTACAATTTGGAGTAAGCGTGGCACCTGGCATTTTTCAAAGCCTTATGGAAAGAATGTTGCAAGGACTGCCAGGGTAGTGCCTTATTTTGATGATGTATTAATCTCTGCTGAAAATGACACTCAGCTTCAAGAAAGACTCAGAGAAGTCCTTACCAGATTCAGAAAAGCGGGTTTAAAAGTCAAGGAAGACAAATGTACACTCAAAACAGACAGAGTTGAGTTCCTGGGGTATATGATTGACAAGCATGGCATCCATCCTACTGATGCCAAGGTTAAAGCAATCAAGGAAGCCCTTAAACCTCGATGCAAGGCAGATTTGCAAGCCTTCCTTGGACTTATTAACTTTTACCACATGTTTCTACCTCACAAAGCATCTATTGCTGAGCCCTTACATTGCCTGCTTGATAAGAAAGCTGTTTGGATCTGGGGGCGGAAGGAACAGTCAGCATTTAACAGTATTAAGAGACTAATCACGTCTGATGCTGTGTTGATACAATTCTCTGAGAATTTGCCTGTTGTTCTGACTTGTGATGCATCCCCTTTTGGAGTGGGGGTTGAGTCACAGGCTTCCCAATGGAAGGGAAGCCCCAATTGCATTTTACTCTCACTTTGTCCAAAGCAGAGAGGAATTATAGCCAATTGGACAAGGAGGTTTTAGCAGTTGTTGCAGCTGTTAAGAAATTTCATGAATATCTGTATGGCAGGTCATTCACCATTGTTACAGATCACAAACCTTTATTAGGCATTGTGGCAGGAGACAAACCTACACCTAATATCCTGTCACCAAGAATGCTGAGGTGGACTGAATTTCTTGCAGCCTATTCATACAAACTGATTCACAGGCCTGGCAAGGACATTGGACATGCTGATGCACTGAGTCGTTGCCCACTACCTTGCCACAAGGAGGACTTTGAACTTGAAACTCACACCTTTTTCCTGGAGACCGTTGCTAAGCTTGCAGTTGCTGCTGAGATTGCCAGAGAAACTACCAAAGATGCTGTATTAGCACCTGTTATGGGCTGGATTAAGAAAGGTTGGCCTCTTCAAGATCTACCTCACCTTGCCCAACCTTTTAAGTCCAGGCAAACTGAATTATCTGTATTAAGAGGATGTATTTTGTGGGGTAACAGGGTGGTTATTCCTGCAAAACTGCAAAGGGAGGTTTTGGAAATGTTACATGAGGGTCATCCTGGGATTGTAAGGATGAAAGGTTTGGCCAGGAGTTATGTATGGTGGCCAGGTATTGACAAAATGGTTGAAAACTGGGTAGCATCTTGTCCCAATTGCCAGGTAGTCAGGCCTGCCCACCTCACGCCCCACACAGGAATGGGAATGTCCTAGGGGCCCATGGTCTAGAATCCACATTGATTTTGCAGGCCCTACAAGAGGGCACACTTTTCTAGTGCTAGTAGATGCATACTCTAAATGGCTAGAGGTAATTCCCATGACATCCACTACAACTGAGGCTGTCATCAAGCAGCTCAGAAAATTGTTTGTAACCCATGGGTTACCAGATGTCCTTGTCTCTGACAATGGCCCTCAATTCACATCTAACATTTTTGAATCCTTTCTAGCTCAACAGGGCATCAGACATGCCCTCACTGCCCCTGGGCACCCTTCGCCAATGGCGGGCTGAACGCATGGTATGCTTCACCAAAGAGAAGCTTCAGCAGCTGGGTCCTGGGGACATCACTGAGAAGCTTGAAAAACTTCTTAGTGTTCAACACATCACTCCTAGCCCATCAAATAACTTGTCCCCAGCAGAGTTGTTGATGGGCAGGAAACTTAGGTCTTCCCTTGACCGCCTTCATCCCACTTACGCACCCAACGCACCACTGGATTCCACTTCCAAAGTTCGTTCTTTTAGTGTGGGAGATTCTGTCTATGCTAGGAACCTTATAGGTGACCCTTTGTGGATTCCTGCTGACATAACTCACATCACGGGCCCTCGTTCTTACAGGGTACAAACAGAGGATGGCCTCCTCTGGAGCAGGCACATTGACCAACTTAGATCCAGGTTCCCTCAGGAACATCGACCCTGTCTCTCTCTAGGTCCCTCACCTGATATCTCTTCTAGGGGGGAAGGAGGGGAACAGGAGGAAAATCAGCAAACAGGAATCAACCCCATGTGTAACGAGCCATTGCGACAGGAACCATCCTGAACCCTGTCACAAAGCCAAGATCCATCCTTAGAAGTGGAAGATTGCACATCACTACCTGACTTGGGTGCTGACATTGGAATGGAGATGGATTGGGAGGAGAGACCAGATTCTAACAGTCTAACAGGGTCTTCTTCCTCAGGAAGTCCCAACAGGGAAATGTCAGTAGACACATTTCCCCTCTCACTGGGTGAGAACGTTAAAGCTTCTGAACCACGAAGGTCTCAACGCACGTAAGAGCCCCACCTATTTAAAGGAATACATTAGATAGGTTGGGGTTTGGTATGGACTGAACCTAGTGGGGAGGGGTGTTATGTATGTAGGTTTGAATGTTATTGGTTTATTTGAACTGTTCTTGTAAAATGTCAAATGGTATTGGTTTAAATAGTGCGGGAAGAAACCCTGCACTCCCATTGGCTGGCAGCTACGGCTGCAGGCTATAAGAAGCAGCCGTAGCCAAGCCAGAACAGGTCCATTCGAGCTGTAGTCACTAATAAACTCTTTGCTGGAACTCCTCGCGTCTGACTCTTCATGCAAACTTAACAAATCCTCTACCATATTATAATCTCTATGTTGTTTCAACAGTTCTATCTATCTTTATATTCCATATTGAATATCTAACAGTCCACAGCAGACAATCTAAGGTTAAAGTTTTTGGGGTTTGAGAGTGTAATAACAGAGTTAGGTAGTGAATTCCAGGCATTGACCACACTGTTGCTGAAGTTATATTTTCTGCAGTTGAGTTTGGAGCGGTTTACTTTGAGTTTGTATCTACTGTTTGCCTGTATACTATTGGGTTGAAGCTGAAGTAGTCATTGATAGGTAGGACATTTAGCAGACAATTTTGTGCACTAAGCTTAGATCAGATCATAGGCGGTGTAGTTCTAGGCTGTCCAGGTCCAAAATTTTGAGCCTGGTAGCATAAGGTATTCTATTGCAAGCAGAGGAGTAGAGTACTCTTCTTGTGAAATACCTCTGGAGTCACTCAATTGTGTTAATGTCTGTTACACAGTGTGGATTCCAAGCAGATGAGCTGTATTCGAGAATTGGACTGGCAAAGGTTTTGTATGCCATGGTTTGCAGTACAGTGTTACTGAAGAAGAAGCTTCGCAAAATTACTTGTAATAGAGCCATCCAGAGAAGTCTGTGGAGGGGCTTGTAAATAAATGATGGAGAATGCTTTTATTTTTGTAACAGAGGAAGCAATAGCTAAAAATATTTCCTATACTGCATAGTAGCAAGGGGAAGCTACTGGTACAATCCTATCCTTCTTTGCCATAACTATTGCACATTTTAAATTAATGAAGCATTTAAGAGGCATCTGGAGCAGAAATCAATTTTAGTAAGCAAGTAGTTGGAAAATGGGGAAGCCTTAAGCCTTCTGTTGTACCCTGCTTTGTTCTGCTGTTGATATTTTCTGCAGGTTTCCAGCTGTGATTTCTGAGGTCTCCTGCATAGAGTTTTCAGACTGAAATCCAGCTGAATACTTACAAGTGGCCTAAGAGACAACCTGCAAAAAATATCACATCCAAATGAAGATGACAATCCACTGATATTTTTTATGTTGCAGTACGGACGCTGCAAGATTCTCACATATCTTGCCCTTCCTCTTTACTGTTCATGAAATCAACCAGAATCCGAGGCTGTTACTCAACATCACCCTGAGCTACAACATCTACGAGAATTATTTCAATGAAAGAATAACCCATGAAGCCATGATAGATTTGCTCTCCATGGGGCAACAGACTGTCCCAAACTACAGGTGTGGAAGGCAAAAAAGTGTGTTGGCTGTTCTGGAAGAGACAGATTCTGAGCTCTTTCATTACGTTGCAGCTATGTTGGGGACCTACAAGATCCCACAGGTATGGATATAATTTGAAGCTAAGTTTGCTTTGCAAATCTTTCCAAATGTGTCCAGAAATAGATCTTGGTGGAGATTACTGAGTAAATCTAGAAGTAGTGGTCAGATATTAAAAATGAAAAGACTTTTGCCATTTAATTTTTTATAATTTTATCACAATGTAAAACAGAACAATAACAAAAAGAAAATAATGGGAAAGTAAGGGGGAAGGGAAGAGGAAAAGCGTAGGGTAAAAAGGTAAAAAGAAAGAAAAGCATTGTCTTACTCTTTTTAGTGCGGTAAAATAAGAGAATAACACACAGCATCGCTTCTTTTACTTTTACCCAGTAATATATATTAGCCATTTCTATAACAACAAATCTATCTAATTAGCAAAACCCAAAGTTTCATTTTTTTCCATCTCAAGCACGAAGTCCAGAAGTGGTTTCCAAGAGAAACAAAGTTTGCTGTGTTCTTTTCTTTAATTAAAGCAGTCAATTTAGCCATCTCTGTTAATTCCATCGAAAAGGTCAAAAGCCTTGTAAGAATTTTCTTTTCATAACATTTTACATTTTTCTTTTCATCTATTTGGCATCTTTGCATGAAGCAGTTTTGAAACAATAGGAAAAGGAATGGAACATGGATGTAAGGGAAAGGGATTTGAAAGCTGCTTGGAAGAGAACAAAGGAAATTACATCATAGAGTGCTCCGGAAGTCAAGCAAATTGAAGTTTGAAAAAGAATACTTGATAGAATGGTGAAATAAAAAGTCAGGGGGTGAAAAAAAATGCAGATTAGAGACAAATTGCTACACAAAGTTAAAGATGGGCATTCTGGTGCACTGGAAAGAATTAATCAGGATCAACTTTCAAAAGAAATAATGAAGGAAGAAGAAATGCAGAATGTTAAAATTTTGTTTCCCTTCTCTTTGCTTAACTGTTCTGTTTAATCACCTTAACTGTTCTGGAAGAAACTATGATGACTTGATCAGAGACAAGAGAGGCAGGAAAAAGACCAGCAAGAAGACCTCAAATTTTGAGCTGGTTTTATTTTCTGGAATGTTTCTGGCAATTGAATATTATCTCTAGTAGCAAGAGAATCACTCAGCTTTTCTATTTTGTCTTAGATCAACTATGGGATCATCAGTCACGCTTCTGAGCATGAGTATCATTTTCCTTTCTCTTACCGGTTGGGTCCAAGACAAGAACCTCCTCACTTGGTGATTGTCAAGCTACTCCTCCATTTCCGATGGACCTGGATCTGCCTCCTTGCACCAGACAATGAAAACGGGGAAAAGTTCAGGAAGACATTTGTGCCTGCAGCCCTCAAGAAAGGAGTTTGCGTTGCCTTCTCAGAAAGCATCCCAGTGCTCAATTTTGATTGGGAGAAAGACCTGCTGTTATACTTGAGAAAGAGTAAAGTAAATGCAATTGTTTCTCAATTGGACTTGAGCACTGTAACGACACTGGGGTTAATAATCCAAATCATGGACAGGAGAGAAAAATTAGCCATTGGGAAAGTGTGGATTGTAACATCCTTGTCAGATCTTGGTGTGAGATGGCTATACAAGCTCGTTGATCTCCAGCACAAACATGCTTTTTTATCATTCGTAATCAAGAGAAAGAGAGGAACCTCATACAATCCTGCTGCTTCTGACTTATTTGCTTTTGAGATGATTGCGCAGTCGATGTTTCAATGTTCCTATTCAAGCTCTGGGCTGTCAAGGAAGGTTTGGAAAAGATGCACAGAAAAAGAGACCTGGGAAATTCCATCTCCTGATATTATCGCAAGAATCCTGTCCCAGGATGCCTATAGTATTCCCACTGCAATTCGGGCAGTGTCCTGGGTCCTCAGTGCTGCCCATACCTACCAACTGGGCCAGAAGAGGAGGCAAGTTGGACCCCAGATGATACAGCCATGGCAGGTAGGCGGTGGCAGAGGAAGTCGATGTTTCAACCTACTGCTGAAATTTGTCCGGACCATTTCTCCCTTCTCCCCCGATGTGGCTGTCCAGTTTTTTTGGGGATGCTTGGTGCGGTGGGAGGGCACGGGGCCTACCCGGCCTACTGTGGTGAGAGAACAGGAGTGCCTGGTTCTCCCTGCTTGGGGTCAACTTGCGGACCATCCTCCTCTGTGGGGGAGAGGAAGCTGTACCATTCAGAGTTCTTGGGCCCCCTCCTGGCTGGCAGTGAGAGGGCTGCCCAGGGTGGGGGGCTTCCGCTTGAGTGCTGGCCCCGTGACTTATCATCGATGGACTTGCCTATTTACCATCTCAACCTGGACTTTGATCTCTCCCTCATGGACTGGTGATGGTTATCATCCGCTGCAGTTGCTCTTCCTTCGAGCTGCAGGCACTCAGGGGTGTTCCCCTGTCCCTGAGATGGCCCGCCAGATTATCAAAGGCCTTCCTTAAGGATGGATCCTGGGATCCTGAGAGGGGGCATGGCATGGCCAAGGGATTAAAATTAAAATTGATTCAGAAGGTGAGGCTTTTAAATTTTTTAATTGGCTGTTTGAAGGGGTTACCGTGGGGGGGGGAGTTGTCTGGGTAGGTATTAGAGGAAATGCTGCCCAGATGTGTGGGAGCTCAGTCCAGCCTGGCTAAGGGTTGTGGCATGGGAGGGGTCTTCAGGGCTCTGGGGAGCGAGGCAGGAATGGTGATTGCCAGGGTGATCGGATTCAGTGGGAAATGGAAAGGCAGGGGGGGTGTTTTGTGTGATGGGAGCCTGTCCCCACTGTCTTCGAGCTGTGGCGTGCTCCGACCCTCATGCCTCTGCCCACTCCCCTGGGGATATGGGATCTGGAGTCCCTGGGCTCAGGTTGGTGTATTTTAATGCCAGGTCCGTGGTTAATAAAGCATCCCTCCTCTGTGATTTGATTGAGGAGGAGACCACGGACCTGGCCTGCATCACTGAGACCTGGTTGGGGCCAGAGGGAGGAGTCCCTCTGGTTGACCTATGCCCCCCAGGTTTTCAGGTTTTACACTGACCACGAGCTCAGGGTAGGGGTGGGGGGGTGGCTGTAGTTATTAGGGAGACCTTGATTCCACGGGAGGTCACTGTTCTGTAGATAGGCGGGTGTGAAGCTCTCCTCCTGAGGTTGGGGCCTGGAGTTCAGTTGGGCCTGTTGCTTACATACCTGTCCCCCAGCTGTGTGGCAACGGCCCTGCCTGGGCTGCTCGATGCCCTCTCAGGAGTGGCGGTGGAGTTCTCAAGCCTTTTGGTCTTGGGTGACTTCAACCTGCCCTCCTTGGTGGGCATCAGGTTTGGATCAGGAGTTCATGGCTTCCATTGCTGACCCAGATAATACAGGGCCCTACTCATGGGGGGCGGGGTAACACACTCGACCTTGTTTTCATCTTGGAACAGAGCGTAGTGATCTGGGGTGGGTATTTCGATTACCCAATCCGTACCATGGTCAGATCACTATCTCCTATGGCTGGTCTTCCAGGAGGCCGCCGCACACTGCTGGGATGAGGAGCCACCGAGATGGTTCCGCCCCAGATGCCTGATGGACTCTGAGAGGTTCCAGGCAGAACTGGGGTCTTTTCCCGCCTCCCTTATCCACAGCTTGGCCGAGGTGCTGGCAGCTGGCTGGCAACAGGCTGCCGCTGAGGCTCTCAACCGAGTTGTTCCCTTGCGTCCCCTCACTTGCCGCAGATCCCGGGTAGCTCCTTGGTTCACAGAGGAGCTTCAGGAGATGAAGCAGCATAGGAGGGGTTTAGAGAGCAGATGGTGGTCAACCCATTCTGAATCCGACCAAACCCAGTTAAGAGCCTACATTAGGATTTACCTGGCAGCTGTGAGGGCGGCGAGGAGGGCTTACCTCTCCGCCCTCATAGCGTCTGCAGATAACTGCCCATAGCGTCTGCAGATAACTGCCCAGCCGCCCTGTCACTCGCTCCCTCTTACAGTGAGGGGTGGGGGTTGACCCTTTGCAGGGTAGAGCTGGGGAATTTGGTCAATATCTGCTGGATAAGGTCGTTCGGATTCGGGAGGGGTTGAACTCTGATTGGCAGTGGTCGGAGGAGGGGGGAACAGGGAGTCTGGCCAATACCATCTGGGCTGAGTTTGATCCTTCTTTCTGAGGATGAAGTGGACAGGATTATGCAACGGCTGAGTTCCACCACGTGTTTGTTGGACCCTTGTCCCTCCTGGATGGTATATGCCTCCAGGGAGGTCACGTGTGGCTGGCTCCAGGCAGTGGTTAATGCTTCATTAAGGGAGAGTTCTTTCCCCACTGCCTTGAAAGAGGTGGTGGTGAAACCCCTCCTGAAGAAGCCTGCCTTGGATCTGGCCATTTTAAACAACTTCTGTCCAGTCTCCAACCTTCGCTTCTTGGCGAAGGTTGTTGAGAACATGGTAGCTCAGCAGCTTCCGCTTTTCCTGGAGGAAGCAGACTATCTAGATCCGTATCAATCGGGCTTCCGGCCGGGGTTTAGCACAGAGACGGCATTGGTTGCACTGGTGGATGATCTCTGGAGGGCACGGGACAGAGGTCCTATTAGATCTCTCAGCGGCCTTCGATACCATCGACCATGGTATCCTATTGCAGCGCCTTGAGGGATTGGGAGTGGGGGGCTCTGTTCTGCAGTGGTTCTCCTACCTTTTGGGGCATTTGCAATCAGTGTTGGTGGGGAGGCAGAGGTTGACCCTGAGGGCTCTCACTTGTGGTGTCCCTCAGCAGTCAGTCCTCTCGCCCTTCTTGTTCAACATCTATATGAAGCTGCTGGGTGAGATCATCCATGGTTTTGGGGTGAGGTATCATCAGTATGCTGATGATACCCAGTTGTTCATCTCTACCCCGAACCAATTCAGTGATGCCCTCTCCGTGATATCCCATTGTCTGAATGCGGTACAGATCTGGATGGGCAGGAATAGGCTACAGCTCAATCCGACCAAGACTGCGTGGCTGTGCATACAAGCATCTCAGATCAGTCAGCAGATTCCATCTTTGGTCATGGGGGGAGAGATGTTGCCCCCTGTGGATAGGGCCTGAAACCTGGGGGTCCTCCTGGATTCACAGCTTGGTTTGGAGGAGCAGGTGGGGGCTGTGTCCAGGGGGGCTTTTGCCCAGGTTCGGCTGGTTCACCAGTTGCGCTCATACCTGGACCGAGATGCCCTTTGCAGGGTCACTCATGCACTTGTCATGTCCCAACTCAACTATTGCAATGCTCTCTATTTAGGACTGCCCTTGCATACCATCTGGAGGCTTCAGCTGGTGCAGAATGCGGCCGCGCGGGTTGTGATGGGAGTTTCCTGATACTCCCATGTTACGCCCCTCCTGCGTGAGCAGCATTGGTTGCCAGTTGCCGTCTGGGTGAGATTCAAGGTATTAGTATTAACATTCAAAGTCCTACATGGTTTCAGTCCAGGGTATTTGCAGGAGCGTCTCCTGCCAACATCGAATGCCAATTGCCCTGCGCGTGCGCACAGACGGGGATTCCTCGGGGTGCTGTCTGCAAGACAGTGTCAGCTGGGGTCACCCAAGGGGAGGGCCTACTCTGTAGCGGCTCCCACCTTGTGGAATCAACTACCCTTGGAGCTCCGTTTGGTTCCTGATCTCCTCTCCTTCCGCCACGATTTCAAAACTTGGCTGTTTCAGCAGGCTGGGCTGGACTGACCTCTTGGGGGGGGGGTGTTTTAAATTGGGTTATAATTGTTGGGCTTGTTGGATTTAATTCTTTTTTAAACTATTTATTGTTTATATTTTAGCTGTGAGCCGACCCAAGTCCTTCGGGAGAGGGGGTGGCATCCAAGTCCAAATAAAATAAAAAAAATCTTCTTTCCACTGATGGGCCCCCTTCAATTTCTCAGTGCTCTACTGGAGGTCAGCAGGGCTGGAGAGGACAAGTGTTCTGAAGAAGATTTTCCCATCACTGGTATTTGTTCTGTGAGATGTGGAGGCATATTGAGAGGAGGAAATTCTAGTGCTTCCCATCTAGAGCCATTTGTGTGGGTTGAGTGTAGTGATAACAGGGATGGGCAACTCTACAGAAAGGAAAATTATTTCCCATTTTCAGATTAAATAAGCATCAGATGGATGAGGCACTGTTAGGATGAAAGTGATTCCCTGCACCATGCAACCTTCATCTTTTCTAGTCTCCAATCCCAAAAAATAGTTGTCTCCTTGCATTCTGGACTAAATGTAGTTTTTGGTTTTCCTCCTGAAGAATTCCTTAGAACAGGGCTCTCCAACCTTGGCAACTTTAAGACTTCTGGACTTCAACTCCCAGAATTCCTCAGCCAGCTTTGCTTTGGTGGGTGAGGAATTCTGGGAGTTGAAGTCCAGAAGTCTTAAGGTTGCCAAGGTTGGAGACCCCTGCCTTAGAAAGCCAGATGATATAAAACCAGTGCATCTTTCCAGACTTTTGGGGACCAACAAATCAGGTAAACTGTTGATCTGTAGGGTCAGATGTGTGAACAAATCCAGCAATGCGATCATGCCTCCGATATTGCAGGCACATATAGCACCCTCCATCACCAATTTAGGATCAGATCCCAACTTCCTTCTTCCCCTCTCCTCTCTTCTTTTTAAACCAAATACTGAAATATTTAGTTGTATATAAGCTCTGTCACTTCTGCAGACCTTCTTTTTCTCATGTCTCCCTCTCTGTTGGTTTGATAAAACAATAAGATGTGTCAGTACTCAAGAAGAGGGCCTACCTCCATCATCCTTGAAGAAAAACACTTCACATGAAATTTGCTGCACCCATTGATAATCCCTACCCTGCCTCTGACCTGCTGTACTCCCAATGATACTAGGCTGCATAAACAGAGGGATAGAATCAAGATCATGTAAAGTGTTAATAATACCATTTTATAATGCCTTGGTAAGGCCACACTTGGAATACTGTATCCAGTTTTGGTTGCCATGATGTAAAAAAGATGTTGAGGCTCTAGAAAGAGAGCAACAGGGACTGGAGGCTAAAACATATAAAGAACCATTGCTGGAATTGGATATGTCTAGTCTAATGAAAAGAAGGACTAGGGGAGACATGATAGCAGTTGTTCCAATATCTCAGGGGCTTCCACAAAGAAAAGGGAGTCAAGCTATTCTCCAAAGCACCTGAGGGTCGGACAAGAAGCAATGGAAACTAATCCAGAAGAGAAGCAACCTAGAACTAAGGAGAAATTTGCTGACAGTTAGAATTAAACAGTGGAACAACTTGCCTCCAGAGCATCGGTGGTATTCAGCAGGTTCTGACCAGTTGTGGAGAACCAGTAGCAAAAATTTTGAGTAGTTCTGAGAACCGGCAAATACCACCTCTGACCAGAGATTTTATAGAACCTGTAGTAAAAAAAATTGAATCCCACCACTGCTTCAGAGGTAGTGAATGCTCCAACAATGGAAGTTTTTAAGAAGAGATTGGATAACCATTTGTCTGAAGTGGTGTAGGGTTTCCAACCTAAGCAGCGGGTTGGACTAGATGACCTCCAAAGTCCCTTCAAACTCTGTTATTCTATTTTATACAATCGTGATTTTGCCACTAAAAGCATAATAAGCAAAGGGGCTGGTACATTCCTCCAGCTTTGCTGTCCTCCTTCTTCTACATGTCACCAGCTTGAAAGAAAATCTTCCTCCAGTGATAGTGTTGAACAGGAATGGAGTGGGTTTGGATGCAAAGTTTTGTTCATCATCTCAGGAGTCTGCCCATTGGCTCAAGGAAATGAGCATGGGATCAGCAACAATTTCAGGTAGCAAGAATCATCATACTATGTCAGTTTCACTGATTTCATTTGATGTGTGAGATAGAGATAGTGGAGATTCAAAGACATTAAAGTATAGCCTCAAAAATTAAAAGATCTTACATGAGAACATTACTTAGACAAAATATTTATACTATCAGAATATTTAAAACAAAATATTTATACTATCAGATTTATTCTTCTGAGAGATCAAGTTCTCATGGATACTAAGATGTTCAGTGACAAAAAGTGATCCATTCAAATATCACACAAGACATATCTAAACAAGATCTTGCTTTTCTTGCGGAAGAAAGGAGAAAAACCTCCCTTAAAATCCCGAGTCTCTTTCCAGACAGAAGCACTGAGTTGAAGAAGAATTATTCAGATCAGTCCTAATCCGTAATAAGAATCATGAAGAAAACAGATCAAGGTTCAAAGTGGAATATATAAGTTACAGGTCTGATTTTCCATGCATTTACAGCTTCACCCATTCCTGAAAAACTTCCAGCTTTCAAATTTTTCTGTGGATGGAGGTTACTTGGACAAAGATGGAAATCCAGCTGCTGGTTTTGACATCATACAGTGGGCTGTGTTTCCCAATAAAACTACTTCTGGGGTGAAAATTGGAAGTACAGAACGTGAGGCCTCCTTAAAAGTCAAGATCTCCATTGATCAAAGTGCCATTATATGGCCAATATCTTTTAACACGGTACCTGGAATTGCTTGTTTTTTGTTTTATTATTTAACTAATAATGTATGCCATCTACATCTATATCTATAGATATATACAGGTGAAACTCAAAAAATTAGAATATCGTGCAAAAGTTCATTTATTTCGGTAATGCAACTTAAAAGGTGAAACTAATATATGAGATAGACTCATTACATGCAAAGCAAGATAGTTGAAGCCATGATTTGCCATAATTGGGATGATTATGGCTTACAGCTCATGAAAACCCCAAATCCACAATCTCAGAAAATTGGAATAATGTGAAAAGGTGTAATATTCTAGGCTCAAAGTGTCCCACTCTAATCAGCTAATTAAGCCATAACACCTGCAAAGGGTTCCTGAGCCTTTAAATAGTCTCTCAGTCTGGTTCAGTAGAAATCACAATCATGGGAAAGACTGCTGACCGGACAGTTGTGCAGAAAACCATCATTGACACCCTCCATAAGGAGGGAAAGCCTCAAAAGGTAATTGAAAAAGAAGTTGGATGTTCCCAAAGTGCTGTATCAAAGCACATTAATAGAAAGTTATGTGGAAGGGAAAAGTGTGGAAGAAAAAAGTGCACAAGCAGCAGGGATGACCGCAGCCTGGAGAGGATTGTCAGGGAAAGGTCATTCAAAAGTGTTGGGGACTTTCACAAAGAGTGGACTGAGGCTGGAGTCACCACACACAGACAGATCCTGGACATTGGCTTCAAATGTCGTCAGAAGCATCTTACCTGGGCTAAAGAAAAAGAGACCTGGTCTGTTGCTCAGTGATCTAAAGTCCTCTTTTCTGATGAGAGCAACTTTTGCATCTCATTTGGAAACCAAGGACCCAGAGTCTGGAGGAAGAATGGAGAGGCACACACTGCAAGATTCTTGAAGTTCAGTATGAAATTTTCACAGTCTGTGTTGATTTGGGGAGCCATGTCATCTGCTGGTGTTGGTCCACTGTGCTTCATTAAGTCTAGAGTCAACGCAGCCGTCTACCAGGAGATTTTGGAGCACTTCATGCTTCCTTCCGCAGATGAGCTTTATGGGGATGCTGACTTCATTTTCCAGCAGGACTTGGCACCTCCCCACACTGCCAAAAGCACAAAAACCTGGTTCAATGACCGTGGGATTACTGTGCTTGATTGTCCAGCAAACCCACCTGACCTGAACCCCATAGAGAAACTCTGGGGCATTGCCAAGAGAAAGATGAGAGACATGAGACCAAACAATGCAGAAGAGCTGAAAGCTGCTATTGAAGCATCCTGGTCTTCCATAACACCTCAGCAGTGCCACAGGCTGATAGCTTCCATGCCATGCCACATTGAGGCAGTAATTGATTCAAAAGGGTCCCAAACCAAATACTGAGCACATATGCATGCTTATACTTTTCAGAGGTCCAATATTGTTCTATGTACAATCCTTGCTTTATTGATTGCATGTCATATTCTAATTTTCTGAGATTGTGGATTTGGGGTTTTCATGAGCTGTAAGCCATAATCATCACAATTATGGCAAATCACGGCTTGAACTATCTTGCTCTGCATGTAATGAGTCTATCTCATATATTAGTTTCACCTTTTAAGTTGCATTACTGAAATAAATGAACTTTTGCATGATATTCTAATTTTGCAAGTTTCACCTGTAGATCTATATCTAGAAGTAGAACTAAAAGTAGAACTAAACTCTTTCTAGGGTTGCTTGAGAAAAGGAGTATGAGGTTGAAAATGAATGTCTAAAAATAATATCTATGAAGATTCTCAGTCATCCTGGACCTGGTTGTCCCAAAGGTGCTTTTCCAAAAGGCAATTTGACTTTCTTGGTGTTTTTCTTTGAAAATATTTTGTTTCTTATGCAAGAAGCTTCATCTGTTCTGAAGAAGCTTCTGAAAATAATATTTTCACTAAAGTTGGAAAGCAACCTTGAAACATATTCTTGATTTTTATGATCTGGACCTGACTGGTGTATATAATCAGGAGATTTGCCAAGTACAGGTCCTTTACCACTTTAGGTTAAGAAGGTTAAATACTATTGCAGTCATGAATGAGCTGAAATATAGCTTCTCTTTGCTCCATCCCAAATCCTGCTATTGTTCTGACCCAAGCCTTTTTCAAATTAAACAAACACAAACTGTGTATAAAAGCAAACTTTTTTAATGCAGCGCTGGGAATTCAGTGCATTCCCAGCCAAGAGACATTTAAACCTAATTGCCCGATATCCAAAGCAAGCACTTTCAAGGTTGCAAAAGGCTTCCAAGAGCAGAAGACTAATCACTGATCTACTGACAGAAGTTTCAAAAACAAATCGGAGTAAGCAGGCCTTCAACAAGGACTCTGCATCTAAAGAACTTCTTTGCTTCCTGCAAAGAACAAAAACCCAAGGGCTGGTTTTTATCCCTTATGTGAGGGGCCATCATCTTCCAGCCTTACTCCCAAGTTGCCCTTGCTGCTTCTGCTGCTCTTTTCTTCGAGCGGCCCTGCACGCATGCGCACTGGGCAGAGGCTCCCTGGGGTCCTCTGCATCACTGCTGCCAGACTCCACAAGCTCCGAAGGCAGCACCCCACTCTCTGATAGTCCTGGCCCCATCCCTGCATCACACACAGGCCCCTCATCTGAGTCCTCACTATCAGAGACCTCTGCCATCCACACCTGCTGCTGGCAAAACACAACAGCTATCAGAAAGGATCCCAGGGGCTAAACCCATCAGTGAGTAGGTTCATTGATTATATTAAGAGATTCTATGATTAGTTTAGCCCAGGAAAGAAACCAGTGGTGGATTTCAAAAAAAATTCCGATTTGGAGCATTCACTTCGCTGTGCTGATTTTTAGCTCAGCTGAGGCATGGCAATCTGCTCTCTACGTGAATTAGCTGAGCAAATTAACAGAATATAGGAGAAGTAAGAGCAATGGTGGGTGGGCGGGGCCAGCCAGAGGTGGCATTTGCCGGTTCACCGAACCAATCAAAATTTTCCCTACCAGAATGCCAGAATTGGTCAGAACCAGCTGAATACCAGGATGGTAGAAACCCATTCTGTGATTTATTGCCATTCATAAAAATAATTCCTAATTTGCTTTTGACCTTTATGTTTAGACGTCCCCTTTGTCTAGATGTACTGAAAGTTGTAACCCAGGATACACCAAGCTCATAAGAGAGGCAGCACCCATCTGCTGCTATGACTGTTCCCAGTGTATAGAAGGAACAATTTCCATGCAAGAAGGTAGGTTACTCTAAAGCAAAACAGTGCTTGAAGATCCAGTAATGGATGAGTTTAAGAGAACAATGGACTGTAATGGACCACAGTGAAGAGAAATCTGGAGAATAAAGTCACTCAGATTTTTCTGGGGCTAAATGCAAACTAGGAAAATCTTATAAAGGTAACAATGACTATTTCTTGCAAAGGTAACTGGAATGAGTTTAATGACAAGATCATATATTTATTTCTTTATTAACTTCATATGATGCCCAATTCATGATCAAAGGTCATTCCGGGCAGCTTATAATTATATTGTAGTTAATTAATTAATTAATTATATTAATAATTGTAGTATAAAAGTTGACCTCCACGTGATAAATATGAAGGTGTTCCACAGGATTCCTGAGGTTATCCAGAATTTTGAACAGGCTGATTATTTGGGTCTCACTGGAGGGGCAAACATTAGAATATGGGTGAGATTGTTGGGCACATACAGTACATGTGGATGCTTATGAATACAAGATATGTGTTAATTGAGCAAAAAGTTGTTTCTGTGTTTTGCATGCAGCTCATTGTAAAAAGTGTCCAAATGACCATCATGTCAGAATGTTCATGAAGTGGGATAGAAATAGCAACAGGTCAGCCATTGGGGCTTGGCTAAAATAGGACATGGTAACAAGGTCAGCCAATGTACACGTATAGCAAATAAGTCAGCCAGTGAGGGCTCTTTGGGAGCTGAGTCTGGAAGGAGCCTGGCCATGGCTCTGAGCTCTGAAGCTGCAAACAAGTCTGGTCCAGTCTGCAACTCTGAATGAAAACTGAAACTGTTCTGTCCTCTACTTGTGTTTTGCTTGTAACTACTACCACATTGGAAGAACCTACATTGGTACGGTACATTTACTTATGTGTTATATGTATATAAAGAAGTTAATGAATCCTACTGAATCAATTATCTCTGTATGCTTTCTGGAAGTGATTTCTGCAACAAATTCTAACACATCATTCCAATAAAAACTGAGATCAGTGTGACTATAAAGTTTTGTCTTATGAAGAAAACTTAGATTTCATCCTGGCTATTTCTACCTTGATTTTTGTCCCTAACTACTGGCTTTATTCTACACATTTTCATTAAATACTGAGAAACTCCCATAGTCAAAGCCAACAACTGGAATTTTATATATATTTTCAGGGTCTCTCTATTGCTTTCCTTCTTGCCTTTCCTTCTATTCATTAGTCAGCCAAATATATGTGGGCATTCCTAAAAATGGGAATCATATTTTTACAGTGATTAATAATCAGTCAAACTTTTAGGGAAAAAAGCAGGCATTATAATAATGAATAACTCTTTAGTCTTCTAGTCATATCACACTACACAATTATGGAATGTCATTAAGATGTTTGTGTTTTTCAGATGCAGCCCACTGCAAAAAATGTCCAGATGATCAGCATTCTAATAAGAAACAAGATCACTGTGTCCCCAAAGTTATCACTTTCCTGTCCTATGAAGAAACACTTGGTCTCATCCTGAGTCTCTTTGCCACTACCTTATCCATAATCACTGCCTTTATTCTGGGAATCTTCATTAAATACCGAGAAACTCCCATTGTCAAAGCCAATAATCGGGACCTCACCTACATACTCTTGATTGTCCTTTTGCTTTCCTTTTTGACCTCCCTTCTATTCATTGGTCGACCTAAGAAAGTGACCTGCCTTCTTCGACAAATCACTTTCAGCATAGTTTTCTCAATTGCTGTGTCTTCCTTGCTGGCTAAGACTGTCATGGTGGTGGTAGCATTTGTGGCTACAAAGCCAGGCAGCAGAATGAGAAAATGGCTGGGGAAAACTCTGGCCAACACCATTATCTTTTCCTGCTCTGGTGTTCAGGTGGGCATCTGTCTGCTATGGCTGGGAATCTCTCCTCCATTCCCAGATTCTGACCTATATTCCCAACCAGGACAGATCCTGCTGCAATGCAATGAAGGCTCAGTCATCATGTTCTACTTTGCCCTAGGCTACATGGGCTTTCTGGCTGCTATTTGCTTCTTGGTGGCTTTCCTAGCTCGAAAGCTGCCTGCAACCTTTAATGAAGCCAAGATGATCACTTTCAGCATGTTGGTTTTCTGCAGTGTTTGGATCTCTTTTGTCCCCACTTACCTGAGCACCAAAGGGAAATACATGGTGGCTGTGCAGATCTTCTCCATCCTGGCCTCCAGCCTGGGTTTACTAGTCTGCATCTTTATCCCCAAATGCTACATCATTATCCTGAGACCAGATATGAATGTGAAGGAGCATCTGATGATGAAAAACTAGGAGGACTCCTGGTTTTGTTTTTATTTTTGTTTGGGTGTTTTTTTACAATGTACTGGTAATATAAAATAAGATGGCATGGAAGTAACAAAAAAATATGTTTATGTTTTTTTAACAGCTCTTTCTCCAGTGTGAGCTTTTAATATGTGACAAATGGAACTGATGTATTAAGAGGACAATTTTCTTTTAAATCATTGCTTTATTTTATCACAGCTTTGTTTCCTTGAATCACAAATAATCACTAATAGTAATATATTTTCTGAAACGTATTTCAGCATTATAAAACAGTTTTGCTCAATCTAATTTTTAGATGAGATGACAATCTATTGCTAATGATGATCTGGTTTTGGTACCTTTTTTCATTTCATATAGTTTTTTTGAGGAGCTGTAGTTGCACAATTATAACTTTTATTTAGTCATTTGTTTCTGGATCTTTTTACAATTTATTTAACCCCTCTCTCTTTTTTTCTGGAGATGATCTAGATTGCTTTGAATACAATATGTATTGCTGTGAATACATTAATCTCAATACTTTATATTTTGAATTAGAGATAATAGGAAGAACTGTCTTTTACATAATGATTAGTTCATTTTGAGAACGAAGCTTTGTGGTAACAATAAAAGATCTCTTTAACAGCCAAATCTCAATAAACTTGAATTATTATGACACACAAGTCAACTGTCCCAACTTGGTCAATTAGGAAAAAAAAGACTCTTGTCCCATAATTAGCCAAAATCATACAGAAGAGACAAAGCTAGATCAGAGATTTTCATGAGGAAAGGATACAGCTAACTTTCCCTTGTCCTCAGCCATCTCCCTGGTTATCAGTCACTGTACAATTAGTTGTTAACAAATTGTTTAGAAAATGGTCCCTGTCTTCACATGCTCGCCAGCTCTGCATTCTTTTGGTGTATGACCTTGAGACGGCTGGTGCTTCTCATGGGACAGTACAGCTTAGATTCTATTCCTCCTGGTTTCCTCCCTCCATTCCCACCCCCACTGTCCTCTCCTCTCCCTGTTTCTCATGTCAGGCTATCAGCTTGCACTGTGTTGCTTAGCAGAACGTCAGCCATGACAATAAGCTTGGCTTCAGAGCCAATTTGGTGTAATGGTATAAAGGTTATGGTACCAGGCTGGAAACCAAGAAACTTGATTTGTACTCCTGCCTTGGGCCAAAACCAACTAGGTGATTTTGGACCAGTCCTAGTAAGGTGGCATTGGCAAACTACTTCCAGTCTTCCAAAGAAAATCCTGTAGAAAGCCAACAAAAAGCAGGTCCTAAGCCTTCCCCTGAACCCAAACGACAAAGTTCAGTTATTTTCAATACTTCTTTTCAAAGCATATATTCAGATTAATTTCTAAGTAAATTAATTTAAAACCTTGGATTATGGGAAACAATTTTATTCCCACACAGCAAATTCCCAATTTTATTTCCACAGCAATTCTCATTTGAAAAAAGTTTCAGGGACTACCCATGATGCTTTATATATGCGAATTACAAGAGATTCTGCTTGGGGAGGAATTAAACTATTTTCTCTGGCCTTGTATCTTTTACAGGCATCATTGAGTTCCTGAATTTTCTTGAGTGCAACCCAGGATTGTAAAGTAGTGGCATGCAATGGCCACAAAGGCATATCACCACAATTAATGATGGAAGAATTAGTTATTCTTTAAAATGGGGAGCAAAGAAATCCAAGGAATACAATTTAGGAAGAAAGGATTTCCTGTTTGTGAGACTTCTAAAATCCAGGTATTATTTCACTAGCTCAGCCTAAAAGGACAGGTAAACAGAGGATGGGCAGAGGGAAGGGAGTTAATAAGGGTGGTGTATAAAGATTGAATGTGGCAATAGAAAGGAAGAAGAATGGGGAAAAAAGAAAGGAAGAAATCCAGAATGACCAATATGATCAGAAAGAAGACTTGAGCAACTATTGGCAACTCAGCCAGTACAGGCTGGGGACAAACAGAAATATGGTTGGATCTGGCATTCAGTGCTGTTCTGGTCTACTTGCATCACTTTGGACCGGTCTACTCAATGCAAAGAGGAAACATTCCAGCAGTTTGTGGAGTGGCATCATGCTGGCCATGCCCACCTAGTTGTCCACACCTACCCAGTCAGCCACACCCACCCCAGCCCCCCAAGGTCAACCACAGCCCTGATGTGGCCCTCAATGAAATTGAGTTTGACACCCCTGCTCTTAGGCATGAGTACTACCTCCTCCTTCAGCAGGAATCAAGAGTCCAAAAGAACCTCCAAACTGCACTCCAGGTCTTTTTTGTTTGGATAGTACAATCCCAGCTAGCTCCAAAAATAGAAATAAAAGGTCCTAGAACTCAAAGCCTCTCAGTCTTTGCAGCATTCATTTGAAGCCTGTTGCTCATCTCACCCAAAGGGCTTGAAATTAAAATAGGTGGGGGAGGGGGACCTACTAATAGGATTAAAACACTAATCAGATAACAGATAAGAGAATGATGATGAAGGAGCTCACAAATACAAACCAGGACATAATAGGAAGCAAAGCTAGCGACAACTACAAAGGACTCAAATGCCTGTATGCCAACGCTCGAAGTATGGAAACAAGAAGGGAGAGCTTGAGATTCCAGTATATGAGGGCATGTATGATATAGTAGCTGTTACTAAAACTTGGTGGGATGGAACCCATTACTGAAACACACAATTAAAGGGATATTTGTTTGTTTGTTTGTTTGTTTGCTTGTTTATATAACAGAATAAGAGAGTTGAAAGGGACCTTGGTGGTCTTTTACTCCAACCGTCTGCTCAGACATGAAACCCAATACCCTTTCAGAGAAATGGTTGTCCAATCTCTTCTTTAAAATCATCAGTATTTATCATCTATAACTTCTGGAGGCAAGTCATTCCACTGATTAATTGTTGTAACTGTCAACTTAGTTCTAGGTAGTAGCTCTCCTTGATTAGTTTCCATCCATCTGCTTCCTGCCCTGCCTTCAGGTGCTTTGGAAAAATGGCTGATCCTCTCTTGTCCCAAGGTGCTTTTCTCTTTTCATCCATGAAGCTTCTTCAGTTCTGATTGAAGGCAGAGTCAGAACTGAAGAAGCTTCTTGGATGAAAAGTGAAACATCTTCAAAGAAAAACAAAGTCCTTTTGAAAAAAGCACCTTTGGGACACCCATGACCTGGATGACTGAGAATCTCTGCAGACTTGCTTGGACTATTTCAAAGCACTGTACATGAATGTCTCTTTGAAGACTATTTGGCAACTTCAGACCTGACATGGCTAAGGAACATTCAGATCAGTTGGAGCCTGTCAGATATGAGGGTCTGGATTCGGAAAGCCAGCCCTAAAGTACAGGTGTAGAGCGGAGTACAGAGTGGTACCAATGAAGATGTGCCTATTAGCCATCTGTGACCTACTTGCCAGTGTGAACAAGAAAGATCATCAGGAGCCCTCATTGTTTTTCATCATCATATGCTGCTTGGTGTTCATAGAAGGTGTCAGGATAATAATATAGCATTTGGGGACAAAGATGCAGCCCAGTAAACCCAGGATGGAGAAAATCTGCACGGCAACCATGTATTTCTCCTTGGTGCTCAGATAAGTGGGGACAAAGGAGATCCAAACACTGCAGAAAACCAACATGGTGAAGGTGATCAACTTAGCTTCATTGAAGGTCCCTGGCAGCTTTCGGGCCAGGAAAGCCACCAAGAAGCAGGTGCTGATGCAATCTTAGCCAGAAGTATCTCAGCTCCAATCAGACTGTTGCCAGTGCTGCACGTCATTATGTCAGCCCCTCCCTTTCCTATAATGAGCCCCTGAAGCTCTAACAGCAATTATAGTCCTAGAAGCACCATCATTGCAGCCCCAGAGACAATCCTCCTGTCTTCCCACCCCATCCTTAAAGGGCCCGACAAAGCCATGAGCAGCTGCTGCTGTAGCATCCGTCCAGGGCATCGCTGTGCACCACATCATCACCAACAGCCTCCGGACCCTTCCACCACCACCTGCAGCCCTCTACCACACAGCCAGCCCCTCGGAAGACACCACCATGGTCAGCAGGGTGGCGGCCAGCACTGGATGAGGAGGGGCATCTAGCACTGCTGATCAACTGTGATATTGAGGGGTAAGGGGCTCGTCAGATGGAAGACTGAGTCAACCTTAAGCCCTGACAGGATCAAACTCCTTGTCTGTGGGTAGAGTCAGCTTGCAATACTGCATTCTAACCAGTGCGCCATTAGGGGATTCTATTTTACAAGTGGAAAAAATGGTTGGAAGTGTGGGCTGAAATGCTATTAATGGCTTTAATTCAAAAACAAATCTTTCAGTCCCTCACATTAGTTTGGTTCAAGGAATGGAAAAGTCTCTTCTTTGATTCCTCTTTATAGCGGAGTGGTACCAAAGGTAAGACTGGAACACAGGAATATTAACTGCATATTTACTACAAGTATAGATTCCACAATGCAAAATGGTTTCCCACATTTCTTTAAATCCAAGCTATGAGTTCTTAATTTTTTTTCTTTTATCATCTGCAAATTAAGACCAAGGTCAAATTATCAAGGACAAGGCCTCATTGGTTGCCCATGTAAACAGGCCTCCCATCATATGCAATAAGTGGAGAGCAAAGGGACAAAATGTAAGAGGGGACAACACAGTCAGGACTTCAGCAAATGTTGGAGATCCTCTGACAATTATTCAAAACCCAGTCTAGGTATTCATTGGAGGTTTAGGCTACTGGCCCACATTTCTGGAGTCAGTGCAATCATACATGTTTCAGAATATTCATATGAAGAACGGTTGCTGGAACCGGGTATGTCTAGTCTGATGAAAAGAAGGCTAGTGGCGACATGATAGCAGTGTTCCAATATCTCAGGGGTTGCCACAAAGAAGAGGGAGTCAAAGCTATTCTTCCAAGCACCAGAAGGCAGGACAAGAAGCAACAGGTGGAAACTAATCAAGGAGAGAAGCATCCTAGAACTAAGAAGTAATTTCCTGAAAGTTAGAGCAATTAACCGGTGGAACAACTTGCCTCCAGAAGTTGTGGATGCTCCAACACTGGAAGTTTTAAAGAAGAGATTGGATAACCATTTGTCTGAAATGGTATAAGGTTTCCTGCCTGAGCAGGAGGTTGGACTAGAAGACCTCCAAGGTCCCTTCCAACTCTGTTTATTCTATTCTATTCTATTCTATTCTATTCTATTCTATTCCATTCCATTCCATTCCATTCTATTCACAGCCTAGATAGCCACCAAGACAATGGTAATGAGGAAAGTTGATCATCTTCTCTTGGAGATACATTAGTACCTTGATATTCGTCATTAATTGGCTCTGGGAGGTGCAATGAGTACCAAAACTGATGGGAACCAAACAAATTTTTCCTATAAGACATAAGCTAAATAAATTTTATGTGTTCCCAAACCAAAGACAATGCACAATATGTAAAAATATAGGGTTGTATGCCATTACTTTACATGAAAAATAAACCTAAAAGTTAATATATACTTACATTAAATAAAATAAAAAATTCACCTTAACTCTACAGATAAGGGGAAAATTGCACAAAAATACACAAAATGACCTTAGAAGCTAAGATAAGACTGCAAGGAGAAATGAATGGGGCAAGAGCTACTGTGTGACTAACACATCATCCTTTTGTTTCAGTGGGAAAAGGTAGTGAGTCGTGAGGCAACAGACATCTAAAAGTTCTGGCTTGGATATTGACTACCAAACAAATGACAAGGACTGGGACAAAATCTCCTTGTCAAAATGTGTTGAATACCAAATCCAATGAATGTCAAAGCAATTTAGTACTGAGATACCATTCTGGTGCATTTGATCTGAATATAGGAAGGAGACTCAACTAGAGTCTCCTTCCTCAATCAGGTATTCAGCAGGTTCTGACCAGTTCTGGAGAACCGATACTGGAAATTTTGAGTAGTTTGGAGAACCAGCAAATACCACCTCTGACTGGCCCTGCCCCCAACTATTCTGTGCCTCCCCAGTCCCAAATGATTGGCTGGGTCTTCTTTTGTTGCCCTACACAGGAGAATGGAGCTGGAAAGCAGGTTAGTGGGGTGGGGAGGGAATGGGGATTTTGCAGTATCCTTCCCCTGCCACACCCACCAAGCCACGCCATGCCCACAGAACCAGTAGTAACCAAATTTTAATCCCACCACTGGACTCAACCATACCAAGATGGAGGAAAGCAAGAGGAATTTTTATGTTCTCTTTTTATAACTGTCAGTTGTATTGCTATATTATAAACTGATATCTCAAAAATAAGTTTATTGTGTAAAGATAAAACTTTCCTGATTCTTCCCTAATTGATCCTTAAAATGAAATGATGCCCAGGAGTCCAACAAAGATATTTCTCCTGCTGTGTATCCCCAGATAAATTAAAAAAAATCAGCTGTGATTCTTATATGTTAAGTTCTAATTATCACAATCATGGTGCAGTAATTTATTCTTCTGCCCCTAGTGTGTTTGTGATTCCATCTTCTGCCCCAGGATGCCTTTCTGAGAAATATTTACCAACTGCCCACATTCAAAACCTGAAAAATCTGATCTATAAGTACCACCTCTTCTGCAGAGATGGGAGAGTGAGGTTGGAGAAAGGAGGGACTTTGTCTATTTGAAATATGTAGTTCCTTTCAGATCTGCTGCTGGATTTTACTTCTGATAAAGCAAGTGCCACTGTGCTCTTTGACAAAGAGGTGGGGTTTTTGCCTCTAAATGAGGCAGCTCTGACATTCACAATAAAAGTGTCTGTGTCCAGCTATAGCAAGTGCTTCTATCATGGGATGCCAAGGGTGGCTGATTCTGTTTCTACTGATGTCCCACTTTCCTAGTGGGATTCTGAAAACCGGATGTCCCTTGAATGTGGTAAGAGAGGAAAAATACAATTACTACAAGCCAGGAGATTACCTGATTAGCGGAATCCTCTCTACAATCAACACTCTATTTCGTCCATATGTTTTTGACATGCCACCAACCAACAGGTTTCGCAGGTAATTTATTGTGATGCACTTGATTCTGGTGATTGATTTTGTCCTCTCCAATGTCCTCTTTCAAGTACGGAATGATCTTTACTTTCTAATTCCTGTCTTTTCTCAAACAGGTCAGCCTTTTTTAAAAATTAATCTCTCAATTTAATTGGGAGGAACAAAGCATTGGAATCCCACAATGGACTTTTAAAGACCACAACTTTACAGGTTCCTTTTAAGCAGTTTATTGAGAGCCAGCATCAACACACACAGCTTTGGCAGTATTCTCATTAAATAATTGCTGAATAGGTGGTGTCATGCCTGTTCACAAAATGACTATATGGTGGAAACAGTGTTTGGCAAAAGACAAACTTGTGAAGTTGCTCACCCAGATTTCTATTCATTCCCTGCAATGCTCTCTCTGATATATTTTCCTGTATAACCTCTCTCTCTCTCCCTCCCTCCCTCCCTCTTTCCCTCTCTCCCGCCCTCTATGTCACTGTCTCTATCTCATTTAATTCTATCTCAATCATCTATAATTTTTTTCCACCTATCATTATCTCACTATCATTTTCTATCATCTATCAACTCTCTCTCCTTCCTTCCTTCCTTCCTTCCTTCCTTCCTTCCTTCCTTCCTTACCACTTTTTCTTTCTACTCTCTCCCTCCTCTTTCTCCCCTCTGCAAATCTTTGCATTTCCTAGTTAAATTAATTTTATTTAAATTAAATGAACAGTTAAAAAAACCAACAAATTTGGAAGAGAACACCACTGAGCTGAATGCATGTTCTTACTAAGGAAAGAGCATTTTGACATAAAAGTAGAATAATGTGCAGAAAAAGCCTCTGGTGCTCTAGAGCTGACAATTATAGAGCAATAAAGCAGTGCTATTGTGCAACAAAGCATTTCAGTACATTTGACTTGTGTTAACCCCAATCAGTTTGAATATTTAAGTCTGTGAACAAGAAATAAAATAACAAATACAAGCCTCTTTGGAATGTTGATTCCTCCAGCTAGCTATCCCTGAAAAAGAGAGTAATTTAAATGGAAGAAATCTGTTCAGATATGTAGGAATGGTTGGTTGGTTATAAAAACATTAGTTTGAATCACAGGTAAACAGTATTTGCTAAGAAACCTGTCTACTTGGATATTTTTCCTTTGACTTAATATGAATATGCTCAGTTTGATGAAGGAAATATTTTTCATGTTGTCTCTCTCATTCAAAGCTTCTTTCTGTGAGGATAATTTTGCCTGACGTAAAGAACATTTCTTCCTTTTACAATATTTGTTGTGGGAAGAAGCCCCATTGATGTCAAGGGGACTCTACTGTTATATTATTTTTATATTTATTTATTTATTTATTTGTTTGTCAATCATGTATGAGAAAACAAGTATAAGTATGAACATAACGTATTAACATATAAATATAAATGGGTATAAGTATATACATAATAAATAATAAAGTACATGAGTACGAATACATAGGACAGGGACGGTAGGCACACTGGTGCGCTTATGCACGACCGCTTACGGACCTCTTAGGAATGGAGTGAGGTCCATGTTAGATATGGGCTAGATTGAAGAGGCAGGACACGGTAGATGGAAAGGATTTCTTTATTTAGCTCTGAACAAAAGTCTGCCACCAGGTGTGCCTGCTGTTCCTTTTACAGGCTGCTATCCACAATCTCAGCCACTGATGGCTGTTCATTTTCCCACCTGGGAAATGAACCAATGGGGGGAAGTCTGACATCACTGACTTTTCCCCCATTGAATATCTAACACCCCTCCCCTCCTGGAAGGAGCATTCATCTGACACTGACTTTTCCCCATTGAATATCTAACAGTCCACATTAGACAGTCTAAGATTAAAGTTTTGGGGGTTTGAGAATGTAATAACAGAGTCAGGTAGTGAATTCCAGGCATTGACCACTCTGTTGCTGAAGTCATATTTTCTGCAGTTGAGTTTGGAGCGGTTTACTTTGAGTTTGTATCTACTATTTGCCTGTATACTATTGGGGTTGAAGCTGAAGTAGTCGTTGACAGGTAGGATGTTGTAGCAGACAATTTTGTGCACTAAGCTTAAATCAGACCATAGGCGGTGTAGTTCTAGGCTGTCCAGGTCCAAAATTTTGAGCCTGGTAGCATAAGGTATTCTATTGCAAGCAGAGGAGTAGAGTACTCTTCTCGTGAAATACCTCTGGAGTCACTCAATTGTGTTAATGTCCATTACACAGTGTGGATTCCAGGCAGATGAGCTGTATTCGAGAATTGGACTGGCAAAGGTTTTGTATGCCATGGTTTTCAATACAGTGTTACCGGAGAAGAAGCTTTGCAAAACTTGTAATAGAGCTATCCAGAGAAGTATGTGGTTAGGAGGGGTTTGTAAATAAATGATGGAGAATGCTTTTATTTTTGTAACAGAGGAAGCAATAGATGAAAATATTTCCTATACTGCATAGTAGCAAGGGGAAGCTACTGGTACAATCCTATCCTTCTTTGCCATAACTATTGCACATTTTAAATTAATGAACCCTTTAAAAGGCATCTGGAGCAGAAATCAATTTTAGTAAGCAAGTAGTTGGAAAATGGGGAAACCTTAAGCCTTCTGTTGTACCCTGCTTTGTCCTGCAGTCAAACAAAGATGTTTTCTGCAGGTTTCAGGCTGTGATTTCTGAGGTCTCCTGCATAGAGTTTTCAGACTGAAATCCAGCTGAATACTTACAAGTGGCCTAAGAAACAACCTGCAAAAAATATCACACCCAAATGAAGATGACAATCCACTGATATCTCTTATGTTGCAGTACGGACGCGGCAAGATTCTCACATATCTTGCCCTTCCTCTTTACTGTTCGTGAAATCAACCAGAATCCGAGGCTGTTACCCAACATCACCATGAGCTACAATATCTACGAGAATTATTTCAATGAAAGAATAACCCATGAAGCCATGATAGATTTGCTCTCCATGGGGCAACAGACTGTCCCAAACTACAGGTGTGGAAGGCAAAGAAATGTGTTGGCTGTTCTGGAAGAGACAGATTCTGAGCTCTTTCATTACGTTGCAGCTATGTTGGGGACCTACAAGATCCCACAGGTATGGATATAATTTGAAGCTAAGTTTGCTTTGCAAATCTTTCCAAATGTGTCCAGAAATAGATCTTGGTGGAGATTACTGAGTAAATCTAGAAATAGTGGTCAGATATTAAAGATGAAAAGACTTTTGCCATTTAATTTTTTATAACTTTATCACAATGTAAAGTACAACAATAACAAAAAGAAAATAATGGGAAAGTAAGGGGGAAGGGAAGAGGAAAAGCGTAGGGTAAGAAGGTAAAAGAAAGAAAAGCATTCTCTTCTGACTCTTTTTAGCGCAATAGAATAAGCGAATAACACACAGCATCGCTTCTTTTACTTTTACACAGTAATATATATTAGCCGTTTCTATAACAACAAATCTATCTAAATAGCAAAACCCAAAGTTTCATTTTTTCCATCTCAAGCACAAAGTCCAGAAGTGGTTTCCAAGAGGAAACAAAGTTTGCTGTGTTCTTTTCTTTAATTAAAGCAGTCAATTTAGCCATCCCTGCTAATTCCATCGAAAAGGTCAAAAGCCTTGTAAGAATTTTCTTTTCATAACATTTTACATTTTTCTTTTCATCTAATTGGCATCTTTGCGTGAAGCAGTTTTGAAAGAATAGGGAAAGGAATGGAACGTGGATGTAAGGGAAAGGGATTTGAAAGCTGCTTGGAAGAGAACAAAGGAAATTACATCATAGAGTGCTCCGGAAGTCAAGCAAATTGAAGTTTGAAAAAGAATACTTGATAGAATGGTGAAATAAAAAGTCAGGGGGTGAAAAAAATGCAGATTAGAGACAAATTGCTACACAAAGTTAAAGATGGGCATTCTGGTGCACTGGAAAGAATTAATCAGGATCAACTTTCAAAAGAAATAATGAAGAAGAAATGCACAATGTTAAAATTTTGTTTCCCTTCTCTTTACTTAACTCTTCTGTTTAATCACCTTAACTGTTCTGGAAGAAACTATGATGACTTGATCAGAGACAAGAGAGGCAGGAAAAAGACCAGCAAGAAGACCTCAAATTTTGAGCTGGTTTTATTTTCTGGAATGTTTCTGGCAATTGAATATTATCTCTAGTAGCAAGAGAATCACTCAGCTTTTCTATTTCATCTTAGATCAACTATGGGATCATCAGTCACGCTTCTGAGCATGAGTATCATTTTCCTTTCTCTTACCGGTTGGGTCCAAGACAAGAACCTCCTCACTTGGTGATTGTCAAGCTACTCCTCCATTTCCGATGGACCTGGATCTGCCTCCTTGCACCAGACAATGAAAACGGGGAAAAGTTCAGGAAGACATTTGTGCCTGCAGCCCTCAAGAAAGGAGTTTGCGTTGCCTTCTCAGAAAGCATCCCAGTGCTCAATTTTGATTGGGAAAAAGACCTGCTGTTATACTTGAGAAAGAGTAAAGTAAATGCAATTGTTTCTCAATTGGACTTGAGCACTGTAACGACACTGGGGTTAATAATCCAAATCATGGACAGGAGAGAAAAATTAGCCATTGGGAAAGTGTGGATTGTAACATCCTTGTCAGATCTTGGTGTGAGATGGCTATACAAGCTCGTTGATCTCCAGCACAAACATGCTTTTTTATCATTCGTAATCAAGACAAAGAGAGGAACCTCATACAATCCTGCTGCTTCTGACTTATTTGTTTTTGAGATGATTGCACAGTTGGTATTTCAATGTTCCTATTCAAGCTCTGGGCTGTCAAGGAAGGTTTGGAAAAGATGCACAGAAAAAGAGACCTGGGAAATTCCATTTCCTGATATTATCGCAAGAATCCTGTCCCAGGATGCCTATAGTATTCCCACTGCAATTCGGGCAGTGTCCTGGGTCCTCAGTGCTGCCCATACCTACCAACTGGGCCAGAAGAGGAGGCAAATTGGACCCGAGATGATACAGCCATGGCAGGTACGACTTCATCTTCTTTCCACTGATGGGCCCCCTTCAATTTCTCAGTGCTCCACTGGAGGTCAGCATGGCTGGAGAAGACAAGTGTTCTGAAGAAGATCTTCCCATCTCTGGTATTTGTTCTGTGAGATGTGGAGGCATATTGAGAGGAGGAAATTCTAGTGCTTCCCATCTAGAGCCATTTGTGTGGGTTGAGTGTAGTGATAACAGGGACGGGCAACTCTACAGAAAGGAAAATTATTTCCCATTTTCAGATTAAATAAGCATCAGATGGATGAGGCAGCAATCTGTTGGGGTGAAAGTGATTCCCTGGATCATGCAGCCTTTATCTTTTCTAGTCTCCAATCCCAAAAAATAGTTGTCTCCTTGCGTTCTGGACTAAATGTAGTTTTTGGTTTTCCTCCTGAAGAATTCCTTAGAACAGGGCTCTCCAACTTTGGCAACTTTAAGACTTCTGGACTTCAACTCCCAGAATTCCTCAGCCAGCTTTGCTTTGGTGGGTGAGGAATTCTGGGAGTTGAAGTCCAGAAGTCTTAAGGTTGCCAAGGTTGGAGACCCCTGCCTTAGAAAGCCCAATGATATAAAACCAGTGCATCTTTCCAGACTTTCCAGACGAACAAATCAGGTAAACTGTTGATCTGTAGGGCCAGATATGTGATCAAATCCAGCAATGCAATCAAGCCTCCTATATTGCAGGCACATACAGCACCCTCCATCACCAATTTAGGATCAGATCCCAACTTCCTTCTCCTCTCCTCTCTTCTTTTTAAACCAAATACTGAAATGTTTAATTGTATATAAGCTCTGTCACTTCTGCAGACCTTCTTCTTTTTCTCATGTCTCCCTCTCTGTTGGTTTGATAAAATGATAAGATGTGTCAGTACTCAAGAAGAGGGCCTACCTCCATCATCCTTGAAGAAAAACACTTCACATGAAATTTGCTGCACCCATTGATAATCCCTAGCCTGCTTCTGACCTGCTGTACTCCCAATGATACTAGGCTGCATAAACAGAGGGATGGAATCAAGATCATGTGAAATGTTAATAATGCCACTTTATAATGCCTTGGTAAGGCCACACTTGGAATACTGCATCCAGTTTTGGTTGCCACGATGCAAAAAAGATGTTGAGGCTCTAGAAAGAGTGCGAGAAGAGCAACAAGGATGATCAGGGGACTGGAAGCTAAAACATATAAAGAACGTTTGCTGGAATTGGATATGTCTAGTTTGATGAAAAGAAGGATTAGGGGAGACATGATAGCAGTGTTCCAATATCTCAGGGGCTTCCACAAAGAAAAGGGAGTCAAGCTATTCTCCAAAGCACTCAAGGGCAGGACAAGAAGCAATGGGTGGAAAGTAATCAAAAAGAGAAGTAATCTAGAACTAAGGAGAAATTTGCTGACAGAATTAATCAGTGGAACATCTTGCCTCCAGTGCAGAGGTTGTATTCAGCAGGTTCCAACCAGTTGTGGAGAAGCAGGAGCAAAAATTTTGAGTAGTTTGGAGAACCGGCAAATACCACCTCTGATTGGAGATTTTACAGTATCCTTCCCCTGCCACGCCCACAAAACTGGTAGTAAAAAAAATTGAATCCCACCACTGCTCCAGAGGTGGTGAATGCTCCAACAATGGAAGTTTTTAAGAAGAGATTGGATAACCATTTGTCTGAAGTGGTGTAGGGTTTCCAACCTAAGCAGGGGGTTGGACAAGATGACCTCCAAAGTCCCTTCAAACTCTTTTATTCTATTTTATACAATCTTGATTTTGCTTCTAAAAGCATAATGAGCAAAGGGGCTGGTAAATTCCTCCAGCTTTGCCGTCCTCCTTCTTCTACATGTCACCAGCTTGAAAGAAAATCTTCCTCCAATGACAACATTGAGCAGAAATGGAGTGGGTTTAGATGCAAAGCTTTGTCCATCATCTCAGAACTCTTCCCATTGGCTCAAGGAAATGTATAAAATGAGCATATTAGTCAAACTCTAGGATTGCCCAGCATAGGATCAGCAACAGTTTCAGGTAGCAAGAATCATCACACAATGTCAATTTCACTGATTTCATGTGACGTGTGAGATAGAAATAGTAGAAAATGGAGATTCAAAGAAATTAAAGTATAGCCTCAAAAATTAAAATATCTTACATGAGAACATTGCTTGGACAAAATATTTGTACTATAAGATTTATTCTTCTGAGAGATCAAGGTCTCATGGATACTAAGATGTTCAGTGACAAAAAGTGATCCATTCAAATATCACACAAGACATATCTAAACAAGATCTTGCTTTTCTTGTGGAAGAAAGGAGAAAAACTTCCCTTAAAATCCTGAGTCTCTTTCCAGACAGAAGCACTGAGTTGAAGAAGAATTATTCAGATCAGTCCTAATCCATAATAATAATCATGAAGAAAACAGATCAAGATTCAAAGTGGAATATATAAGTTACAGGTCTGATTTTCCATGCATTTACAGCTTCACCCATTCCTGAAAAACTTCCAGCTTTCAAATTTTTCTGTGGATGGAGGTTACTTGGACAAAGATGGAAATCCAGCTGCTGGCTTTAACATCATTCAGTGGGCTGTGTTTCCCAATAAATCTACTTCTGGGGTGAAAATTGGAAGTACAGAACGTGAGGCCTCCTCAAAAGTCAAGATCTCCATTGATCAAAGTGCCATTATATGGCCAATATCGTTTAACATGGTACTTGGCTTGTTTTTGATTTTATTATTTAATGTATGCCATAGATAGATAGATAGATAGATAGATAGATAGATAGTGTAGATAGATAGATACTGTAGATAGATAGAGATAGATATGGATAGATGATATTATTATTATTATTATTATTATTATTATTATTATTATTTATTAGATTTATATCCCACCTCTCTTCCCCCATCGGGGAACTCGAGGCGGCGTACAACAACTAAAAACAATTCCTATACAGTATAAAAATAAAAAAACTCATTCATATTGTCCAAACATACAAGAGGGAAGAACAGAAGTCTCAATTCCATGCCTTCCATCAAAGCCAGGTCTTAACGGCTTTGCGGAAAGCAGGTAGATTGGGGATGGTTCTAATCTCCGCAGGGAGCATATTCCAAAGGGACGGTGCCACCACAGAGAAGGCCCTAGCCCGCGGGCCCGCCAGCCGACATTGTCTGGCGGACGGTATCCGGAGCAAGCCTTCCCTGTGCAATCTAACCAGGCGCTGGGAGGCATAAGGTAGCAGTAGGCGGTCTCGAAGATATCCCGCTCCTAAGCCATGAAGGGCTTTAAAAGTTGTCACTAGCACCTTGAATTTCATCCGGAAGACCACCGGTAACCAATGCAGCTCGCGGAGGATAGGTGTTATATGGGTGCACCTAGGTGCCCCCATAATCACTCACACGGCGATATAATATAGATAGATGATAGATGATAGATAGATAGATACTGTAGATAGATAGATAGAGATAGTGATATAGAGATAGATAGATAGAGATAGAGATAGAAATAGATAGATATAGATATGGGTAGATATAATAGATATAGATAGATGATAGATAGATGATAGATAGATAGATAGATAGATAGATAGATAGATAGATAGATAGATAGAGCTCACTGGGGATTATCTCTCTTTAAAGGAGCATAAAGCCTCATTGATTCATTAGGCATTATGCAGGATTACCCTTTTGTGGATAACATTGATAATATAGCAAGTGTGGGAAATCTATCTCAATAATTTAAGTTAGCAAAGGCGGGAGGCACAATAAAGTTGTGAAGGGTTGTCTCCTGTTACACCAATCATATTGAAAGGTATTCATGATGTTCCAGTTTAGGAAAGCTACAGGGACTTTTCGCTTTCTCAATTCTTCATCAAGCAAAACAGGGATCTCTATATTGTGGGGGTATTTTTCCTGATTTACTCCCAGAGATTTGGACTTTCAGAACTATTTGATGCATATCAGGAAGTCTCCAAGGCTTTTTATTATGGTTGTGTATTGTGTGTATGTGTGTGTGCTTTCAATGAGAACCAGTTTGGTGTAGTGATTAAAGCGTTCAGTCAACAATCCTGAATCTTGAGCCCATCACTGGATATTCAGGAATATCTAGTGTGGTTGTTGACACAGACAACAAGTGATCTCTTGTGGATTTCTGTAAATTATGTCTCACCATATTGTTTATGGGAGAGACACTCTTTGTCAGGTTCCTCTGATGAGACCCATCCAATATGGTTGAACCTCTGACGTACCTCTCATTTTCTTCAGAACACAAAAGCCCCACAACTACATCAAGGTAGTGCCTCACTGGGGAAGGGTTGAAATTCAATAACTGAGGCTGGGTGGTGTGTTTTATTTCTTGCAAGCCCTTGTTCAATTGATTTTGATTTAGTTAGATCATGCAGGTTTCCTATTTTGTTTGGTCGCAGCACTGAAAGATTTGATCATTCCTATTGCATGTTATTTTACTGGGAGCTCCCTCCATGCTGAAGCATGCTTCAAGATTGGGCTAGTAAGAAACTGAGAGTTGGCAATTATATTTCAGGTGAATCTGCCATTTAAATTTTTGAAGAAAAATCTGGACAATCAATTGTCCAAGATGGTATGAAGACTCCTGCCTTGGCAGGAGTTGGACTAGAAGACATTCAAGCTCCCTTCCAACTCTATGATTCCTTGATTCTATGATATTATAGGGAGAAGGTAGATTCTTGAGGAGAAATTGTGATAGATGTTATTCCAGCAGTTGCTAAAATGAGAGTAAGCATCCCATAATTTATTTCCATTAGACATTCAAGCTGAATGGAACATGAAGGCCAAACTACATGTTACCTCTTATTAGAACAGGAGAAACAAGGCTAAAGGGATCTGGGTAGAGGAGTTCCCAGTCTCTGTTGAACTTCAAGAACCAAATCTTGCTGGAATGGGCCTATTTCTAGGTCACTTGAGAAAAGGAGCATGAGGTTGAAAATGAATGTCTGAAAATGATATCTATGAAGATTCTCAGTCATCCATGTCATGGTTGTCCCAAAAGTGCTTTCCCAAAAGGCAATTTGGCTTTCTTGGTTTTTTTCTTTGAAAATGTTTTGTTTCTCACCCAAGAAGCTTCTTCCATTTTGAAGAAGCTACTGAAAATAATATTTTCATTAAAGTTGGAAAGCAACCTTGAAATATATTCTTGATTTTTATGATCTGGACCTGACTGGTGTATATAATCAGGAGATTTGCCAAGTATAGGACCTTCACCACTTTAGGTTAAGAAGGTTAAACACTGTTGCAGCCATGAATGAGCTGGAATACAGTGTCATGCCCTGGTTGGAGACTGACTCCGAGGAAGAGGAGGACCAGCCAGCAGGGTATGGCTCCAGAGGAGGTGGAGGAAGGGGAAGAGCAGAGGCCAGCTGAGGCATCTGAGGAGGATCCAGGCCCATCTTCTATCCACCCTAGAGCACACAGGGAGGAGAGGATCAGACCAAAGCGTGCTCTACTCGGGAGGAGGGGGCCGTGATACTCCTCAGGGCTTGCAGCTGGGAGCTCTGTATTTAAATCCAAACATGTAGTCCGGCTGCTGGAGTCAAGGTTAATGTTTGCTGCTTAAAGAAGGTTTATCTTGTTTGGCGTTCTTCCGGTAGTTTGTTCCTGTTTATTTTCCTGAAGCAGGCATTTATCTACCCTGGACTGTTGAGGGACTATATTGAGGTGGTTTGGTTTTGGTTTCTTTTTGTTATCAGTGTTTTAAAATACGAACTGTGTTTTTGTTTTTTGAAATACTTTTGACTCCCGAACTAATTATACAGTGAAGGCATTAAAGGACTGAGTTATATTTTGTACTTTATTCCATTGCTGAGCTACTCTGGGTCATCATATTTTGACTCCATCCCTCCTTCACTTTATTTTTGACTTTTTGGGGGGAGACCATGGATCAGCTCAGAGCTGAGAATGCTCAGTTGAGCCAGCAAGTGGCTCTTTTGACTGCACAGGCGGCACAAATGCAGGCTGCCTGGCCACACCGCAAATGCCCAGTGGCAGTGCCAGACAAATTTGATGCTTCCTTGGCCCAATTTCCAACATTTTTTGGGCAGTGCCAGCTTTACATGAGCCTTCGGCCTGAGGACTTTCCCACTGACCGGGATAAGGTGAGGTTTTTGATTAGTTTGTTGTCAGGCTCCGCAGCACGTTGGGCGATGCCTCTGTTGACCCAGCCCAACCAGGTGTTGGACAACTACGCCGAGTTTTGCTGTCAGTTTCAGGCCATGTTTGAGGACCTTGTTCGAAGCCAAACAGCAAACAAAGTTTGAGAGACTTGAAGCAGGGGCGTGGCTCTCTCATGGATTATATTGCTAGTTTTTGGGTGGTTGCCCAGGATGCCCAATGGAATGAGGCAGCACCATTGGACCAGTTCCAGGAGGGTTTGTCATTGGAGCTCCTGGACGAGTTGGCATGCACTGAATGCCCTCACACCCTTCAGGAGCTCATGCATCTGTGTCTTCGTATCAATGCTAGGCGTCAGCAGCGATGGGTGAGACGACGGAGGGAGTCTGTATCTGTTTCCAGCAGGATGGCGCCCTTGGTGGAGGTGCTTTTGGAGGAGCCCATGCAGTTGGGGGTTGCCCGCCCTTGCCTGTCTCAAGCAGAAAAGGATCGACATCATCGTGATGGGTTATGCCTCTATTGTGGCAAACGAGGCCATTTTGTGGCCAAGTGTCCTGTTAAGACATCCACAGCAGCGATGCCAGTGGTAGCGGGAAATGAGCATCACTCGGCCTACGGGGGTCTGTAGGTCAGGGTGTTAAATCCGTAGGCCCGCCATCTTCACCAACCTTGCCATCCCCCACACCTTTGCCATCTTTGACATCTCCCCCACAGTTGTTATTGGTGAAGCACCTTGTGTTGCCAGGAAGTGTGTTCATGCCTGGTGTGAGAGTAGTGAAGATTCAAGCCTTGGTCGACTCAGGGGCCACAGCCAATTTCATGGATGCTCATTTTGTCGAGCAGTGGTTCATTCCTCAGCAACAGGTGTCCCCACCAGTAATGGTGGAGACGATTGATGGTCAACCCCTTCATTCGGGACCTGTAGTTGCTGCAACCAAGCCCCTTTGCATGCGTATTGGGCAGCATGTGGAGAAAGCCGTGTTCTACATTGCCACAGTGCCTCATTTTCCAGTGGTGCTGGGTTTGGATTGGTTACGGGCCCATGATCCACAGATTGTTTGGTCATCTGGAGTTGTGCAGTTCCTTGATAGGAAGTGTGCTACCCATTGCTTGCGCTCCTGTGCAGGGAGTGTGGCTACGTCTGTGGACCTGGATCTACCTGCGGAGTTGGTGGACTTTGCTGATGTGTTTGGGGAGAAGGGCAGATCAGTTGCCTCCACATAGAGCGTATGACTGTCCAATCGACTTGTTGTCCGATGCGAAATTGCCGTGGGTCGGATATATTCCTGTCGGAACTGGAGTTAGCTGCATTAGGGAGTTTATTGACAAGAACCTCCAGAAAGAATTTATCCGCCTTCTACCTCCCCATTGGCTGCACTGGTGCTTTTGTAAAGAAGAATTGGGAGAGTTACATTTGTGTTGTGATTACCGCAAATTGAATGCAATCACAGTGAGGAATTGGTACCCGCTTCCCTCATTCCTGAACTGATTGAGCGGCTTCCAAGCTAAGATCTTCACGAAGTTGGACTTGCATGGGGCCTACAACATGGTTCTCATTCGCAGGGGATGAGTGGAAGACAGCTTTCCGGACAAGGTACAGTCATTTTGAGTATACATGATGCCTTTGGATTAACCAATGCCCCAGCTGTGTTCATGCATTTCGTGAACAACGTTTTCCGTGATATGTTGGATCAATTTGTGGTCATTTATCTTGATGACATTTTGATTTACTCGACTCCTTTGCAGGAACACTGGCAACATGTGCGGCTGGTGTTGCAATGTTTGCATGAAAATCACCTGTTCGTTAAGGAAGTGCCAGTTTGCACAAACCATGATTGACTTCTTGGGTCATCGATTTCACCTGCTGGGGTGGAAATGGACCCAGAAAAATTGAGTTGTTACAGGCGTGGGAACCTCCCCAGCCGGTTAAGGATGTGCAATGACTGTTGGAGTTCGTGAACTATACCGCGACTTTTATTCCCCACTTTTGCCTTGACTGCTCCCCTTTCTAATTTGCTCAAGAAGGGGAGAAATTCCATTGGGGTGTTGAGGAGTAGGCAGCTGAGGGCTGAAGGCCTTTGCTTCCGAGCCTATCCTCAAACAACCTGATCCAGGCCAGCCATTTGTGGTGGAAACAGATGCCTCTGATATGGCAGTTGGTGTGGTGCTCCTCCAGGCCTATGCTCCTGCAGGCACCTTGTTCCCTGCTTATTATTCCTGGAAGTTGTTGACTTCAGAACACAACTATACGATTTGGAACAGTGCGTTATTGGCGATTAAGGTCGCTTTTGAGACATGGCGACACCACCTGGAGGGGGCTCATCACCAAATCAAGGTTCGGATGGACCATCGCAATTTGGAACACCTATGTACAGCTCAGACATTGAACCAGCGTCAGGTGAGATGGTCCTTATTCTTTGCTCGATTTGATTTCCGGTGACCTATGTTCAAGGGAAGGAATCAATGCCGACACTCTATCTCGAAGCCCGAGTATACCGAAGGGAGGATAAACTCTTGCCCGAACAGTGATTCCATTGGAGCGTTTGTGGCCACTGAGGAACCTGTGGACCTCCAGCGAGGATTCAGGAGGTGCAGAGGCAGGACCCATCTGTGGCAGCTCGACATCGAGAATTGGATGAGAATGGGAGACAAGAGACTCCTTGGGGACCTGTTGTGGTTCCGTGATCACATTTATGTGCCTGGAGGTGTTCTTCGTGGCCTTATCCTTTGTCAATGTCATGACAAACCAGTGGCAGGACACTTTGGGGTGTTCAAAACACTGCACCTCATCTCAAGGACATTTTGGTGGCAGACTTAAACATGATGTGTCGGATATGTGGCCCTGTGGGATCTGTCGACAGGCCAAGTATGCTCCTGGTGCTCCCCTGGTCTCTTGCAGCCCTTGCCCATGCCAGAATGACCTTTGGGGGCAGTTTCATGGACTTCATCACTGAGTTGCCACCATCGGTGCTACAACCATTTTGGTGGTGGTGGACGGTTGACTAAAATAGCCCATTTTATTCCATGTATGGGTCTTCCCACGGCCAGGATAATGGCCCAGTTGTTTATCTCCTATGTAGTCCGGCTGCATGGGTTACCAGACCGAATAGTATCAGATTGGGGTGCAATTTATGGCACGCTTCTGGCAGACCCTACTTATGAAACTGCAGGTTCAGGCGGTTCGTCATCCACTCATCACCCCAAAACTGATGGGGGACAGAGAGAGTGAATGCTATTTTGGAGCAGTACCTCCTGTTTCAGCAATACTCAACAAGACAATTGGTGGAAATGCTGCGGTGGCAGAATTTGCTTATATCAATGCTCAACATGCATCCACTCATGTGTCCCCTTCTTTGCTAACTATGATTTTCATCCACACCTTTTTCCTTTAGCCCCATCTGACTCCCCAGTTCCAGCAGTGGATACATTCTTGCAGGAGTTAAAAGCCATGCACCACATGGTCCGCAATCAACTAGAGAGAGCCAAGGAGGACTATAAATGGTTTTCTGACCACCATCGTCATGATGTTCCACCTCTAGCAGTAGGCGATCGGTTTGGCTCTCTACTTGATACTTACCAATGATGCGGCCATTGGAAAAGCTTGATCACTGTTACTTGGGACTTTTTCCGGTTGAGGCAGTGATCAATCCTGTGGCTTTTCATCTCTCCCTGCCATGGACCATGCGTATCCATCCTGTTTTTCATCGTTCCCTGTTAGTCCCTGTAGCAGCCGACAGCCCACATAGAGCGCCTCCCTTCCGGCCAGGCCAAGTAGTGCCTCTGGAAGAGGAGACATACGAAGTAGATAGCATCCAAGATTCTCGCCAGTTGCGGGGCTGATTTCAGTATTTGGTGGCATGGAAGGGTTATGGGCCCAAGGACTTCACCTGGGTTGATGCCACTGATGTTCATGCTCCTCGTTTGGTCCAGGACTTTCATGCTTGGTTCCCTGAACATCATCATCTGCCTGGTCCAATGGGAGGGGGCCATGTGGGGGTGGGATAGTGTCATGCCCCGGTTGGAGACTGATTCCGAGGAAGAGGAGGAGCAGCTGGCAAGGTATGGGAATGAGGCTCCAGAGGAGGTGGAGGAGGCTGGGGAAGAGCAGAGGCCTGCTGAGGCCTCTGAGGAGGATCCAGGCCCATCTTTTATCCACCCTAGAGCACACAGGGAGGAGAGGATCAGATCAAAGCATGCTCTACTAGGGAGGAGGGGGCCGTGATCTTCCTCAGGGCTTGCATCTGGGAGCTCTGTATTTAAGTCCAAACATGCGTAGTCCAGCTGCTGGAGTCAAGGTTAATGTTTGCTGCTTAAAGAAGGTTTATCTTGTTTGGCGTTCTTCCAGTAATTTGTTCCTGTTTATTTTCCTGAAGGGCATTTATCTACCCTGGACTGTCGAGGGACTATATTGAGGTGGTTTGGTTTCGGTTTCTTTTTGTTATCAGTGTTTTAAAATACGAACTGTGTTTTTGGTTTTTGAAATACTCTTTTGACTCCTGGAACTAATTATACAGTGAAAGCATTAAAGGACTGAGTTATTTTTTGTACTTTATTCCATTGCTGAGCTACTCTGGGTCATCACATACAGCTTCTCTTTGCTCTGTCCCAAATCCTGCTATCAGAAATGATCCCAGGGGCTAAACACATCAGTGAGTAGATTCATTGATTATATTAAGAGATTATATGATTAGTTTAGCCCAGGGTAGATACCAGTGATGGATTTTAAAAAAATTCCTACCAGTTTGGAGCGTTCACTTTGCTGTGCTGATTTTTAGCTCAGCTAAAAGGACCCTCAGGAGAGGGTGGGCGGGGCCAGCCAGAGGTGGCATTTGCCAATTCTCTGAACCAGTCAAAAATTTCCCTACCAGTAAGCCAGAACCAGTCAGAACCAGCTGAATACTAGGATGGTAGAAACCCATTCTGTGATTTATTGCCATTCATAAAAATAACTCCTAATTTGCTTTTGATCTTTATGTTTAGAAGTTCCCTTTGTCTAGATGTACTGAAAGTTGTCACCCAGGATACACCAAGCTCATAAGAGAGGGAGCACCCATCTGCTGCTATGACTGTTCCCAGTGTATAGAAGGAACAATTTCCATGCAAGAAGGTAGGTTACTCTAAAGCAAAACAGTGCTTGAAGATTCAGCTAAGCAATTACTTCTGTTCTTAATGGAAGACTTTAAGAGAACAATGAATTGTAATGGGCCACAGTGAAGAGAAATCTGGAGAATAAAGTCACTCAGATTTTTCTGGGGCTAAATGCAAACTAGGAAATCCTTATAAAGGTGACAGTGACTATTTCTTGCAAAGTTTTTTTTTAATTTTAAAAATAAACTTCATTAAACATTAAAAATATACATACTACAAAACATTTCATAAAATACAAAACCAAAAAGTTATACATCACCAATAAACTTAAAAACATAAAGATTTCTAATTGCTTAGATGGTGTGTTTATACCCAACAGTGATCCAATACTTAGTTCCTATATCTGGTATATACTCGTATCATGACCTCATATTTTCTCTTGCCTATCTGTTTACTTACAGGTTTCTATCCTTTATCCACTTATACCAGTTTTCCCAAACTGTAAAATATTTTGAGTCTTCCTTATCTTTTAACTTTTGAGTGAGTTTATCCATTTCCGCACAGTCATAGATCTTCTGGATTATCAAAGTATCTGTTTGTCACTGCGTTTTTTTGGTTTGTCTGTTCAAGCTTCTAAGCTCATATTCTAGCAAGCAGGTGTCTTCTAGCCAGCATTGTGTTATCTTGTCTCCATAGTAATAAGATAAGAAAGTCTTGTGATGTTTTGATCCACTGCGCATGTGACAGAGTTTATACTTCACTTCCTGTAACTTCCGTTATATTTTTCCTTTGTTTCTTTTTCTATATGCCTTGGTGGAGATTAGGTTGCAAACATGTAGCTCCATTAGGTTTTCTTATTTTATAAATAAAAATGTTTTTTAGATTACTTTCCGGGTCTCATCTTTTATCATCATTGACAGCAGAGAAGAACACAGCTTATCACCTCTAATTAGCAGGGATGTTTTGGAAGAACTTTTTACTCCCTGGAAAGAGGTTTTTCCAAGCCTTTGAAAATGGTCGCAGAGAAAGGCTTGACACTGTTGGCATCTGATCTCTCTTCCAACATTGAGCTAGTGCTATCCTTGCTGCAGTTATTATATGTAAAATTAAGTATTTGATTTCTTTTGCGATTTCACCTTTTATTATTCCCAACAAAAACATTTCAGCCTTAGGTTCTAATTGAATGTTTGTGATTTCTCTTATCCATACTCTGGAAGTGATTTCTGCAACAAATTCTAACACATCATTCCAATAAAAACCGAGATCAGTGTGATCCAAAGACTATAAAGTTTTGTCTTATGAAGAAAACTTAGTTTTCATCCTGGCTATTTCTACCTTGATTTTTGTCCCTAACTACTGACTTTATTCTACATATTTTCATTAAATACTGACTAACTTCCATAGTCATAGCCCACAACTGGAATTTTAAATTTATTTTCTCTATTGCTTTCTTTCTTTATTTTTTTTAATTTTAAATTTTATTGGACAAACACAAACAAAAAGAAAAAGAAACATTAAAAACATTGAACATGGTACAATCCTCCTAACCCACATATTTGTCTTAAACATTACTAAATCACATATAAAAATAGTACATTTAATCATACATTTAAAAATATACCTTTAATCATTTCTTATTGTCTTGATCCTTTCTTTTTTCTAACCAATTGCTTTTCTTCTTGCCTTTCCTTCTATTCATTGGTCAGCCAAATATGTATGGGCATTCTAAAAATGGGATTCAGATTTTTACAGTGATTAATAATCAGTCAAACTTTTAGGAAAAAAAGGCATTATGATAACTAATAACTCTTTAGTCTTCTAGTCATATCACACTACACAATTATGGAATGTCATTAAGATGTTTGTGTTTTTCAGATGCAGCCCACTGCAAAAATGTCCAGATGATCAGCATTCTAATAAGAAACAAGATCACTGTGTCCCCAAAGTTATCACTTTCCTGTCCTATGAAGAAACACTTGGTCTCATCCTGAGTCTCTTTGCCACTACCTTATCCATAATCACT
>CM019149.1:29515592-29584467 GCA_009733165.1 Naja naja
GCCTGCCGGACAGGGTGGTTTCTGATCGCTGTGCAAGTAATTCACGGCTCAATTTTGGAAGAGCCTGATGACCGCCTGCAAGTGCAGGTGTGTTTGTCCTCCTCGCACCATCCTGAGACTGATGGGGAACGAGAAGGTCATTGGCATCCTGGGGCAGTATTTGCGCTGCTTTGTCAATCAACGGCAGACCGACTGGGCCACTCACTCGCCTGGCGGAGTTCGCTAACAACTCCCAGCACACCTCCACCCAGGCTAATTCGCTCTCACGCCAATGTGGGCTACCATCCGCGTTCTTCCCTCTGACACCTCGGATTCCCCTGTTCCTGAGGCTCAAGACTTCCTCTCCGAGCTGTATGCCGCTCAGCAGTTGGCGCGGCAACACCTGATACAGGCCAAGGAGGACTACAAGCGTACGCCGCACCGCCCCGGACGGGCGACGCCGGCTGGCAGGAGACCGAGTGTTATCCACAGCATTCCTCGCTGACCGTCCGTAAAGAAACTGGACCACCGGTTCGTCGGCCCGCACTCCCTTGAAGCGGTCATCAACCCTGTGGCCTATCGCCTGACCCTACCGCTGACCATCCGTAAAGAAACTGGACCACCGGCCCGCACTCCCATTGAAGCGTCATCAACCCTGTGGCCTATCGCTCTGACCCTACCGCCCATGAAGATACACCCCGTTTTCCCACTGCCTTCTGGTTCCTGAAGCCCCCTCGTTAGCCTCCTCCGACGCCCCACTTCACCGCCTGCACCCGCTGGGACGCGGAGGACAGCAGGGTGGTCAGTATCGCGGACTCACGGTGGTTGAAGGGGCGTTCCAGTATTTGTAGAGCAGACGCTGGACGGACAGAGGACTTGACCTGGGTGGACTTCCACACTCCACTCACCCTCACGCTGTTCCATGAGCGCCCCTCGGGCCGCATCCTGCCCGCCGGACTCGGGGAAGGGCCTCAAGGTGGGGATAGTGTTGTGGCTCCACTCGTGAGCCTGTGCTGACAGAGGAAGAGGACCTGGATGATGATGAAGAAGGAGAGGGAGGAACGCAAGGCCTCCTCACCAGGGCCTTCCTCCCAGGATCTCCCTCCTTGGCAAGGTCTCCCTCCCCAGGACCTTCCTCCTCCTGGCAAAGCCTCCCTCCCCAGGACCTCTCTGGCAATGCCTCAGGTTTCCTCGGAAAGCCAGGAGGAACTGCCTGAGAGACGTGTGGCAGTAGGGCCACGACAGAGACAGACGAGGAAGGTTCCTGGCTTGATCCCAGGCAACGCCGGAGGGAGAAACGCCAGCAGCAGCGAGGGGGCGGAGGCCAGAGATTGAGCTGGACCACACCCCCACCAGGTGGGTGTGGGTGTGCCTACGCTGCAGACTCTGTTTGTGACAAAGTGTCATCTGCATCGAAGCTCCGCCTGTCTGTGTGTGTTGTTGCTTTCAATGAAAAGAAAGCAATTCTCTGAATTACTACATTGCTTGGAGTTGGCATTGAGAACTTGGGTGACTGCCAACCTCTTGTCGAGAGATAACGGGATTTTGGCGAGAGGCCAGCGTGACTCCTCTGCGTGAGCTAACTCCTTGCCTTCAAGGGAAGGTAAACACTCTTTTCAGTGCTCTGGGACCTTCAAGTGAAGGGACAGAACACCTCTCATTTTCTTCAGAACACAAAAGCCCCACAACTACATCAAGGTAGTGCCTCACTGGGGAAGGGTTGAAATTCAATAACTGAGGCTGGGTGGTGTGTTTTATTTCTTGCAAGCCCTTGTTCAATTGATTTTGATTTAGTTAGATCATGCAGGTTTCCTATTTTGTTTGGTCGCAGCACTGAAAGATTTGATCATTCCTATTGCATGTTATTTTACTGGGAGCTCCCTCCATGCTGAAGCATGCTTCAAGATTGGGCTAGTAAGAAACTGAGAGTTGGCAATTATATTTCAGGTGAATCTGCCATTTAAATTTTTGAAGAAAATCTGGACAATCAATTGTCCAAGATGGTATGAAGACTCCTGCCTTGGCAGGAGTTGGACTAGAAGACATTCAAGCTCCCTTCCAACTCTATGATTCCTTGATTCTATGATATTATAGGGAGAAGGTAGATTCTTGAGGAGAAATTGTGATAGATGTTATTCCAGCAGTTGCTAAAATGAGAGTAAGCATCCCATAATTTATTTCCATTAGACATTCAAGCTGAATGGAACATGAAGGCCAAACTTCATGTTACCTCTTATTAGAACAGGAGAAACAAGGCTAAAGGGATCTGGGTAGAGGAGTTCCCAGTCTCTGTTGAACTTCAAGAACCAAATCTTGCTGGAATGGGCCTATTTCTAGGTCACTTGAGAAAAGGAGCATGAAGTTGAAAATGAATGTCTGAAAATGATATCTATGAAGATTCTCAGTCATCCATGTCATGGTTGTCTCAAAAGTGCTTTCCCAAAAGGCAATTTGGCTTTCTTGGTATTTTTCTTTGAAAATGTTTTGTTTCTCACCCAAGAAGCTTCTTCCATTTTGAAGAAGCTACTGAAAATAATATTTTCATTAAAGTTGGAAAGCAACCTTGAAATATATTCTTGATTTTTATGATCTGGACCTGACTGGTGTATATAATCAGGAGATTTGCCAAGTATAGGACCTTCACCACTTTAGGTTAAGAAGGTTAAACACTGTTGCAGCCATGAATGAGCTGGAATACAGTGTCATGCCCTGGTTGGAGACTGACTCCGAGGAAGAGGAGGACCAGCCAGCAGGGTATGGCTCCAGAGGAGGTGGAGGAAGCTGGGGAAGAGCAGAGGCCAGCTGAGGCATCTGAGGAGGATCCAGGCCCATCTTCTATCCACCCTAGAGCACACAGGGAGGAGAGGATCAGACCAAAGCGTGCTCTACTCAGGAGGAGGGGGCCGTGATACTCCTCAGGGCTTGCAGCTGGGAGCTCTGTATTTAAATCCAAACATGCGTAGTCCGGCTGCTGGAGTCAAGGTTAATGTTTGCTGCTTAAAGAAGGTTTATCTTGTTTGGTGTTCTTCCGGTAGTTTGTTCCTGTTTATTTTCCTGAAGCAGGCATTTATCTACCCTGGACTGTTGAGGGACTATATTGAGGTGGTTTGGTTTTGGTTTCTTTTTTGTTATCAGTGTTTTAAAATACGAACTGTGTTTTTGTTTTTTTTGAAATACTCTTTTGACTCCCCCCCCCGGAACTAATTATACAGTGAAGGCATTAAAGGACTGAGTTATATTTTGTACTTTATTCCATTGCTGAGCTACTCTGGGTCATCATATTTTGACTCCATCCCTCCTTCACTTTATTTTTGACTTTTTGGGGGGAGACCATGGATCAGCTCAGAGCTGAGAATGCTCAGTTGAGCCAGCAAGTGGCTCTTTTGACTGCACAGGCGGCACAAATGCAGGCTGCCTGGCCACACCGCAAATGCCCAGTGGCAGTGCCAGACAAATTTGATGCTTCCTTGGCCCACTTCCAACATTTTTGGGCAGTGCCAGCTTTACATGAGCCTTCGCCTGAGGACTTTCCCACTGACCGGGATAAGGTGGGGTTTTTGATTAGTTTGTTGTCAGGCTCCGCAGCACGTTGGGCGATGCCTCTGTTGACCCAGCCCAACCAGGTGTTGGACAACTACGCCGAGTTTTGCTGTCAGTTTCAGGCCATGTTTGAGGACCTTGTTCGAAGCCAAACAGCAAACAAAGTTTGAGAGACTTGAAGCAGGGGCGTGGCTCTCTCATGGATTATATTGCTAGTTTTTGGGTGGTTGCCCAGGATGCCCAATGGAATGAGGCAGCACCATTGGACCAGTTCCAGGAGGGTTTGTCATTGGAGCTCCTGGACGAGTTGGCATGCACTGAATGCCCTCACACCCTTCAGGAGCTCATGCATCTGTGTCTTCGATCAATGCTAGGGCCAGCAGCGATGGGTGAGACGATGGAGGAGTCTGTATCTGTTTCCAGCAGGATGGCCCTTGGTGGAGGTGCTTTGGAGGAGCCCATGCAGTTGGGGTTGCCCGCCTGCCTGTCTCAAGCAGAAAAGGATCGACATCATCGTGATGGGTTATGCCTCTATTGTGGCAAACGAGGCCATTTTGTGGCCAAGTGTCCTGTTAAGACATCCACAGCAGCGATGCCAGTGGTAGCGGAAATGAGCATCACTGCCTACGGGGTCTGTAGGTCAGGGTGTTAAACCAGAGGCCCGCCATCTTCACCAACCTTGCCATCCCCACACCTTTGCCATCTTTGACATCTCCCCACAGTTGTTATTGGTGAAGCACCTTGTGTTGCCAGGAAGTGTGTTCATGCCTGGTGTGGGAGTAGTGAAGATTCAAGCCTTGGTCGACTCAGGGGCCACAGCCAATTTCATGGATGCTCATTTTGTCGAGCAGTGGTTCATTCCTCAGTAACAGGTGTCCCCACCAGTAATGGTGGAGACGATTGATGGTCAACCCTTCATTCGACCTGTAGTTGCTGCAACCAAGCCCCTTTGCATGTATTGGGCAGCATGTGGAGAAAGCCGTGTTCTACATTGCCACAGTGCCTCATTTTCCAGTGGTGCTGGGTTTGGATTGGTTACGGGCCCATGATCCACAGATTGTTTGGTCATCTGGAGTTGTGCAGTTCCTTGATAGGAAGTGTGCTACCCATTGCTTGCGCTCCTGTGCAGGGAGTGTGGCTACGTCTGTGGACCTGGATCTACCTGCGGAGTTGGTGGACTTTGCTGATGTGTTTGGGGAGAAGTGGGCAGATCAGTTGCCTCCACATAGAGCGTATGACTGTCCAATCGACTTGTTGTCCGATGCGAAATTGCCGGTGGGTCGGATATATTCCCTGTCGGAACTGGAGTTAGCTGCATTGCGGGAGTTTATTGACAAGAACCTCCAGAAAGAATTTATCCGGCCTTCTACCTCCCCATTGGCTGCACTGGTGCTTTTTGTAAAGAAGAATTGGGAGAGTTACATTTGTGTTGTGATTACCGCAAATTGAATGCAATCACAGTGAGGAATTGGTACCCGCTTCCCCTCATTCCTGAACTGATTGAGCGGCTTCGTCAAGCTAAGATCTTCACGAAGTTGGACTTGCATGGGGCCTACAACATGGTTCTTATTCGTGCAGGGGATGAGTGGAAGACAGCTTTCCGGACAAGGTACAGTCATTTTGAGTATACCATGATGCCTTTTGGATTAACCAATGCCCCATGCATTTCGTGAACAACGTTTTCCGTGATATGTTGGATCAATTTGTGGTCATTTATCTTGATGACATTTTGATTTACTCGGACTCCTTGCAGGAACACTGGCAACATGTGCGGCTGGTGTTGCAATGTTTGCATGAAAATCACCTGTTCGTTAAGTGTGAGAAGCGTCAGTTTGCACAAACCATGATTGACTTCTTGGGTCATCGTATTTCACCTGCTGGGGTGGAAATGGACCCAGAAAAAATTGAGTTGTTACAGGCGTGGGAACCTCCCCAGCGGGTTAAGGATGTGCAATGACTGTTGGAGTTCGTGAACTATTACCGCACTTTTATTCCCCACTTTGCTGCCTTGACTGCTCCCCTTTCTAATTTGCTCAAGAAGGGGGAGAAATTCCATTGGGGTGTTGAGGAGTAGGCAGCTTTCGAGGCGTTGAAGTTCGCCTTTGCTTCCGAGCCTATCCTCAAACAACCTGATCCAGGCCAGCCATTTGTGGTGGAAACAGATGCCTCTGATATGGCAGTTGGTGTGGTGCTCCTCCAGGCCTATGCTCCTGCAGGCACCTTGTTCCCGTGCGCTTATTATTCCTGGAAGTTGTTGACTTCAGAACACAACTATACGATTTGGGACAGTGATCTATTGGCGATTAAGGTCGCTTTTGAGACATGGCGACACCACCTGGAGGGGGCTCATCACCAAATCAAGGTTCGGATGGACCATCGCAATTTGGAACACCTATGTACAGCTCAGACATTGAACCAGCGTCAGGTGAGATGGTCCTTATTCTTTGCTCAATTTGATTTCCAGGTGACCTATGTTCCGAAGGGAAGGAATCAATGTGCCGACACCCTATCTCGGAAGCCCGAGTATACCCGAAGGGAGGATAAACTCTTGCCCCGAACAGTGATTCCATTGGAGCGGTTTGTGGCCACTGAGGAACCTGTGGACCACTGAGCGAGGATTCAGGAGGTGCAGAGGCAGGACCCATCTGTGGCAGCTCGACATCGAGAATTGGATGAGAATGGGAGACAAGAGACTCCTTGGGCATATATTGGGGACCTGTTGTGGTTCCGTGATCACATTTATGTGCCTGGAGGTGTTCTTCGTGGCCTTATCCTTTGTCAATGTCATGACAAACCAGTGGCAGGACACTTTGGGGTGTTCAAAACACTGCACCTCATCTCAAGGACATTTTGGTGGCCGAGACTTAAACATGATGTGTCGGGATATGTGGCGTCCTGTGGGATCTGTCGACAGGCCAAGTATGCTCCTGGTGCTCCCCCTGGTCTCTTGCAGCCCTTGCCCATGCCAGAATGACCTTGGGGGGCAGTTTCATTGGACTTCATCACTGAGTTGCCACCATCGAAGGGTGCTACAACCATTTTGGTGGTGGTGGACGTGTTGACTAAAATAGCCCATTTTATTCCATGTATGGGTCTTCCTACGGCCAGGATAATGGCCCAGTTGTTTATCTCCTATGTAGTCCGGCTGCATGGGTTACCAGACCGAATAGTATCAGATTGGGGGGTGCAATTTATGGCACGCTTCTGGCAGACCCTACTTATGAAACTGCAGGTTCAGGCGTGTCTGTCATCCACTCATCACCCCAAAACTGATGGGGGGACAGAGAGAGTGAATGCTATTTTGGAGCAGTACCTCCGCTGTTTCAGCAATACTCAACAAGACAATTGGGTGGAAATGCTGCCGGTGGCAGAATTTGCTTATATCAATGCTCAACATGCATCCACTCATGTGTCCCCTTTCTTTGCTAACTATGATTTTCATCCACACCTTTTTCCTTTAGCCCCATCTGACTCCCCAGTTCCAGCAGTGGATACATTCTTGCAGGAGTTAAAAGCCATGCACCACATGGTCCTGCAATCAACTAGAGAGAGCCAAGGAGGACTATAAATGGTTTTCTGACCACCATCGTCATGATGTTCCACCTCTAGCAGTAGGCGATCGGGTTTGGCTCTCTACTTGATACTTACCAATGATGCGGCCATTGGAAAAGCTTGATCACTGTTACTTGGGACTTTTTCCGGTTGAGGCAGTGATCAATCCTGTGGCTTTTCATCTCTCCCTGCCATGGACCATGCGTATCCATCCTGTTTTTCATCGTTCCCTGTTAGTCCCTGTAGCAGCCGACAGCCCACATAGAGCCTCCCTTCCGCCAGGCCAAGTAGTGCCTCTGGAAGAGGAGACATAAGTAGATAGCATCCAAGATTCTCGCCAGTTGCGGGCTGATTTCAGTATTTGGTGGCATGGAAGGGTTATGGGCCCAAGGACTTCACCTGGGTTGATGCCACTGATGTTCATGCTCCTCGTTTGGTCCAGGACTTTCATGCTTGGTTCCCTGAACATCATCATCTGCCTGGTCCAATGGGAGGGGCCATGTGGGGGGGATAGTGTCATGCCCGGTTGGAGACTGATTCCGAGGAAGAGGAGGAGCAGCTGGCAAGGTATGGGAATGAGGCTCCAGAGGAGGTGGAGGAGGCTGGGGAAGAGCAGAGGCCTGCTGAGGCCTCTGAGGAGGATCCAGGCCCATCTTTTATCCACCCTAGAGCACACAGGGAGGAGAGGATCAGATCAAAGCGTGCTCTACTAGGGAGGAGGGGGCCGTGATCTTCCTCAGGGCTTGCATCTGGGAGCTCTGTATTTAAGTCCAAACATGCGTAGTCCAGCTGCTGGAGTCAAGGTTAATGTTTGCTGCTTAAAGAAGGTTTATCTTGTTTGGCGTTCTTCCAGTAATTTGTTCCTGTTTATTTTCCTGAAGCGGGCATTTATCTACCCTGGACTGTCGAGGGACTATATTGAGGTGGTTTGGTTTCGGTTTCTTTTTTGTTATCAGTGTTTTAAAATACGAACTGTGTTTTTTGGTTTTTTGAAATACTCTTTTGACTCCCCCCCCCCGCCCTGGAACTAATTATACAGTGAAAGCATTAAAGGACTGAGTTATTTTTTGTACTTTATTCCATTGCTGAGCTACTCTGGGTCATCACATACAGCTTCTCTTTGCTCTGTCCCAAATCCTGCTATCAGAAATGATCCCAGGGGCTAAACCCATCAGTGAGTAGATTCATTGATTATATTAAGAGATTATATGATTAGTTTAGCCCAGGGTAGATACCAGTGATGGATTTTAAAAAATTCCTACCAGTTTGGAGCGTTCACTTTGCTGTGCTGATTTTAGCTCAGCTAAAAGGACCCTCAGGAGAGGGTGGGCGGGCCAGCCAGAGGTGGCATTTGCCAATTCTCTGAACCAGTCAAAAATTTCCCTACCAGTAAGCCAGAACCAGTCAGAACCAGCTGAATACTAGGATGGTAGAAACCCATTCTGTGATTTATTGCCATTCATAAAAATAACTCCTAATTTGCTTTTGATCTTTATGTTTAGAAGTTCCCTTTGTCTAGATGTACTGAAAGTTGTCACCCAGGATACACCAAGCTCATAAGAGAGGGAGCACCCATCTGCTGCTATGACTGTTCCCAGTGTATAGAAGGAACAATTTCCATGCAAGAAGGTAGGTTACTCTAAAGCAAAACAGTGCTTGAAGATTCAGCTAAGCAATTACTTCTGTTCTTAATGGAAGACTTTAAGAGAACAATGAATTGTAATGGGCCACAGTGAAGAGAAATCTGGAGAATAAAGTCACTCAGATTTTTCTGGGGCTAAATGCAAACTAGGAAATCCTTATAAAGGTGACAGTGACTATTTCTTGCAAAGTTTTTTTAATTTTAAAATAAACTTCATTAAACATTAAAAATATACATAATACAAAACATTTCATAAAATACAAAACCAAAAGTTATACATCACCAATAAACTTAAAACATAAAGATTTCTAATTGCTTAGATGGTGTGTTTATACCCAACAGTGATCCAATACTTAGTTCCTATATCTGGTATATACTGTATCATGACCTCATATTTTCTCTTGCCTATCTGTTTACTTACAGGTTTCTATCCTTTATCCACTTATACCAGTTTTCCCAAACTGTAAAATATTTTGAGTCTTCCTTATCTTTTAACTTTTGAGTGAGTTTATCCATTTCCGCACAGTCATAGATCTTCTGGATTATCAAAGTATCTGTTTGTTTTTTTGGTTTGTCTGTTCAAGCTTCTAAGCTCATATTCTAGCAAGCAGGTGTCTTCTAGCCAGCATTGTGTTATCTTGTCTCCATAGTAATAAGATAAGAAAGTCTTGTGATGTTTTGATCCACTGCGCATGTGAACAGAGTTTATACTTCACTTCCTGTAACTTCCGTTATATTTTTCCTTTGTTTCTTTTTCTATATGCCTTGGTGGAGATTAGGTTGCAAACATGTAGCTCCATTAGGTTTTCTTATTTTATAAATAAAAATGTTTTTAGATTACTTTCCGGTCTCATCTTTTATCATCATTGACAGCAGAGAAGAACACAGCTTATCACCTCTAATTAGCAGGGATGTTTTGGAAGAACTTTTACTCCCTGGAAAGAGGTTTTTCCAAGCCTTTGAAAATGGTCGCAGAGAAAGGCTTGACACTGTTGGCATCTGATCTCTTCCAACATTGAGCTAGTGCTATCCTTGCTGCAGTTATTATATGTAAAATTAAGTATTTGATTTCTTTTGATTTCACCTTTTATTATTCCCAACAAAAACATTTCAGCCTTAGGTTCTAATTGAATGTTTGTGATTTCTCTTATCCATACTCTGGAAGTGATTTCTGCAACAAATTCTAACACATCATTCCAATAAAACCGAGATCAGTGTGATCCAAAGACTATAAAGTTTTGTCTTATGAAGAAAACTTAGTTTTCATCCTGGCTATTTCTACCTTGATTTTTGTCCCTAACTACTGACTTTATTCTACATATTTTCATTAAATACTGACTAACTTCCATAGTCATAGCCCACAACTGGAATTTTAAATTTATTTTCTATTGCTTTCTTTCTTTATTTTTTTTAATTTTAAATTTTATTGGACAAACACAAACAAAAAGAAAAAGAAACATTAAAAACATTGAACATGGTACAATCCTCCTAACCCACATATTTGTCTTAAACATTACTAAATCACATATAAAAATAGTACATTTAATCATACATTTAAAAATATACCTTTAATCATTTCTTATTGTCTTGATCCTTTCTTTTTTTCTAACCAATTGCTTTTCTTCTTGCCTTTCCTTCTATTCATTGGTCAGCCAAATATGTATGGGCATTCCTAAAAATGGGATTCATATTTTTACAGTGATTAATAATCAGTCAAACTTTTAGGGAAAAAAGCAGGCATTATGATAACGAATAACTCTTTAGTCTTCTAGTCATATCACACTACACAATTATGGAATGTCATTAAGATGTTTGTGTTTTTCAGATGCAGCCCACTGCAAAAAATGTCCAGATGATCAGCATTCTAATAAGAAACAAGATCACTGTGTCCCCAAAGTTATCACTTTCCTGTCCTATGAAGAAACACTTGGTCTCATCCTGAGTCTCTTTGCCACTACCTTATCCATAATCACTGCCTTTATTCTGGGAATCTTCATTAAATACCGAGAAACTCCCATTGTCAAAGCCAATAATCGGACCTCACCTACATACTCTTGATTGTCCTTTTGCTTTCCTTTTTGACCTCCCTTCTATTCATTGGTCGACCTAAGAAAGTGACCTGCCTTCTTCGACAAATCACTTTCAGCATAGTTTTCTCAATTGCTGTGTCTTCCTTGCTGGCTAAGACTGTCATGGTGGTGGTAGCATTTGTGGCTACAAAGCCAGGCAGCAGAATGAGAAAATGGCTGGGGAAAACGCTGGCCAACACCATTATCTTTTCCTGCTCTGGTGTTCAGGTGGGCATCTGTCTGTTATGGCTGGGAATCTCTCCTCCATTCCCAGATTCTGACCTATATTCCCAACCAGGACAGATCCTGCTGCAATGCAATGAAGGCTCAGTCATCATGTTCTACTTTGCCCTAGGCTACATGGGCTTTCTGGCTGCTATTTGCTTCTTGGTGGCTTTCCTAGCTCGAAAGCTGCCTGCGACCTTTAATGAAGCCAAGATGATCACTTTCAGCATGTTGGTTTTCTGCAGTGTTTGGATCTCTTTTGTCCCCACTTACCTGAGCACCAAAGGGAAATACATGGTGGCTGTGCAGATCTTCTCCATCCTGGCCTCCAGCCTGGGTTTACTAGTCTGCATCTTTATCCCCAAATGCTACATCATTATCCTGAGACCGGATATGAATGTGAAGGAGCATCTGATGATGAAAAACTAGGAGGACTCCTGGTTTTGTTTTTATTTTGTTTGGGTGTTTTTACAATGTACTGGTAATATAAAATAAGATGGCATGGAAGTAACAAAAAATATGTTTATGTTTTTTAACAGCTCTTTCTCCAGTGTGAGCTTTTAATATGTGACAAATGGAACTGATGTATTAAGAGGACAATTTTCTTTTAAATCATTGCTTTATTTTATCACAGCTTTGTTTCCTTGAATCACAAATAATCACTAATAGTAATATATTTTCTGAAACGTATTTCAGCATTATAAAACAGTTTTGCTCAATCTAATTTTTAGATGAGATGACAATCTATTGCTAATGATGATCTGGTTTTGGTACCTTTTTCATTTCATATAGTTTTTGAGGAGCTGTAGTTGCACAATTATAACTTTTACTTAGTCATTTGTTTCTGGATCTTTTACAATTTATTTAACCCCTCTCTTTTTTCTGGAGATGATCTATATTGCTTTGAATACAATATGTGTTGCTGTGAATACATTAATCTCAATACTTTATATTTTGAATTAGAGATAATAGGAAGAACTGTCTTTTACATAATGATTAGTTCATTTTGAGAACGAAGCTTTGTGGTAACAATAAAAGATCTCTTTAACAGCCAAATCTCAATAAACTTGAATTATTATGGCACACAAGTCAACTGTCCCAACTTGGTCAATTAGGGGAAAAAAAGACTCTTGTCCCATAATTAGCCAAAATCATACAGAAGAGACAAAACTGGATCAGAGATTTTCATGAGGAAAGGATACAGCTAATTTTCCCTTGTCCTCAGCCAGCTCCTTGGTTATCAGTCACTGTACAATTAGTTGTTAACAAATTGTTTAGAAAATGGTCCCTGTCTTCACATGCTCGCCAGCTCTGCATTCTTTTGGTGTATGACCTTGAGACGGCTGGTGCTTCTCATGGGACAGTACAGCTTAGATTCTCCTCCTCCTGGTTTCCTCCCTCCATTCCCACCCCCACTGTCCTCTCCTCTCCCTGTTTCTCATGTCAGGCTATCAGCTTGCACTGTGTTGCTTAGCAGAACGTCAGCCATGACAATAAGCTTGGCTTCAGAGCCAATTTGGTGTAATGGTATAAAGGTTATGGTACCAGGCTGGAAACCAAGAAATTTGATTTGTACTCCTGCCTTGGGCCAAAACCAACTAGGTGATTTTGGACCAGTCCTAGTAAGGTGGCATTGGCAAACTACTTCCAGTCTTCCAAAGAAAATCCTGTAGAAAGCCAACAAAAAGCAGGTCCCAAGCCTTCCCCTGAACCCAAACGACAAAGTTCAGTTATTTTCAATACTTCTTTTCAAAGCATATATTCAGATTAATTTCTAAGTAAATTAATTTAAAACCTTGGATTATGGGAAACAATTTTATTCCCACACAGCAAATTCCCAATTTTATTCCCACAGCAATTCCCATTTGAAAAAAGTTTCAGGGACTACCCATGATGCTTTATTTATGCGAATTACAAGAGATTCTGCTTGGAGAGGAATTATACTATTTTCTCTGGTCTTGTATCTTTTACAGGCATCATTGAGTTCTTGAATTTTCTTGAGTGCAACCCAGGATTGTAGAGTAGTGGCATGCAATGGCCACAAAGGCATATCACCACAATTAATGATGGAAGAATTAGTTATTCTTTAAAATGGGGAGCAAAGAAATCCAAGGAATACAATTTAGGAAGAAAGGATTTCCTGTTTGTGAGACTTCTAAAATCCAGGTATTATTTCACTAGCTCAGCCTAAAAGGACAGGTAAACAGAGGATGGGCAGAGGGAAGGGAGTTAATAAGGGTGGTGTATAAAGATTGAATGTGGCAATAGAAAGGAAGAAGAATGGGAAAAAAAGAAAGGAAGAAATCCAGAATGCAGGGCTGTTCTGGTCTACTTGCATCACTTTGGACCGGTCTACTCAATGCAAAGAGGAAACATTCCAGCAGTTTGTGGAGTGGCATCATGCTGGCCATGCCCACCTAGTTGTCCACACCTACCCAGTCAGCCACACCCACCCCAGCCCCCCAAGGTCAACCACAGCCCTGATGTGGCCCTCAATGAAATTGAGTTTGACACCCCTGCTCTTAGGCATGAGTACTACCTCCTCCTTCAGCAGGAATCAAGAGTCCAAAAGAACCTCCAAACTGCACTCCAGGTCTTTTTTGTTTGGATAGTACAATCCCAGCTAGCTCCAAAAATAGAAATAAAAGGTCCTAGAACTCAAAGCCTCTCAGTCTTTGCAGGATTCATTTGAAGCCTGTTGCTCATCTCACCCAAAGGGCTTGAAATTAAAATAGGTGGGGGAGGGGGACCAACTAATAGGATTAAAACACTAATCAGATAACAGATAAGAGAATGATGATGAAGGAGCTCACAAATACAAACCAGGACATATAGGAAGCAAAGCTAGTGACAACTACAAAGGGCTCAAATGCCCGTATGCCAACGCTCGAAGTATGGAAACAAGAAGGGAGAGCTTGAGATTCTAGTATATGAGGGCATGTATGATATAGTAGCTGTTACTAAAACTTGGTGGGATGGAACCCATTACTGAAACAAACAATTAAAGGGATATTTGTTTGTTTGTTTGTTTATATAACAGAATAAAAGAGTTGAAAGGGACCTTGGTGGTCTTTTACTCCAACCGTCTGCTCAGACATGAAACCCAATACCCTTTCAGAGAAATGGTTGTCCAATCTCTTCTTTAAAATCATCAGTATTTATCACCCATAACTTCTGGAGGCAAGTCATTCCACTATTTAATTGTTGTAACTGTCAACTTAGTTCTAGGTAGTAGCTCTCCTTGATTAGTTTCCATCCATCTGCTTCCTGCCCTGCCTTCAGGTGCTTTGGAAAAATGGCTGATCCCCTCTTGTCCCAAGGTGCTTTTCTCTTTTCATCCATGAAGCTTCTTCAGTTCTGATTGAAGGCAGAGTCAGAACTGAAGAAGCTTCTTGGATGAAAAGTGAAACATCTTCAAAGAAAAACAAAGTCCTTTTGAAAAAAGCACCTTTGGGACACCCATGACCTGGATGACTGAGAATCTCTGCAGACTTGCTTGGACTATTTCAAAGCACTGTACATGAATGTCTCTTTGAAGACTATTTGGCAACTTCAGACCTGACATGGCTAAGGAACATTCAGATCAGTTGGAGCCTGTCAGATATGAGGGTCTGGATTCGGAAAGCCAGCCCTAAAGTACAGGTGTAGAGTGGAGTACAGAGCGGTACCAAGGAAGATGTGCCTATTAGCCATCTGTGACCTACTTGCCAGTGTGAACAAAAAAGATAAGAAATTACTGGAGAAAAAAAAATTGGAGGAAAATTATGTATTACAGTTCCAGTGAGAGTTGTCTTCCTGAAACCCTGTCACCTATCCTTCAGCCAAATATATTTTGGAAACTGATAAAAATAAATAAAATCTCAGAAGAAATTTCAAGCAAAAAAGATATAATCTCAAAATATAATAACAGAAACACTCATCATAGTTAGCCATAGCCGTTGACTTCCTCTAAAACTACATCAAGCAGAGCATCTCTGATAAAAGTTTACCTGGCTTCATTTCAGTAATGGTAATCATTTAACATGAATTCTGATAGCAAAACAATATAAGAACTTGAAAGCAGTTGAGTTGTTTCAGCAACTTTATTAATCAATTATCATCATTCAAAATTCACATGGAATGAAGAAAGATAAGCTACAACTCATAAAAATAATTACTTCCAAGATACATTATTTTATACTGCCTGTAAGCTGTAAAAAAAGCACCAACATCAGGAGCCCTCATTGTTTTTCATCATCATATGCTGCTTGGTGTTCATAGAAGGTGTAAGGATAATAATATAGCATTTGGGGACAAAGATGCAGCCCAGTAAACCCAGGATGGAGAAAATCTGCACGGCAACCATGTATTTCTCCTTGGTGCTCAGATAAGTGGGGACAAAGGAGATCCAAACACTGCAGAAAACCAACATGGTGAAGGTGATCAACTTGGCTTCATTGAAGGTCCCTGGCAGCTTTCGGGCCAGGAAAGCCACCAAGAAGCAGGTGCTGATGCAATCTTAGCCAGCAGTATCTCAGCTCCAATCAGACTGTTGCCAGTGCTGCACGTCATTATGTCAGCCCCTCCCTTTCCTATAATGAGCCCCTGAAGCTCTAACAGCGATTATAGTCCTAGAGGCACCATCATTGCAGCCCCAGAGACAATCCTCCTGTCTTCCCACCCCATCCTTAAAGGGCCCGACAAAGCCATGAGCAGCTGCCGCTGTAGCATCCGTCCAGGGCATCGCTGTGCACCACATCATCACCAACAGCCTCCGGACCCTTCCACCACCACCTGCAGCCATTCTACCACACAGCCAGCCCCTCGGAAGACACCACCATGGTCAGCAGGGTGGTGGCCAGCGCTGGATGAGGAGGAGCATCTAGCACTGCTGATCAACTGTGATATTGAGGGGTAAGGGGCTCGTCAGATGGAAGACTGAGTCAACCTTAAGCCCTGACAGGATCAAACTCCTTGTCTGTGGGTAGAGTCAGCTTGCAGTACTGCATTCTAACCAGTGCGCCATTAGGGGATTCTATTTTACAAGTGGAAAAAATGGTTGGAAGTGTGGGCTGAAATGCTATTAATGGCTTTAATTCAAAAACAAATCTTTCAGTCCCTCACATTAGTTTGGTTCAAGGAAAGGAAAAGTCTCTTCTTTGATTCCTCTTTATAGCGGAGTGGTACCAAAGGTAAGACTGGAACACAGGAATATTAACTGCATATTTACTACAGTATAGATTCCACAATGCAAAATGGTTCCCCACATTTCTTTAAATCCAAGCTATGAGTTTTTAATTTTTTTCTTTTATCTTCTGCAAATTAAGACCAAGGTCAAATTATCAAGGACAAGGCCTCATTGGTTGCCCATGTAAACAGGCCTCCCATCATATGCAATAAGTGGAGAGCAAAGGGACAAAATGTAAGAGGGGACAACACAGTCAGGACTTCAGCAAATGTTGGAGATCCTCTGACAATTATTCAAAACCCAGTCTAGGTATTCATTGGAGGTTTAGGCTACTGGCCCACATTTCTGGAGTCAGTGCAATCATACATGTTTCAGAATATTCATATGAAGAACGGTTGCTGGAACCGGGTATGTCTAGTCTGATGAAAAGAAGGCTAGTGGCGACATGATAGCAGTGTTCCAATATCTCAGGGGTTGCCACAAAGAAGAGGGAGTCAAAGCTATTCTTCCAAGCACCAGAAGGCAGGACAAGAAGCAACAGGTGGAAACTAATCAAGGAGAGAAGCATCCTAGAACTAAGAAGTAATTTCCTGAAAGTTAGAGCAATTAACCGGTGGAACAACTTGCCTCCAGAAGTTGTGGATGCTCCAACACTGGAAGTTTTAAAGAAGAGATTGGATAACCATTTGTCTGAAATGGTATAAGGTTTCCTGCCTGAGCAGGAGGTTGGACTAGAAGACCTCCAAGGTCCCTTCCAACTCTGTTTATTCTATTCTATTCTATTCTGTTCTGTTCTGTTCCGTTCCGTTCGTTCCATTCCATTCCATTCCATTCCATTCACAGCCCAGATAGCCACCAAGACAATTGTAATGACGAAAGTTGATCATCTTCTCTTGGAGATACATTAGTACCTTGATATTCGTCATTAATTAGCTCTGGGAGGTGCAATGAGTACCAAAACTGATGGGAACCAAACAAATTTTTCCTATAAGACATAAGCTAAATAAATTTTATGTGTTCCCAAACCAAAGACAATGCACATTTTTAAGGCAATATGTAAAAATATAGGGTTGTATGCCATTACTTTACATGAAAAATAAACCTAAAAGTTAATATATACTTACATTAAATAAAATAAAAAATTCACCTTAACTCTACAGATAAGGGGAAAATCGCACAAAAATGCACAAAATGACCTTAGAAGCTAAGATAAGACTGCAAGGAGAAGTGAATGGGGGCAAGATGTGACTAACACATCATCCTTTTGTTTCAGTGGGAAAAGGTAGTGAGTCATGAGGCAACGGACATCTAAAAATTCTGGCTTGCATGTTGACTACCAAACAAATGACAAGGACTGGGACAAAATTTCCTTGTCAAAATGTGTTGAATACCAAATCCAATGAATGTCAAAGCAATTGAGTACTGAGGTACCATTCTGGTGCATTTGATCTGAATATAGGAAGGAGACTCAACCAGAGTCTCCTTCCTCAATCAGGTATTCAGCAGGTTCTGACCAGTTCTGGAGAACCGATACTGGAAATTTTGAGTAGTTTGGAGAACCAGCAAATACCACCTCTGACTGGCCCTGCCCCCAACTATTCTGTGCCTCCCGAGTTCCAACTGATTGGCTGGGTCTTCTTTTGTTGCCCTGCACAGGAGAACAGAGCTGGAAAGCAGGTTAGTGGGGTGGGGAGGGAATGGGGATTTTGCAGTATCCTTCCCCTGCCACACCCACCAAGCCACACAATGCCCATAGAATCAGCAGTAACAAAATTTGAATCCCACCACTGGACTCAACCATACCAAGATGGAGGAAAGCAAGAGGAATTTTTATGTTCTCTTTTTATAACTGTCAGTTGTATTGCTATATTATAAACTGATATCTCAAAAATAAGTTTATTGTGTAAAGATAAAACTTTCCTGATTCTTCCCTAATTGATCCTTAAAATGAAATGATGCCCAGGAGTCCAACAAAGATATTTCTCCTGCTGTGCATCCCCAGATAATTTTTTTTTAAAAAATCAGCTGTGATTCTTATATGTTAAGTTCTAATTATCACAATCATGGTGTAGTAATTTATTCTTCTGCCCCTAGTGTGTTTGTGATTCCATCTTCTGCCCCAGGATGCCTTTCTGAGAAATATTTACCAACTGCCCACATTCAAAACCTGAAAAATCTGATCCATAAGTACCACCTCTTCTGCAGAGATGGGAGAGTGAGGTTGGAGAAAGGAGGGACTTTGTCTATTTGAAATATGTAGTTCCTTTCAGATCTGATGCTGGATTTTACTTCTGATAAAGCAAGTGCCACTGTGCTCTTTGACAAAGAGGTGGTGTTTTTGCCTCTAGTGAGGCAGCTCTCCAATTCACAATAAAAGTGTCTGTGTCCAGCTATAACAAGTGCTTCTATCATGGGATGCCAAGTGTTTCTGATTCTGTTTCTACTGATGTCCCACTTTCCCTGTGGGATTCTGAAAACCAGATGTCCCTTGAATGTGGTAAGAGAGGAAAAACCCAATTACTACAAGCCAGGAGATTACCTGATTAGCGGAATCCTCTCTACAGTCAACACTATATTTTATCCATATGTTTTTGACATGCCACCAACCAACAGGTTTTACAGGTAATTTATTATGATGCACTTGATTCTTGTGATTGATTTTGTCCTCTCCAATGTCCTCTTTCAAGTATGGAATGATCTTTACTTTCTAATTCCTGTCTTTTCTCAAACAGGTCAGCCTCTTTTTTAAATCACTCAATTTAATTGGGAGGAACAAAGCATTGGAATCCCACAATGGACTTTTAAAGACCACAACTTTACAGGTTCCTTTTAAGCAGTTTATTGAGAGCCAGCATCAACACACACAGCTTTGGCAGTATTCTCATTAAATAATTGCTGAATAGGTGGTGTCATGCCTGTTCACAAAATGACTATATGGTGGAAACAGTGTTTGGCAAAAGACAGACTTGTGAAGTTGCTCACCCAGATTTCTATTCATTCCCTGCAATGCTCTCTCTGATATATTTTCCTGTATAATCTCTCTCTCTCTCCCTCTCTCCCTCTCTCCCACTCCCACCTTCTATGTCTCTGTCTATCTCAAAATCTATCTCAATCATCTATAATTTTTTCCATGTATCATTTATCATTATCTCACTATCATTTTCTATCATCTATCAACTCTCTCTTCTTCCTTCCTTCCTTCCTTCCTTCCTTCCTTCCTTCCTTCCTTCCTTCCTTCCTTCCTACCACTTTTTCTTTCTACTCTCTCTCTCCTCTTTCTCCCTTCTGCAAATCTTTGCATTTCCTAGTTAAATTAATTTTATTTAAATTAAATGGACAGTTAAAAAAACCAACAAATTTGGAAGAGAACACCGCTGAGCTGAATACATGTTCTTACTAAGGAAAGAGCATTTCGACATAAAAGTAAGATAATGTGCAGAAAAAGCCTCTGGAGCTCTAGAGCTGACAATTATAGAGCAATAAAGCAGCACTATTGTGCAATAAAGCATTTCAGTGCATTTGACTTGTTTTAGTTTGAATATTTAGTTTGAATATTTAAGTCTGTGAACAAGAAATAAAATAACAAATACAAGCCTCTTTGGAATGTTGATTCCTCCAGCTAGCTATCCCTGAAAAAGGGAGTAATGTAAATGGAAGAAATCTGTTCAGATATGTAGGAATGGTTGGTTGGTTATACAAACATTAGTTTGAATCACAGGTAAACAGTATTTGCTAAGAAACCTGTCTACTTGGATATTTTTCCTTTGACTTAATATAAATATGCTCATTTTGATGAAGGAAATCTTTTTCATGTTGTCTCCTTCACTCAAAACTTCTTTCTGTGAGGATAATTTTGCCTGACATTAAGAAAATTTCTTCCCCTTACAATATTTGTTGTGGGAAGAAGCCCCATTAATCTCAAGGGGACTTTACTGTTATTTTATTTTTATTTGTTTGTTTGTCAATCATGTATGAGAAAACAAGTATAAGTATGAACATAACATGTAAACATATAAGTATAAACAGATATGAGTATATACATAATAAATAATAAAATAAATGTGTATGAATAAATGGATACATGGGAACAGCAGGACAGGGACAGTAGGCACACTGGGGTGCTCTTGCACGCCCCTTTACAGAGCTCTTAGGAATGGAGTGAGGTCCACAGTAGACAGTTTAATGTTAAAGTTTCGGGGATTTGAGGATGTAACAAAAGAGTCAGGTAGTGAGTTCCAGGCATTGGGATGTTGCTGAAGTCATAAGTGAGTTTGGGGCAGGGGAGGTATTGTATCAATATGCGATGATACTCAACTGTATATTTCCACCCCAAACCAGATCAGTGAGCCCTCGGTTGGAGGAGCAGGTGGGAGCCTTCCGGGGGCCTTTGAGTCGGCTGGTTCGCCAATGCCCGTTCCTGGACGGGATGCCCTGCGTCGATCACTCTGCCTTGTTACCTGTGACTACGACTATTGCGCTCTCTATTTAGGACTGCCCTTGCATACCATCGGAGACTGCAGCTGGTGCAAAATCGCGGCAGGCGGTGATGGAGTTCCCGGTTCTCGGTTAGCCCCCTCCTCGCTGCCTGCATGGTTGTCGGTTGCTCTCGGGTGAGATTCAGGTTTTAACTTTAACATACAAAGTCCTACATGACATGGGTCCTTATTATTTAAGGGAGAGACTGCTGCTGCTGAATACAACAGCCCTGTCAGTCACAGACAGGGACTCCAAGGTCCCATCAGCCGAGCAATGCCGGTGGCGGTCTAGCAGGCAGGTACCCTCTGTAAGCAGTCCCAACTCTGGAACCAACTTCCCTGGGGCTCCATGGCCCCGACCTCGCCTTCTTCATGACTTGAACCTGGTTATTTCACCAAGCGGGCTGTGACCTATGGGTGGGGTGTTTGAATTTTAGCGACTTTAATGTTTTGTATAATTGGGACCATTAATTTAATTCTTTTTAAAATATTTATTGTGTTTGTTTTTATTGTAAGCAGCCCAGTCTTGAGGAGATGGAAATGCATATAATCAGTAATAAATAAATAAATAAATAAATTGAGCACTCTGTTGCTGAAGTCATATTTTCTGCAGTTGAGTTTGGGGCAGTTTACTTTGAGTTTGTATCTACTGTTTGCCTGTGTACTGTTGCAGTTGAAGCTGAAGTCATCGTTGAGAGGTAGGATGTTGTAGCAGACAATTTTGTGTACTAAGCTTAGGTCAGACCATAGTCGGTGTAGTTCTAGGTTGTCCAGGTCCAAAATTTGAAGCCTGGTAGCATAAGGTATTTTATTGTGAGCAGAGGAGTAGAGTACTCTTTGCGTAAAATACCTCAGGACTTGCTCAATTTTGTTACTGTCCGTTACACAGTGTGGATTCCAGGCAGATGAGCTGTATTTGAGAATTGGTCTGGCAAAGGTTTTGTATGCCATGGTTTGCAGTACAGTACTACCGGAGAAGAAGCTTCACAAAATTACTTGTAATAGAGCCATCCAGAGAAGTGTGTGGTTAGGAGGGGTTTGTAAATAAATGATGGAGAATGCTTCTATTTTTGTAACAGAGGAAGCAATAGCTGAAAATATTTCCTATACTGCACAGTAGCAAGGGGAAGCTACTGTTACAATCCTATCCCTCTTTGCCATAACTATTGCACATTTTAAATTAATGAACCATTTAAAAGGCATCTGGAGCAGAAATCAATTTTAGTAAGCAAGTAGTTGGAAAATGGGGAAGCCTTAAGCCATCTGTTGTACCCTGCTTTGTCCTGCAGTCAAACAAAGATGTTTTCTGCAGGTTTCCAGCTGTGATTTCTGAGGTCTGCTGCATAGAGTTTTCAGACTGAAATCCAGCTGAATACTTATAAGTGGCCTGCAAAAAATATCACACCCAAATGAAGATGACAATCCACTGATATCTCTTATGTTGCAGTACGGACGCGGCAAGATTCTCACATATCTTGCCCTTCCTCTTTACTGTTAGTGAAATCAACCAGAATCGAGGCTGTTACCCAACATCACCCTGAGCTACATCTACGAGGTATTTCAATGAAAGAATAACCCATGAAGCCATGATAGATTTGCTCTCCATGGGGCAACAGACCGAACCAAACTACAGGTGTGGAAGGCAAAAAAGTGTAATGGCTGTTCTGGAAGAGACAGATTCTGAGCTCTTTCATTATGTTGCAGCTATGTTGGGGACCTACAAGATCCCACAGGTAGGGATATAATTGAAGCTAAGTTCGCTTTGCAAATTTTTCCAAATGTGTCCAGAAATAGATCTTGGTGGAGATTACTGAGTAAATCTAGAAATAGTGGTCAGATATTAAAGATGAAAAGACTTTTGCCATTTAATTTTTTATAACTTTATCACAATGTAAAGTACAACAATAACAAAAAGAAAATAATGGGAAAGTAAGGGGGAAGGGAAGAGGAAAAGCGTGGGGTAAGAAGGTAAAAAGAAAAAAAGCATTCTCTTCTCTTTTTAGCAATAGAATAGCGAGAATAACACACAGCATCGCTTTTTACTTTTACACAGTAATATATATTAGCCGTTTCTATAACAACAAATCTATCTAAATAGCAAAACCCAAAGTTTCATTTTTCCATCTCAAGCACAAAAGTCCAGAAGTGGTTTCAAGAGGAAACAAAGTTTGCTGTGTTCTTTTCTTTAATTAAAGCAGTCAATTTAGCCATCCCTGCTAATTCCATCGAAAAGGTCAAAAGCCTTGTAAGAATTTTCTTTTCATAACATTTTACATTTTTCTTTTCATCTAATTGGCATCTTTCGTGAAGCAGTTTTGAAAGAATAGGGAAAGGAATGGAACGTGGATGTAAGGGAAAGGGATTTGAAAGCTGCTTGGAAAGAACAAAGGAAATTACAACAATCCTGCTGCTTCTGACTTCTTTCCTTTCGAGATGAATACACAGTCAATGTTTCAATGTTCCTATTCAAGCTCTGGGCTGTCAAGGAAGGTTTGGACAAGATGCAGAGAAAAAGAGACCTGGGAAATTCCATCTCCTGATATTATCACAAGAATCCTGTCCCAGGATGCCTATAGTATTACCACTGCAATTCAGGTAGTGTCCTGGATCCTCAATGCTGCTCATTCCTACAAACGGGGCCAGAAGAGGAGGCAAGTTGGACCCGAGATGATACAGCCATGGCAGGTACGACTTCATCTTCTTTCCACTGATGGCACCCCTTCAATTTCTCAGTGCTCCACTGGAGGTCAGCATGACTGGAGAGGACAAGTGTTCTGAAGAAGACTTTCCCATCTCTGGTATTTGTTCTATGAGATGTGGAGGCATATTGAGGAGGAAATTCTAGTGCTTCCCATCTAGAGCCATTTGTGTGTGTTGAGTGTAGTGATAACAGGGATGGGCAACTCTACAGAAAGGAAAATTATTTCCCATTTTCAGATTAAATAAGCATCAGATGGATGAGGCACTGTTAGGATGAAAGTGATTCCCTGCACCATGCAACCTTCATCTTTTCTAGTCTCCAATCCCAAAAAATAGTTGTCTCCTTGCATTCTGGACTAAACGTAGTTTTTGGTTTTCCTCCTGAAGAATTCCTTAGAACAGGGGTCTCCAACTTTGGCAACTTTAAGACTTCTGGACTTCAACTCCCAGAATTCCTCAGCCAGTTTTGCTTTGGTGGGTGAGGAATTCTGGGAGTTGAAGTCCAGAAGTCTTAAGGTTGCCAAGGTTGGAGACCCCTGCCTTAGAAAGCCAGATGATATAAAACCAGTGCATCTTTCCAGACTTTTGGGGACCAACAAATCAGGTAAACTGTTGATCTGTAGGGCCAGATGTGCGAACAAATCCAGCAATGCAATCAAGCCTCCTATATTGCAGGAATATATAGCACCCTCCATCACCAATTTAGGATCAGATCCCAACTTCTTTCTTCTCCTCTCCTCTCTTCTTTTTAAACCAAATACTGAAATGTTTAGTTGTATATAAGCTGTCACTTCTGCAGACCTTCTTCTTTTTCTCATGTCTCCCTCTCTGTTGGTTTGATAAAACGATAAGATAGTACTCAAGAAGAGAGCCTACCTCCATCTTCCTTGAAGAAAAACACTTCACATGAAATTTGCTGCACCCATTGATAATCCCTACCCTGCCTCTGACCTGATGTACTCCCAATGATACTCCAAATGATACTAGGCTGCATAAATCGAAGGATAGAATCAAGATCATGTGAAGTGTTAATAATGTCATTTTATAATGCCTTGGTAAGGCCACACTTGGAATACTGCATCCAGTTTTGGTTGCCATGATGTAAAAAAGATGTTGAGGCTCTAGAAAGAGTGTAGAGAAGAGCAACAGGGACTGGAGGCTAAAATAAGCTGACCAGACATCCTGCTTTTGGCGGGACAATCCCGAGTTTTCACAATTTGTCCTGTGTCCCGCGGGGTTTTAAAAATGTCCCAATTTTCCAGAAAGAATGCACGACAAGCTAGGGATTTTATATAGACCAAATTTTTACTCAAGATTGGGAGCCTTCGGGGCTAATTCGCTTTAATATCGCTTCCGTGGCAGAACTAAAAGTCAAAGAAAAGCATTTGGTCCCTTTCCTCGAACCAGAGCAAGCCCCGTGGCCATTGCACACGTGCACGATCTGATTTCCCCCAGGGGACGGGCCTGAGGAAAAGGGAGCCATGCAAGGCGGGTGGCTCGCCTGGTTCCAACTGAAGTTCCAACTTCAGGGTGGGGCTTGTCATTGCAGGCTCTGGGCTGACCCTGCCTGAGAGCAGCTGCAGCTGCAAGCCGAGAGAGAGAGAGAGAGAGAGAGAGAGAGAGAGAGAGAGAGAGAGAGAGAGAGGGAATGTGCACATTGTGCGTGTTAGTGTCAGGGAGGGATGCATGTCATTGTCTTCTCTGACCCAGGGTGGGCTTCCTTCTGCAAAAGCGCTGCGCTCTCCAGAGGGGCAAGGGGGAGCAGCGGCTCTGGCGGCTAAGCAACACAGCCTTCGCCGGGACTAACGGCCGCGGCGAAAGCAGATCCTGCTGGCCAGCCGGCCGGCCCTCCCTTTTGTTTTCTGTGTAGTGAAGGCGGTGGCAGCAACGGAAGAAGCCCAGCGAACGCTCCTCACTGCGCGCTCCCTTGCTCGCGGCCGGGCTTTGGTCCTGCCTTTTCTGCTCCAGCAAAATGCTCCATGGGCTGGCCCTGTTGCTGGGCTGGCAAGCGCAAAATGGCTGCGCTCGGCCCAGATGAGTTGTGCTTTGCTTGGCCAGGTGCTTCCTGGGAATTGGAGCAGGCGGAGAGAGAAAGAGAGGGAGAGAGAGAGAGACAAGAGCAGAGCAGGCCCGCCCTTGTGGCCTGAGCAGGCTTTGTTTCCCACCGCTTGGGTGGCTTCGCCGGGACTGGCTGCTGCTCCCTCCTGAGGCTGCGGAGGTAAAACTGTGCTGGGTGGGAGTCTTCTGGGAATGAGGGGGAGAGGCTACCGCCGCATCTTTACCTAAATCTGTCTCTGTGTGTGTATGTGTGTGTGTGTGTGAGAGAGAGAGATAGAAAGAGAATTCATAAAATCCCTCCCCCCTTCAGCCATTCTTCCCCTTTCCTTCAACCTGGCATTTCTGCCACTGCATGTTTTTTTTTAATTTGTGCCAGAGGCTCTTTTCTTCAAGGTGGCTTGCCCGCGTCTTTTTTTTAAGGGGAGGGGGAAGGAGGGAGGTTCTGCCTTAAGCAAGAACTGTTTCATATAGACCAAATTTTTAATCAAGAACCCCCCCCGTCAATGGTGTCCTGCTTTATCAATGTTAAAATCTGGTCACCTTAGGCTAAAACATATAAAGAACCGTTGCTGGAACTGGGTATGTCTAGTCTAATGAAAAGAAGGACTAGGAAAGACATGATAGCAGTTGTTCCAATATCTCAGGGGCTTCCACAAAGAAAAGGGAGTCAAGCTATTCTCCAAAGCACCTGAGGGTAGGACAAGAAGCAATGGAAACTAATCCAGAAGAGAAGCAACCTAGAACTAAGGAGAAATTTCCTGACAGTTGGAATTAATCAGTGGAACAACTTGCCTCCAGAGCAGAGGTGGTGTTCAGCAGGTTCTGACCAGTTGTGGAGAACCAGTAGCAAAAATTTTGAGTAGTTCAGAGAACTGGCAAATATCACCTCTGATCAGAGATTTTATAGAACCTGTAGTAAAAAAAATTGAATTCCACCACTGCTCCAAAGGTGGTGAATGCTCCAACAATGGAAGTTTTTAAGAAGAGATTGGATAACCATTTGTCTGAAGTGGTGTAGGGTTTCTAACCTAAGCAGGGGGTTGGACTAGAAGACCTCCAAAGTCCCTTCAAACTCTGTTATTCTATTTTATACAATCTTGATTTTGCCATTAAAAGCATAATAAGCAAAGGGGCTGGTATATTCCTCCAGCTTTGCCATCCTCCTTCTTCTACATGTCACCAGCTTGAAAGAAAATCTTCCTCCAGTGATAGTGTTGAACAGGAATGGAGTGGGTTTGGATGCAAGTTTAGTCCATCATCTCAGGAGTCTGCCCATTGGCTCAAGGAAATGAGCATGGGATCAGCAACTGTTTCAGGTAGCAAGAATCATCATACTATGTCAGTTTCACTGATTTCATTTGATGTGTGAGATAGAGAGTGGAGATTCAAAGACATTAAAGTATAGCCTCAAAAATTAAAAGATCTTACATGAGAACATTACTTAGACAAAATATTTATACTATCAGATTTATTCTTCTTTATTCTTCTGAGAGATCAAGTTCTCATGGACACTAAGATGTTCAGTGATCCATTCAAATATCTCACAAGACATATCTAAACAAGATCTTGCTTTTCTTGTGGAAGAAAGGAGAAAAACTTCCCTTAAAATCCTGAGTCTCTTTCCAGACAGAAGCACTGAATTGAACAAGAATTATTCAGATCAGTCCTAATCCATAATAATAATCATGAAAAAAACAGATCAAGGTTCAAAGTGGAATATATAAGTTACAGGTCTGATTTTCCATGCATTTACAGCTTCACCCATTCCTGAAAAACTTCCAGCTTACAAATTTTTCTGTGGATGGAGGTTACTTGGACAAAGATGGAAATCCAGCTGCTGGCTTTGACATCATACAGTGGGCTGTGTTTCCCAATAAATCTACTTCTGGGGTGAAAATTGGAAGCACAGAAAGTGAGGCCTCCTCAAAAGTCAAGATCTCCATTGATCAAAGTGCCATTATATGGCCAATATCATTTAACATGGTACCTGGAATTGCTTGTTTTTTGTTTTATTATTTAAGAAATAATGTATGCCATCTATATCTATATATCTATATCTATATCTATATCTATATCTATATCTATATCTATATCTATATCTATATCTATATCTATATAGCATGGTCAGATGACTATCTCCTGCAGCTGGTCTTCCAACAAGTGGCCCCACACCATTGGGATGAGGAGCCACTGAGATGGTTCCGCCCCAGACGTCTGAAGGTTGCAGACGGAACTGGGGTTTTTGCCCGCCTCCCTTATCCACAGCTCGGCCGAGGTACTGGCGGCCACTTGGCAACAGGCTGCCACTGAGGCCCTCGACCGAGTTGTCCCCTTGCATCCCCTCACTCGCCGCAGATCCCAGATGGCTCCTTGGTTCATGGAGGAGCTTAGGGAGATGAAGCGGCATAGGAGGGGGTTAGAGAGCAGGTGGAGATCGACCCACTTCGAATCCGACCGAGCCCAGCTAAGAGTCTTTATTAGGACTTACCTGGTAGCTTTGGGGGCGGCGAAGAGGTCATACCTTTCTGCTCTCATAGCATCCACAGACGACAGCCCAGCTGACCTGTTTAGGGTAACCCGCTCCCTCTTACATTGGGAGACGGGGTTGGATCCTATGCAAGGTTGAGCTGAGGAATTTGGTCAGTATCTGCTGGATAAGATCGCTCGGATTCGGGAGGGGTTAGACTCTAACTTGCAGTGGTCTGAGGAGGGAGGGACAAGAAGTCTGGCAGATATCATCTGGGCTGAGTTTGATCCTGTTTCTGAGGATGAACTGGACAGGGTTATGCGACGTTTGAGTTCCACCACATGTTTATTGGATCTGTGCCCTTTCTGGATGGTGTATGCCGCCAGGGAGGTCACGTGCGGCTGGCTCCGGGCAGTTGTCAACGCTTCGTTAAAGGAGGGCTCTTTCCCTGCCACCTTGAAAGAGGCGGTGGTGAGACCCCTCCTGAAGAAGCCTGCCCTGGACCCTGCTGTATTAAACAACTTTCGTACAGTCTCCAACCTTCGTTTTTTAGTGAAGGTTGTTGAGAGTGTGGTGGCTCAACAGTTTCCGCTTTTCCTGGATGAAGCTGACTATCTAGATCCCTATCAATCAGGCTTCTGGCCCGGGTTCAGTACAGAGACGGCATTGGTCGCACTGGTGGATGATCTCTGAGGGCAGGACAGAGGTTTTTCCTCTGTCCTGGTCCTATTAGATCTCTCGGTGGCCTTTGATACATCGACCATGGTATCTTATTGCGGCGCCTTGAGGGGTTGGGAGTGGGAGGCACTGTTTTGCAGTGGTTCTCCTCCTACCTCTCAGGGCATTCGCAATCGGTGTTGGCAGGGGGGCAGAGGTTGGTCCCAAGGGCTCTCACATGTGGGGTCCCACAGGGATCGGTCCTCTTGCCCCTCCTGTTCAACTTCTATATGAAGCCGCTGGGGAAGATCATCCATGGTTTTGGGGTGAGGTATCATCAGTATGCTGATGATACCCAGTTATACATCTCCACCCCAAACCAAATCAGTGATGCCCTCTCTGTGATGTCCCGTTGTTTGGATGTGGTATGGATCTGGATGGGCAGGAACAGACTACAGCTCAATCCGGCCAAGACTGAGTGGCTGTGCATACAGGCATCTCGCTCCAGTGAGTATATTCCACCTTTGGCCATAGGGGGAGAGGTGTTACCCCCTGTGGATAGGGTGCAGAACCGGGGGTTCTCCTGGACTTATGGCTCAGTTTGGAGGAGCAGGTGGGAGCCGTGGCCAGGGGGCCTTTGCCCAGGTTCGGCTGGTTCGCCAGCTCCACCCTTACCTGGATCGAGATGCCCTTCACACGGTCACTCATGCACTTGTTACGTCCCGACTTGACTACTGCAACACTCTCTATATAGGACTGCCCTTGCATACCATCCGGAGGCTCCAGCTGGTGCAGAATGCCGCCGCGCTGGTTGTGATGGGAGTTTCCCGATACTCCCATGTTACGCCCCTCCTGCGTGAGCTGCATTGGTTGCCGGTTGCCCTCCGGGTGAGATTCAAGGTTTTGACGTTAACATTCAAAGTCCTTCATGGCATGGGTCCGGGGTACTTGCAGGAGCATCTCCTGCCGATATCAAATACTAGTTGCCCTGTGCGATCACACAGGTTGGGACTCCTCAGGTTGCCGTCTGCACGACAATGTCGGCTTGCGGTGACCCGGGGAAAGGCCTATTCTGCATCGGCCCCCACCTTATGGAACCAGCTACCCGTTGAGCTCCGGCTGGCTCCCGATCTCTCCTCTTTCCAGCATGATCTAAAAACCTGGTTGTTTTTACAGGCTGGGCTGGACTGATCTCCTGGAGGAGAGGGTGGGTTTTAAATTCGATTTTAATTTGGTTCTATAGTTGTATTTTGGCTTGTTTAGTTTAATTTCTTTTTAAATAATTCATTGTTCTGTGTTTTTATCTGTGAGCCGCCCTATGTCCTTTTTGGAGAGTGGCGGCATACAAGTCAAAATAAATAAATAAATAAATAAATAAATAAATAAATAAATAAATCTATATCTATATCTATATCTATATCTATATCTATATTTATATCTATATCTATATCTATATCTATATCTAACTATATCTAAATCTAAATCTATATCTATATCTATATCTATATCTATATCTATAGATCTATATCTTGAAGTAGAACTAAAAGTAGAACTAAATTCTTTCTAGGGTTGCTTCAGAAAAGGAGTATGAGGTTGAAAATGAATGTCTGAAAATAATATCTATGAAGATTCTCAGTCATCCTGGTCATGGTTGTCCCAAAGGTGCTTTCCCAAAAGGCAATTTGAGTTTCTTTGTTTTTTTCTTTGCAAATATTTTGTTCCTTATGCAAGAAGCTTCTTCTGTTCTGAAGAAGCTTCTGAAAATAATATTTTCACTAAAGTTGGAAAGCAACCTTGAAACATATTCTTGATTTTTATGATGTAGACCTGACTGGTGTATATAATCAGGAGATTTGCCAAGTATAGGTCCTTTACCACTTTAGGTTAAGAAGGTTAAATACTGTTGCAGTCATGAATGAGCTGAAATATAGCTTCTCTTTGCTCCATCCCAAATCCTGCTATTGTTCTGACCCAAGCCTTTTTCAAATTAAACAAACACAAATTGTGTATAAAAGCAAACTTTTTTAATGCAGCGCTGGGAATTCAGTGCATTCCCAGCCAAGAGACATTTAAACCTAATTGCCCGATATCAAAAGCAAGCACTTTCAAGATTGCAAAAGGCTTCCAAGAGCAGAAGACTAATTACTGATTAAATATCTACTGACAGAAGTTTCAAAAACAAATCGGAGTAAGCAGGCCTTCAACGAGAATTTTGCATCTAAAGAACTTCTTTGCTTCCTGCAAAGAACAAATCCCTGAGGGCTGGTTTTTATCCCTTATGTGAGGGGCCATCATCTTCCAGCCTTACTCCCAAGTTGCCCTTGCTGCTTCAGCTGCTCTTTTCTTCGAGCGGCCCTGCACGCATGCGCACTGGACAGAGGCTCCCTGGGGTCCTCTGCATCACTGCTGCCAGACTCCACAAGCTCTGAAGGCAGCACCCCACTCTCTGATAGTCCTGGCCCCATCCCTACATCACACACAGGCCCCTCGTCCGAGTCCTCGCTATCAGAGACCTCCGCCATCCACACCTGCTGCCGGTGAACCACAACAGCTATCAGAAAGGATCCCAGGGGCTAAACCCATCAGTGAGTAGGTTAATTGATTATATTAAGAGATTATATGATTAGTTTAGCCCAGGGTAGAAACCAATGGTGGATTTTAAAAAAATTCCGATTTGGAGCATTCACTTCGCTGTGCTGATTTTTAGCTCAGCTGAGGCATGGCAATCTGCTCTCTACGTGAATTAGCTGAGCAAATTAACAGAATATAGGAGAAGTAAGAGCAATGGTGGGTGGGCGGGGCCAGCCAGAGGTGGCATTTGCCGGTTTGCCGAACCAATCAAAATTTTCCCTACCAGAACGCCAGAATTGGTCAGAACCAGCTGAATACCAGGATGGTAGAAACCCATTCTGTGATTTATTGCCATTCATAAAAATAACTCCTAATTTGCTTTTTACTTTTATGTTTAGAAGTTCCCTTTGTCTAGATGTACTGAAAGTTGTCACCCAGGATACACCAAGCTCATAAGAGAGGGAGCACCCATCTGCTGCTATGACTGTTCCCAGTGTATAGAAGGAACAATTTCCATGCAAGAAGGTAGGTTACTCTAAAGCAAAACAGTGCTTGAAGATCCAGCTAAGCAATTACTTCTGTTCTTAATGGAAGACTTTAAGAGAACAATGGATTGTAATGGACCACAGTGAAGAAAAATCTGGAGAATAAAGTCACTCAGATTTTTCTGGGGCTAAATGCAAACTAGGAAAATCTTATAAAGGTACAATGACTATTTCTTACAAAGTTAACTGGAATGAGTTTAATGACAAGATCATATATTTATTTTATTAATTTTATATGCTGCCCAATTCATGATCAAAGGTCATTCTGGGCAACTTATAATTCTATTGTAGTTAATTAATTAATCAATTAATTATATTAATAATTAATTATAGTATAAAAGTTGACCTCAACATGATAAATATGAAGGTGTTCCACAGGATTCCTGAGGTTATCCAGAATTTTGAACAAGCTGATTATTTGGGCCTCACTGGAGGGGCAAACATTAGAATATGGATGAGATTGCTGGGCACATACAGTGCATGTGGATGCTTATGAATACAAGATATGTGTTAAATGAGCAAAAAGTTGTTTCTGTGTTTTGCATGCAGCTCATTGTAAAAAGTGTCCAGATGACCATCATGTCAGAATCTTCATGAACTGGGATAGACATAGCAACAGGTTCAGCCATTGGGGATGGGCTGGAATAGGACATGGTAACAAGGTCAGCCAATGTATAGGTATAGCAAATAAATCAGCCAGTAAGGGCTCTTTGGGAGCTGAGTCTGGAAGGAGCCTGGCCATGGCTCTTAGCTCTGAAGCTGCAAACAAGTCTGGTCCAGTCTGCAACTCTGAATGAAAACTGAAACTGTTCTCTCCTCTACTTGTGTTTTGCTTGTAACTACTACCATGTTGTAAGAACCTACATTGGTACTGTACATTTACTTATGTGTTATATGTATATAAAGAAGTTAATGAATCCTACTGAATCAATTATCTCTGTGTGCTTTCTGGAAGTGATTTCTGCAGTACATTCTAACACATCATTGCAATAAAAACTGAGATCAGTGTGATCCAAAGACTATAAAGTTTTGTCTTATGAAGAAACCTTAGATTTCATCCTGGCTATTTCTACCTTGATTCTTGTCCCTAACTACTGGCTTTATTCTACACATTTTCATTAAATACTGAGAAACTCCCATAGTCAAAGCCAACAACTGGAATTTTATATATATTTTCAGGGTCTCTCTATTGCTTTCCTTCCTGCCTTTCCTTCTATTCATTGGTCAGCCAAATATGTATGGGCATTTCTAAAAATGGGATTCAGATTTTTACAGTGATTAATAATCAGTCAAACTTTTAGGGAAAAAAGCAGGCATTATAATAATGAATAACTCTTTAGTCTTCTAGTCATATCACACCACAAAATTGCAGAATGTCATTAGTTGTTTGTGTTTTTCAGATGCAGCCCACTGCAAAAAATGTCCAGATGATCAGCATTCTAATAAAAAACAAGATCACTGTGTCCCCAAAGTTATCAATTTCCTGTCCTATGAAGAAACACTTGGTCTCATCCTGAGTCTCTTTGCCACTACCTTATCCATAATCACTGCCTTTATTTTGGGAATCTTCATTAAATACCGAGAAACTCCCATTGTCAAAGCCAATAATCGGGACCTCACCTACATACTCTTGATTGTCCTTTTGCTTTCCTTTTTGACCTCCCTTCTATTCATTGGTCGACCTAAGAAAGTGACCTGCCTTCTTCGACAAATCACTTTCAGCATAGTTTTCTCAATTGCTGTGTCTTCCTTGCTGGCTAAGACTGTCATGGTGGTGGTAGCATTTGTGGCTACAAAGCCAGGCAGCAGAATGAGAAAATGGCTGGGGAAAACTCTAGCCAACACCATAATCTTCTCCTGCTCTGGTGTTCAGGTGGGCATCTGTCTGTTATGGCTGGGAATCTCTCCTCCATTCCCAGATTCTGACCTATATTCCCAACCAGGACAGATCCTGCTGCAATGCAATGAAGGCTCGGTCATCATGTTCTACAGTGCCCTAAGCTACATGGGCTTTCTGGCTGCTATTTGCTTCTTGGTGGCTTTCCTAGCTCGAAAGTTGCCTGCGACCTTTAATGAAGCCAAGATGATCACTTTCAGCATGTTGGTTTTCTGCAGTGTTTGGATCTCTTTTGTCCCCACTTACCTGAGCACCAAAGGGAAATACATGGTGGCTGTGCAGATCTTCTCCATCCTAGCTTCCAGCCTAGGTTTACTAGTCTGCATCTTTATCCCCAAATGCTACATCATTATCCTGAGACCGGATATGAACGTGAAGGAGCATCTGATGATGAAAAACTAGGAGGGCTCCTGATTTTGTTCTTCTTTTTTTGGATCTTTTTGCAATGTACTGGTAACATAAAATAAGATGGCATTGAAGTAATAAAAAACCTGTTTATGTTTTTTTAAACAACTGTTTCTCCAGGGTGAGCTTTTAATATGTGACAAATGGAATTGATGTATTAAGAGGACAATTTTCTTTTAAATCATTATTTTATCACAGCTTTGTTTGCTTGAATCACAAACAATCACTAATAGTAATATATTTTCTGAAATGTATTTCAGCATTATAAAACAGTTTTGCTCAATCTAATTTTTAGATGAGATGACAATCTATTGCTAACGATGATCTGGTTTTGGTACCTTTTTCATTTCATATAGTTTTTTGAGTAGCTGTAGTTGCACAATTATAACTTTTACTTAGTCATTTGTTTCTGGATCTTTTACAATTTATTTAACCCCTCTCTCTTTTTTCTGGAGATGATCTAGATTGCTTTGAATACAATATGTGTTGCTGTGAATACATTAATCTCAATACTTTATATTTTGAATTAGAGATAATAGGAAGAACTGTCTTTTACATAATGATTAGTTCATTTTGAGAACGAAGCTTTGTGGTAACAATAAAAGATCTCTTTAACAGCCAAATCTCAATAAACCTGAATTATTATGGCACACAAGTCAACTGTCCCAACTTGGTCAACTAGGAAAAAAAGACTCTTATCCCATAATTAGCCAAAAGTATACAGAAGAGGCAAAGCTGGATCAGAGATTTTCATGAGGAAAGGACACAGCTAACTTTCCCTTGTCCTCAGCCAGCTCCCTGGTTATCAGTCACTGTACAATTAGGTGTTAACAAATTGTTTAGGAAACGGTCCCTGTCTTCACATGTTCACCAGCTCTGCATTTTTTTTAGTTTTTATTGGATAAATACACAAACACAAACAAACAAACATTACACATTGAACATGGTACAGTTATCCTTGCTTCCCTCATTGTCCTTCAATCACTAAGTCCGATATTAAGATTATGTGCTTTTCCTCTATATACTCATACGTTTATTTTGATCATTCAAAATATTGCTGGATCTTTTTCTTCTCTAACCAACCATAGATTTTGTCCCATATTTTATAATAGTCTGTTTCTTCCTTATTTTTCAGTTCTTTTGTTAATTTATCCATTTCTGTGCATAGTGTGATTTTTCTCCATATTTCAGCTTCGCTTGGAGTGTCTTTGTTTTTCCATTTCTGTACGTATGCCATCCTCGCTGCAGTGATGATATGGATCATCAAATACATACTTTCTTTAACATATGTCCTTGAGTTGATTCCTAACAGGAAGAATTCAGGTTTGAAATATATTTCAACTCGCATATTTCTTCCATCCATTTACATACTTTTGCCAGTATTTTTGGGCCTCTTTGCAACTCCACCATAGATGATAATAGGTTCCTCTCTTTATTACATTTCCAGCAGGTGGGGAAAGTTTTGGATTTATTTTTAATAAAAATAAAGCCAGCTCTGCATTCTTTTGGTGTGTGACCTTGAGATGGCTAGTGCTTCTCATGGGACAGTACAGCTTAGATTCTATTCCTCCTTGTTTCCTCCCTCCATTCCCACCCCCTCTGTCACCTCCCCTCCTCATTTCTCATGTCAGGCTATCAGTTTGCACTGTGTTGCTTAGCCGAATGGCAGCCATGGCAATAAGCTTGGCTTCAGAGCCAATTTGGTGTAATGGTATAATGGTTATGGTACCAGGCTAGAAACCAAGAAACTTCATTTCTACTCCTGCCTTGGGCCAAAACCAAGTGGGTGACTTGGGACCAGTCCTAGTAAGATGGCATCGGCAAACTAGTTCCAGTCTTCCAAAGAAAATCCTGACAGAAAGTCAACAAAAAGCAACTCCCAAGCCTTCCCCTGAACCAAAACGACAAAGTTAAGTTATTTTCAATACTTCTTTTGAAAGCATATATTCATATTAATTTCTAAGTAAATTAATTTCAAACCTTGGATTATGGGAAACAATTTTATTCCCACACAGTAATTCCCACAGAGCTAAATGGTATCCATTTTGTAAAAAGTTTCAGGGACTATCCATGATGCTTTATATATGTGAATTACAGGAGATTTTGCTTGGGGAAGAATTAAGCTATTTTTTCTGGCCTCCTATCTTTTACTTGCATCATTGAGTTCTTGAATTTTCTTGAGTGCAATGCAGGATTGTAGAGTAGTGGCATGCAATGGCCACAAAGGCATATCACCAAAATTAATGATGGAAGAATTAGTTATTCTTTAAAATGGGGAGCAAAGAAGCAAAGGAATACAATTTAGGAAAAAAGGATTTCCTGTTTGTGAGACTTCTAAAATCCAGGTATTATTTCACTAGCTCAGCCTAAAAAGACAGGTAAACAGAGGATGGACAGAGTAGAGGGAAGGAAGTTAATAATGGAAGTAGAGGGAAGGGAGTAGAGGGAAGGGAGTTAATAAGGGTGGTGTATAGAGATTGAATGTGGCAATAGAAAGGAAGAAGAATGGGGAAAAAAGAAAGGAGGAAATCCAGAATGATCAATATGTTCAGAAAGAAGACTTGAGCAACAATTGGCAACTCAGCCAGTACAGGCTGGGGACAAACAGAAACATGGTTGGATCTGGCTCGCAGGGCTGTTCTGGTCTACCTGTATCATTTCGGCCCAGTCTACCCAATGCAGAGAGGAAAGATTAGGCCAATGTAGCTTTGGCCAGGTCTACCCAATTATGCCAGCATGGCTTCGGACCGGTCTACTCAATGCAAAGAGGAAACATGCCAGCAGTTTGGGTAGTGGCATCAAGCTGGCCATGCCCAACTAGTCAGCCACACCCACCCCAGCCCCCCAAGGTCATCAACAGCTCTGATGTGGCCCTCAATGGAATTGAGTTTGACACCCCTGCTCTTAGCCATGAGTACTACCTCCTCTTTCAGCAGGAATCAAGAGTCCAAAAGAAGCTCCAAACTGCACTCCAGGTCTTTTTATTTTTTGATAGTACAATCCCAGCTAGCTCCAAAAACAGTAAATATCCAGATATAAAAGTTCCTAGAACTAAAAGCCTCTCAATCTTTGCAGGATTCATTTGAAGCCTGTTGTTCATCTCACCCAAAGGGCTTGAAATTAAAATTGGTGGGGGAGGGGGACCCACTAATAGGATTAAAACACAAATCAGATAACAGATAAGAGAATGATGATGAAGGAGCTCACATATACAAACCAGGACATATAGGAAGCAAAGCTAGCGACAACTACAAAGGACTCAAATGCCTGTATGCCAACACTTGTAGTATGGAAACAAGAAGGGAGAGCTTGAAATTCTAGTATATGAGGGCATGTATGATATAGTAGCTGTTACTAAAACTTGGTGGGATGGAACCCATTACTGAAACACACAACTAAAGGGATATTTGTTTGTTTGCTTATTTATTTATTTATATAACAGAATAAGAGAGTTGAAAGGGACCTTGGTGGTCTTTTAGTCCAACTGTCTGCTCAGACACGAAAGCCAATACCCTTTCAGACAAATGGTTGTCCAATCTCTTCTTTAAAATCATCAGTATTTATCACCCACAACTTCTGGAGGCAAGTCATTCCGTTGGTTAATTGTTGTAACTGTCAACTTAGTTCTAGGTTGTAGCTCTCCTTGATTAGTTTCCATCCATCTGCTTCTTGTCCTGCCTTCAGGTGCTTTGGAAAAAAAGGCTGATCCTGTCTTGTCCCAAAGTGTTTTTCTCTTTTCATCCATGAAGCTTCTTCAGTTCTGATTGAAGGCAGAGTCAGAACTGAAGAAGCTTCTTGGATGAAAAGTGAAACATCTTCAAGGAAAAACAAAGTCCTTTTGAAAAAGAACCTTTGGGACAATTATTATTATTATTATATTATTATTATTATTATTATTATTATTAGTGACTTGTTTGCCGCCACTCTCTGAAAGGACTCATGGTGGCTCACAGATAACAACATAGAACAATAAATAATTTTAAAAAAAAGATTAAACCTAACAAGCCAAATCCAACAGTGAAAACCCAATTAAAATCCCACCCTCCCCCACAGGAGGTCAGTCCAGCCCAGCCTGTAAGAACAACCAGGTTTTTAGATCGCGCCGGAAAGAGGAGAGATCGGGGGCCAGCCAGAGCTCAACAGGTAGTTGATTCCATAAGGTGGGAGCCGCTACAGAATAGGCCCTTCCCCGGGGCACCGCCAGCCAACATTGTCGTGCGGATGGCACCCCGAGGAGTCCCAGCCTGTGTGCTCACACAGGGCGATCGGTATTTGATGTCGGCAGGAGACGCTCCCACAAATACCCCAGACCCATGCCATGAAGGACTTTGAATGTTAATACCAACACCTTGAATTTCACTCGGAGGGCAACCGGCAACCAATGCAGCTCACGCAGGACGGGCGTAACATGGGAGTACTGGGAAATTCCCATCACAACCTGCGCGGCCGCATTCTGCACCAGCTGAAACCTCCGGATGGAATGCAAGGGCAGTCCTAAATAGAGAGCATTGCAATAGTCGAGTCGGGACATGACAAGTGCATGAGTGACCGTGCGAAGGGCATCTCGGTCCAGATATGGGCGTAGCTGACGAACCAGCTGAACCTGGGCAAAAGCCCCCCTGGCCACGGCCCCCACCTGCTCCTCCAAACTGAGCCGTGAATCCAAGAGGAACCCCAGGTTTCGTGCCCTATCCACAGGGGGCAATACCTCTCCCTCTCAATACCTCTCCTATGACCAAAGATGGAATCTGTTGACTGGTCCAAGATGCCTGTATGCACAGCCACTCCGTCTTAGCCGGATTGAGCTGTAGTTTGTTCCTGCCCATCCAGATCTGTACCACATCCAGACAATGGGATATCATGGAGAGGGCATCACTGATTTGGTTTGGGGTGGAGATATACAACTGGGTATCATCAGCGTACTGATGATACCTCACCCCAAAACCACGGATGATCTCACCCAGCAGCTTCATATAGATGTTGAACAGAAGGGGTGAGATCACCGACCCTTGAGGGACCCCACAAGTGAGAGCCCTTGGAGTCGATCTCTGCCCCCCTGCCAACACCGATTGCGAATGCCCCAAGAGGTAGGAGGAGAACCACTGCAAAACAGTGCCTCCCACTCCCAGCCCCTCGAGGCGCCACAATAGGATACCATGGTCAATGGTATCGAAAGCTGCTGAGAGATCTAACAGGACCAGGACAGAGGAAAATCCCCTGTCCTGAACCCTCCAGAGATCATCCACCAGTGCGACCAATGCTGTCTCTGTGCTATACCCAGGCTGGAAGCCCGATTGATACAGATCTAGATAGTCCGCTTCCTCCAGGAAAAGCAGAAGCTGCTGAGCCACCACGGTCTCAACAACCTTCACCAAAAAGCGAAGGTTGGAGACTGGACGGTAGTTGTTTAAAACGGCTGGGTCCAGAGCAGGCTTCTTCAGGAGGGGTCTCACCACCACCTCCTTCAAGGCGGTGGGAAAAGAACCCTCCCTCAGTGAGGCATTAACCACTGCCTGGAGCCAGCAGCACATGATCTCCCTGGAGGCATATACCATCCAGGAAGGGCACGGGTCCAACAAACATGTGGTGGAACTCAGCCATCGCGTAATCCTGTCCATTTCATCCTCGGAAACAGGATCAAACTCAGACCAGATGATATTGACCAGACTCCTTGTAACCCCCTCCTCAGACCACTGACAATTAGAGCTCAGTCCCTCCCGGATCCGAGCAATCTTATCCAACAGATATTGACCAAATTCCACAGCCCTACCCCGCAAAGGGTCCACCCCGTCTCCTGATGTAAGAGGGAGTGAGTGACCCTGAACAGGGTGGCCGGGCGATTCTCTGTGGACGCTATGAGAGCAGAGAGGTAAGCCCTCTTCACCACTCCCACAGCTACCAGGTAAGTCCTAATGTAGGCTCTTAACTGGGCTCAGTCAGATTCGGAACGGGTCGACCTCCACCTGCTCTCTAAACCCCTCCTATGCCGCTTCATCCCCTGGAGCTCATCTGTGAACCAAGGATCTGCCCGGGATCTGCGATGAGTGAGGCGGCACAAGGGGACAACTTGGTCGAGAGCCTCAAGCCTGTTGCCAGGCATCCACCAGCACCTTGGCTGAACTGTGGATAAGGGAGGCGGGCAGAAACCCCAGTTCCACTTGGAACCTCTCAGGGTCCATCAGGCATCTGGGGCAGAACCATCTCAGTGGTTCCTCATCCAAGCAGTGTGGGGCAGCCTGCTGAAAGACCAGCCATAGGAGATAGTGATCTGACCATGCTACAGGCTGCTCACTCTAGATCACTACGCCACTGTTCTGAGACAAAAACAAGGTCGAGTGTGTTACCCCCCTCATGATTAGGGCCCTGTATTACCTGGGTCAGGCCCAAAGCCATCATGGAAGCCATGAACTCCTGAACCAAGTCCGACACCCCCCCCAGGGAGGGCAGGTTAAAGTCACCCAAGACCAAAAGGCCTGGGAACTCCACCGCCTCTCCTGAGAGGGCATCGAGCAGTCCAGGCAGGGCCGTTGCCACACAGCTGGGGGACAGGTATGTAAGCAACAGGCCCAACCAACCCCCAGGCCCCAACCTCAGGAGGAGAGCCAAACACCCGCCTATCTGCGGAACAGTGACCTCCCTTGAATCAAGGTCTCCCAAATAACTACGGCCACCCCACCACCCCTACCCTGAGCTCATGGCTGGTGTAAAACCTGAAAACCTGGGGGCATAAGTCAACCAGAAGGACACCTCCCTCCGGCCTCAACCAGGTCTCATGATACAGGCCAGGTCCGCAGTCTCCTCCTTTATCAGCTCGTGGAGGAGCTCGCGGAGGAGGGATGCCTTATCAACCATGGACCTGGTATTAAAATACACCAACCTGAGCCCAGGGGCTCCGGATCCCATATCCCCGGAGGAGCGGGCAGAGGCATGGGGTCGGAGTGCGCCACAGCTTGAAGACAGCAGAGGCGTGCTCCCATTTCATGATACGCCCCCCTGCCTCTCCATCTCCTGCCAAATCTGACCACCCTGGGAATCATTGCTCCCGCCCTGCTCCCCGGAGTCCCGAAGGCCCCCTCCCCCATGCCACGATCCACAACCAAGCTGGACTGAGCTCTCGTAAGTCTGGGCAGAGGTTCACCAGATACCTGCCCAGAGACCCTCCCTCTACCCCTTAAAAGTCTAATTTAACAAAGAGGTCTTGGTACTCCTCTTTCCCTCTTTCCAAAACCCCCACCCCTATCCGCGCGATGCCACCTCTCGGGATTCCAAAATCCGTCATCAAGGTACCGTTTGGAAAGGGCAATGGGCCATCTCTGGGATAGGGGAACCTTCCCCAAGGCCCACAGGTCCGACATTGAGTAAGATAAAATCATGGTGATAAACCAGCTATAAAAGGAAGTAGGGAAACAAATGCCAGTTGACACATGACCTGGATGACTGAGAATCTCCGCAGACTTGCTTTGTCACTGCGTTTTTTGGTTTGTCTGTCAAGCTCCTAAGCTCATATTATAGCAAGCAGGTGTCTGCTAGCCAGCACTGTGTTATCTTGTCTCCATAGTAATGAGATAAGAAAGTCTTGTGATGTTTGATTTACTGCACATATGTAAAAGTTTTTACTTCACTTGCTGTAACTTCCATTGTACTTTTCCTTTGTTCTTTTTCTATATGCCGTGGTAAGAGATTGAGGCAGCTGCCAGTATGTAGCTCATTAGGTTTTATTGTTTTTGTAACTAAATAAAGATGTTTCTTAGATTATTTTCCAGGTCTAATTTTATCAGTATTGACAGCAAAATAAAGACACGGTCTATCACCTCTAATTAGCAGGGATGTGTTTGAAGATTTTACTCCTGGCAAAAGGTTTTTAGCCTTGACAATGGTAGAGAGGATGGTTTCTTTCAAAGTTTTTCAAAGCTTCAAGATTAATTATGTTTTTCTTTGCTCGTTATGCTGATAAGGCTTATTAGTCGGTTAGCTCACCAGGTCTGAGGAGTTGGTGTGTAACTGCAAGATAATGCCTCGAAAGAAAACAAAGATGAAAGAAAGAAGGGCTCCATCCGAGGACGATTTATGGCAGTCACTCCCACATACTTCTGCTACTGAGTCTGGAAAAGCTGCTGTGGAAGAGCAACAAGAGATCAGGTCTGTAAATCATTGCTATATCTATGATGCATGCTATGCTACTTCCCAAGAGAAAGCTCAGTCTGAACAAGCATATGCCCAAGATTATGAAAGACTTGGAGCAAAGCCTAAAGTTCTACAGTCAGCTGAGCATTTTTCACCCAAAGAGAAAGGTGAAATTCATTATTCTCCAATGACTCCAGAACAGACAATGAAGCAGAAAGTTGTGCATGGTTTTTTGAGAGACATTGAATGTTATGAACAAAATATAAAGCTGGCTAGGGCCTTTGCATCATCCCTTCAGCCAGATATGGGTGTGGTTAGATTTCCTGAGCTCTCCATCTTGCCTTCTTCTTGGAAGCCAAAGGACCACTCACAAGTTGGTCACATGGGTGTGGTGTCAGACCAATCAGAGCAGAGAGCTGTACCTACATCACAATGGGGTTTGTCTTATGACCCTGACTCAGCAAGAGCTCCTGTGTTTTCTAATGTTGTAGCACCATCTGCTGACGAAATGCATGCAATACATGATCATAAAAAAATATTACAAAAAACTTTTGCTGAGATGTCCTTGATGAATATATCTCCAGTTATGCAAATAACTGTGGCTACCCAAATTGCATCAAGTCGGCTTCCTGATATAGCTGCTATTAAAATGCCTCAGATGCAGATGCCAGCACCTACAGCAGGCCAAATTGGTGGTGCTCAAATACCAACAGCAGCTCAACAGCAACAAGTCCACATGCAGCCACAGGTTAGACCAGCAATGGCACAGCCACAAATTCATTTAGCAGGTCAACCAGTGCCAGCACCAGTGCCAGCTCAAGTGCCCCCTGGTGGCAAAGCAGGTATTGCTCAACCAGCACAAATTATGCATGTTCCTCTGCAAATTTCTATCACCCACTGACAGGTGATTCAAAATTAAAGCGCTCAGGATGAAATTACAAGGCATGGGTCAGTGAGGTTGGCATTTGTAGAGAAGGTACCCACTGTATGGTGTTTAATCCTCCACCACAACCTTGGCCTCCTGACATAAGAGTCTTGGATACTAAAGCCTGCACAGTATTATTGTTGTCAATGGACACTGAATTGCAGATTATTTTTTCACCTGATGCAACTGCCCAACAAATTTGGGCTCAATTAGAAGCATATTACAGGCCTGTTTCAATTGAATCTACATGTTTGCTCTTGACTGAATTTCATGGTTCAAGATTAAAACCAGGTGAAACTATTGCAGAACTTTTAACTAAAATGAAAGGACAGAGAAAAGAACTTGCTGAACAAAGTTATGTTGTAGATGATTTTCAAATGATCAGCATTATTATTAACTCTTTGAATTATGAATGGAAAGATGCCATTTCAAAGATTAATCAAGTGCCTATTGCTCAGCGCACAGTTGATCATGTATGCAGAATTTTAACTGAAGAAGAAGCACTTATGCAAGCCACGCCACATTTGAGAGGACCACCTGCATCAAGAGCTCCAGCGAGGCGTCCCTTCCGAGGAAGAGGCTTTGTTCCAAGGATGCCAAGATGTTACATTTGTGATCATGTGGTAAATGCCACCTGGATTGTCCCCAACGATCTCAAGCACCCGCCACATACCAGCCCAGAGGACCAGATTCCAGAGGCAGAGGTAGAGGTGGAGGACAAGGTTGTCACGGTCCAGGTGTGATCTACAAGCTCCACACATCACATTGGCATTAACCAATGATCCACAACCTGATCCAGAGTATGACAGATGACTTCTTTGGACTTTAGACAGTGGAGCAGCAGTGCATGTTACCTACAGAAGAGATCTTTTCACAGAGATGCACGAGCCTGAACCTGACATGCGTGAACTGTACACTTTTTCAAATTATCCTGCTCAGGTCAGGGGAAAAGGAACTGTTTATACTGAAGAGTTCAATGCATTGATTCCTGATGTTTATTATATACCAACAGCATCCTGTAGTTTGCTTAGCCAAAGTCATTTATCGAGAGTAACCAAGTACCAGGTTCACCATTTTGAAAAAGCAAGTTTTGTGGTTAAAGAGGCTAATATTGTTGCTGAAACCATATTAATTGGTGGTGTTTATTACCTAAAGCCAAAGTCTAACTTGCAAGCACAGGCAAGTATAAAATTTCCAAAAAAGGAGAGCACAGGCCCAGAGAGAGATGTTCCAGAGAGAGATCCTGTCGCTACTCCAAAGGCTCCTAAAGCCAATAAAAAGAAACATTTTGTTCAAAGCAAGCCTGAGGTTTCTAATAAAAATGTTGAAAATTCACTAACAATTAAACCTTTGCATTCCAGGTGTATCCATAAGTGGCATAGATGATTGGGGCATGCCAGTTTTTGTGTTCTGAGAATGATGCCGGAATTCGTGAAAGGTTTGGATATGAAGGGGTGTAAGGTGTTTTTGGATTGTGCTGTCTGCAAGAAAGCCAAATCCAAAGCAGCAGCTGTTCCAAAACACGCTACACACCTGTCAACATGCATTTTTGATTTGGTACACACTGACATAGTAGGTCCATTTGCACCAACACTTGGTGGTAAAAAATATTTCTTAACAATTATTGATAATTATTCTAGATATGGATTTGTATTTCCTATGAAGGAAAAATCAGAGACCTTTCAGGTCTTTAAAGACTTTGCAACTTATGTCAATACCCAACACAATGTTTGCATTGCTAGAATTCAAAGTGATCATGGTGCTGAATTCATGTCTCAGCATTTTCAGGACTGGATGCGTAAGAATGGAATTCTGCACCAGACCTCAGCCCCTTACGTTCCTGCTGAGAATGGAGTGGCGGAACGAAGAAATGGCGTTCTACAAACCATGATGCGTTGTCTCCTAGAAGACACTAATCTCAGTCTCCCATACTGGGGTGAAGCTATTAAATATGCAAATTACATTATTAACCACATCTGGAGTAGTGTAATAAATCAGACACCTTTCTTCAAGTTATATGGATATAGACCCGATGTCAAAAACATCCATATTTTTGGTTCATAGGCTATGGTGAACATTCCCTTAGCTCAAAGAAAAGAAAGAAAGGAGGTCCAGCAGCAAAAAGAATGAGATTCATGGGTATTGATGACAATTCAAAATGGAGCAAATTCGTTGACTCCAGACATGTAATTGTGATTTCTCAGTCCTTCAATTTTGAGGAAGATGCTGACTGGTCCAGGATTCACTCCAATGATCCTTGCATTTATTTTCCTAGAGATGATGCTATTGATGTCACGCAGCCTGATGATCAAGATTCACAGGTGGATGTTCCATCAACTAGTTCTTCTCAACCAGATGTTCCGTCTTCATGAGCCATCGATGCTGAGGCTAGCGATTATGAAGAAGATGAGGACAAAATGGAAGAAGAATGGACTGTTGTTCCGAGACGTTCCAAGAGGACCATGAAGGGGTTTCCTCCGAGGCGATATTCATGGCAATTGTTGAAAGCACCTTTACCTTTGGTTTGTGCTATACACTGCCTCCTGACAAGTTCACACAAATAAAGCATCTTCCTGATTCAGAGCAAGAGAAATGGTATGAGGCAATGTAGGCTGAAATGGACAGTCTAAAGAAATTCAAGGTGTTTACGCCTGCAAGTCCTCCAGCAAATAAGAAAGTTATTGGCACCAGATGGGTCTACAGAATTAAGAAGAAGCCAAATGGTGAGTCATTATACAAGGCCAGACTTGTAGCTCAGGGTTTTGCTCAACGTTATCCTGAGGACTACACAAATACTTACTCACGACAGTTGGACTGAGAGCGTAAAAATTGCTTTAGCCACTGCAACTATTCTTGGTTTAGAAGTTTTCCAGTTTGATGTGGAAACAGCTTATCTAAATGCTGACCTGGATGAAGAAATTTACGTCAGAGGTCCTCCAGGGTTCCAAAAGCAAGAAGGGGATACCTGGCTCTTAAATAAAAGTCTTTATGGTCTGAAACAGTCTGGTTTAATGTGGTACTTATGTCTTACTGAGAAACTAAATTCAATGGGCTTTATTAAGTCCGAAACTGATGAATGCGTGTTCACAAAAAGATCTGGGAATGTATATGAGATAATTCTTGTTTATGTTGATGATATTGTTTATATTGGTCCAAATAAGCAAATGAGTGAGAATTTTGCTAAAGCTTTGCAGAAATGTTTTACATTGAAATCTTTAGGACACATTAACACTTATTTAGGTGTTCAGATTACCAAAACTCAGAAGGGGTTTAGTCTTTCACAAGAAGATAAGATTGAACAATTGTTGCATCATTGCAATATGAAGGATGCTAAAACAGCTAGCATACCTATGCAAACAGATTTTCATAATCTGGCACATGAACCAAGTCCTGATTTTGAAGATCAAACATTTTATCGTTCAGTCATTGGGTCATTGTTATACATTAGTAGTTGGACCAGACCCGACATTGCACTTAGTGTCAATCTTTTATCACGACACGTAGGTAAGGCAAAACAGTTTCATTGGTTATGCATTAAGAAGTTATTGAGATATCTAAAGCACACTAAAAATTTGAAGTTGTTGTTAGAACCGACACATACTGATTATGCAGAATTATGTTGTTTTGCAGATTCTGATTGGGCAAGTGATAAGAAGTCACGTAAAAGTACTTCAGGTTATATGATGTTCTTAAATGGATGTCCTGTTTACTGGCAAGTGCGTAAACAGAATTTCATTTCTTGCTCATCTACTGAAGCTGAATATGCTTGTGTTTCAGATGCTTGTAATTCGCTAACATGGTTTGATGCTTTAGTCACAGATATCTGGACATGCCCAATCCAGCCAATCACTGTGATGCAAGACAATGAATCTGTGGTTTATATTTCTGAAACACGTTTCACAGGTTCTAGGTCCAGACACATTGACATTCGTTATAAGAACATAAAGCAATTAGTTAAACAAGGTTTTGTTACATTACAGTGTGTGTCCACACATGATCAGATTGCTGACATGCTTAATAAACCACTTCCAGCAGTGCAGCACAAATATCTGCACGAGAAGATGTGCCTTATCTGATTTTCGCTTAACAGACAAAAGAAGGGGATGTCACTGTGTTTTTTTGGTTTGTCTGTCAAGCTCCTGAGGTCATATTATAGCAAGCAAGTGTCTGTTAGCCAGCACTGTGTTATCTTGTCTCCATAGTAATGAGATAAAAAAGTCTTGTGATGTTTTGATTTACTGCACATGTGTAAAAGTTTTTACTTCACTTGCTGTAACTTCCGTTGTGCTTTTCCTTTGTTCTTTTTCTATATGCCTTAGTAAGAGATTGAGGCAGCTTCCAGTATGTAGCTCGTTAGGTTTTATTGTTTTTGTAACTAAATAAAGATGTTTCTTAGATTATTTTCCGGCTCTAATTTTATCAGTATTGACAGCAAAGAAAAGACATGGTCTATCACCTCTAATTAGCAGGGATGTGTTTGAAGATTTTTACTCCCTGGCAAAAGGTTTTTTAGCCTTGACATGCTTGGACTATTTCAAAGCACTGTACATGACTGTTTCTTTGAAGACTATTTGGCAACTTCAGACCTGATATGGCTAAGGAACATTCAAATCAGTTGGAGCCTGTCAGAAATGGGGGTCTGGATTCAGAATCTCAACCCTAAAGTACAGGTATAGAGTGGAGTAAAGAGTGGTATAAGGAAGATGTGCCTATTAGCCATCTGTGACCTACTTGCCAATGTGAACAAAAAAGATAAGAAATTACTGGAGAAAAAAAAATGGGAGGAAAATTATGTGTTACAGTTCCAGTGGGAGTTGTCTTCCTGAAACTCTGTCACCTATCCTTCAGCCAAATATATATTGGAAACTGATAAAAAATTAAATCTCAGTAGAAATTTCAAGAAAATAAGATATAATTTCAAAATATAATAACAGAAACACTCATCATAATTAGCCATAGCCATTGACTTCCTCTAAAACTACATCATGCAGACCATCTCTGATAAAAGTTTACCTGGTTTCATTTCAGTAATGGTAATCATTTAACATGAATTCCGATACCAAAACAATATAAGAACTTGATAGCAGTTGAGTTGTTTCAACAACTTTATTAGTCAATTATCATCTTTCAAGCTTTACATGGAATGAAGAAAGATAAGCTACACCTCATAAAAATAATTACTTCCAAGATACATTATTTTATACTGCCTGTAAGCTGTAAAAAAAGCACCAACAGGAGCCCTCATAGTTTTTCTTCATCATATGCTCCTTGGTATTCATAGAAGGTCTCAGAATAATAATATAGCATTTGGGGACAAAGATGCAGCCCAGTAAACCCAGGCTGGAGGCCAGGATGGAGAAAATCTGCACAGCCACCATGTATTTCCCTTTGGTGCTCAGATAAGTGGGGACAAAGGAGATCCAAACACTGCAGAAAACCAACATGCTGAAGGTGATCAACTTGGCTTCATTAAAGGTCCCTGGGAGCTTTCGGGCCAGGAAAGCCACCAAGAAGCAGATGGCAGCCAGAAAGCCCATGTAGCCAAGGGCAGTGTAGAACATGGTAACTGAGCCTTCATTACACTTCATCAAGATATTTCTTGGTTGGGAATGAAAGTCAGAATCTAGAAATGGAGGGAAATTCCCAGCCATATGATACAGATGCATACCTGAACACCAGAGAACAATAAAACAATGGAGTTTGCCAGACTTCTCCGAAGCCACTTCCTCATCCTACTGCCTGGCTTTGTGGCAAGGAATGCTACCGCCACCATGACAGTCTTGGCCAGCAAGGAAGACACAGCGACAGAAAAGACAACACTGAAAATGGGTTGTTGAACAAAACAGGTCACTTTCTTGGGATGACCAATAAATAGAAGGGAGGCCAAAAAGGAAAGGAGGAGGGACACCAGGAGAATATAGGTGAGGTCCCGGTTGTTAGCTCTGACTATGGGAGTTTCTCTGTGTTTAATGAAGATTCCCAGGATAAAGATAGTGATAAGGGACAGAGCAAGAGCCAAGAAAGCCAAGATGAGACCCAAAATTTCTTCATAAGACAAAAAGCTTATACTTTTTGGGACACACTGATCCTGCTGCTCATTGGAATACTGGTCATCTGGACACTTGCTGCAATGGGCTGCATCTGAAAAACATTGGCATCTGTTTCTGCCACTGTACAATCATGAAAATTACTACTAAATACATAAAATATGTTTCTAAATGTGCTGGAGTGAGAGAGGATATGGCAGAAAGTTGAGAATATATTAGAAAATACTTTCCCAAAATACTTAGTTATTTCTTCACACCATGTTGGATGGTGTGAAAACATATTCATGAAAGATAAATGAACAAGTAATACTGAAGAAATGGTATGGAACATAGGTCTTAATATCACCTGAAATGTAAAAGTGTTTTGCGATGTTGTGTTTTGAATTCTGCAAGAAGCATCAGATGGGCAGAAATCTGAACTTTGGCTTTAAATTGCTTAATTACTATTGGGATGTTCTTGTGTTGTTGCCTTCCATATACTACAATGGAAGGGGATGCTTTTTGGGTACTTATATTAAATTGACTACCTGGATTGTTTCAACAATAGCAATTGCACTTAGATTTTACATAGTGCTGTACAGCACTCTCTGGACAGATTACAATGGCAGTATATTGCCCTTAACAGTCTGGGTCCCCATTTTACTGTCCTCAGAAGGATGAAAGGCTGAGTCAACCTCAAGCCCTGACAGGATCAAATGCCTTGTCTGTGGGTAGAATTAACTTGCAATACTGCATTCTAGCCAGTGCGCAACTAGGGGATTCTATTTTACAAGTGGAAAAAATGGTTGGAAGTGTTGGCTGAAATGGCATTCATTGAAATCATTCATTAAATTAAGTAAAATGAAGATTTGTATTCTCTCCTTCTTCATTAGGGAGTGTAGCTCTTAGCACATTAAGTCTGCCCTGTGGCTGGAAAAACAACCCATGCTGGAGCTCATTATCCCACCAGAGAGACCAACAGAGATATGCAAAGCACCCAACTTTAATTTGAAATAATCATCATTTGCTTTAAAACAGTGATGGTATTCAGCAGGTTCTGACCAGTTCTTGAGAACCTGTAGCAGAAATTTTGAGTAGTTCAAAGAAACAGAAAATACCACCTCTGACTGGCTCTGCCCCATCTATTCTCTGCCTCCCGAGTGCCAGCTGATCAGCTTTGTTGCCCTGCACAAGAGAATGGAGTTGGAAAGCAGGTTAGTGGGGTGGGGAGGGGAGGGGAGGGGGTAACCTTCCCCCTGGAGTGGGGTGGGAATGGAGATTTTACAGTATCCATCCCCTGCCATGCCCACCAAGCCACACCCACCAAGCCATGCCCTGCCCACCAAGTCCTGCACACAGAACAGGTAGTGCATTTTTTTGAATCCCACCACTGCTTTAAAGGCTGAAGAAAAATGTGATCATCAGCATTCATAAGACTTATCTGAAGTGAACCAAAACCAGCAAGAAGAGAAGTTGAGAGATTGCAGGACGCTTTCATTATTTATTTTAATTGTCCCATCATCAAGCAACATTTGGCGATAGTACCAAATCCTTGAAAAGTTTGTGAACTTTTTCTTACTTTGTGTAATTGTAAAAGAAACTAGCCATTAGGTCTGTAACTATTTATTTATTTATTTATTTATTTATTTATTTAATGAGATTTCTGTGTCGCCCTATCTCCCGAAGGACTCAGGGTGGCTTACAATAATAAAAGGAATATAATACAAAAATTAAAAAGCAATTAAATAAGAAATCTCATTAAGCAATTAAAATTAATAAAACTATTACTAAAATCCTATCCCCTCCATCAGTCCGGGTTGGCAAGTTGGAAAAGCCATGTTTTTAAGCCACGATGGAAGGGCAGGAGGTCAGGGGCCACCCGAAGCTCCAGGGGCAGCTGATTCCATAGGGTGGGTGCTCCTACAGAGAAGGCCCTACCCCTAGGGGTCACCAGCCGACATTGTCTGGCCAACGGCACCCCAAGGAGGCCCTGCATATGGGAGTGCATGGGACATTGGGAAGCTGTTACTGGCAGCAGGGTTCCCCTCAAATACCCTGGTCCTAAGCCACTAGCAGGAAAGAAAACATTTTTAGAAATGTCTGTGGAGATTCTTCATCATTCAGGTTATGATTGTCTCAAAAGTACTTTTCAAAAGGAAACTGTCGGGCACTCACTTGGAGCCTGACACATCACTGGGGCTGCTGGACTGATGGATGTGTGGACAATTGTCATTTATGCAGAGTTGTTGAGATGGGAGATGAGAGGCATGGGAGCCGCCTGGAACTGTGTTTGGTGTAATACCATGGATGCTAGCCTGGCTAGACAGCTGAGAGGCACATGGACACTAATAAATCATCAGGAGTATTTCCGGACCGCGTGTTCGATGTAAACCATGATGTGGGGCTTTGGGGATATCATTTGGTGGGGGTTTATGATCCTGATTCAGATAGATGGCAGGGGAATGGGAGGTAAGTAAGGATACAGAAGGGATAGATGGCATGGGGAACACAGGGAAAGGAATATAAATAAAGATTAGGCAGTGACAAATAGGCACAGGGAGGAGGCATGGGAGTAGATAGTGCAGCAGCAGATGTCAGGTTGTTAGCTGGGAGGCACTAGAGCACAACATAAAAGGCACTGAGAGGCAGATGCTCAGCAAATACCATTTTTGCTTATCAGGACTGGAACTGCTATAATAAACTTCACCATACCAATTGTGAGTAGAGTGATTTATTAGCGAGATACTCCAGTACCCAGTTGGAGTTGAAAGCAACTGGACTTTGTTTTTCCTTGAGGACACTTTGCTTCTCATTCAAGAAGCTCCTTCTTGCATCAGAGCTGAAGAAGCTTCTTGGATGAGAAGTGAAACATCCTCAAGGAAAAACGAAGTCCAGTTGCCTTTTGAAAAAATACTTTTGGGGCATGTTTAAAAACATTTCCCAGAAAACCAGGAATGAATTTTGATTGCATTCTCAATTCTTTTTTTCTTCAAAGCCACCTACCTTGTTGCACAGAAAATGTTCCCTCCATACAGAGAGAACAGTCATAACAGCAAACTGGAGCAGCCTCTCTAATGAGTTTGGCATGTCCTGGGTAACAACTTTCTGTACATCTGGAAGAAGGTGCCATCTAAACATAAAAATAAAAATCAACCAGGGTAACATATACAATTATTTTTAATCAACTGGTTTCTGGAAGACAAAGAGCACATTGAATCAACTCAACCAAGGAGTAGTAGCATAGCAAACCCTCAACTTTCAATTTCTCACCACTGGAGGTACCATCTAACATTGACCTTTATGGGAATGGACTCTGCACACTAGCAACAGATGAAAGAGATATATTTCTCTATCACATCTATTGTCAGTCCAGAAACATTTTATTTCCATTATTCCCCATTCTAAAGGAAAGTGGTTCCATTGCAAAATGGAGTTTCTCTTTAGGGCAAATGTGGGAATGCTACATCTTGTAGTTTTATTTCCATCTTTGCTTTGGCAGGAAACCTCCAAAAGTGGCTTTCTTTGTCAATGCAACAAATGTTTCTCTCCTACAATGGAACATTGCATCAAGAAAATGTCTTTTTTTAACTACCCTAATTTCCTTCATTACATTATTAATTTGATAGCTTTCTCTCATGTAATGCAATGTGCTATTCCCTTGAACCTTTGGCTTTTCTCTTCTGAAAATAAGATTGTTCAAAAAATTATTGATTAGGATACCATATTCCCATTCAATAATGTAGACTGTAAAGACCTAACGCAATTGTTGTCAGCCCCATCCATCTTGAATCAGATTTGGGGCTGCCACAAGGGAGGATGAGTAGCCATGGGAATGAAAATAAAGTGAGAAGGGAAGATAGCCTCAACAACATTCTTTAGCCAGAGCTCAAGGCTAAGTCACTGGAGTTTGGAGGGGAGTGACTGGCGGGAGTTCAGAATGGAAGTGGATTGGAGAGTGTGACTTGAAGGTCATCAGAAAAGGGGTCTGGGTGTGAGTTTAATGTAGCAGGGGAAAACACAGGAATTCAGATTCGGGTTTTCCCAGATGTGCCAATATGACTTCTCTAATAAATTCTTACTTCGATGGACTTTGACTCTGAGTGCTGAATTGAGATGGAGAGTTTGGTTGGAGCACTGACAAGTGTTGGTATAGCAGATTCCAGGTTGTGATAAATTACTGAACGCCCCTAAAGAACCATGGTATTCAAGGAATTAATGGTGTCTTATGTTTCCTTATTTGAAAGTTATCACTGAGAATTATTTAAGAACAGAAAAGTTTGCATGCGGAGAGATAACAGGAAAGTGTCAGCTACCTTGTTAAATGATGTTGGCCATATAATGGCATTCTGATTGTTGGAGACCTTGACTTCAGATGAGGTTTCTCTTTCTACACTCCCAACTTTCACACCAACCGCTGACGATTGGGAAACATTCTCCAATGCATGATATCAAAGTCAGCCACAGGAAGTCCATTTTCATCCAAATAAACTGCATCTCTGGAAATATTGAGAAGCTGGAAGTATCTTAGTTTCTGTTGAAGCTGCAAAGACATAGAAAAAAAATACCTGGGCAGGTTACACATTCCCTTTGAGCCGTTATTCAATGTTTTCTGGTGATTATTCTGGATTGGAATTGCTCTGAATAATTCAACCTCTTTAGTGCAGCACTTTGGTCTGCAAGAGGATGATTCAGGAATTTATGGGAAGTTTCTCTCCCTCCTTCTTCAGATATCCTACCAAATCATAGCTTAGGCTCAGAATTTTAACAAAAAATAAAAGTGCATACAGCTGAAATTGAAACTATGTCACCTTAAATCCAAGTGTTTTTTTATTTATTTATTTATTTATTTATTTATTTATTTATTTATTTATTTATGCCCCATCTCAAGACTTGGGGCTCACAGCTAAAACAACAACAATAAATAATTAAGAAAAGATTAAACTAAAACAAGCCCAAAAAGACAATTTAAATACTAAAAAAGATAAAACCACCCACCCAAGAAGGGTCACAGCCCGGATTGGTCAAACAACCAGGTCTTCAAATCATGGTGGAAGGTGCGGAGGTCAGGGGCCAGGCGGAGCCCCAAGGGAAGTTGGTTCCAGAGGTCAGGAGCCACAACCAAGTAGGCTCATCATTGGGGGACCGCCAGCCGGCATTGGCCGGCCGATGGGACCCCAAGGAGTCCTTGCCTATGTGCTCGCACAGGGCGGTTGGCATTCGATGTCGGCAGGAGTCGCTCCCTTAAATATTGAGGACCCATGTCATGAAGGACTTTGTATGTTAAAACTAAAACCTTGAATCTCCCGAGCGCAACCAGCAACCAATGCAGGCAGCGCAGGAGGGGGTAACATGGGAGAATCGGGAAACTCCCATCACCACCCGCGCCGCCGCATTCTGCACCAGCTGCAATCTCCGGATGGTATGCAAGGACAGTCCTAAATAGAGAGCGTTGCAGTAGTTGAGTCTAGAGGTAACAAGGGCATGAGTGACTGTATGCAGGGCATCCCGGTCCAGAAATGGGCGTAGTTGATGAACAAGGTGGACCTGGGCAAAGGCCCCCCTGGCGATGGCCCCCACCTGCTCCTCCAACCAGAGCTGTACATCCAGGAGGATCCCCAGATTCCGCGCCCTATCCACAGGGGCAACACCGCTCCCCCTATGGCCAAAGATGGATATTCCTGACTGGGCCGAGATGCCAGTATGCACAGCCACTCAGTCTTTGCCGGGTTGAGTCGAAGCATGTTCCCGCCATCCAAATCCACGCATCCAAACACTGGGTCATCAGGAGAGGGCATCACTGATTTGGTTCGGGTGGAGATGTACAGCTGGGTGTCATCTGCGTACTGATGGAATCTCACCCGAAACCATGGATGATCTCACCCAGTGGCTTCATATAGATTTAAATAGCAGGGGAGAGAACCGACCCCTGAGGGACCCCACAAGAGAGCACCCTCGGGGTCGACTGCTGCCCCCTGCCAATACCGATTGCGACGCCCGAGAGGTAGGAGGTGAACCACCAAAGCACAGTGCCCCCCACTCCCAACCCCTCGAGGCGTCGCAAAAGGAGACCATGGTCGATGGTATCAAAAGCTGCTGAGCGGTCTAATAGGACCAGGACAGAGGAAAAACCCCTGTCCCGGGCCCTCCAGAGATCATCCATCAGCGCGACCAATGCCGTCTCTGTGCTGAAACCAGGTGGGAAGCCCGATTGATACGGATCCAGGTAGTTCGCTTCATCCAGGAAAAGTGGAAACTGCTGAGCCACCACACTCTCAACAACCTTCGCCAAAAAGCGAAGGTTGGAGACTGGACGAAAGTTGTCTAACACGGTCGGGTCCAGGGCAGGCTTCTTCAGGAGGGGTCTCACCACCGCCTCCTTCAAGGTGGAGGGAAAAACACCCTCCCTTAATGAAGCATTGACAACTGCCCGGAGCCAACTGCAGGTGACCTCCCTGGCGGCATAAGCCAGCCAGGAAGGGGACGGGTCCAACAAACATGTGGTGGAACTCAGCCGCCGCATAGTCCTGTCCACTTCATCCTCGGAAACAAGATCGAACTCATCCCAGATCACACTGGCCAGACTCCCTGTACGCCGTTCCTCAGACCACTGCAAATCAGAGGACAACCCGCTCCGAATTTGAGTGATCTTATCCGACAGATATTGACCAAACTCCTCAGCCCTTCCCCGCAATGGGTCCGCCCCCCCTCTGGACGAAGGAGAGAGCGGGTAGCCCGAAACAGGGTGGCTGGGCGGTTATCTGCGGACACTATGAGGGCGGAGAGATAAGACCTTCTCGACGCCCTCACAGCTACCAGATAAGTCCTAACATGGGCTCTTAGCTGGGCTCGATCGGACTGGGAGTGGGTGGACCTCCACCTGCTCTCTAAGCCCCTCCAACAGCGTTTCATCTCCCGGAGCTCCTCTGAATACCAAGGAGCCATCCAGGATCCACGGTGTGTGAGGGGTCGCATGGGGACAACCCTGTCGAGGGCAACTGACGCGGCCTGTTGCCAAGCAGATGCCAGATCCTTGACAGAGCTGTGGGCAAGGGGAGAGGGAAGAAACCCCAGTTCCGCCTGGAACCTCTCCGGGTCCATAAGGTGCCTGGGGCGGAACCATCTAAGTGGCTCCTCATCCCAGCAGTGGGGGGTGGCCTGTTGGAAGACCAGCCGTAGGAGATAGTGATCAGACCATGGAACGGGCAGTGCCGTAAAAGTGGCTTGCCCTCTGTCACTATGCCACTGCTCAGAGACAAAAACTAGGTCAAAAGTGTTTCCCCCCTCATGAGTCGGGCCCTGAATTAATTGGGTCAGGCCCATGGCTTCCACAGAAGCCATGATTTCTTGGGGCAGTCCCGACATTCCCCCCAAGGAGGGCAAATTGAAGTCCCCCAGGACTATAAGGCCCGGGAACTCCACCGCCACCCCCGAGAGGACATCAAGGAGCCCAGGCAGGGCTGCTGTCACACAGCTGGGGGAAAGTTATGCGAGAAGCAAGCCCACCCGACCATTAGGCCCCCACCTCAGGAGGAGGGTCTCACTCCCACCTACCTCTGGAACAGTGACCTCCCTTGGAAACAGGGTCTCCCGAATAACCACAGCCACCCCACCACCCCACCCCACCACCCCTTCCCTGGGCCGTGGCACAACCCGGAAACCTGGAGGGCATAACTCAACCAGAGCGACACCACCCTCTGGGCCCAACCAGGTCTCGGTAATACAAGCCAGGTCCGCAGCCTCCTCCTCAATGATCTCACGGAGGAGGATGGACTTATTAGCCACGGACCTGGCATTAAAATACACCAGCCTAAGCCCAGGGGTCCCAGTTCCCATGCCCCCTAGGGAGGAGGCCATAGGGTCGGAGTGAGCAACCGCACAAAGATGGCGGGTGCGCGCTCTCAACACATGATATGGCCCTATGCCTCAACATCTCCTGCCAACCCCAACCACCCTGGGAATCACGGTCCCCACCTCAAACCCCAGAGCCCCGCTGGCCCCCAACCCCCCCCCCCGCCATGAACCGGGCTGCAAAAGGACCCATTTACCCCCCTCCCTAACCCCTTAAGATGACCAATTAAAATTTTAAAAGTTTCCCCTTCCTCTCAAATTTAAAATTTAGCCCCTTAGTCGCGGCATGCCACCTCTCGGGATCCCAGGATCCATCATTAAGGTAAGCTCTTGATAGCGTAAGGGGCCACTTCACAGACGGGAGCCATCTGGAGGGCCCGTAACTCTAGCAGGGAGTAGGCAGGCATGGCAAATACATCTCAAGGCAGGTTGATACAGGAGGTAGTTGATTAGGTGGACATATTGCAAAGGTGGAAATACAATACAAAGGCAATAATAATAGTCAGGAAACAATACAAAGGCAATAATAATAGTCAGGAAACAGTCCACAATCAGCAGCTCTCTCACAGCTGCCGACGGTCAGAGTCAAAATAGGCCAGTCACTGCTCTGCCACCACAGTGACTTGTGGCAAAAGTCCTGAGCAGCCCCCTGCCCTCTCACTGCAGGGGGGTTAAGTCCTCCCATTGCCCTCTCACTGCAATGGGGAGCAGCCAGGTCCCAGAGAAAAGAGGCAGGATAGGAGTCCGGGTGGGTGGTATAGATGAACCAGGCACCCTCAATAGTGCCGAACAAGTCCAGGGTGACATAAACAGGCAAAGAGACAGTGGCCAAAGATGGAGCGCCCAAGCAACATGGGGCAACCAGGTCCGTAGGAGTCCAAGAAAAGTGCAGCATTTGCATATCGGCCACGACCACGGATCTAGAGCCACGGCGCCGTCTCTTCTTGGGGGGGGTCTCTGCCAAAGACTCAACCCACAACCCCGTCCGGGATAGAGCTGGCTCACTCGGCCTGGGTCATGACCGTGAACGCCTTCCTTCTGGGCCCTCCAGACCTGCAGGCCTCTGCCCCTCCCCATAGGTCTATTCCTCCCAGAACTCTCACTTCTGAGGAAAAGGAAGGGGGAGCTCTTCGGGGATGGGTCAAAAGGCCCAAACCCCTGCAGAAACGCTGCCCCTATCCATAAACCGGAGAAACTCCACACGGTTATCTTCATGGTCACCACGGTACCAAGAACCACAGACCGCCACTGTTGCTGCTGCCTTCCGTGGAGCCAAAGCCCTGGTGCCGCAGCAGAATCGTAAATTGCCAAAGTCGCTGTAACCACCACCGCCGTTAGACCCCAGCATCGCCACGCCCGTCGCCAGCAGCAAACAGCTGACGACCACCGCCAGCGACAACATCGGGTCCTTGGGAGCTATCGCCGTCGCCGCAGGCACCGAAACTTCCTGGCACCAGGGCTTCGCGAGGCAAGTGATGTAGGGCAAACGTCGCTGCTGCCGCGCCCCTAATCCGGCCGGCAGACCTGCAGTTGATGCAAAGGCCGCAGGGGGGACGAGCCCAGCAACACTGAACTGCTGGCCCATTTTCTGCCGGAATGGCTCTAGCGGCATCCCACGACTTTCCAGGGACGACTCCAAGGAAAGCAGGAACAACAGGCAAGCCTCTCACTTGATAATCAAACAAAACCTCTGAACGCCGAGAGAGCCCTCTCACCGCCGAACCACCATCTTGGACATGCACACAACACGAATGTTGTTTTCCTGTGATACTGCATGAGACTTTTTAAATTTGTTCTACTTTGATTCTTTAATAAAATCTTATGTGTTTGTGTGTATATGTGTGTGTACACACACAAACATGGACACATACATATGGACTCTGAAATAATAACCTTTTCCCAACTTTCAGGGGGCTTGTCCTGGAACCAAACCCAACTTTCCTTTCCTTAGCAGATTGCAAGCCTCCCATTTCAGCTCTCCAGGTCTTCAGATGGCATAGCTAGCAGCAGCAGCTGGATGTGAAGGGTGAAGAGTGAAAAATTGCATGGAAGGGTGGAGATAGTGGGAGAAACAAGAAAGTTTGTCATGGTATCCAGGAGAAATGACACAAAGACCTGATGGATATCCATGTGAGTTGTGAAAAAGCTGAGCCAGAGAGCACCAAACAGGAGCCTTCCTGAACCCCAAAGCACTTTAATGAGGCCAAAGTCTTGCTGAGCAGAATGGGAATAGTGTTGTTAATAACTAGAAATAGGGGTGTACTTCTTCTTTCTCTCTTCCACCCCCTGGAAGCAACACAAAAGGTCTGGAAGACAAAAGCCCAACCAGAAACAAAGAAGGACCCCAAAGACCCACTTTTGGGCCATTGTAGGAAAAGTGAAGTCTTTGATGGAGCAGAAGACAGGAGAAATTCCAAAGAGATGAGCAGTTGAATGCATTGGGAACCAGAATAGATATCCTCTTTACACACACACAAACATACACCTAGGAATACTGTATAGAGATTAGTGCTATAGAAATGAGGAGATAGAGAAGTTAGCATTAGAGAAATATGTAGGTATAATGATTCAATAATTTGGAAGTATAGTTTGTAGTTGTAGAAGAGAGGTATCTTGATAGAAGATAGATTGAGTAAAAGGAGTCTAGAACTAAGACTATTGGTTTAAGAAGACAGGAGCTGGATTAATAAATGCAACAAAAGAAGCCCAAGAGTTTTGGTGAAATCAAATCAGAATGTAAAAAGAGATGAGACCTACAAGATATGTAAATCTGAGATTAGAACAAAAATCAGGACTAACTCCTTGGCTTAGCAAATACACAAGAGCAGCAAATGTGATCATGGGAGAAGGTTGAAGATTGCCGGAGAATCCTGATGCTTATTTAATTTGCAAATGGGAAAATAGCTTTATCACCATACAGCTAGCTCTGTCATTTAAGTATCTCAAACCAGCACAGACAGTTTGAAAAATTTATCCCCATAATCTCTCATGTTCATTCTCAAATAATATAATCTGGGCATTTGCTTTTTGGAATATCCTACCCCTCCCTACAATCAATCAAGTAATCACCCACAGGTCTGGGCTCTGGACCAAAATCAAATCAGGACACCACTTGCTGTGATTTCCCAATGGTTTATTTCACTGGAATCTCAGCACAAAGTGAGTTCAGTTCAAAAGGAAAAAAGTTAGTGCCTGCCAGCGCCCTGTGAAGGCTGGAACCATGCCCCACCTCTGCTGGAGTAGCTGAACATCTGGCAGACCCAATCAGCTGTTTGTCGGCCAACCCACAGGCAGCCGTGATCATAAGGGCCTTGGTGGCTCAGGCTGTTAAATGCCTGCATTTAAGTTCCAGCTGCCTACAATTACTGTAGGCTCGAATCCCACCAGGCTCAAGGTTAACTCAGCCTTCCATCCTCTCGGGGTAGGTAAATTGAGGACCCAAGATTGTTGGGGGCAATAAGCTGACTTTGTAAAAATGCCGCTTAGTAATAAGCAGGCATATACAATGGAATGAAGGCTATTGCTGAGCACACTGGGTTGTATCCCAAAAATTGTAAGCCGCCCTGAGTCTTCGGAGAAGGGCGGCATATAAATGTAATTTTTTAAAAAAAATTGTTTTTGGCTGACCCACAGGCAGCCTCAATCATCTGTTTGTCAGCCAACCTGCAGGCAGCCATGACCAGCTGTTTGTTGGCTGACCCGCAGGCAGCCTCGATCAGCTGTTTGTCAGCCAACCTGCAGGCAGCCTTGAACAGCTGATCATTGGCTGGCTTGTAGGCATACAGGATCAGCCTCTCATTGGTTCTACTCTGGTTCCACTTGCTGCTTGCCGCTCACAGCTGAAGGTCCAAAAATCCGATGTTTCATTTAGCCACCACCCACCTTCTGTGCCTCTTCCCCTCAGGTATGGCAACCCTGAGACGGCATTTGTCATCATTGCTGTTTCTGGGCTTGACAGAGGAAATGAAAGGGGACCATTAGTGGAACCTTGAAGCAGAATTCTCACCTGCCATGGCTGTACAATCTGGGCTGACTGGTGGTCTTTAAACAACATCCTCCTCTTATTGAATTGGGAGGAAGAAACAGCACTGAGGACCAAGGCCAAAGCTTGGATTGCTTTGAAAATACCAGAGCCATCCTCAGACAGAATTCTTGCAACCACATGATTGGGTGGGAATTCCCAGTTCTCTTTTTCTGTGCATCTTTCCCAAACTTTTTTAGACCACACAGGCCTTGAATGGGAACACTGGAATGCCTCCATTCCAAACTGGGTAGCAATATGTGAAAATGAATTAAAAATATAATATTGTGTCCTTGTCTTTGTCTGGGTGAGGAAGGAAAACAAAGCATGCTTACGTTGGAGATCAACAGAGTAGTAAAATATTCTTAAACTTATATCTGACAAAGTTGCTGCAATCCACACTTTTCCCCCAGTGAATTCATTAGTTGAATCAGTGTATTGTATTAGGCTTGATAGTGTTGCTGTGGCCGGATAATCCAGTTGACAGATTATAATTTTGATTTGACTACTGAAAACAGAAAGAAGACCTTCTGTTCTTTTTCCTCTAAGACTTCTATCCATGTTCATCGTTGGAATGATCTCTGAGAAGACAATGCATATCTCATTTTTTACAGCTAGATTTGTCAAGCTTCTTCTAAAACTTTCCCCTTTTTCATTTTCCTGAGAAATGAGACCGATCCACGTCCATCGGAAATGCAGGAGCAGCTTGATAATTGCAGAGAAAGAAGGTTCTTGTTTTGGGGTCAACTGATACAAAAATGGAAAATGATGGTTTTGTTCAGGAGTATGGCTGATGATGCCATAGTTGATCTGAGATGGTAGAAAAGACATTGATAGTTTGTGTCACATTTAATGATAAAAGTCAGCATCTTAAATCTAAGAGTTTAAATCTAAGAGCAACGTAGTATACAAAATCCATCACAACAATTGTAAACATTTCTACATGGGACAAAGAGGAAGGCAACTGAAAACAAGGGTTTATGAACATCAACTAGCGGTTAAATGACACGACCAAAAATTCCTGACCTTAAACCACATTGATAATAAACAACATCAGTTAGATTGGGAAGGAATAAAAATCATTCACCATGCCAGCACCTGCCATGCATGTGAATTTATTGAAGCCTGGGGAGGGGTTTTTTGCCTGCCTGTCTCTTTATTTTATTTATTTATTTATTTGTTTGTTTGTCAAAAATGTACAAGATAACAAGTATAAGTATGAACCTAAACAAGAACAAAGGAGTAAATATGCACGCCCCCTTTAAGGACCTCTTAGGAATGGGGTGAGGTCCATGGTAGACAGTTTGAGGTTGAAGCTGTGATTGGTTGAGGCTGTAGCAATGGATTTGGGTAGGGCGTTTCAGGCATTGACCACTCGGTCGCTGAAGTCATATTTTCTGCAATCAAATTTGGAGCAGTTTACCTTGAGTTTGTATCAGTTGTTTGCCCGTGTATTATTGTGATTGAAGGTGAAGAAGTTGTTGACAGGTAAGATGTTGTAACAGAAAATTTGGTGCATTATGCTTAGATCGGACTGCAGGCGGCATAGTTCTAGATTGTCCAGGCCCAAAATTTTGAGCCTGGAGGCATAGGGAATTCTATTGTGAGTGGAAGAGCGGGGTACTTTTCTCGAGAAATACCTCTGAACCCGCTCAATTGTGTTAATGTCCAATATACAGTGTGGGTTCCAGGTGAATGAGCTGTATTCGAGAATTGGTCTGGCAAAGGTTTTGTATGACCTAGTTGTGCTGTCCAGCCAGCTATAGTTAATGGGATTTGGGATAGTTACTTAGGAATTAGGAGCTGTCCCCTTAAGGGAATGCATCATGGTAAATGTAGTTAAGGTATCCTGGGAAATGTAGTACATGTCATGTGGTCACATCTGTAACCCTGATTGGTCACTGAATTGACCCTTGGTGGGTTGGGGGAGGTTTCTTCATTCTTACATGAACACAGCCGCATGGTACTACGGATACAGCCTGCCTCTATGACTATGGGATGAGAGTTTAATATCTTTCTACACCACAATTCAGATATGCAAAGGATTGGACATTAAGAAGAACCTCGTCATAAATGTGAGTTGACAGGATGCCTGATGAACCAATAAAAATACTTTGTATAGATGCTTTGTGGAGTTGCTCTGTCTGCTTTATACCCATCCAGAGCATAATAAACAGAACACTAGTTAACAATTCAATGTTGCCGGAGAAGAAGCTTCACAGAATAAGGTTCTTAAAGCCTTTTTGGCAATGCAGTTACAGTGAGCTTTGGGGTTTAGATCATTTGAGATCTAAGGTCCTTGACAGAGTAAGGGTTATCTACAAGATTATTTCCTCCTAACTTGTATTTGGTGTTCTGATTTTTTTTGCCAATGTGTAGGACAGAGCATTTGTTCTACTAAACAAATTTCTGCCAAAGGAGCAATTAATAAGCATATTCATCTAGAGATCCAGCATATGAATACATAAGAAATCAGACCATTTGAATGACAAGAGAACCAGTCAGCTGCTCAAAATTTAAGTATAGCTCCAAACGAACAACCAATCACAGAACCAACTGACCAACCTGATACACAAGACATTTATAAGCTAAGGAGAATAGGACAAGAAAATCCTACTGATGATGTTACATAGTCTGGTAGTGAAATGTTCAGAAACTAAATGGAAACAAGCTTGGAGAGCAAACCACTTCCAACATCTAAAACCAGAGCTAACAAGTATTTTCTATTATTTCTAAGAGCTTTTCTCCACTGCTGAGAGAAGTTTACTGAAAACAATTTCAGACTAGCTCCAGTTCTGAAGAAGCTTCTTGGATGAGAAGTGAAATGACTTCAAGGAGAAAAAACAAAGTCCAGTTGTCTTTTGAAAAAGCACCTTTGGGACAAACATGACCTAGAAGACTTAGAATCTCCATTGAAATTTCAGACTGGGATGCTCTAATCTGTAGGTGGTTCTTGTGGGTGATCTTCATGCAATATACCCTTCTGGTCAAAACCTAGCCATGTAGCTAAGCCTGGGCGAGTGAACAGATGCAGTGGGTTACTTTAGCTGCCAACAACTGAGGTTCACACGAGCCCTATACAATCTGTGCATCACCCACATAGCAGATCAGATTCATCACATGATCCAGGACAGAAAGGAACATCTCTATACATTGGAATACAAAAATGTACCAGGGACACACAGAGACAGACACAAACACATACACAAATCCACCATTCAAAGTTCAACCGATGGCTATATCCAACACCCAGTTTCTTAGAAACTGTCTAAACTTCAAAGCCAGTCCCTGTGATTTTATTCATGGCACTTATTTTCTTTCCCTGAACTGACAAACATATTTTATTTATCCATATATTAAATTATTGTATTTTATTCCAATTTCATTTTAAATTGCATATTATTCCAACTTCATTTTAAATTGTTTTTTTCTGGATTTTAGTAATAAGTAGTGTTTGGAACCCTGCACTTTGATATGGCCCATGGGTTAATTAATAAAGTAAACCAACTACATACTGTTATCCTTTTTTGAAAGAAAGATTTTTCAGGGGCAAAAATAAAGACATCATGAAGCTTAAGCTTTGTGTTTCCAAGCCATTTTATGGCAGGGAGACAAAATTTAAAAAAAAATATTTATTTATTTATTTATTTATTTATTCGACTTGTATGCCACCCTACTCCCTAAGGACTCAGGGCGGCGAACATTAAAACAGAACAAATTTACAATAAAAAGCTATTAAATAAAACAAGCCGAATACATTAAAACCATAACAAAATTAAAAACCCCACCCCCCCCCCCAGGTCATTCCAGGCCGGCCTGTTGAAACAACCAGGTTTTCAGGTCTCGGCGGAAGGAGCGGAGGTCAGGGGCCAAATGGAGATCCACGGGGAGCTGATTCCAGAGGGCAGGGGCTCCCACGGAGAAGGCCCTAGCCCTGGGAACCACCAGCCGACAATGCCTGACTGATGGTATCCCAAGGAGGCCCCTCCTATGAGAGCGAACAGGGCGATCGGTAAGTGATGCTGGCAGGAGGCGTTCCTGCAAGTACCCTGCACCCAAGCCATTTAGGGCTTTATAAGTTGTTACTAGCACCTTGAAGGCGACCCGGGAGACAACCGGCAACCAATGCAAGCCACGCAGAAGGGGTGTAACATGGGAGTATCGGGATACTCCCATCACAGCCCGCAGCCGCATTCTGCACCAGCTGTAACCTCTGGGTCATCCGCAAGGGCAGCCCCATGTAAAGAGCATTGCAGTAGTCGATTCTGGAGGTGACGAGCACATGAGTAACCGTTTGAAGGGCATCTCGGTCCAAATAAGGGCGGAGCTGGTGAACCAGCTGAACCTGGGCAAAAGCCCCCCTGGCCACAGCCCCCACATTCTCCTCCAAACTGAGCTGTGAATCCAGGAGGATGCCCAGATTCCTCGCCCTATCCACGGGGGGCAACACCTCTCCCCCCATGACCAAAGATGGTACCTCCAATAAAGACCGAGATGCCGGTAAGAACAGCCACTCAGTCTTGGTGGGGTTGAGCTGGAGCCTATTATTCCCCATCCAGACCCGTACCGCCTCCAGGCACCGGGACATCACGGAGAGAGCATCACTGATCTGGCCTGGGGTGGAGATATAAAGCTGGGTATCATCAGCATACTGATGATACCTCACCCCCAAACCTCGGATGATCTTGCCCAGTGGTTTCATGTAGATATTAAACAGAAGGGGTGAGAGAACGGACCCCTGAGGCACCCCACAAGTGAGAGGCCTCGGGGCCGACCTCTGCCCCCCTGCCAACACCGACTGCGAGTGGCCCGAGAGGAAGGAGGAGAACCACCGTAAAACGGTGCCCCCCACCCCCAATCCTCGGAGCCGCTGCAGAAGGATACCATGGTCGATGGTATCGAAAGCCGCCAAGAGATCTAACAGGACTAGGACAGAGGAAAAACCCCTGTCCCGAGCCCTCCAGAGATCATCCATCAGTGCGACCAATGCTGTCTCTGTGCTGTGTCCGGCCCTGAAGTACAATTGATACAGGTCTAAATAATAGTCAATAAGCAATCAAATCATACTAAGAAACAGCCAATATAAATCGTGAGGATACAAGCGACAAAGTTACAGTGCTACAGTCACAAGTGGGAGGGGATGGGTGATAAGGAATGATGAGAAGATTAATAGTAATAGTAGTGCAGACTTTGTAAAGAAATATCTATGTAAGTTATGGGTAGAAAATTCATTCTGGTCTTCTAATATCTACTCTGTCTCTTCAGATTTATTTTGAGATTAAGAATTTACAATAAGGAATTAAGTTTGCTTTAACTTCATACCTGTGGAATTTTGTAGATGCCCAAGACAGTACAAATATGACCAAAGAGTTCAGAATCAGTCTCCTCAAGGACTGCCAGCAGGTTCTTTTGACTTCCACATCTGTAGTTTGAGACATTCTCCTGTCCTGTAGACAGCAAGTCCATCATGGCCTCATATGTCATTCTTGCAGTGAAGAAGTCCTGATAGATGTTGAACCCCAGAGTGATATTGGGTAACACCTTTGTGCTCTGGTTGATCTCATGAACAGATAAGAAGAAGGGCAGGATATGGTAGAAGCTTGTATCCATACTGCAACATAACAGATATCACATCATCTACCTGAATTTTCTTCTTCAGTTCAATAAAGTCATATTCACTGGGGATTTATATTTCTATATTGCAATGCATAAAATATGATCAGATGCTCATTGTTAAAAAAATCACTTTATTGATTTTAAAGTAGCGACACAATATAAATGAAAAAATACAAAGATAAATATATATATCAACAAAGTAAAAAAACACATAAAAAGTGCTGTATAAAAATGTGAAAAAGAGAACACACACACACACACACACACACAGAGTGTCTGTATTTGTTTTTTATGGTATTCTTTTTATTTAAATCAAATGTAAATTGGAAGGCACAAAAGGTTGCAAAATAGGAAAAAGGCATTGGGTGGAACAAAAGGTTGGAAAGTGAGCAGGGAAGGGTTGAGTGTAACATAGAGAAGGAGAGGAGATGGTGAGAAGTAAGATCAAGAGTTTCCCCCTGCTCAAGAGTCTTTGGTGACTCTCGGCAGAGGCAAGGTAATGATTTTGAGAACTGGTAGAATCTGTTACCCTCTTACCCTTGTCCTGTTTGAAGACTGACCCTTGTAGAAGAACCTATAAGTAAATTTTTATGCTCAGCTTTCATTTGTCTTAGGAGACTTTTTCCCTAACACACATTGGAAGAAACAATAATGATCTGTGTTATGTATGTAGGTTTGAATGTTATTGGTTTATTTGAACTGTTCTTGTAAAATGACAAATGGTATTGGTTTAAATAGTGCGGGAAGAAACCCTGCACCCCCATTGGCTGGCAACTATGGCTGCAGGCTATAAGAGGCAGCCGTAGCCAAGCCAACTCGGGTCCATTTGAGCTGTAGTCACTGAATAAACTCTTTGCTGGAACTCTTCGCGTCTGACTCTTCATGCAGACTTAACACTGGCGACGAAGGTGGGATTTCCCTGAAGAGAAGATGACGCGAAAGACAAGCAGAAGAGCGAGATGGCTGTGCTGAACACGCCCCCAGCCCCGTTCGATCCGGCGGCGGAAGACTGGGAATCATATGCGGATCGCTTCCAGATGTACCTGGAAGGAAATGACCTCGCCGACATTCCCGAGAGACGGAAGAGGGCGGTATTTCTCACGCACTGCGGTCCGGCAGTCTTCAAAATGGCGAAGATGTTAGCGGGAGCTGCAGAACTGAAGGTAATGGAATTGCCTGATTTGGAGAAGCTTTTAAGAGCCCATTATGCCCCACAAGTATCGTGCCTCATTAAGAGACACAAATTTTACCATTGGGATCAAGGAGAAAGCAAGAATGTTAATGACTTCGTGGCAAGTTTAAGGGACATTGGGGGTGCTTGTGACTTTACCAACTTAGAAGAGGCCATGCGTGATCGGTTTGTTTTAGGCCTCAAAGATAAGGTCTTACAAAGCAAACTGTTAATGAAACCTAAGATCACGTTTAAAGAGGCCATTGAAGAAGCTGTTTCAGCGGAAGCCACCAAGTCCTCAGCAGCGCCATGAAAAGATTAACAAGGCCTCAAGCCATTCTGATGGGGAAAAATCCACAACAGCCCATTGTGAACAAATAGACTCTGATTCAGATTGCAGTGAGGTGGAGGAGGGGATTTTTAGACTCAGAATGGAGAAGAAAAGAAAAGACCCTGGGAGAAATAGGCAAGGATTTTATTGCAGAGGCTGGGGGGGGGCACCCCGGCACTGAATGAAAGTTCTTTGACACCATCTGCCTACGTTGTGAGAAAAGGGGTCATCTAGCCAGAGTCTGCAAATCATCCAGAACTCCACCTAGTAGGAAGAAATTTCCTGAAAAAGACTTTAAGCCCAACAACTTCATTGAAAAGATGGGGCGCAATTCAGAAGCAAATGGGAAGAATGAAACTCACCAAACAATCACTATTGGTCATTCGTCACCCTTGAGAAGCAGAAAAGTACACGTGAAGGTATTCATTGAAGGAAGGCCTTGCCAAATGGAAGTGGACTCAGGCTCTTATTTATCTATGGTGTCATGGGACACTATTTATTTATTTATTTATTTATTTACCCTGACCCCTTATGAATTTTGTCAACTTTTATGGGACCTTCCGCGGCTGAATTGGCACTCAGGACTGCGCCCTTGTCCTTGAGTTGGCCCAGTGGACTGTCGACAGCTTACCTTGATGACGGATCCTGGGATCCCGAGAGGTGGCATGCTGCAATCAATTGTAGAAAGAGCCAAGTTTTCAAATTAAGGAAGGGTGAATTTTAAAATTTTAATTCGCTGTTTTAAAGGGTTGGGGAGGGGGGGTGGGGTGGAGGGTCATTTTGCAGCCGGGTGCTGGCGGGAGTGTGGGGGGGTTGGGGGCGGTGGAGCGGGCCCGGGATGGGGGCCGCGATTCCCAGGGTGGT
>CM019149.1:29594553-29689743 GCA_009733165.1 Naja naja
ATCTGAGAAAATATCCTGGGTGATGTTATAATGCTTTGGATTTTAATTTGTATTTTGCTAAAAATTTTATTGTTTTTCTTTAGTGCATTAATCTGCAAAATGGCCTGTTACTCATAATTTGTAGAAGATTTAGGAACTCATTATTGTAAATCTATACCCTTAATAAACATGTAAGTAAAGATGTAGTTTATATTCTTCTGTTTCGGTGTTATCTTCTGTCCCACTCTGTTATAAAAAGGAATCAGGAAGAAACTTTTTCAAAGCTTGAACAAAGCTTTGAATCTGCTTGAATACAGCAGATCCTTGCAAGTCCAAGCCTTCAATTGCTGCTGATGAATGCCAAGTCATTCAACCACAAGGCCCCTCCTCATTTGTGACCTTATTGGGGAGGAACAAGCAACTGATATGCATCACTGAGTTGTGCCTAACCCAGGGTGGGGTGTTCTTCTCTCAGAGATATGTCCAACTGGTGTAGAATTTGGAACCAGCCAAGGCCTCAAGGCAGGGGAAAGGTTTTATATCAGTGTCCTCCTGATATACAGCTAGCCCAAGGATGATTTAAGGGGCTATTCGTTGAGTGCATTGACACAGCTGCTTTGCTTTTCCCTCTAGCTATTTCTAGAGGAGATGTCCACATGCCCACAACTGCTATTGCATTTCCATCCACCCCTCAGATAGTCCAAGGACAACTTTAAACAGTTTTGGAAGTGGTGTTTTCCCTCTTATCTCATGTCTAGAAATTGCTAGGTGTCAGCGTTCCAACTAACTCCAAACCAATATAGACTCTGAGTCAGGCATTTTCTCAAAGTTCCATTTTATTAGAATAGTCATACTGGCACATCTGGAAAAACCCAAATCTGAGAGTTCCAGGGTTTCCCTTCATAAATGAAAATCCAAAACCCATCCCCTGCACCCATCCGCTGCACCCATTGGACCATTACATGGTCCAATCCCCAGCCATCCCAACTGGAGACATCCTCCTTTCTCAGGTGCAGGAGACACTCCTTCCTCAGGTGCAGGATGGCTTGTCCTTGACTCAGAAGAAGAATGTTGTTATGTATAAACTTCCCCACCTCTGTGTAAGATTCCCCCCTCCCAAATTCCCAGGCACTAGAATGTGGCAGTGTGGAAGTTTCTAAGTAAAATATGGCTTCCAAAGCTGACACTAAGTACTGTAGGAAGTTGGCACCCAACTCTCCTAGAAAAATGAAGTATTCTGGTAGATATTTAGAAGGCAGAATATTTCTTCTAAAAAAGTAGAACCCCCAAGCAGAATCTCACCCCCACCTTTGTTAATGGGTGGGCCATTAAGGCCTGAGCCAGAATACTTTACATAAGAAAGGTCTCCAGGTAAAGCTATAGCAATTGCCAAGGCCCTTTTGGGGCATAGATCATCCAGTAAGGGTCAACCCAGCTTGGAACTCAGGACAGCCTACAGAGTTGCCCCTCATGGGAGTCTGACAACCATTAGAAACAAGCTTCAATTCAAATCCCAACAAAGGTTATAAAACCCAGATACTCTCAGCACCTCAGTCCCTTTTTTTCTTGATCTTCTCCTTCAAGCATGTGATCATCTTTCTCTGGAGCTCCAGACCATGTGGTCCTGTTCACCATTCAACTTTCCAAGCAGTCTCCATGTTTCCAGTGTCTTTTTCCCCACTTGGAACTGAACCCAGAAGGATATTTCTTTCAACAGTACAATGAATGGATGGACATGTGGAGATAACACAAAATTATGTGTTCCATGTCATCCACTGATAGATTCAATTGGTGTGGCTGGTATCCCATAGGACCATCCATTTCTATCTAGTTATTTCCCCTCATTCACCTACTATTAATCCTCCCATCCTCCCTTTCACCCATCTCCTCCCACTTATGACTGTATGTCTGTAACCTTTTTGCTTGTATCCTAACAATTTTTATTGACTGTTTCCTAGTATGATTTTATTGCTGATTGCTTATTGTACCCTATGACTATCATTAAGTGTTGTACCTTATGATTCTTGACTCTTGATGAATGTATCTTTTCTTTTATGTGCATTGAGAGCATTTGCACCAAGACAAATTCCTTGTGTGTCCAACCACACTTGGCCAATAAAGAATTCTATTCTATTCTATTCTATTCTATTCTATTCTATTCTATTCTATCCTATCCTACCCTACCCTATCCTATCCTATCCTATCCAATTCTATTCTATTCCTCTAATTTTAATGTGGATAGGAACCCCAATTTCCAGACCCATTTTTTCTTTTTAAAAAGGTTAGTGAACCACTGGATTGGAGAACTTAAACAGTATGAAGCCCTGAAATTGTCTAGCCTGTCTTTGGTAAGTAAATATCTAGTCTATTGTGTTTCTATAGCCTGCTGTCAAGATATTCTTTTCCAATGGTCACGGGTTGCTTCTCAGAGCCCAGAATTCTTAATGTCTCACCTCAGAAATTTTCTGAAAGTAGAGCACATTCCCCACAGAGCTCCCCAGACAGAATCTTCAGCAACACTAATCTGCCACCTAGTAGTTGGTGGGTAAAATAGTTGGTTGACAGATTGGTGTCAAAGAAAAAAAAGCAGAAATGCAATCCATTTTATGATATGAAAGGACAAAAATTGCAGTGCAGAGTAACAAAATTTGTGTGTAGCAATTAGAGGAGGCTTTTTGGGGTGTGTATGTGATACAGAGGAGAGATAGAAGGTGATATATTAGAGTCCTTGGTCATTAAGGTGGCAGAAATGAGAAGGAGTGCATTTGGGACTGACATTTGCATAGGAAACATGATCCGGGGAGCATTTGATTTTTTTTAATGCAAATGTTTACTTTATAATTTCATCATATTGAAATCAGCTTTGTGTCTAAATGCATCTCCAAAGATATTGTATAGCAGGAAAATAATAAAAAAGAACAGCCAAAATAACCTATTAGGTCCCACTTGGAAACTTCCCAGAGGCAATTAGTTCAGCTATCATAAAACAGGATTCTTAATTTAACAGTAAGCAAAATTCTCACTTCCATTCAGTGTTTTGAAACAGCCTCTTTAATTGTGCCTCATGGCGCATCATAAAAATACATATATTCAGACTGGCAAGTCCCTGTAGCATGGTTTCTTCAGCCATTCACCTATTATCCAGTTATTGAACAGGACCAAGTGAAGAACATGGCAGTAATATCAAATCCCTTGTAATTATAAAAATTGCAATCATGTTTTTTTCCATTGGTGAAGCTTTGAGAACAGTGTCAGTATTTATCTTTAAATGTATAGTGTTAAAATTTGCAGCAAATGAAACATAGCAAAGGATAAAAAAACCCCTGAAGCTCAAAATGGGACACCAAGATCATGGGATGGGATTGCAAGCAGGGAATATGCTGGGAAAAATTGTCATTTTTGCCCTGAAGTCACAGCCGGACTGCCTCTGTATTAAGGAAACCATAACAATCTCTTCTAGGCTGATTTCCCATCACAACAGCTGCATTTAGCTTCAAACAACAACAACAGCCATAAGCATTTTCCAATAAAGTTTTCAGATTGGGTATATTCAGTTTAGTGGATATATTCACTAAACAGGTGAGAGGCATTCTGACAAAATGGCTGCCTCAAGGGCTATAGACAATCTCAAGATCCCCCTTTACAAATAACTCCCCACACACTAAGAAGGTTGCACTACATCATTTGTGTCCACTCTTACTCCAATTCAAATATTCTTCACCATCTTGGCTTCCTTCCCCTTCTTCTGAATGACAGGCTCTAGGGCACTGGGCTTTCAGAATATGGAAATGATTATGTTGAAACTTCTTCTGTGATCTAAATAGAGCTCAGCCCCATTGCTAAAATCCCAAATAATAAATTGATGATTATGTCTATAAAGTCAATCTTGGGTGAGAAAAAATGATGGGAAGTGATTTGCCAGCTTCCTTGGTGACTTCGTTGTTGAATTTCCTTGTGGGAAGCCAGAAAGAAAGCTTGCAAATGGTGATAATGTGACTTGCTTATGTGACATAACTGAGAGTCAGTTACCAAGTGCTCAGATCATGGTCATGTCACTGGGACAACCATAACTTTGAGGGCTAGTCATAAGTATCATTTACTCAGCAATGTCCTGTTTTTGAATAGTTACTGTATAAGTGTCATTCTCCAAAAACTACCTGTAATTAGATATTATAACTCAGATCTAACATGGATGGACAAATATTTTTTCATAACACCTAAAAAGAAGAATAATTACAAGGCACATTATTTTATAACACCAGTAAGTTGCATAAAAATAGTTTCTAAAATCCGGAACTCTCCTAGTTTTTCACCATTAGATGTTCCTTGGTGTTCATGTCAGGTCTCAGGACAATAATAAAGCATTTGGGGATAAAAATGCAGCCCAGTAAGCCCAGGCTGGAGGCCAAGATGGAGAAGATCTGCACAGCCACCATGTATTTCCCTTTGGTGCTCAGGTAGGTGGGGACAAAGGAAATCCAAACAGTGCAGAAAACTAGCATGCTGAAGGTGATCCACTTGGCTTCGTTGAAGGTCCCTGGGAGCTTTCTGGCTAGGAAAGCCAAGAAGAAGCAGATGGCAGCCAGAAAGCCCATGTAGCCAAGGGCAGTGTAGAACATGGTGACTGAGCCTTCATTACATTGCAGTACAATGTGTCCTGGTTGAGAATATAGGTCAGAATCTGGGAATGGGGGAGAAATTCTCAGCCATATTATACAGATGCCCACCTGAACCCCAGAACAGAACAAGACAATGGAGATGGCCAAACTCTTTCCCAGCCATTTCCTCATCCTGCTGCCTGGCTTTGTGGCCAGAAATGCCACCACCACCATGACAGTCTTGGCCAGTAAGGAAGACACAGCAATTGAGAAAACAATGCTGAATGTGGTTTGTCGAAGAAGACAAGTCACTGTGTTGGGACACCCAATGAATAGAAGTGAAGTCAAGAAGGAAAGTAGGAGGGCAATCAGAAGAACGTAGGTGAGGTCCCGATTATTGGCTTTCACTATGGGGGTTTCTTGGTATTTAATGAAAATTCCCAGAAAAAAAGCAGTAGTTATGGATAAGGCAAAGGCAAAGAGAACCAGGATGCGTCCCAAGTTTTCTTTATAGGACAGGTAAGTTATAACCTTGGGGATACATCGATCTCGCTTCTTATTGGAATGCTGATCATCCGGACACTTTTCACAATGGGCTGCATCTGAAAAATGTTTATTGCACGTATTTGTTTCTGCAGCTGTAAGATCATGACAAATGTCAATGAACCAATTTTTACTACAATACATAAAAATATGTTTCTAAAACTAATCAGGTACAAAAAAACATATTGGGAGAGGAGGAGAGTAGAAAATACCTTCTGACTTGACTTGATTAAGGCCTAACTTAGATGGTGAGAAAACATATTAATGGAGGATGAATGAACAGAGCAGTAGAGGAACATGGGATGAATGAACAAATGAGCAGTAGTGAGGAAAGGGCTATGGAACATGCAGCCAAATATGGCATGAACAGTGAAAATGCTGGGTAGGATTAAAACTGTTGTTTAAATCCTACCCAAAGAATCAGGTTGTCACAAGTCTAGAACATTGGCTTTAAATCAGGGGTGGGATTCTATTGGTTTGGGCCAGTTTGGCCAAACTGGTAGATCCGAAGATCATCTGGGAGCAAACCGGTTCGCTCTGACAATCAGCTGCTGGGCCCAGCCACCCACCCCAGCTCCATACTGACCTTTATTTCCTGCATTTGATGCTCAGTGGATTGCCGTGTGTCAGCTGTTGAAGAGACAGGGAGAGTGCAGGAGTGCAGGAGAAGGTCAGTAGGAAAGGCTCTGCATGCATGCAAAGCATGCAATGATTGCGCGTGCATGGAAAGCATGCATGCGTGTGCAAAGCACACTCACTAAGCCATGCCCACCATACTGGTGGTAAACTAATTTGAATCCCACCACTGCTTTAAATAACTTGATTATTGTTGGGATGTGGTTGCTGTTTTATTGGCATGCATGTATGAGGATGGCAAGGGATGCTGTTTGGGCTGTTATACTAGGTTCACTCATTTGATTGTTCCAACAAGTAGAAGAGAGTTGTTGAATATATGGACCGAAATGGTATTAATTTTAACCATTCGTGTCTAATGCAAGTGAAAAAAAATCTCCATTTTTATTATGGGGTATGGTTCTTAGGATACCAAGTCTGGACTGTGACTAGATAAGAACTCATGCTGGAACTCAGTTGTCCACCAGGGAGACCCATATCATAATGTAGTGCAGCCCTGCTGTTTAAATCCTACCTGAAGAATCAGGTTGGCACAAGTCAGTGGTGGGATTCAACATTTTTTATTCCCAGTTCTGTAGGCATGGCTTGGTAGGCGTGGTATGGCTTGGTGGGCATGGCATGGCTTGGTGGGTGTGGCAGGGGAAGGATACTGCAAAATCTCCATTCCCACCCCACTCCTGAGGGAAGGATATTGCAAAATCCCCGTCCCCCCACTAACCTGCTTTCCAGCTCTGTTCTCCTGTGCAGGTCAACAAAAGAAGACACAGCCAATCAGCTAGGACTCAGGAGACAGAGAATAGATGGGGGCGGGGCCAGTCAGAGGTGGTATTTGCCAGTTCTCCTCAAACTACTCAGAACTACTCAAAATTTCCACTACTGGTTCTCCAGAACTGGTCAGGACCGGCTGAATACCACCTCTGGCACAAGTCTAGAACTTTGGCTTTAAATAACTTAATTATTGATGGGATGTAGTTGCTGCCTTGTTAGCATGCATAGGAATAATTCAATATTTCTTTCAGATATATTTATAGGGCCCATCATTTATTAGAAACAATCACCCCATATTTGAAGGCTGAAAACCACTGACATGATCAATACTCACAAGACTTTCTTTCCTGAAACCAAGTGGGAAGATAACAACTCAAGATATTGTAGTAGCTTTTTATTAATTATTTTAATAGCAAAATTGCAAAATTGAGTGATAATAGCCAATCTTTGAAAAGTTTGTGGAACCTTTCAAGAAATTCATTTTTCTTGTTTCATGGAATTATGAAAATCATATGCTACTAATTAGGTCTATAACTAGCGAGAAAGAAAAGAATTTTAAAAATGTAGCCAGAAAAGCAGGAATGAATTTTGATTGCATCCTCAGTTTTTCTCTCTCTCTTTTCCAACAGCCACCTACCTACCTTCTCGCATAGAGAATGTTCCATCCATACACAGAGAACAGTCGTAACAGCAAATTGGTGCTTCTTTTCTCATGACCTTGGCATATCCTGGGTAACAGCTTTCAGAACATCTAGAAGACGGCACTGTCTAAACATAAAAAATAGAGCTCATCCAGGGCAATGTATGAATAATAGGAGTTTACATCAATGAACTAATTTCTGGAAGCCAAGGAACACACTGAGCCAACTCAGCCAAGGAGTAGTGGCATAGAAGTTACCCTACCTTCTTTCCTTTTTTATCTATTGGAGATACACATAAAGTACATTGACATTCATGGAAAAGGTCATATATTGCTTTATCACATCAGTCCATCTCATTGATTCCAGCAGGGAAGTTATGCTACAGATCCTGTCAGCAGGGGTGGGATTCAAAAATCCCAGCAACTGGTTTGCTGCTGAGTTGCTGGGTGGGCATGGCCATGGTGGGCGTGGCCTACCAGTAGTTCTGGTTTGGCCATTTTTTGCCTTCCCATGGGTCCAGAGGCTTCCCTCTGGCCTCTGGGAGGGTGAAAATGACCTCCCCCAGCTCTGGAGGCCCTCCAAAAGCCAGAAACAGGCTTGTTTCAGGCCCTCCAAAAGCCAGAAACAGGCCCATTTCCAGACTTCTGGAAGGCCCGTTTCCCCCCCAGAGCCTTTGCACAGACCCTGCACTTACCTGCATCAAAAATGGGCCATGTAGAGACTCCTGGGAGGGGTGGGAGGGGTGGGTGGAGCCAGCTGGTCAGTTCAAATACCGGTTCGGCAAACCAAATGCAAATTTAACATCCAGTTCACCTTAACTGATCCAAACCAGTAGAATCCCACCCCTGCTTGTCAGTCAAAGAATTCTGACTGGCAAGGCCTAGGACAGGGGTCTGCAACCTTAAACATTCAAAGAGCCATTTGGACCCATTTCCCACAGAAAAGAAAACACCGGGAGCCACAAAACCTGAATGGGCATGACCAACTCAATGCCACTCTCACCTAGTCACATGACACCCCCCCACCATGCCTACCCAGGTTTTGTGGCTTCCAGTGTTTTCTGTGGGAAATGGGTCTCTCTCTCTCTCTGTCCTCCTCCCTCCCTCCTTCTCATTTCTGTTTTTTGTGTTTTACCTTCTCAGGCCAGGCGAGGAGTGACTGGGAGAGGAGGGTGAAGGGGGGGCAGCCAATGGTAGGATCACCCAACAGGGAGCCACAGCAGGGGGTCCAAAGAGCCTCATGTGGCTCCAGAGTCACAGGTTGCTGATACCCGGCCTAGAAAGAGGGCATTTTCTTCCACTGTCCTTGCATTGTGCAACATCTTGTCCTCAAAGGTGAAGAAAGTCCCCAATGTCTTGGTCTTTTACCAAGAGGTCAAAACTTGGCTGTGTAACCTTGCATGGGGGAAACACAAGGGCCCACACAACCTTGAGGTTGGTTGCAGAAGTGTGAAAATAAATAAGTAAATATATGGACTCTGTGCAGAAACAAGAAATGAAAGGCAATTCTCTTTCTCTAATATCTCTACTGTCAATCCAGAAATGTTCCTTTGTCTTGTCTCTCTGAAGGAAAATCATTCCATGGCAAATGGCATTCCTCTTTTGGGTATGTGTGGGAATGCCATATATTCTATCTTTCTCTCCCTCTTTGCTTTGGCAGGAAAACTCCAAATCTGGCTTTCTCTTTTTTGATGGAGTGTCTATGTTTTTTTCTTATAGCTGAATTCCATATCATGTAAATGATTGTATTCAACTGCTCATATTTTCCTCACCTCAACTTAACAATATTTGCTTATACAATTCAGTGAACTAGTCCCTTGAAACTTTAGATTTTCTTTTATTGAAAATAAGGTTATTTTATAGGATTTTTAATCATGGTTTCATATCGCTGTTCAATAACATACACTGTGGAGGCCCCTGCACAATTAATGATATAACAGTTTCCAGTTTGTGGTTAAGCTACAGAAGAACCACTAAGGATACAGAATATCCATGGAATTAGAGGCGCTACAGGTTTTCTTATTCGGAAGTTATCTCAATTGTCTTTGATATGAATTATGTGGGAGCAGAATTAATTTAATTTAATTTAATTTAATTTAATTTAATTTAATTTAATTTAATTTAATTTAATTTAATTTAATTTAATTTAATTTAATTTAATTTAATTTAATTTAATTTAATTTAATTTAATTTAATTATGAGATTTATATGCCGTCCCTATCTCCTGAAGGACTCAGGGCGGCTTACAATACTAAAAAACCTATAATACAAATGTTAAAAATAAATTAAACCCAGGGAAATCTCATAATCATAAAACTGAAATATTAACCCATTTAAAAAACCCTGCCCCCATCAGTCCGGGTAGGCCAGTTGAAATAGCTAAGTTTTTAGGCCACGGCAGAAGGCTCGGAGGAACGGGGCCACCCAGAGCTCCAGGGGCAGCTGATTCCAGAGGGCGGGCACCCCCACAGAGAAGGCCCTATTCCTGGGGGCTGCCAGCTGACACTGTCTAGCTGACAGCACCACCAGGAGGCCCTGCCTGTGGGAGCATACTGGGCGTTGGGAAGTCGTTATCAGCAGCAAGGTTTCCTGAAAGTATCCTGGTCCAATGCCATGAAGGGCTTTATAGGTCAGCACCAGCACCTTGAATCTCACTCAGAGGGCAACCGGTAACCAGTGCAGCTCATGCAGGAGGGGTGTAAAATGGGAGTATCGGGACCATCGCATCACAACCCACACCGCTGCATTCTGGACAAGTTGAAGCCTCCGGGTGGTCCTCAAGGGCAGCCCCATGTAGAGATCATTGCAGTAGTCCAGACAGGAGACGACGAGTGCCTGAGTGACTGTACATAGGGCATCTCAGTCCAGGAAGTGTCACAACTGGTGCACCAGGTGAACCTGGGCGAATGCCCCCCAGCCATGGCTCCCACCTGCTCCTCCAAACTGAGCTGTGTATCCAGGAGGACACCCAAGTTGCGAGCCCTATCTATGGGGAGTAACACCTCTCCCCCCAAAGCTAGCGATGGAATATCCTGGTGAACCCAAGATGCCGGTACATACAGCCACTCGGTCTTGGTCGGGTTGAGTCGGAGTCTGTTCCTCCCCATCCAGACCTGCACCGCTTCCAGGCACCTGGACATCACTTCGATGGCTACACTTGGTTGGTTAGGGGTGGAGATGAAAAGCTGGGTATCATCAGCATACTGATGATACCTCACCCCAAAACCACGGATGATCTCACCCAGCGGCTTCATGTAGATGTTGAACAGGAGGGGTGAAAGGACCGACCCCTGGGGCACCCCACAAGTGAGGGGCCTCAGGGCCGACCTCTGCCCCCCTGTCAACACTACCTGTGTACGACCTGAGAGGTAGGAGGAGAACCACCATAAAACAGTGCCCCCCACTCCCAACCCCTTGAGGGATCGCAGTAGGATACCATGGTCGATGGTATTGAAAGCCGCTGAGAGATCTAATAGGACCAGGATAGAGGAATTACCTCTGTCCCGTGCCCTCCAGAGATCATCCACCAGTGCGACCAACGTTGTCTCCGTGCTGTACCTGGGCCTGAAATCCGATTGGTACGGGTCTAGGTAATTGGATTCCTCCAGAAACATTGGGAGCTGACCGGCTGCCACGCTCTCAACAACCTTCACCACAAAGCGAAGGTTGGAGATGGGACGAAAGTTGTTTAAATCAGCTGGGTCCAAGGCAGTCTTCTTGAGGAGGGGCCTCACCACTGCCTCCTTGAAGGCAGCAGGGAAGGAACCCTCACTCAAAGAAGCATTTATAACCGCCTGGAGCCAGCCTGGTGTAACCTGTCTGGCAGCATACACCAACCAAGAGGACATGGGTCCAATAAACACGTGGCAGCACTCAGCCTTCCCATGATTCTGTCCACCTCAGTTGGAGTCACAGAGTCAAACTCCTCCCAGATAATACTGCCAAGACCAGTTGTCATACTCCCATCGGACTCTGCCCAGTCGGAGTCCAAGCCCGTCCGAATCTGAGTGATTTTGTCTGCCAGATGTTGACTAAACTCCTCGGCACGTCCCTGCAGAGGGTCCTCCCCCTCCCTCTGGTTAAGGAGAGAGAGGGAGACCCTGAACAGGGCGGCCGGGCGATTATCTGTGGACGCGATGAGGGTGGAGAAGTAAGCACACTTCACCGCCCTCATCGCAGCAAGTTAAGACCTAATATAGGTTCTTAGTTGCAATCGGTCAGATTCGGACTTGCTGGCCCTCCAACTGCTCTCTAGGCGTCTCTTCTGCCACTTCATTTCCCGAAGCTCTGTAGAAAACCAAGGAGCCATTTGAGATCTGCGACGGGTCAGAGGCCGCAAAGGAACAACTCGGTCCAGTGCCCCGGTAGCAGGCCTCTGCCAGGCATCCACCAGGGCCTCCACCAAGCTGTGGGCAATGGAGGTCGGAATAGATCCACTCACTTTCTGGAACCACTCCGGGTCCATTAGGCACCTGGGGCTGAACCATCTTATCGGTTCTGCCTCCCAGCGATGAGGGGTGGCATATTGGAAGGCTAAACGAAGGAGATAATGATCTGTCCATGAGAGGGGGTTTATGGTTAATGAGCCCCCACAGATAATTTCTCCACTGCTCCGAGATAAAAACCAGGTCGAGCATGTGTGTCCCCTCGTGAGTCGAGCCCTGTATTATTTGGGTCAGATCCAGGGCCGCCATGGAGGCTCTGAACTCCTGCACCAGCCCCGAAGCCTCTCCCAGAGAAGGCAGGTTGAAATCCCCCAGCACCATAAGCCTTGGAAACTCAACTGCCACCTCTGAGAGGACATCAAGCAGCGCAGGCAGGGCTGTCATCATGCAGCTGGGAGACAGGTATGTGAGCAACAAGCCCAACTGACCACCAGGGCCCAACCTCAAGAGGAGAGACTCACATCCGCCTATCTGCGGAACAGTGGTCTCCCTTGGACAAAGTGCCTCCTGGATCACAACCGCCAATCCCCTGCCCCTACCCTGGGCTCTAGGCTGGTGCAGCACATGAAAATCTGGCGGGCATAATTCCACCAGAGGGACTCCCCCCTCCAGGCCCAGCCAGGTCTCCATAATGCAAGCCAGGTCCATGCCTTCCTCCTCGATCAGATCCCTGATGAGGGGAGCTTTGTTCACCATGGACCTGGCATTCAAATACACTAGCCCTAGCCCAGGGTTCCAATCCTCCAAGCCCCCGGGGTTGCAAGGATAAACTTGCAGGTCAGAGAGCAACACCACTTGGAGACAGCGGAGCGACTCCCAAAGAACGGTATGGCCCGCCGTCCCTACTTCTGTTGCTATTCCTGAGCACCATGGGGATTGCTCCCCCAGCCCGCCCTCCAGAGCCCCCGCCAGTCCCAGCCCCCCCACCCCCCAGCCGTGACCCACTGCTAACCCAGACTGAAAGTAGCCCAGTGGAGCCCCCACAAATTCCAACTGGGCTGAACAACCCACCCTCCTCCCTAGCCCCCTTAAAAATTTATCTAAAAATGTAATCAAACCAACCTTGGGGCCCCTACCCCTCCTCCCTAGATCCCAACCCAGATCCATGCAGTGCCACCTCTCGGGATTACAAAATCCATCATCAAGGTAGGCCAACAGAAGTCCAGCACACCATATCCAGGACAGGGGGGAGTCCCTTAAGGCCTGCAATTCTGCGGGAAGGTAAATCCGCATAGATAATCCATATTTCGGGGAAAGATGGTACACAAAAGGAAGTGTCCCGATGGAATACTCAGTCCAAATAAGATGTTCCAGCCAATTGAAGTCGTCCAAACCCCAGTTGTCCTCTCACGACAGCCAGGGGGAGGCGATGGCAAGGCCTCTATGGAACAACCACCACTCTCTCACCATCAGTGGGAAATTTCAATGGTTGGGGCCCAGATGGTAAGGCCAGTTGATACAGCCTGCCTTGATACACCAGAATACATAAGGACATAAATAGAAACCAAAAACCAAGCAGCAAGAGCTACCTTGTGAAATGATGTTGGCCATAGGATGGCACCCTGATTGATGGAGACCATGACTTTGGAGGAGGCTTCTCTTTCTACAGTCCCTACTTTCACCCCAACAGTTGACTTGTTGGGAAAAACTGTCCAGTGCATGATATCAAAATCAGCAGCAGGGACCCCATTTTGATCCAAATAAACTCCATCTCTGGAAATATTGTGAAGTTGGAAGTTTCTCAGGAACTGATGAAGCTGCAAAGACATAGGTGCAGCTTACACATTTGAGGCCTTTATCGAATGCTTTATTCTGGCTATGATTCTGGATTGGAAGTACTCTGAATACTTCAACCTCTTCAGTTAATTGCTTTGACCTGAAAAAGAATGATTCAGGATTTCATAGGAAGCTTCTCTCCCTCTTTCTCCATGGAATACCAGTTCTTCTTCAAATATGTCTTCCATTTCCTTGAAGGAATAATTATATTGTCCTACCAAATATTTTAACATAAATTAAAATTATGTAAGGTGGAAATTTTAAGAATTAATCGAATTTTGTTAGATCCAAAGTTTTCCTATGAAATCATAGTCTATTTCCTACTGGCTGTTTCCTACTGGCTATAGTTGCCAGTAGGCTACAGGGAGCAAATCACACTGTGAATTGCTTTGTAGGTTGCAAGCATCCTATTTCAGCTTTTCCCCAGTCTTCAGACAGGATAGCCAGCACCACCAGTTGGATGTGGAGAGTGAAGAGAGAATGATTACATGGAAGCTGTAGAATCAAAAATTGGAGGGGGATGTAGGCTGTTCATAGGAGAGGTGTGGTGGCTCAGTGCTTTTAATGAACCTAGAGTCGATATTTACTCCAGTGGTTCAAGTCCTAGCACTGCATGAGGAGGTGAGCTCCCATTGCTAACCTCAGCTACTGCTCACCTAGCAGTTCAAAAGCATGTTTTATATGAGTAGATAAAAGCACCTGAGAGCAGGACAAGAAGCAATGGATGGAAACTAATCAAGGAGAGAAGCAACCTAGAACTAAGGACAAATTTCTGGACAGTTAGAACAATTAATCAGTGAAACAACTTGTCTCCAGAGATTGTGAATGCTACAACACTGGATGTTTTTAAGAAGAGATTGGACAACCATTTGTTTGAAACTGTATAGGATTTCCTGTCTGAGCAGGGGGTTGGACTAGAAGACCTTGAAGGTCCCTTCCAACTCTCCCTCTCATTCACTCTTAAATATTATATATCTCACATCTCCCTGCATCCAATTTGATGTGGAGGCTGTCAGGGATCCAATAGTTACCCCCATTTAAATTATGAATCTCTAGCTCAAAGAAGATTTATTAGGAGAAGATATGCTGGTGCTGCCTGGGTGTAGCCGACTCTGAGACACATCATTCATTATCACCCTTGACCCTGGTTTCCCCCCACCCTCTGAGTGTATCATAATTCATATTCTCCAATGGGACACATCCATAGCAGAAAGTCATCAATCATACTCTCCAGTTAGAATTTTGTGCAGCAGAAACTTCGGTCGCCTGGAAACTATCTATGAAAACATCCATGGAATGCAGTTTCGGTTTTGTAAGCTGCTACACTACTCCCTCCTCCCTTTCTGTTGGCAACTCTAAAAGACCAGAGAAATATTTTATGAGTTGACAGAGGCTTTGGAAGAGAAGCATCAATGGAATTTTGAAGGACAGGTCCTACCTGCCATGGCTGTACAATCTGGGGTGAGTGATGGTCTCCAATCCACATCCTCTTCTTACTTGGGTGGGAGGAAGAGACAACATTGAGGACTGAGGCCACAGCCTGGATTGCTCTGGAAATACTGGAGCCATCCTCAGTCAGCATTTTTGCAAGGACATCCTGGGGTGGTAATACCTGGCTCTCTTTTTCTATGCATCGTTCCCAAACTTTCTTAGACAACACAGGCTTTGAATAGGAGCACTGGAATGCTTTCATTACAAACTCTTCCTCAGCAGGGGAATATGAATTAAGGTTATAGTATTGTCTTTTGTTTGTCTGAGTGATGAAGGAAAACAAAGCATGCTTATGTTGGAGATCAAGCCTATAGGAAAATATTTCTATACTTAAAAATGACAAAGTTGTCACAATCCACACTTTCCCCCCAATGAATGTATTGTTCCTTTCTGTGCCATATATTACTGCTAATAGTATTCCAATGGCCTGACAATCCAGTTGACAAACTATAACTTTTACTTTGGTATTGATAAGAAGGTCTACTATTTTTCTTTTTTCTTGCTCAAACATGTCTCCGGTACGAATATCCACATTTGTTGCTGGGATGGCCTCTGAAATGACAATGCAAATCCCATTCTTTACAGCTATAGTTTCCAAATTTCTTTTAAAGTTTTCTCCTCTTTCGTTGTCTTGAGAAAAGAGGCTGATCCACGTCCATTGGAAAAGCAAGAGCAACTTGACAATTGCAGAGTAAGGGGGTTCTGGTTTTGGGGTCATGCGGTAGAAAAAAGGAAAATGATGATTTTGATCAGGAATGTGGCTAATTACACCATAGTTGATCTAAGATAAAAGAGAAAATATTGCTAGTTGGTGTCAGTTAATGATAAAAGCCAGAGCCTTGGTGGCACAGTGGTTACAGTGCAGTACTGCAGGCTACTTCTGCTGCCTGCCGGCTGCCTGCAATTTGGCAGTTCAAATCTCACCAGGCTCAAACTTGACTCAGCCTTCCATCCTTCCAAGGTTACCACAGAACAAAACAAAACATTATAGAAGCTGGCAGTATTCAGCCTTGTTTTTCAACACAAGTAGTAGAACAAGTAGCTTTGCATCAAGCCCTATGCTAAGTAAAGATTAAATCAGCCAATATTGATAAAGACTCAAAAGGAAGCCAAGAAGTAAAATTAAATTATTGTTATTATTGTTATTATTATTATTCCAAGAATAGCAGTAAAGGATATCTTGAAATGCTTCATAACCAAGCCCAGGAAGGGGCAGAAGAACGAGCTCAAAGGTTCATGCAAAGTTGGTTTAGCAAAGGAATTCATACAAAGGTACAGGAGATACTTGGAAACTGTGCAGTTTGTTCAGCTCACTAGAAAAGCGAGTCAACCAGTCAGGCAGATGGAGTCACACTGTAAAATGGGCCATTGTTTAACAATCTCATTCCAAAGAAACCTAGAGAACTGGCATCATGAAAAGCTCTAACTCATAACAGGAGAGAAATATTTATGATGCTGCCTATAGTACAGGAAGCATGTTAAAGCTGCTGTCTGGAGGTTTACTTAAGCTATCCAATGGTCTTCCTTGATCTATTCACTTTTCTTCATTTCTTTCTTTTGCAGTTTGCACCTCAGAGCCAAACTTTTAAAAGTGTTGAATTTAATAGCTTTAAATAATTATTAAATGCTGAACTAGGCTGCCATCTGGACTAGAACACAGCTGGAAGGGACCTTGGAGGTCTTCTAGTCCAGCCCCCTGCTCAAAAGAGCCTTGGTAGTGCAGGCTGTTAAATGCCTAGCACTTAATTCCAGCTGTCTGCAATTACTGCAGGCTCGAATCCCACCAGGCTCAAGGTTGACTCAGCCTTCCATCCTCTCGGGGTAGGTAAATTGAGGACCCAAGATTGTTGGGGGCAATAAGTTGACTTTGTAAAAATGCCGCTTAGTAATAAGCAGGCATATACAATGGAATGAAGGCTATTGCTGAGCGCATTGGGTGTATCCCAAAAATTGTAAGCTGCCCTGAGTCTTCGGAGAAGGGCAGCATATAAATGTAATTAAAAAAACAAACAAAAAACAAACAAACAAACAGGAGAACTTATACAATTACAGATAAGTGACTGTCCAGTCTCTTCTTAAAAACTTCCAGTGATGGAGCACCCACAACTTCTGAAGGCAAAGCTGTTCCACTGGTTAATTGTCCTCACTGTTAGGAAGCTTCTCCTTAATTCCAGGTTGCTTCTCTCTTTAATTTCCATCTCTTTGGCTTTCACTACTGGAGATTTTGAAGGAGAAGCTGGAGAGCCTTCGTCTGGGATGGTTTGAAGATTCCTACTTGGGGCAGGGGGTTGGGCTGAAAGATCTCTACAGACCCTTTGATGTTTTTCATTCTAGGATTCTGAACCTCTCTAATACTGGTCATTAACTTTTTAATGTAAAATTCACCGCTTGTATACCTTCTTGACTTTCTTTCTTCTTAATTCGTCATACATATTTTCAAAATACCTAATGGCCACTGCCTCCAACTCATTTTAACATTACTTGTGACATACTCAGCACACTTTCATTTCTCAAAGTGGGCAGAAGCACGCTGCTATATGCAGCAGTTGCATGTTTATTAACATACATTCATTCTTGCAACAGGACACATTCTACTATTCCATTTCTCCAAGCAAGAAATGGCCTTAATGTTTCTCCATCTTTACTCAACTTTAATAAACATTCTACCACTGGATGCAAGTTCATTAATATGTTGTTTTGTTTCTTTGAAGAAAAGCTCTTCAGTGGCAGAAAAGGAGAAGGCATTGTTTTCAAGCCACCTACGCATAGTACATAAAATCATCTATTGCAATGTCCTATCTGTCAATGACTACTTCAGCTTCAACCACAAAATACACGAGCACACAATAGATACAAACTCAAGGTCAACTGCACCAAACTCAATTGCAGAAAATATGACTTCAGCAACAGAATGGTCAGTGCCTGGAATACTCTACCTGACTCTCTGGTTTCTTCCACAAACCACAAAAATCTTAGACTGTCTACTGTTGACCTCACCCCATTCCTAAGAGGTCTTTAAGGGGCAGGAAAAGCACACCAATGTGCCTACTGTCCCTGTCCCAATGTTTCCTTTATTCATATCCATTTCATTTATTAATAATCATATCTATACTTATATCTGTTATCTAATACATGCTTGACAAAATAAATACATAAAATAAATAAATAAATAATCATTGTGGTATGCATATGTACATTTAATAGAAAGAAAATTATTTCAGATGTTTCAATGTCTACTTTCTGCCTCCAGATTTATTTGGAGGTGTAAATAATGTGTGCCTTCTGGGCTAATCTGAAGAATTTATGGTGTAATTAAGTTCATTTTAGCTTCATACCTGTGGAATTTTATAGATGCCCAAGAATGTAGAAATGTAATCAAAGAGTTCAGAATCCATCTCTTCAAGAACTGCTAGTAGGTTCTTTTGTCTTCCACAGCTGTAGTTTGGGACATTCTCCTGCCCTGTAGACAGTAAGTCCATTATGGCCTCATAGGTTATTCTTGCATTGAAGAAGTTATCATAGATGTGGTAGCCCAGAGTAATGTTGGGTAATACCATTGGGCACTGGTTGATCTCATGAACAGCCAAGAGGAAGAGCAGAGTATGACGGAACATTGTCGACCTGCTGCAAAATATACGACTCTAAGTTGCACACAACAATCAGAAAAATATTGTTCAAAACATACTTTTCACCCCAGAAGCCAGACCAGGCATTCCCATGTCACAACCCAACATCCTAATCCAATGCTTGGGAGGAACAGCCAAGTCTTCACAGCCCTTCAGAATGCTAAAAAGGAATATATATACATGCTGTCATGATATTATATTATATATATCTACAAAATGTTGGAAATGCCACCGGATACCTGGCTCATATTATACATGGTGGACATGTCATAAAGCAAAAAAAAAAAAGGACAAAAATCATTCATGGCTGGAAAAAGTGATAAAACAGCATATTGACCTGAAACCAGAGATATTTTTGTTGGGCATTTTGTTGGGTCAATATAATAGAGGGAAAGCATATTTGATTTTGTATGTACTGACTGCAGTTACAATTGTATTCATGCAACAATGGAAATGTGAAGAGATCCCAACAGATGGAAATGTAATTAAAACAATATTAGAATGTGCAGAAATGGATAGGCTAACATTTATAAACAAAGGAGGAAACTGAATACTTTCTGACTTGGGACTTCTTTTATCAATGGCTAGCTGGTAAAAACAGGAGCTAGATATAGGAAATAGATGGATAGGGTCAGTGATATAAGAAAGGCAGACTGAATTGGTTAAGTAAATAATATTGTTATTATTTTTATTGATACTACTATAATTAACATCAATGTAATGAATATTGTTGTAAACATCTTATTTATTTATTTATTTATTTATTTATTTATTTATTTATTTATTTATCCGACTTATATGCCACCCCCTCTCCGAAGGGACTCGGGGCGGCTCACAGCTAAAATACAACAATAAAAATAAATTACCTAAAAACATATTAAACAATTATAAGCCGAATTGCAATTAAAACCCCAAAGTTAAAATAAACAAACCCCAAAGAGTCAGCACAGCCCAGATTGTAGAAACAACCAAGTTTTTAACTCATGGCGGAAGGTGCGGAGATTGGGAGCCAGCCGGAGCTCCGGCGGAAGAAGATTCCATAAAGTGGGGGCCGCCACAGAGTAGGCCCTCCCCCAGGTCACCGCCAAGCAACATTGAGTCACGGACAGCACCCCGAAGAGACCCTGTCTGTGCGCCCGTACAGGGCGATTGGTATTTGATGCTGGGAGGAGTCGTTCTCGTAAATATCCTGGACCCATGCCATGTAGGATTTTGAATGTTAACACCAAAACCTTGAATCTCACCCGGAGGGCAACCAGAAGCCAATGCATCTTGATTACTACGTCCTAAAAATATTTGTACCCAGACAACACACTGTTCGATTGAAATTGGAATTTTTATATGCTAAAAAAATAACTTGGAGCATTAAAAAAAAGATATTACATTATTTCTTATAGCCAGGAGGTGACTTATAGCTGGATTCAAGTGCCGGATTCACTCTTGAGAAAATTATATCACCTGTCTGTAGATTTTCCTTGCCTCAGAAAGCCCTTGTTAGAGCTATAAATTGTTTTGCTGCAGAATATTGATGGCTTTGGAGTTTATGCACTATATTCAACAATCTTTAATGTGATCCTCAGTAGCTAAAACATTAGCTTATCATGCAAGGTCTTTATCCTTCTTAAGTAGAGGTTTTTGAAAGGTGTTCCTTCCTTATATTTAAAGCAAAAATAAAATGGAAGTCACAAAAGCTTTCCAAATAGGTCAAAGGCATTGGTTGGAAACGCTGGAAAGCATGGAAGGAAGGATAGAGTGCAGTGTAGGGAAGGAGGGGAGATTGTGAGGAGCAACTTCAAGAATACTCCTTCTGCTGAAAGGCTCTGAGTTACTTGATTGTGAGACTGTGGGCAGCTATATAACTATGACTTACATATAAATATATAAAAATAAATATCTGCTGACTCTTCATGCTACCAAAGTAATCATTTAAGAACAGGCAGACCTCCATCAGGCAAGAATCATTTTTTACTTTATTGTCATTGCACCTCATACAATGAAATCAACTTCAAAGAGTGCTACCAAAACTGTTCAATGTTGAGATTGATCCTTATGGAAGAACTTTAAAAGAATTTTGCATGCTCAGCTTTTCAAGAATCATTATATACTGTAAGAGCTTTTTTTCCTTAAACAAATTGGGAGAAGCAATAATCACGTGCCTTTGTCATGGTGAGGAATTGGAAAAAGGGAAAACATTGGAGGTGGTAAGCTCAATCACCAAAATCCTGTGCTTGCCCATGATTACCTTTTCAATCTGTGGTTTGGAGGCTTAGAGAAAACATATGGATAACGTCGAGAAAATATTTTAGATGTTATTGCAGTAATCAGATAATCTCCTGGCTTGTAGTAATTAAACTTCTTAAATTCCTCTGTTGTCACTTTCAATGGACATTTTATCTGCATCGTGGCACAGGGAAATTGGGACAGAAAGAGAAACAGGAAGAAATGTGTTTTCAGCGATAGCATTTGACGGATCTTGATGGAGGTCCTTCCTAAAGTTCTTTCTCTGGCACAAAGTTGAAGCACAGAGATTGCAAAATAGCTCATCCACAGTGAAGATTCCAGTTTGCCCCAGATATGGAAAAGAAAGCTGCAATTTCAGACAGATATAGTCACTGCCTAATTCTACCTCTTCTCTCAGCAGTGCTGGAGAAAGTTACAGGTCATATATTTTTAGTTGTTTATATCCAATTTTTAATCACATTGTTTAAAATGAAAGGTGGTGATGAAAATTCTATCAACTTGTTTCAAAATAGAATGAACAACCATGGCTTTAATAATTAGAAGGGGAATTGGGAATGACTGTTACATCAGAATGGTGCAGTTGGCAAAAACAATTTTCTATGGCTCATGGGCATAGCCCAAATTTAAGAATCAAGAAGGGAATAATTCAAGGAAGTCTGGCTGGTTTTCTTTTTACTCTATAAATGTATTTTTGAGACTCTTAATATTGTCACATGGTAAAACAATTGAAAACTTTTTCACCTCCCAGGGGAGACATTTTAATTTCTTCTTAGTTAATTTCTTATGCTGTCCTATGTGGATGAGACCATCTTCTTCAATGAAGGTCAGATATTCCAGAATGCTTACTTCCAGGTAACATCAGTATTGTTGTTCTGTCCTAGGCCTTCCCTAAAAGCACTAAGTCATTCTGAGTCCCAGCAAAAACCTCTTTAATTACATTAATGTGAATTTATTTCATTCACAGTCAGCCAATGGCTTAGCAAACAGTCTTGCAAAGGTATACTAATGAGCTTTATCAATCCTGGAACGCTGCCCAGTAAATAGTTCCACACTCATTGCTGGCAGGGAAGGGCTGGATTATACAGACAAATCTCCATGAGGTTGAAACAAACAAGAGACTGAATGAGCGAGTTGTTTCCTGCAAAAGCCCCCTCCCCTTTTGGTTCTCTTTTAATCCTGATGGGAGGGGGCATTCATCATCCACCTGTGGCCTTACTCCCATGTCAACCCTGAGTTCTTAATTATACCTTCCTTTTGGCAGCTCTGCACATGCGCAGGCTTGGAACCAGTTCCAGAAGCTCCCCCACCTCACTGCTGTCCAAGCCTGAAGGCGGCTAATGACTGCCAGCCTTCCTTGGCCCCATCTCTGCCTCTGATGCAGAGCCCTCATCCGATCCTTCCTCAGCCTCCAGGAATGGCCCAGTTTCCTCCACAACTTCCTCACTACTGTCCAACTCTGCTGCCAGCTCCGCCAGCCACTGGTGGGCCACAACAATTGTTTTGAATGACTTTCCCCCCTGAATATTGCATTTTAAGGCCTATGTAGAAAATAAATGCATATGGATTGATTATCGACTGTTATGTGGGCATCAACATCGACTGACATCATAGCTGGACATCTTCAGGATGATCTGTCCATAACCTAGGCCTTCATGTATCTCAGTGACACACATTTTGATACTAGTTGAGTCTATCCACCTTGAAGCGAGTCATTTTCTTCTCTTTCCTTCTACCTTTTCCCAGATCTGTCTAGTACATCTTTTACAACACAATCTGGAGGAACTTTCCAGAATAATTCAAGCCTTTCTCCCCCTTGTCTGGACTACTTCAAAATTTTATACTTGGGTGTTTCTTCAAAAACCATTCAGCAGTTTCAGTTGGACTAGAATGCAATTACTCAGCTGTCGGTGGGTCAAAGGGATTCTGCACTGACTCCCTTTGGTCCTTATTAACTTCTAAATGTAGTTCAAAGGGTTGGTTTGATGCTGTTGTCCAAACCCTCCTGTCAGCCTTGGAAGCCATGTTTTCCTTGGAAGCTTTGAGGCTGCCACAATTAGTGCCTGGGAATTTGGGAGGGGGGATTTGTTAGAGAGGTAGAAGATTAGACTCAACAACATTCTTTCACAGAAAGTCAAGGCCATGTCATCCGGCACCTGGAGGGGGTTGTCTGGAGGAAGGTCTTCAGTTGGGATGATGTTTGATTGGCCCATGGTGGGTGCAGGGGAAGGATTTTTTATTTCTCTTTTGGGAAGGGAAAACCCGGAACTCTCATATTCAGGTTTTCCCAGATGTGCCAATATGACAACTCAAATAAAATGGAACTTTGAGAAAATGCTTGTCTCAGAGTTTATTGGTTTGGAGTTTGTTAGTTGGAATGCTGACACCTCCAATGCTGCCACTGCTCTGCCCTCTACCCTCAATGCTGCCCCCTATCCCCAATACCTGTCCAAAAGTGAAGAAATTTTGGAATAGGGTAAAGATTTGGTTACAGAAAATAACAGGCTCAAAGATAATGCCCAAAACTGAACAATTAGGGATAACTGGGGTGAATATACTAAAGATATCAAATACTTAATAATACATATATTAACAGCGGCTAGAATATTATATGCTAAAAAACTGGATAATTAGATCGTATCTCCACAGGTGATATGATCATAAAGAAAGTAATGGATTGTGCAGAAATGAACAAGCTCACAATGGAATTGCAGGAGAGGGAAGAAAAAGAATACTATACGGTCTGGGAAAATTGTATGTCTGGTTAGACAATAGAAGGAAAAGATAATGTAAAAGTAAAAGTGTAACAGTGTAATTGTAAATAATGTATATGTGTGTGTGTGTGTGTGTGTGTATGTGTATGTATACATATATATATATATATATATATATATTTGTTTTCGTAGATTTTCACGGGTAAAGGTATGTAGGTCTTGGTGTATTCGGGTCTTGTCCCGTGTAAGATTGAGAATACCTTGGCAACGTTTCGATGAAATCTCATCCGTCATCTTCAGGCTGGTGTCTTCAGCTTCGTTCTTCTGGGAGAAGTGTGTGATAGTGGCTGTTTTTCCCTTTTAAACTCCAGAGTTGGCTGTGTTGTTACTTCTTGATTGGTTGATGGAGTTGATGTATGCAGATTGGATGGCTTTTTCCTGAGACCCTGTGTGGCCTAGGTGCTGGCTGTGTGTCTCTCAGCCTTTTGTGTTGTAACGACCTGGGTAATGGGCGGTGTGATGACCTTCTGAGTTCTATTGTTGTGACATCCTGGGTGTGGTGCTGTAATCTCCTGGGTTGTTGTCTGTGTTGCAACCTGCTGATGTTTTGTGTTGTAATCTCCTGAGTTCCGTGATGTAGTATCCTGGCTGCAACAACAGCTGCTATACCCCCGTCCGACCCCCAAACTAAGCAAACTGACACACGCTATAAACACATAGCCAGACCTCAAACTCGGAGCCAAACCAAGGCCTGGAATGTCACATCACAGCCTTCCACCCAGGATACTACATCACAAAACTCAGGAGATTACAACACAAAACCTCAGGAGGTTGCAACACAGACAACGACCCAGGAGATTACAGCACCACACCCAGGATGTCACAACAATAGAACTCAGAAGGTCATCACACCGCCCATTACCCAGGTCGTTACAACACAAAAGGCTGAGAGACACACAGCCAGCACCTCAGCCACACAGGGTCTCAGGAAAAAGCCATCCAATCTGCATACATCAACTCCATCAACCAATCAAGAAGTAACAACACAGCCAACTCTGGAGTTTAAAAGGGAAAAACAGCCACGATCACACACTTCTCCCAGGAGAACGAAGCTGAAGACACCAGCCTGAAGATGACGGATGAGATTTCGTCGAAAAGTTGCCAAGGTATTCTCAATCTTACACGGGACAAGACCCGAATACACCAAGACCTACATATATATATATATGTACAGAAAAATGGAATAACCGATGTCACAAACAACTGCAAAAAATGTATATAGAATTTGTTTTTAAAGGTGAAAACTCAATAAAATTTATTAAAAAAAATAGAAAAGACAATTTTTAGCTATAATACTTACCTTCTGCTGTAGCCCCGGTGAGTAAAACAGCTGATGCACAGCAAATCACTCTGCCGTGCAAATCAGCTGTGCTCAGAAACAAGGAAATAAAGCACATGAAAAGGGCAGGGATGGGTAGGCAGTGCCAAATGATCACCGGAACTAGTGGTTCACCCGAACCAATCTGAACTTGTAGAATCCCACCCCCTTTGGAATCTGACCTTCAGATTAATTCCTTGAAGCAATTTTGATTGTCAAGGCAATATATGTAACTAATTAATTTATACTCCATTAAATGATTTTGGAAGGTGCAATGGAGAGAGGTCTCAGATGCACACTTAGCAGAAGGACTCATACCTGCACATCATATAGCCGTGATGATGAACCTATGGCATACGTGCCAGAGGTGGCATGCAGAGTCCTCTCTGTGGGCACTTGAGCCATCGCCCCAGCTCAGCTCTGCCATGCATGCACACACACCTCCTACCTCCCACTCTTCGGGTGTCTGCTGTGCATGCGTGGGGGCATGGGGCACATGCATGGGGATGTGCGTGCATGTGCGGGGACGCATGCACACCATATTTGGATGATGCACACATGCGCTTTGGGCACTTGGTGCCAAAAAGGTTAGCCATCACTGTCATATAGCATTGGCCATGGGCTCAGTTTAGCCCTTCACCTTCAGCCATTGTTGATATGGTACTGATACAGCGTCATCTTGTAGTTCCCTATTGGATTACCTATGTAAGAGACAGCAAATATCACCACATCATGAGGAAGTCAGTAACTCCAGATACTGTTCTGGAGTATTTAACCTTCATTGAGAAAGGTGGCCCATTGCGTAGTCCAAGAACATTGAACTGTTTCCCCACATTTTAAGCTTTAGAATCTCAAGAATAAGTTTGCAGACTAAAAAACAATCAAACTTCCCTGAATTGTTCCTTTCTTGATTCTCAAATTAGGATTATTCTCCTGAGTCAAACGAAACTCTTTTCTCCAACTATCCACTTTTGTGGCAATGTTCGTTCCCAATTCCCCTCCTCATTTTTAAAACCATGATTATTTATTCTCCTTTGGGATTTCCACCCTCCCAATTAGTTGCCAATCAATGTGACAACCAATGGGATAGACAGCACCTGATAATCAGGTTGGGGTAAAGCTGGGAAAATACTGTAGCAGTCCAAAAACTGGAAGGTAAAACTTCCAAATCTGGGGGCAAACTGGACCTTCCTCAATGTCATTGTGGTCTTCTGTGATCTCTGAGATTTAACTCTGTGCTGAAGAAAGAACTATAGGAAGGATCTCTTGCAGGATATCTCAAATGTTGCTGCTGCCGCATGTACAGTTTTTTCGGCTTCAGCTTCTGTCTCAAATTCCCTGTGCCAGCATGCTGATGAAATGTCCATTTGAGGTGATAATAGAAGAAAAGGAATGGTTCCATTACTACAAACCAGGAGACTACTGGATTACAGGAATAATGTCTGGAGTCTTAGCTCGATTGTACCAATTTTCGTTCTCAAAGCCTCCAACCCACCAATTGAAAAGGTAATTGTCAGCACGTCCAGGATTCTGGTGATTGATTTTACCTGCTGCAATGTTTTTTCTGGGAATGATTTCATTTCTCCTATTTCTCACATTGAGAGTCTCATAATGCTCATCCCAATTTGCTTTAGAGCAGGGGTCTTCAAACTTGACAGCTTTAAGACTTGTGGACTTCAACTCCCAGAATTCCTCCTCCAGTCATGTTAGCTCAGGATTTCTGGGAGCTGAAATCCACAAATCTTAAACTTGCCAAGTTTGAAGACTCTTGCTTTACAGGAAAGGCTCCTGGGGAACTTGATGATTTTGTAAAACCTGAGTTTGCAAAGTTCCTTTTAAGTTCTTTCACAAGTGTCAGCCTCAACACTGAGCAACACTGGGCACTGCTAACACTGTCCCACGATGAATCTTGCCTGCATGGGTTCTGCCTGCTTTAAAAATGATTGCCTTGGGACTGTGGATTCAGCAACTTATTTATTTATATTTATTTATTAACAATAGTTAAACAGTAATAAAGTGATTGAATAAATACTTTAGAACAGAGTGAGATCTCTTGTATTTTCTCCCCACTGTTTCTTCCCCTTCCTTACATTTCCTCTATAATTCCTACCACTCTCTCCACTCTTTCTTTCCCCCCTTTAACACTTTTGTGGCTTCCCTGTTCCTTTTGGTTTAAATAAAAGGGATACCTTTTAAAAACCAAATTCAAGGAGGGGAGAGACTTTATGTGATAAGTTAATGTTTAATCACAGAGGAATCACATTAACTGTAGTTAACTGTAAAATATAGGACAATAACTCTAAAGCCATGAATATTCTGCAGCAAATCTCTAGGTCTAAAAAGCTCTTGTTGAAGAGATATCCCTCTTCAGATAGGTAATACCTCTTGCTAATCCAGCACTTGAATCCAGCTGTTAGTCATCTCCAGGATGGTATAATAGGAAGAAATAATATAATATAATCACAACATACACAATACACACTTGGTAAAGGTAAAGGCTCTCCTCACACATATGTGCTAGTCATTTCTGGCTCTAGGGGGGATTGCTCATCTCCATTACAAAGCCCAAGAGCCAGTGCTGTCCAAGACGACTCCGTGGTCATGTGGCTGGCATGACTAAATGCTGAAGGCGCATGGAATGTTGTTACCTTCCCACCAAAGTGGTCCCTATTTTTGTACTTGCATTTTTACATGCTTTCAAACTGCTAGGTTGGCAGAAGCTGGGACAAGTAATGGGAGCTCACTCAGTTACGACTCGTGCTAGGGATTTGAACAGCCAAACTACCCACCTTTCTGATCAACAACCTCAGTGTCTTAGCCACTGAACCACTGCATCCCTATACACTTGGTAGCATCCCTTGTTAACATTCTGGAGGAGTGGGAAGATACATATTTTCACCCCAAGCATTGGACTAGGAATGGGGGTTACGAGCTGTAAGCATATCTAGTCTGGTGCCTGGGGGTAAGGGTAAGATTTTAATTACATTTTATGGATTATTGTGAATTGATATGAGTGATATATTAACTTTGCAAATGGGTTGGAGGTATTGGGGGGGTTGTTTGTATCCAGGTGTTTACAATACAAACAAACACCTGGACACAAACAAGCCCCCCCAATACCTCCAACCCAAACACGCCACTGATACACAAAACACAATGTTGCCAGCCAATCAAGAACACAGCAGCTTGAGCACCAATGAACACAGACCTAGACTCCCAGCCAATAGGGATGAAGAGAGGACCATTCAAATGAAACACAAGGCCAGAACCAAATTCAAACAGACAAAGGCTGCCAAGCCTGAAACACATGATTTAAAAAAAGAACCCAGTACACAAGGCTGAAGATGGCAGGTGGGATTCTGCCAAAACATCGCTATAAAAGCACAACTATTACGTGGGAAAATACCCAAAGAAACCTAAATACCATACATACACACACACACACACACACACACACACACACGTGTGCATATTCATTGTATATGTATATCTGTATCTGTATGTCTATGTATATGTGTGAGTCTGTATGCATTATATATGTGTGTGTGTATATATATTCGTAACTCAAGAATCCGTTTGATTGAATCACATTAAATAAACATGATCCCTCCCTGATTTGCCCAATGCATTTGCTAATTGAATGCACAGGCCGTTAAATGCACATGAGGGATCTCAGGGTGGGGAAGGCCATGCAGAGCCTAGTGTTGAAAAAGGCCACCCAAAGTCTCCCTCAATACCTCATGCTCACTTACAATCCCTTGGGACCCCCATAATTCTTCCCCCCCCACATCCTGCCCTGGCTCCCCACAGGCACTGGGTCTGCTTTGTTAGCCTCCTGGATCCACTTCCTTCCTACATCCCATTTCCCATGGATTGCTTATCTTTTTGAACATCTTCAGAACTCCAGAAGAGGCTGGCCCACTGGAAGAGAAGCTGAAGTGTTTTATTCAAATGGTGATGAAGCTATAAGAATGTGAAATCTAAGGAAAACATTGTCTCCAGCTTCTGAATAAAAGAGTTTGGCTTCGGGCCATGTGGCCAGCAGGCCTCTGGTAGTAGAAAAGGCCTGGGTGTAACCATTGGGAATACTGAAAATGATGACTTTTGAAAAGCAAGACTTTGTCATAGAATATACGAGGGTTGGATCAGTGACTTTTAAACATTTTGAAAATTTAGTGATACAAAAAAGTATTTTTTCCCACAGAATCATAGAATAAAAAGTCCAACCTCTTACACAGAGGAGGAATGGTCAGACTACCACAGACAAATTGCTTTGAAATTTTTCCTTGAAAATATCCAGCAATGGAGCTCCAAGAGACAGGCTGTTCCAACTCCTAATAACTCTCACAGTAAGGAATTCCTCATTTTTATAATCTTGAGACTGAAGTAAAAAGTTCATAAGAAAGATATGAAGAAAAAAACGAATAGGTGAAGATAGCTAGAGGGCACCTCCAGAAAGCAGCTTTTGCATACTTTCTCTAGTGTACAAGACAGAATAAAATATGTCATATTATTCTTTCCTATTTTCAACTGGAGCTTGGCACAATGCCAGTTGTCTTGGGGTTTTTGCATTTCAAATGTCTGAAAGAAATTCAGCCAATTAAAGAGTTTATATAGAAATATTTGAAATCAATGATATGAATGAAGACAATGAAATAATATACCAATATTAAACAATTGCTAGGGAGGAGATGTAACAAACAATATTTCAAGCCCAACATATGAAACATAAGCAGTAATAATCTATGAGAAATTAATATGTTTGTCAGTTTAAAAAGATATTCCATGAGTGAATAGCAATATTCCAGTATTTGAGAGGCTGCCACAAAGAGGAGGAGGTCAATTTATTTTTCAAAGCACCAGAAGGCAGGACAAGAAACAATGGATGCAAACTAATAAAGGAGAGAAGCAACCTGGAATTAAGGAGAAACTTCCTAACAGTGAGGACAATTAACCACTGGAACAGCTTTGCCTTCAGACATTTTGGGTGCTTCATCACTGGGTTTTTTAAAGAAGAGTCTGGACAGTCATTTATCTGAAATAGTATTGAGTCTCCTGCTTGAGCAGGGTGCTGGACTAGGGTAAGGATATCACTTGAGTTCATTGAGGGCCACATCAGGGTTGTGTCTGACTTCGAGAGGAGGTGTGGACAAGGTGGGTGTGGCCAGTATGACATCACTTGTGTCAAGGAGCACCTGTGGTGGCCCAAATGCTCTGCCAGGGAAAACGGGATCCCAAGGTCCATTTTTGGTTGGGACGGCCTCCTGCAACTCTTTGTCGGTGAAAACGGAGCTGGAGGGGGGCACACATGGCCCTCGCAAGCTCTATTTTTGGCTGGGACAGCCTCCTGCAACACTCTGCTAGTAAAAATGGAGCTCGGGAGAGCCATGTGCGGCCCTCTCTAGCTCCATTTTTGCTGGTAGAGGCACTGCGGGCCAGTCCTTTGCTATTTCTAGGGTGGCCCTTTGGGCCAGATCTAAACCCCCACAGGCGGAATCCAGCCTCTGGGCCTTGAGTTTGACATGCCTGACTAGGGTCTCCTGCTTGAGCAGCTGGGTGGACTAGAAGACTTTTCTGCTCTATTCTGAGTAACTAATTGACTGAGTGGTTGGGTGATAGGCAGAGTTATAATTTATTTATTTATTTATTTTATTTTGTCAAGCAGTTATGAGATAACAGGTATAAGTATATAGTTATGAATACATGAAATGGATACATATAAGAAAAATAAAAAGAAACAATAGGACAGGGACAGTAGGCACATTGGTGTACTTATGCACGCCCCCTACGTGCCTCTTAGGAAAGGGGCGAGGTCAATAGTAGAAAGTCTAAGGTTAAAGTTTTTGGGGTTTGGGGAAGAAACCACAGAGTCAGGTAGAGTATTCCAGACATTGACCACTCTGTTGCTGAAGTCGTATTTCCTGCAATCAAGTTTGGTGTGGTTAACATTGAGTTTGTATCTGTTGTGTGCTCTTGTATTGTTATGGTTGAAGCTGAAGTAGTCATTGACAGGTAGGACATTGCAATGTATGATTTTATATACTATACTTAGATCGGACTGAAGGCAGCATAGTTCTAGGTTTTCTAGGTCTAGAATTTCGAGTCTGGTGGCATAAGGTATTCTGCAATGAGTAGAGGTGTGGAGAACTCTTCTTGTGAAATATTTCTGGACTTTCTCAACTTTATTAATATCAGATATGTAATGCGGGTTCCAGACTGATGAGCTGTATTCAAGTATTGGTCTAGCAAATGTTTTGTATGCTCTAGTTAGTAGTGTGATATTACCAGAGAAAAAGCTATGCAGGATTAAGTTAACAACTCTTAATGCCTTTTTGGCTATGTAGTTACATTGGGCTCTAGCACTTAGATCATTAGAGATGAGTACCCCAAGGTCCTTGACAGAGTTTGGATCATCAAGAAGGTCTTGTCTATTCAGCTTGTATTTTATTTTCTGATTTTTTTTTTGCCAAAGGGTAAAACAGAACATTTTCTGACCCCAGGTCTCTGCCTGCTCCCCTGGGGTCTTGGGAGGTGTGGTCTCTAGGCTTAAGCTGGTTTATGTGAATGCCAGGTCCGTAGCCAACAAGTTATCCCTCCTCCGTGAGCTCATGGAGGAGGAGGCTGCGAATCTGGCATGCATTACGGAAACCTGGTTGGGTCCGGAAGGGGGTGTCCCTCTGTGTGATTTATGTCCCCCAGGTTTCCACGTGCTGTACCGGTCTCGAGCCCAGGGAACAGCCGGAGGGGTAGCCATAATTGTTAGAGAGACCCTGTTTCCAAGGGAGGCCACTGTCCCGCAGATAGGTGGGTGTGAGACTCTCCTTGTGAGGTTGGGCCCAGGAGGTCAGTTGGGTTTGCTGCTAATATACCTGTCCCCCAGCTGCGTGGCGATGGCCCTTCCTGAGCTTCTCGACATCCTCTCGGAGGTGGCGGTGGAGTTCCCCAGGCTTATAGTTCTGGGGGACTTTAACCTGCCTTCCCGGTGGGGGGGCATCGGGTTTGGCTCAGGAGTTCATGGCATCCATGGCAGCCATGAACCTGACCCAGGTGATTCATGGGCCCACTCATGAGGGGGGGAACACGCTCAACCTTGTTTTTGTCTTGGGGCGGTGGTGTAGTGATCTGGGGGGGGGTTCTCCATCTACCCTGCCCCTATCATGGACGGATCACTATCTCCTGCAGCTGGTCTTTCACCTGGCTGTCCCTCGCTGCTGGGATGAGGAACCAATTCGATGGTTCTGCCCCATGCGCCTGATGGACCCTGAGAGGTTTCAGATGGCGCTGGGGTTCTTGCCTGCCTCCCTTGACCACAGCCTGGCCGAGACGCTGGTAGCCGCCTGGCAACAGGCGGCCGTGATGGCGCTCGACCAGGTTGTCCCCTTGCGGCCTCTTCCCCGCTGCAGATCCCGGTTGGCCCCCTGGTTTTCTGAGGAGCTCCGGGGGATGAAACAATGGAGAAGATGCCTAGAGAGCAGGTGGAGGACTAGCTGTTCCGAATCCGACCGTGTCCAGTTACGAGCCTTTATTAGGACTTTCCTGGAAGTGATTAGGGCGGCGAGGCATGCCTACTTCTCCGCCCTGATTGCATCCGCTGATGACCGCCCTGCGGCCCTGTTTCAGGTGACCCACTCCCTTCTTCAATTGAGGGAGGGGGATGACCCTTTGCGGGGCAGAGCAGAGGAATTTAGTTTACATCTGGTGGATAAGGTCGCTCGGATTCGGGCCGGCTTGGACTCAGACTGGCAGGGGTCTGATGATGGGGTGGCGACGGATCTGGTTGATTCTACCTGGGTTGAGTTTGATTTGGTCTCCCTTGATGAAGTGGACAGGATCATGCGGAGACTGTCTTCCACCACGTGTTTATTGGACCCATGTCCTTCCTGGTTGGTGTATGCCTCCAGGGAGGTTGCACGCGGCTGGCTCCAGGCAGTTGTCGACACCTCCTTGAGTGAGGGAGTCTTTCCTGCCACCTTGAAAGAGGCAGTGGTGAGGCCCCTCCTCAAGAAGCCTGCCTTGGACCCGGCCGTTTTGGATAACTATCGTCCAGTCTCCAATCTTCGCTTTTTAGTGAAGGTTGTTGAGAATGTGGTGGTGCAGCAGCTTCCCTTGTTCCTGGAGGAAGCTGATTATCTAGACCTGTATCAATCGGGCTTCAGGACCGGACACAGCACGGAGACAGCATTGGTTGCACTGGTGGATGATCTCTGGAGGGCTTGGGACAGGGGTTTTTCCTCTGTCCTGGTCCTATTAGATCTCTCAGCAGCTTTCGATACCATCGACCATGGTATCCTTCTGCAGCGGCTCCGAGGATTGGGGGTGGGGGGCACTGTTTTGTGGTGGTTCTCATCCTTCCTCTCGGGCCGTTCGCAGTCGGTGTTGGCAGCAGAGCAGAGGTTGGCCCCAAGGCCCCTCACTTGTGGGGTGCCACAGGGGTCCGTTCTCTCGCCTCTCCTGTTTAATATCTACATGAAACCGCTGGGCGAGATCATCCGTGGTTTTGGGGTGAGGTATCATCAATATGCTGGTGATACCCAGCTTTATATCTCCACCCCAGACCAGATCAGTGATGCTCTCTCTGTGATGTCCCGGTGCCTGGAGGCAGTACAGGTCTGGATGGAGAGGAATAGGCTTCGGCTCAACCCGACCAAGACTGAGTGGCTGTTCTTACCGGCATCTTGGCTTTCATTGAATGTACCATCTTTGGCCATGGGGGGAGAGGTGTTGCCCGCCATGGATAGGGCGAGGAATCTGGGTGTCCTCCTGGATCCACAGCTCAGTTTGAAGGAACAGGTGGGGGCTGTGGCCAGGGGGGCATTTGCCCAGGTTCGGCTGGTTCGCCAGCTCCGCCCTTATCTGAACCGAGATGCCCTTCAAACAGTCACTCATGTGCTCGTCACCTCCAGAATCGACTACTGCAATGCTCTTTACATGGGGCTTCCCTTGAGGACTACCCAGTGGTTACAACTGGTGCAGAATGCGGCCGCGTGGGCTGTGATGGGAGTGTCCCGATACTCCCATGTTACACCCCTCCTGCATGACTTGCATTGGTTGCTGGTTGCCTTCTGGGTGACCTTCAAGGTGCTAGTTACAACTTATAAAGCCCTAAATGGCTTGGGTCCAGGGTACTTGCGGGAGCGCCTCCTGCCAGCATCATATTCCAATTGCTCTGTTCGCTCCCATCGGAGGGGCCTCCTTGGGATACTGTCGGTCAGGCATTGTCAGCTGGCGGTCCCCAGGGCTAGGGCCTTCTCCGTGGGAGGGCCCGCCCTCTGGAATCAGCTCCCTGTGGATCTCCATTTGGCCCCTGATCTCCGCTCCTTCTGCCGGGACCTGAAAACCTGGTTGTTTCAACAGGCTGGCCTGGAATGACCCGGGTGGGATTTTAGGGTTATTTATTTGTTTTAATGTATTTTAATGTATTTGACTTGTTCTATTTAATCGATTTTTATTGTAAATTTGGTTCTGTTTTAACGTTCGCCGCCCTGAGTCCTTAGGGAGAAGGGCAGCATACAAGTTGAATAAATTATTATTATTATTATTTGTTGAGATTTGAAGTTGCCATTTGTTTGACCATTCTGATACATAATCGACGTCTTTTTGAAGGGTAACTATTTTCTGTGGTGTTGAATAGCTTTACATCATTGGCGAAGAGAATGCAGTTGCTCTTAATATGATCACAGAGGTCGTTTATGTAGAGTATGAAGAGAGTTGGTCCTAGAACACTGCCTTGGGGGACACCACTGTTGACAGGTACAGAATTTGATAGGACGCTCCCAATTTTGACCATTTGTTGTCTGTTTGACAGAAATGCCTCTACCCAGTTATGCAGGTGATCAGAGATACCATAAGATTTTAGTTTTAGGAGTAGTTTGCCTTATACCACTGAATCAAAGGCTTTACAGAAGTCTATGTAGTTTGAGTCTATTGTTTTGCCCTGATCGAGTTGTGTAGTCCATATGTTTTTGCAGTGTAAGAGTTGCAGATTACAGGATAGTTTTTTTCTGAAACTAAATTGTTTATTAGAGAGTAGGTTGTTTGTCTCTAAGTGGAGGATAATGGATTGGTTAATAATTGATTCCATGCCTTTACAGGTGATGCAGCATAAAGAGATTGGTCTGTAATTTTCAACTAGGCTGGGGTCTCCTTTTTGAAGATGGGGATGATCATGGCTTGTGGCCATAGGATTGGCAAGGAGCTGGTCCTGAAAGATTTGTCAAAGATTATGCTTAGAGGTTTGGCTATGGCAGTGGATAGCTTTTTTAAGAAGTAGGAACATATTCCGTTCGGTCCAATAGATAGAGATGGTTTTAGATTGCGTATTGCTTTTTCAACATTGTCTTCTGTAAAATTGATATGTATTAGATCATTGTAGTTGTCTGTGGTTCGACTAGGAAATACTGGGCATGATCCATTGCTGTTTACAAATACTGAGCCAAAGAATGTGTTAAAGAGGTTGGCTTTAATGGTGTCGTTTTTGCAATCTTTACCATTAGGTCCTTTCAGGGGTGGGATCAACCTTGAGTCTTTTAGTTTGTTGTTTACAAAATTGTACAAAGCGTGAGTGGAATTGGTGTGTGGAAGGTTTTCCTCTTGTTTAATGTGATAATTGGTGCATTCAGTCTTTATCTGATGGCCTAAATTTTTTTATCGGCTTTTGAAGTTGGCAATGTGACCAGATTTGTTTTTCTTATGGCAACTCAAGATCAAGCCAGGAATACTTTACGAGTTGACACCTGGTTTCTTTTTTTTTAATTTTAAAATAAACTTTATTTACATAAAATTTAAAAAGCACAAACATACAAATATACAAAATGTGTAAATAGAACAATAAACATATTTCTTTCTATTACATTTGATAATAGATTTGATAGTTCATAATAATCAATAATAAATAGTAATTGGCAAGTATTCCTTATCCCTTATAGATTGCATAATAATTAATAAATAACACGTTACTCTACTATTACTATTGGATTATAACTGTATTATCTAATCAATGAAACCTTCATAGTGTTTATGTAATAAAAGAGAAGCTTGAGACCATTATTATTATACATTCAATATATACAACTATATATAATATGTTTCCTGGGTTCATTTATTCTGTACACTCTTTTTCTTGTGTTCTACCCATCTGTACCATTTATCCCAAACCAGGTAATACTCTGAGTCTTCCTTCCCATTTAATTTAAGCATGAGCCTCTCCATTTCAGCACATTCATAGCTTTTTTGAATAATAATGCGTATCGGTGGTACGCTAAGCCTTTTCCAATATTGCACTAAAGAAATCCGTGCCACTGTTAGTAAGTGGATGACCAGGTATCTCACTTTAGGAAAATAGTCCCCTTTGATCATTCCCAGGAGGAACAGTTCTGGTTTCCACTCCAGTCCGCACCCAATAATTTCTTCTATCCATATTCTTATCCTTGTCCAATATTTCTTAATCTCAGGGCATGTCCACCAAAGATGAAAATAAGTACCAAATTTCTCTTCACATTTCCAACAGCTTGGGTTTGCTGTTGGATAAATTTTAGCTAATCTAGAGGGTGCCAGAAGCCATCTATATATCATTTTATATAAGTTTTCCTTATATACCATCAATCATGGTATCCTACTGCGACTCCTTGAGGGGTTGGGAGTGGGGGGCACTGTTTTACAGTGGTTCTCCTCCTACCTCTTGGGCCGTATTCAGGTAGTGTTAGCAGGGGGCAGAGATCGGCCCCAAGGCCCCTCCTTTGTGGGGTGCCCCAGGGGTTGGTCCTCTCGCCCCTCCTGTTCAACATCTACATGAAGCCACTGGGTGAGATCATCCATGGTTTTGGGGTGAGGTATCATCAGTATGCTGATGATATCCAGCTTTTCATCTCCACCCCTAACCAACCCTCAACGTAATGTCCTGGTGTCTGGAGGTGGTGCAGGTCTGGATGGGGAGGAACAGGCTTTGGCTCAACCCAGCTAAGACCGAGTGGCTGAATATACCGGCATCTCAAATTGTCCAGGAGATTCCATCTTTGGCTATGGGGGGAGAGGTTACCCCCCATAGATAGGGTGCGCAACTTGGGTGTCCTCCTGGATACACGGCTCAGTTTGGAGGAGCAGGTGGGAGCCGTGGCCAGGGGGACATTTGCCCAGGTTCACCTGGTGCACCAGTTGCATCCCTATCTGGATCGAGATGCCCTGCATACAGTCACTCATGCACTTGTTGTCTCCCGTCTGGACTACTGCAATGCTCTTTACATGGGGCTGCCCTTGAGGACCACTCGAGGCTTCAACTGGTCCAGAATGCAGCAGTGTGGGTTGTGATGGGAGGATCCCGATACTCCCATATTACACCCTTCCTGCATGAGCTGCACTGGTTACTGGTTGCCATTTGGGTGAGATTCAAGGGGGCTTTTGCCCAGGTCCGACTGGTTCTCCAGTTGCGCCCATATCTGGACTGAGATGCCTATCGCACGATCACTCATGCACTTGTGATGTCCTGACTTGACTACTGCAACGCTCTCTATTTAGGACTGCCCTTGCATACCATCCGGAGGTTTCAGCTGGTGCAGAATGCGGCTGCGCGGGTTGTAAATGGAGCTTCCCGATACTCCCATGTTACACCCCTCCTGCGCGAGCTGCATTGGTTACCAGTTGCCCTCCGGGTGAGATTCAAGGTGTTGGTATTAATATTCAAAGTCCTTTATGATTTGGGTCCGGGGTACTTGCGGGAGCGTCTCTGCCAATATCAAATACCAATCGCCCTGTGCGTGCGCACAGACGGGGACTCCTCAGGGTGCTGTTGGCTAGACAATGTCGGCTGGTGGTGCCTCGGGAAAGGGCCTACACTGTTGCTGCCCCCGTCTTGTGGAAACAACTCCCTTTGGAGCTCCGTTTGGCTCCTGGTCTTTGCTGTTTCCTCCACGATCTGAAGACTTGGTTGTTTGAACAGGCTCCTGGGGTTTTTTAATTTATTTTAACTGTTTTAGTGATTGGGCTTGTTAGGTTTAATTCTTTTTTAAATATTTATTGTTGAGTTTTAATTGTGAGCCTCCCCGAGTCCTTGCGGAGAGGGGGCGGCATACCAGTCCAATAAAATAAAATAAAATAAATAAATAAATAATAAACAGGGCCTTCTCCAGATGCCGTCGACCCAGCAATGTCAGCTGGCGGTTCCCAGGGGTAGGGCCTGGGAGCACCCACCCTATGGAACCAGCTTCCCCTGGAGCTCCTTCCACCGTGACCTAAAAACTTGGCTGTTCCAACTAGCCTACCCGGACTGATGGGGGTGGAGGAGGGTTTTTAAATGTATTTTAATTGGCATATTTATGAGACCTTTGGTTTAATTGTTTTTTAATATTTGTATATTTGTATTGGACTGTTTTTAGTTTGTAAGCCGCCCTGAGTCCTTCGGGAGATAGGACGGCATATAAGTCTAATAAATAAATAAATAGATAGATAGATAGATAGATAGATAGATAGATAGATAGATAAATAAATAGATAAATAAATAAGAAATTGATTTTGTTAATATAAGATTCCTTTGCCAGATTTTCTCCCAGTCATCCAAATCTATATTGTAACCGAAATTTTTTGCCCAAGCTAGCATTGGTCCTTTCATGATTTCCTCAGCCAATTCGTATTCCAATAGGTAATTATATAATTTAGATATCATTTTTTTCTCCGGGCCCAGGAGCATTTTATCTAATTGAGTATTTTTTATTTCAAATCCATATTCTTTTACATCCTTATTATATCTCATTTTTATTTGAAAGTGGACCAGTTATTGATAACTATTTCTTCGGCTTCTAACTCCTGAATTGATTTAAGTTTTCCCTCATTGTCTAAAATTTGGTGGTATTTAAGCTTTTTGCTAATATCCAACATGTTAAGATGGAACATCGCCTCCATTGTTGAAAGCCACCTTGGAATTTTAGTGTAGTGGTTCCTTCTGATGTCTGTCCAAATTTTAATCAAAGATTTACATGAAGTGTGTCTAGAAAAATATGAATGAATTTTATTATTTGGGTTCCACAAAAATGCATGCCATCCTATTTGCAAATCATGGCCCTCAAGTGTTAAGATTCTTTTGTTTTCCAATTTAATCCAATCTTTTATCCACACTAGTGCTGTCGCTTTGTAATAGGTCTCCCAGGCAGGGAATCCAAAGCCACCCCTGCTTTTATTATCTTGTAAATAAATTTTTTTATCCTCGGTTTTTCCCCTGCCCAGATGAATTTCATAACAACTTTGTCCAATTCTTTAAAAAAATTGTCCAATGTTATCGGAATTGTTTGAAATAAATATAAAATTTTGGGTAGGACATTCATCTTAATTGTTGCTATTCTACCTAATAATGAAATTTGCATTTTGCTCCAGTTTTCCAAATCCTTTCCATTTTGTTGTAATAATTTAGTATAGTTGTCCTCCCTCAAAGTCGCTGTTCTAGGTCTTAACCAAATGCCTAAATATTTTATCTTGTTCACAATTTGTAATCCCATCATTTCCTCTAGTTTTTTTTGTTAACTGTTTGTTAGGTTCTTAACTAGCATTTTGGTCTTTTCCTTATTAATTTTTAATCCTGCCAATTTGCCGAATTTATCTATTTCATTTAATAATACTAGTCCCGAATCTATTGGTTCTTCTATGACAAATACCATATCATCTGCGAAAACTTGTAATTTATACTATTGACTTTTAATTTTTGTTCCCTTAATTTCTTTGTTCAATCTGATTTTGTCCAGTAATGTTTCTAAGATTGTTATAAAAGGCAGGGGTAACATCGGGCATCCCTGTCTGACACCATTCTTTATCTCAAATGGTTTGGTAGTTTCTCCATTTATCAATACATTTGCTTTTTGTGTGGCATAGATTGAATTAAGCATTTTTGCAAAATTACCACCAAATTTCATCAAGTTAACCTGGTGCTTCATGAAATCCCAATTTAGATTATCAAAGGCCTTTTGCACATCCAGGAAAACAAGGGCCACTTGGTTTCCTGGGTGCAATTCATAAATCTAAATCTTCTAGTATATCTATTATCGTTCTCATATTATACCTAATCTGCCTCATGGGAAGGAATCCATTTTGATCAGAGTGAATTTTGTTGTTAAGCACTTTCTTTAATCTTTCTGCCATTACAGTCATAAAAAATTTATAATCTGAGTTTAAAAGGGATATTGGTCTATAATTCTTTACTTGATTGGCATCTGTACCCTCTTTAGAAATCAGTGTTATATAAGCTTCCTTCCATGATTCTGGAATTTTGGCTTCCATTACAAATCTCTAGCAACACAATTTCTAATATTTCTCCTATCTCTTTATATAACTCACTTGGGAGTCCATCTGGGCCTGGTGCTTTATTACTTTTTTGTTTTTTAATCACCTCTTTTAATTCACTTAAGATTATTTCTTTATTAGGTAACTCCTTTTTATCCTCTAGTATCGGGTGCAAAGCTCCCTCCTTCAAATATTCTTCTATTTTGTTTAAGTTGACTGTATCTTGCTTATATAAGTTCTCAAAATACTCTCTTACAATTTCCTTCTTTTTTTTCCAAATCAGCCTCTATTTTTATTCTCTAATTGATATATCATTTTTTATTTTCTTTTTTCAATTTGTATGCTAGCCACCTACCAGGTTCATTTGCATGTCCAAAATAATTTTGTTTTATATATTGTTGTTTCTTGATTACTTCCTCCTGGTTTAAAATGTTCATTTCATGCTTAGCTAGTGCCAGCTCATTTCTAATTTGCTCATCTCCCGGAGTTTCCATTTGTCTATTTTCCAAATCCTCTATTTTTTTTTGTTAGTGTATTTTGTTTTTCCCATCTTTTTTATTTCTATTTACTGTATATACTATAGATATTCCCCTTAAATATGCCTTCATTCTGTCCCAGGGATTCTGCAATGAGGTATCTTGTTTTTTATTAAATTAAAAAAAAAACCAATTAATTTTTCCCTAATTTTTTGGATGTAGCTTTTTTCTTTTAGTAGTTGCGAATTAAGTGTCCATTGGCTTTTCTTGTGGGTTCGATCTTTCCAAGTTATCTGTAACAGATTGTGGTCTGCCAGTTAAGGATATAATTTAAAAATTTTATATCCTGAATCTCATTAAATGTCACTGTTTACCCATGCCATATCTAGTCTAGACCATGATTTATGCGGATTGGAGTAGAACGTGAACTGAGTCGCTCCTGGGTTCAGCTTCCTCCATGCATCCACTAGTTCGAGTTCTTCAGCCAACTCAAAGAATCTCTTGGGTAATATATTCCGGTTTTTTAATGCTTTTGTTCACATGCATAGTCTTGATTATTATTTGTGATTGCATTATAATCTCCAAATTTACAAATTCTTGGGTTGCCAATTTCTATCAATTTCTCATATAAAATTTTATAAAATTTGTTCTGATTTTTATTAGGGGCATATATCCCCACTAATAGCATGTTTTTATTTTGTATGACCACCTCTACCATAAATGTTCTCCCCATTGTATCTTTATAAATCAATTTTGAAGTTATTTCCTCTTTAATGTATAGTACAACTCCTCTTTTGTTTCTTCTGCCAATGTTGTATATATTTTCCCCAATTTTTGTTTTGTAAGTATTTCTGATCCTGTGGTTTGTTTTTTTAAAAAAGATTTTTATTTTTTAAGACAAACATCAACAAACAAAAACATAAAAAACATAAAACCATCTTCCATTTTGTACAGTGTGTCAGTTGGTTACACATCATTTGTGCCATCCTTTCATAGTTAACTCTCACAATTTATATAAGTTCTCACATTATCAATCTGACATATGCTTATATATTTATCAGTTATTAATCATTCATGACTAATCTATTTATTTCATCATTTAATACAAGATATTCTAACTTTCATTGTAGGATTTGTTTCCCCAATGGTTATGTGTTGTGGCCCCGTCTCGTGAGCCTGTGCTGACAGAGGAAGAGGACCTGGATGATGAAGAAGAGGAGGAACGGGCAATGCCAGGGCCTCCCTCCCCAGGACCTTCCTCCCTGGCAAGGTCTCTCCTCCCCAGGACCTTCCTCCCTGGCAAGGCCTCCCTCCCCAGGACCTTCCTCCCTGGCAATGCCTCAGGTTTCTTCAGAAAGCCAAGAGGAACAGCCTGAGAGACGCCAGACGGCACCATGGCTGGCGAGGGAGGGAGGAGGAGGATTCCTGGCTTGATCCCAGGCAACGTCGGAGGGAGAAACGTCAACAGCAATGTAGGGGCATGGGAGGGCCAGAGATTGAGCTGGACCACACCCCACCAGGTATAAAAGTGGGTGTGCCTATGTTACAAACTCTGTACGTGACAAAGTGTGGAATAAGCCGAGGATTCCGTCTGTGTGCCTGATTTGGTTTCTGGACTTTGGGAATAAATCATTCCTTCTGTGAGTAATTCATTTCTTGTCAGCTCCGAATTTGGCAGTGAGAGCTTGGGTGACTGCCAATACTCTTATTGGGAGAGATAACTTGGATTTTGGAGACAGGCCAGCGTGACTCTCTGTGCTAGTGTTGCTGCCAAGTTCCTTACCTTCTGGGGAAGGGAAGGGGAGACAGAATATTTTGTCATGTACCACAAAAAGACACTAACCATCTTCAAACCAAGATGGACCACCACCAGCAGCAGCAGCAGCAGCAGCAGCAGCAGCAGTTACACCAGTTACAAGCTGAGAATCAGAGCTTGCAACAACAGTTGCTGCAATTAGCAGCTCAACTTGCTGCACTGAATGCTCCTGCAAAACCTCCTCCCCCTCCCCATCGGAAATGCCCGGTAGCTGTGCCAGATAAGTTTTCTGGGCAGCCAGAAATGTTTCCGGCTTTCATGGGGCAGTGCCAGTTATTTATGGCTATGAGGCCGGAGGATTTTCCTGATGACCAGACTCGGGTGGGGTTTGTGATAAGCCTCCTTTCTGGCTCTGCAGCCCGGTGGGCCATACCCTTGTTGGTTCAGAATAGCCCACTATTAACAGACTGCCAGGGCTTTTGGCAACACATGCGCCTCATGTACGAGGACCCCATCCGCACCCAGATGGCAGCCAGGCGCATTAAGGACCTTCGCCAAGGGAAGCGCCCCCTGCAGGACTATATTGCCGAATTTCATCTGCTCTGCATGGACTCCACCTGGAATGATGCGGCGCTGCTGGACGCCTTCCAGGATGGCCTGCCAGAGGAACTGCAGGACGAACTGGTTTGGGTGGAGGCCCCTCCGACTCTCGACGCCCTGGTGGTGCAATGTCTGTGCATCGACGCACGTCTCCAGTGGCGAAAGACCCGTCGCCCCGTCCAGGAGTCACCCTCTGCGTCTGTACCTCCACGCCCTGAGCTGGCAGTGCCCCGGGTCACCCCGAGTTCCATGACAACGGCTGCGGAGCCCATGGAGCTGGGAGCGGCTGGAACTTGCTTGATGGCCCAGGAGCACACACAGCGATGGCAAGGGGGTTTGTGTGTGTATTGTGGGGAGCCCGGACATTTTGCTTCTTCCTGTCCTCAAAAGCAACGTGGGGCGCTCAAGCCCGTGCCTGAATCTCGGCATGACCAAGCCGGGAAACGGGACGGGCCCGACCTGGGGGAAACCCTAGGCCGGGCAAGTACTACACCTCGGCCTGACTGCGCGGCTGTGGACTCTGGGCCCCCTCGGCATCTGATATTGGACTCTCAGGTGTTCTTGCCCAACCAGTCGAGGGGGATCCAGGTGCATGCGCTGGTGGACTCAGGGGCCATGATGAACTTCATGGACCAGGCCTTTGTGGTGCATTTTAAGGTGCCTTTGGATCCGGTGGACCCTCCGTTGCGGGTGGAGACAATTGATGGGCGGGAACTGATCGCAGGGCCCATTAAGTTCGCCACCCAGCCTTTGCGCCTAACCATTGGGGCACATGAGGAAGCAATCCGCTTCTACGTCACCGCGGACCTTCATTTCCCAATGGTCCTGGGTATGGCCTGGCTTCAGACTCATGATCCTCAGGTGGCATGGTCGCAGAACGCCGTCTCTTTCCTGAGTCTGCAGTGTCGACCACATCTGCCACGCCTGTGCCAGTCAGGACGTCTCCACCCCAGTCGTCTCCCTACCTCCTGAACTGAGGGACTTTGCAGATGTGTTCAGCGAGAAGGAGGCGGACCGCTGACCCCTGCATCAGCCCTACGATTGCTCCGTGGACCTTCTGCCCAATGTGTCGCTGCCCGTGGGACGCCTGTACTCCATGTCCGAGCCCGAGTTGGCCGCCCTACGGGACTTTCTGGACAAAAACTTGGCCCGAGGGTTCATCCGCCGTCCCCTCTCGCAGCACCAGTCCTCTTCGTTAAGAAGAAGACGGGGGACTTGTGCTTGTGTTGCGATTACCGCCGGCTCAATGCCATCACAGTGCGGAATCGCTACCCCCTGCCTCTCATTCCGGAGCTGATGGAGCGCCTGAGGGAGGCCACCATCTTCACGAAGCTCGACCTCCGAGGGGCGTACAACCTGGTGTGGATACGAGAGGGGGACGAATGGAAGATGGCGTTTGGCACCCGATACGGCCATTTCGAGTACACGGTGATGCCATTCAGGTTGACCAACACTCCTGCAGTCTTCCAGCATTTCATGAACGATGTGTTCAGGGACATGTTGGATAAGTTTGTGGTGGTCTACCTGGACAAAATCTTGATCTACTCCCAGTCCAGGGAAAGCCACCTTCAACAGGTCCGTCTGGTGCTGCAACGCCTTCGGAAGCACCGCTTTATGTGAAGCTGGAGAAATGCCTCTTTTTCCAGACTTCCATAGAGTTCCTGGGGCACATCATCGCTCCCGAAGGCATCGCTATGGACCCTCGGAAGGTGGAGGCCTTGTGCAGTTAGGAACCCCCTTGTCGCGTGAAAGACGTCCAGCGCCTGCTGGGGTTCGCCAACTATTACCGGACCTTCATCCCGGCTTTGCCACGTTGACCTTCCCGCTAACCCAGCTCCTTCGGAAGAAGGTTCCGTTCCAGTGGGGTCCTCCGCAGCAACAGGCTTTTGAGGCCCTCAAGAAAGCCTTTGTCACAGAACCCGTCTTGAGGCACCCGACCCTCACCGCCCTTTTGTAGTGGAGACGGACGCGTCTAACGTGGCTATTGGGGTGGTGCTGTTGCAGGCCCCGGTGGCTGGCGGCACTCTTTTCCCCTGCGCTTACCATTCGGAAACTCAATCCTTCGGCGCAACTACACCATCTGGGAAAAGAGCTGCTGGCTATCAAGGCTGCCTTTGAGGCTTGGCGGCATCATCTCGAGGGGCCCGCACCAGATAGAGGTCCGCACAGACCATTGGAATCTGGAACATCTGACAACAGCCAGGAAGTTGAACCAGTGGCAGATCCGTGGTCGTTGTTTTGCCCGTTCAACTTTCGTGTGACCTACATTCCCAGCGGTCACAATCGGAGGGCGGATGCGCTATCCCGCAAGCCCGAGTACCTGTGCCCCAAAGACTCGCCTCCTCTGCGGACGGTGCTGCCAGCAGAAGCCTTGGCTACAGTCCAGGAACCGGTAGACTTCCGGGCTCGGGTGCGAGAGGCGAAGCGCCTGGACGCTTGGTCGCAGCAGAGGAAGGCGGAGGTCGGCCCCGACTCCCCATGGACTTTGGAGGAGGGCTTGCTCAAGCATCGGGGATGGCTGTACATGCCCATGGGGCTGCTTCAGGCCCTTCTCTTGAAGCAGTGTCACGACAACCCAGCAGCTGGCCATTTTGGCTACTTCAAGACCCTCCACCTTGTGACTCGGACTTTTTGGTGGCCTCGAGTGCGGCACGACGTCTACGCTTACGTGACATCCTGTGTGCCGTGCCGGCAAGTGAAAGCCACGACGGGTGCACCTCCTGGTCTTCTCCACCCTCTACCCACTCCAGACAGACCATGGGGAGCGATCTCTATGGACTTCTTGACTCACTTGCCATCATCCTACGACTTTACGACCGTGCAGGTGGTGGTGGACATGCTGACCAAAATGGCCCACTTCATCCCGTGTCGTGCCCTGCCAATGGCCCGCACAACTGCCCGTCTGTTCATCCAGCATATTTTCCGCCTCCGTGGCCTGCCGGACAGGGTGGTTTCCAACTGCGGCTTGCAATTTACGGCCCAATTCTGGAAGAGCCTGATGACCGTGTTACAAGTGCAGGTGTGCTTGTCCTCATCACACCATCCCGAGACTGATGGGGGAACGGAGAAGGTCATTGGCATCCTGGGGCAGTACTTGCGCTGCTTTGTCAACCAATGGCAGACCGACTGGGCCGACTACCTCGCTCTGGCAGAGTTCGCGTTCAACAACTCCCAGCACACCTCCACCCAGGTGACTCCATTCTACGCCAATGTGGGCTACCATCCGCAGTTCTTCCCTCTGACACCCTCGGATTCCCCAATTCCCGAGGCTCAGGACTTCCTTTCCGAGCTGTACGCCATTCAGCAGTTGGCACTGCAACACCTGATACAGGCCAAGGAGGACTACAAGCGGTTCGCCGACTGCTCTCGACGGGCGACACCCCCGCTGGCGGTGGGAGACCGAGTGTGGTTGTCCACAAAGCACCTCCAGGCTGACCGCCCGGTAAAGAAACTGGACCACTGGTTCGTCGGCCCATACCCCATTGAGGCGGTCATCAACCCTGTGGCCTCTCGTCTAACCCTACCGCGCTCTATGAAGATTCACCCAGTTTTCCACCATTCCCTTCTGGTTCCCAAAGCCCCCTCGTGTTATCTCCGACGTCCCACCGATCCTGCTTCAGCACCTGCACCCACTGGGGCTGACACAGAGGACAGAGGGGTGGTCAGCATTCAGGACTCACGGTGGTTGAAGGGGCGGTTCCAATATTTGGTTGAGTGGACGGGGGACGGGCCAGAGGACTTGTCTTGGGTGGACGCTTCCACACTCCACGCCCCGACCCTTACACGGCTGTTCCATTGGCGCTTCCCCTCTCGGCCGCATCCTGCCTGTCAGACTCGGAGGAAGGGCCCTGCGGTGGGGGATAGTGTTGTGGCCCCGCCTTGTGAGCCTGTGCTGACAGAGGAAGAGGACCTGGATGATGAAGAAGAGGAGGAACGGGCAATGCCTTCCTCCCCAGGGCCTCCCTCCCCTGGACCTTCCTCCCTGGCAAGGTCTCCCTCCCCAGGACCTTCCTCCCTGGCAAGGCCTCCCTCCCCAGGACCTTCCTCCCTGGCAATGCCTCAGATTTCTTTGGAAAGCCAAGAGGAACAGCCTGAGAGACGCGATGGCACGCCACGGCGAGGGAGGGAGGAGGAGGATTCCTGGCTTGATCCCAGGCAACGTCGGAGGGAGAAACGTCAACAGCAACGTAGGGGGCATGGGAGGGCCAGAGATTGAGCTGGATCACACCCCACCAGGTATAAAAGTGGGTGTGCCTATGTTACAAACTCTGTACGTGACAAAGTGTGGAATAAGCCGAGGATTCCGTCTGTGTGCCTGATTTGGTTTCTGGACTTTGGGAATAAATCATTCCTTCTGTGAGTAATTCATTTCTTGTCAGCTCTGAATTTGGCAGTGAGAGCTTGGGTGACTGCCAGCACTCTTATCGGGAGAGATAACTTGGATTTTGGAGACAGGCCAGCGTGACTCTCTGTGCTAGTGTTCCTGCCAAGTTCCTTACCTTCTGGGGAAGGGAAGGGGAGACAGAACATTTATGTATGTTTATATTATAATTAATATCAATCTATTAAATATCTATTGTAAATTTTCCTAACCTATTACATTACCATTTCTTTTATCCAACTATTGATAAAACAAATACCATATTAGATAAAATTATTTATCTTCTTGTTCTCTAATTTCAAATGTCAATTTACTCATTTCAGCACAGTCCATAATTTTCTTGATAACTTCCTCCTGCATAGGTACTTTTTCATTTTTCCAATTCTTAGCAAATGCAATTCTAACCACTGTTAAAAGATTTACAATCAAGTATTTCAGTTCTTTATTGTATATTTCTGGTATGATTCCCAATAAAAATATCTCTGGTTTAAAGTCTATATGCTGTTTTATCATTTTTTCCAACCATCTGTGGATTTTAGTCCAATATCCTTTTGCATCCGAGCCTGATCCTGTGTTTTAATATGAACCCTTGGAAACAAATTATATCAGCTCTCTGTTTCTCTAATTTAAAAAAATATTCTCTTCCTCTTAGATGGCTCATTTAATCCGTTGATATTCATAGATATTAATTTCATTCCTCTTTCCATTTACCCTCTAGCTACTATCCCTCATTAGTTCTAGTCATTGTTTGGCTCCTAGTTCTCACTCCTATCTCTTCCTAGGTGGCTATTCCCCTCTTTCTCTCCCTCCCTCCCTCTAGTTTTAGGTTGAAGTTCTTCTTGGCTTGAAATCTTGGGCTCATCTCTACTACTCAGTTCCTCTTTTGTTCCCCCTATTTGTTCAAAGAAGTCTTGTGCCTTGGTTAAACTGTCTATTTTCACTCTCTTCTCTTTCCATGTTGCCAAGATACCCTCTGGAGTGATCCATCTAAAAGAAATGCTTTTTGTTAAGATAGTTAGTGAGGAATCGATAATCCTTCCTCTGCTCATGAACTCTTCTTGGCACCTGCTTCAGCACAATTACTTCTCTACCTTTGTATGTTATTGTTTCTTCTCTTGAGATTCTGTAAATTATATCCTTAACTCGTCTCCTAGCAAACCTAATATGCACTTCCTGAGGAAGTCTATGCCACCTTGCATAGCCTGTGTGAACTCATTTATTATCTCATTTTTATCTCTTTGTAAGAGTTCCGCTAGTATTTCAGCCATTACCAGTGCTAGGTTTTCTTCTCTATCTTCCTCCACATTTTGAAACCTGAGGTAGTAGGAGGCTCTGTCCATCTCAAGATGGATTAAGGTCTCTTCTGTCTCTTTATTCTGGTCTGTAATTTTTTGTTCAATATGTTCTAATTTCTTCTCCATTTGGTTGGCTTGTTCTTCAATTATTCTAATCTTTTCTTCATTTAACCTAATAGATTCCTGAATCTGGCCTATTTTCCCATCCAAGTTCCTGATTTCAGTTTTCATTTCCCCTATTTCATTCTTCAATTCTGTTTTCATTGATTCTCTGTCGGCTCTACTTTCAGTATGGTTTTTTTACATCAACTCCTGTAGTGCCAACATCGTTCCTTGAATTGCCAACAGGGTGGCTTGAACCGATTGGATGCCAGTTGAAGTATTAGGTTTCTCTGGGGCCAACATCCCTTTGATCGTTCGTTGGGTCGATGTTGTGGGACTAGGTATTGCTACTGTTGGTACAGATTTTCTCCCAGTTTTCATGATAGTGGTAGTAGTACTAGTCATATCTTTAATAATTTTGTACTGTTCCTCCACTATTCTAGTTATATTATCCCAGATCGTGTTACCAAATATCAACTTTATCAATAATTTAAGATTTTTAATTTTCTCTATTAATTAACTAGAGATTTCTATTGTTATTTAATTGATTAAATTAATCTCCTGTCACCATTAGTTTTAAAAAATTATTGCCAATTAATCAACTATACACTCAATCTTTTGAAATGAAATCAATCCTTATTAGTCTACCTCCTCAATTAATAATAAATTAACGTGTTAATATATCTTAATAAATGTAGTCTGATGTCAAGTCTCAAATAATCTAATAATTAATCAAGTTAATCAAATTAATAAGTATCCTACAGTCTTATAGCCAGGTGTAAATATTATAGTACTTCGTCTATTGCTCTTCTAAACAAATCATAAAATTCAGAATTCAAATTAACAATTCTTAAATCTTAATAGTCCACAATATCCAACAAAGAGAGGGGATAAGAAAGAGAAAGAAAGAGCAGTTGTTTAAGTTGTCATTATACTGATCAATATACTAAATCCATTAGTCTACCTTAAATCAAACTTATATAAGAGAGGGAAAAGGAAAAGAAAGGAAAATACAAAATAGAGAAATTAAATATCACTCTCCAAATCAATTTCTATATAAAATAACCAATCAATATTAATCTCTTATTATTTAAGTGTATAAAGTAAATAAATATAAGATAGAACTATCCAAATCCAATAAATTCAAAGGCAAAATAGAAACTTCAGAAAAAGAGAAGGGAGTACAGGGTCTCTTAATATCTTACTATTACCTAAATATTCTAATAATAAATAAGTGAAGAATTAATTCTATTCAAATATTAGATACAATAGTAAAAACAATTAATATAGAGAATTTATGTAACTTATTTTGTTTCCATTCCATTCTGTTCTCAGTTCTATTAGTCACTCCAATTTCATTGATACAATTTACCAAAATTTGCCACTCTCAATGGCCACCTCCAGAGTTTGCACCATCACTCCTGAAGACTTTCTTAAAGTTCTGTCCAGATCTCTTTCTCAAATAGAGTTAATTCAATGATCTCGCTTCAAACAGTTAATAACAGAAGGTTCTTTCCAGCAATATCCACTTACCTCTCCTTCTCTGTTTTCTTTTAAAGGCATATTTCCACTATTTCCCAGCGTTGGGGATGGGAAGCTAGATTGCTGCCGCCACTTTCACTTTCACCCCTTTCACTCTGGATTTCAATAATCAAGCAGTTCTTCGTCTTCAAACAGTATTCCAGTTGTAATCCAAAAAAATGATTCAAATACCGATATCTTGCCTAGTCTCAGTTCACTATCTCCTCACTGCTTCCTTCTGTGATGTCTCATCACATCCTTGGGTCTGCCCACAATGGGCTGACTACTTTCACCCTGGACTTCAGGCTCTCTTCTTCACCTCTTTGGGATCGCACCTCCTGATTAGACTCCAAGAGTCTCTCCTCACTTTTGGTGATCCCTCTGGGATCAAACCGCACCACGAACAGCTATCCAGAGGTAAAAAACCCGATGCAGAAGAACAGAGCAAAGTTTTCCTGCACCGCCATGATGCGATGTCACTGGAAACCTGACACCTGGTTTCAAAGGCAGCATACAAGACAACAGGTCAGAATATCAAGGGAACTAGCAAAATTCATGCAGTTATCATTTCTCTCAACAGTGGGGGAAGGCCCTTAGATTTACCATCTGGCTTTCATCATTTAATCTGGCACAAACTATGAATACCTTCTCTTTTATCTTAGATCAACTATAACGTCATCAACCAGGTGGCTGAGCAAAATCATCATTTTCCTTTTTCATATCGGATGACCCCAAACCAAGAACCTCCTTACTCAGCGATTGTCCAGCTGCTCCTGCAGTTCCAATGGACATGGATTGGCCTCCTTTCTGAGGACAATGAAAGAGGAGATAAATTCAAAAGACGCTTGGAAGTTCTCGCTCTAAAAAATGGGACTTGCATTTTCCTCTCAGGAACCGTCCCAGAAGCAAATATGAAGACAAGTGGTGGAGAAACTCTCATGCAAGAAAAAAGGAAAATGTTCTATTCTCTTATCAAGAGTCAAATAAAAATTATAGTATGCCAACTGGATGATCAGGCCTTGGGAATGTTAGCAGCAATAATACAAATAATTGATATGACTAATGCATCCCTGGTGGGAAGGGTGTGGATTGCAACAACTTTGACAGCTTTAAGTGTAAGTATTTTTGATCTCTGGGTTGATCTCCAAAATAGGCATGCTTTGTTTTCCTTCCTCATCCAGACAAATAGAAGGACTCAGTATTACAATTTTAAATCTCACATATCTATGGTCATAATGTATGGAAAGGAAGTGTTCCAATGTTCCTATTCAAGTCCTCTGTTATCTAAGAAAATTTGGAAAAAATGCAGAGAAAAAGAGAATTGGGAATTCCCATCCCATGATGTGATTGCAAGAATCCTGTCTCAGGATTCCTCCAGTATTTCCCAAATAATTCAAATTGTGGCCTGGGTCCTCAGTGCTGCCTCTTCTTCCCAATGGAGTAAGAGGAGAATGCAAGTTGGATACCATCAGCCACCCCAGATTGTACAGCCATGGCAGGTGAGTCTTTTCCTTTGAGGTTCCATTTATTCCCCCTTCCAATTCCTCAATATTAAATTAGATGTTGAAAGGGGTGAGATATTCCAAAGAGCAGTTGCCCAGTTAGTGGTATTTGAGAGTGAGTATAAACCCTGAAGCTGACCTGGCTGAGGCCATTTTGATGCTTCAGGGTTGCCACACTAGAGCTGAGGGATAAAGAGGGGGGATAGAGATAACCGGGGTTTTGTAGCCAAAACAAAATATTTTCTCCTGGGAACCAAGGACATTCCCATCCATGGCCAGAAGGAGGATGAGTGAAGTCACCAGGCAACCGGATGACACCTTGGTTGGACCATGTGACTTTTTTGAAAAGGGGAGGAAAAGTTTAATTAACTGAAAACTAAGGGAGCATTTAGAGTCAGATTTCACTAGCCTATGTCTATATGGTATGTCCAATAAAACTAATATTTGATGAAGCTGCTTGCTTCAGAGTCCTGTTTGCTATGGTCATATTACTTGGAACCCTGAATATCAACTCATAAAATATTTCTATGGTCTTTTTAGAGTTGCCAAAAGAAAGGAAGGAGGGAGCAGTGCTGCAGATTGCAAATTGAAAGTGCATTCCGTAAATGTTTTCAAATATAATAACTAAGTGACTTAAGTTTCTGCTGCACAAAATTCTAACTGGAGTGCATGATTGATGACTCTTGGCTATGGATTTGTCCCATTGAAGAATATGAATTATGATACACCCAGGGGGGTGGGGGAAAACCAGGGTCAATGGTGACAATGAATTATATTTCTCAGAGTCGGCTACATACACCCAGGCAGTGCCGGACATGTTAACTCTCAATAAATCCTTTTTAAGTTTTGGAAGTTTGGCTTGAGACTCATGATTTAAATGGGGATAACTGCTGGAGTCCTGACACTGACATTAAACTGACTCTAAATGTTCATAGGACCAAAGTTCATAGGACCTTTCCCCGTAGTGAAAGTGATCAACCCTGTTACAGTACAACTTAGACTCCTTGCTTGTTAGGGAAAGGGTATCCGTTTTGTCACAGCAGCTTGTTAAATCAGGCAGTAGGCTCCCCGATCAGGCCAGTAGATCGGGTAGCTCCAAAACCAATAAGACAAGGTGAAACACATTATGAGGTAAAGAAAATCTTAGATTCTGGATTACACAGGGGTTGCTTACAGTACCTAGTGCAATGGAACAGGTACCCACTATCTGAGACTATCTGGGTCAAGAGCTGGGATGTGAAGGCAGACAGGGTGGTTAAGCAGTTCCATGCTGAGTACCCCTAAAAGCCTAAGTGGGTGGAAAGGGAGCTTAGTGTGAACCTCCAGGGGGTGGAGGGGGAAATTTGAGTAACCTCTCTATGTTTTATTTCCTTTGCAGAAGGTCCCCTTTGTTTAAGGGGGCTGCCTTTCAACTCTGAAGGTAACCTGACTGAGGCCATTTTGATGCTTCAGTGTTGTCACACAAGAGCTGAGGGATAGGGAGGGGAAAATACAAATAGCTGGGGTTTTATAGCCCAAACAAAATACTTTCTCCTGGGAACCAAGGACATTCCAACTGATGGCTGAAGGGAGCATGAGTGAAGAATGCTGGGCCTAAAATGGAAGCTTGGGATACCCCATTGCTTACTTCCCTCCATGTGGATGGGGTTCCCCAGAGGACTACATGTTGAATATAGTTTGTCAGCCAGTTACAAAGCCACCTGATGGTGGTGTTATCTATTTCATGTTTTCAAGAATGTGAGATCAATATTGAACAAAGAGCTGTAAATTCCTGGAGAATGACTAAAAGAAGCTTCCCATGAAATCTCTTTCAGACTGTAGTGATGATCCAGAATAACAGCAAAAAAAAAACTTTGAATAAAGGCTCAAATTGTAATACTTTTTTCTATGTTTCTGCAGCTCCATAGGTTCCTGAGGAACTTCCAGCATCACAATATTTCCAGAGATTGGATGTCTTTTGATGAAAATGGAATTCCTGTTGGTGACTTTGATATCATGCACTGGACATCAGTTTGGAACAAATCAGATGCGGAGGTGAAAATTGGGAGTGTAGAAAGCCAAGCCTCCTCGGAAGTCAAGATTTCTGTCAATCAAAGTGCCATCCAATGGCCAACTTTATTTAACAAAGTAGTTGAGGCTACTTGGATTTTGTTCTTCTTTTTATCTCCATATGTGGAAATTTTCTGCTCAGAAATAATTGTTGTTGAGACCAATTGAGATAACTTCCAACTAAGAAAACTTAAAGCCTCATTATTAGATATCATTTTACTTTAGAGGTCTTACAATAATCTATCACACACTGGAATTTGCTGCTTTGCATTGTGGAATTTGCAATCTATATTAATAAACTGGAATATGTTGCCATAATTTATAGTACATCAAATTATCTTGTTTTCAGTAACAGAAAATCCAGAATGTCTATGGAGATTGTCAGTCATCCAGGTCATGGTTGTGCCAAAGGTGTTTTTCAGGACTTTGTTTTCCTTTGAAGATGTTTCACTTCTCATCCAAGAAGCTTCTTCTGTTCTGACTGAATCATGGAGAATGGAAGGATTTGGAACTGCTGAAAAGACTGTGTTGCAAACAGGATATAGATTCAGCAATTGTAAGAAGGTTCCACATCCATTGGCACTATTCACGTGACCCTGAGGGCAAAGATAAATTCCAAGGGGCCTCAACAACTTTCAGAAAGACTGCTAACAACCAGATGACTGCAAGGAATATAAATCCTTCCATATGCCAGCATTCAGTCAGAACTGAAGAAGCTTCTGGAATGAGAATTGAAATGTCTTCAAGGGAAAACAAAGATCAGTTGTCTTTTGAAAGAGCACCTTTGGTAGAAAATCCAGAATAGGAAGGGTTAAGCCCACTGAATTGCATAAGAGGAAGATGTCATTAAGAATGTGCTGAGGGAAATGAGGGCAGCTAAAAAAAGTCTTTTACATATGATGATACAATGACCAGTTGTAGGGCAGAAAGCTGAGGTGGAGAAAAAATATACACAAGGTATTGCAATTTCATACATGCTAAGGAGAAACACCTTTTGCAATGGAACTACTTTCCTTTGGAAAGAAGAAGTCTCTTTTGGGATGTAAAATGAAGATCGATAGAGGAAAGAGAATAACCCTTCATTTGCCCCTTACAAGTAGAGTAATTAAAGTTCATGCCACTACTTCTTGGGTCAATGTGCTCTTGAGCTTCTGGAAGCCAGTTGATTTCAGGAAATCTTTATAATTCATACTAATCTTCTGGTTTATGTTTAAAGCAAAGGTTCCCCTTGCACACACATGCTACTCGTTTCTGGATCTAGGGGCAGTGCTTATCTCCATTTCAAAGCCAAAGAGCCAGCACTATCCGAAGACGTCTCTGTGGTCATGTGGCTGGCATGACTAAATGCTGAGGGCACACGGAATGCTGTAACCTTCCTACCAAAGTGGTCCCTATTTTTGTACTTCCATTTTTACATGCTTTCGAACTTCTAGGTTGGCAGAAGCTGGGACAAGTAACGGGAGCTCACTCCATTATGTGGTGCTGGGGATTCAAACTGCCCAACTGCCGATGTTTCTGATTGACAAGTTCAGCATCTTAGCCATTCAGCCACCAAGTCCCTTTATATATTGCCACTAATTCACATACTTCCCTGATTAATCTTTCACTTTATGTTTAGATGGTGCCTTATTCAAGATGTACAGAAAGTTGCTCCCCAGGTTATGCCAAGCTTGTGAGAGAGGGAGCCCCAGTTTGCTGCTACGGCTGTTCTCTGTGTATGGAAGGAACATTCTCTGGGCAAGAAGGTACAGTAGGTGGCTTCAAAACAACAAAAATCAGGGTACAATAAAAATTCTCTATTGCTTTTTGGGGCTATTTGATCAAGAAGCAAGAAAAAATATTACAGCTCTTGAAGGCATCCACAAACATTCCAGAGATTGGGCACTATCACCGAATTTTGTACGATGATGCAAGCATTAAAATAATCTATTGAGGTGTTACTTTCTTGCTTGGTTTTGGGAAACAGGACAAGTTTTGAGAGATGATAATCACATTCATCTTCAGCCTTTAAAAAGGCTGTTAGTTATTTTAACTAATGTTGTGTCATATGAATATCCCTAGGCAAAAATATTATATTATTCCTTGAAAATGAAATAATTGATTTCTGATGTGATTTTCATGCTCCTAAAGCAGCAGAAATAGATACGCACTAACCAATTTCTTTTTCAGATGCAGCCCATTGTGAAAAGTGTCCAGATGACCAGTATTCCAATAAGAAGCGGGATCAGTGTGTCCCCAAAAGTATAAGCTTCTTATCCTATGAAGAATCGTTGGGACTCATCCTGGCTTTCTTTGCCATTGCTTTGTCCCTAACCACTGCCTGTATTCTGGGTATCTTCATTAAATACCGAGACACTCCCATAGTCAAAGCCAACAACCGTGAACTCACCTACGTCCTCCTGGTTTCACTCCTGTTTTCTTTCTTGACCTCCCTTCTATTCATCGGTCGCCCCATGAAAATGACCTGTCTCCTTCGACAAAGAGCTTTGGTGGCTCAGGCTGTTAAATGCCTGCTCTTAAGATCCAGCTGTCTACAATTACTGTAGGCTCGAATCCCACCAGGCTCAAGGTTGACTCAGCCTTCCATCCTCTCGGGGTAGGTAAATTGAGGACCCAAGATTGTTGGGGGCAATTAGCTGACCTTGTAAAAATGCCGCTTAGTAATAAGCAGGCATATACAATGGAATGAAGGCTATTGCTGAGCGCATTGGGTTGTGCTCCAAAAATTGTAAGCCACCCTGAGTCTTCGGAGAAGGGCAGCATATAAATGTAATTTTAAAAAAAACCATTTTCAGTATTGTTTTCTCTGTTGCCATGTCTTCTTTGCTGGCCAAGACTGTAATGGTGGTGGTAGCTTTCCTGGCTACAAAGCCAGGAAGCAGGATGAGGAAATGTTTGGGGAAGAGTCTGGCCCACTCTATTGTTTTATCCTGCTCTGGTATTCAAGTAGGCATCTGTATGATATGGCTGGGAATCTTTCCCCCGTTCCCACATTCTGACTTTCATTCCCAGCCAGAACACATCCTGCTGCAGTGCAATGAAGGTTCAGTGGCCATGTTCTACACTGCCCTTGGCTACATGGGTTTTCTGGCTGCCATCTGTTTCTTGGTGGCATTTCTGGCTCGAAATCTGCCAGGGACCTTCAATGAAGCCAAACTGATCACCTTCAGCATGTTGGTGTTTTGTAGTGTTTGGATCTCCTTTGTCCCCACCTACCTGAGCACCAAAGGGAAATACATGGTAGCTGTGCAGATCTTCTCCAGCCTGGTCTCCAGCCTGGGTTTACTGGGCTGCATTTTTATCCCCAAATGCTACATTATTACCCTGAGACCTGACATGAACACCAAGGAACATCTGATGATGAAAACTCAATAAGGCTCCTTGTGTTGGTGTTTATTTTTGGTTCAGTTTACATGCAGTGTAAAATCACATAACTTGAAGTCATGTTTTATGTGTTGTTGCTTATCTTTCTTCATTCCATGTGAATTTTGAATTATGATAATTAAATAGTAAAGATGCTAAAACAACTCAAACTATTTGAATTAGGTACCAAGAAAAGTAAGAGAGATGAAACAGGTACCAAGAAGAGCCAGAGAGACGAGGAGATATCTTTTCCTAACTAAAGAATTGCTTAAAAGAGGAGTGAATTATAGATGGCTGATACCAGAAGGTCTCCTGTTTACTTGGCGGGAACAAAGACACAGAATTGACACAGTTGAAAAGGCGGAATTATTCTACTATGAATATATCAGAGGAAAATGGAGGAAAGAAAGTTGATTATGAGGAACATAAATGGACTTAATTCAATTATCAAAAGAAGGAAAGTATTTCACAAATTAGAGAAATTAAAATTTGATATAATTTGTTTGCAAGAAGTACATATTAAAAAACAACATGAATATATATTGAAACAAAAAAAGTTAGGAAAATTTGTTACTTCATTGGCACAATGCAAAAAAAGAGATGTGGTTTTATATATTAGAGAGATAATTTTGGCTGAACTAATCCATACAGATGATGACAGAAGAATCTTAATGGTGGAAATAACAGACAATAATATTAAAACACTTTTAATAGCAATATATGCTCCAAATGATAATCAAGAAGAATTTTACAACAAACTTTACAAAAAAATAATTGAATTGGATTATGTTAATTTATGTATGATGGGAGATTTTAATGGAATAATTAATGAACAGCTGGATTTTAAAACACAAAAAGCTACAAAGAAAGTCAGAAAGAAACTACCAAAATCTTTCTTTCAAATGATAAAAGAAATAAATTTAAAAGATGCATGGAATGAGAGAAATACAGGAAATAAGCAATATACATTTTATTCAAACAGGCATGAATCATGGTCAAGAATAGATATGATATGGACATCAGCTGACTTATTATCTAATATACAAAAAATTGAAATAGAAGCAAGTACTTGGGTGGACCATAATCCAATGACTGTTATTTGGAAAGGACAAAAGATGAGATCCAGATTGACTTTAAACAACATGATATTAAAGGAAGAAGATTTTAAACAGAAAATTGAGAGAGAATTGGTATTCTTTTTTAAAGAAAATAAAAAAGAGGATACATCATTACAGAATCTCTGGGACACGATGAAGGCCTACACAAGCGGCTTGATAATTGACTATACAAGGAAAAGAAATATTAAACCAAAAAGTCTTTTAAAATATTAGAAGGTGATTATAAAAAGTTAGAAAAAGAATTAAAGAAATTTCCACAAAAAAAGACATTAAAATTAAAATGGATATAACTAAACATAAAATGGGATTAATGGAAAAAGAAGAGTTAGCCCAAAAGATTAAAAATGCTAAACAGAATTATTTTGAAGACGCAAATAAACCAGGAAGATGGTTAGCCTATAAACTTAGAAAGGAAAGAGAATCAAGGAGAATTAGTCATTTAATAGATGAAGAAGGGCATGCTTGCTATGGAAGTGAAGAAAAGAAAAGAATTATACAAGACTACTATGGAAAATTGTATTATCAAGAAAGTATTCAAGAAGAAAAAATTAAACAATATTTACAAAAGGCAAAGCTACCACAAATACCTAAAGATATTGAAATAATGCTAGAAGGGAATATAACAATGATGGAGTTAACAGAAGCCTTAAAGATCAAAATACAGGGAAAGCACCAGGCCTGGAGAGTTTGCCAGTTGAATTTTATAAGATTTTTCAGGAGGTGTTGAACCTCCAATTGTTAGAAGTTATGAATGAAGTTATGCAAAAGAAGAGAATACCCAAGACTTGGTCAGAAGCTTATATTACACTTATACCGAAGGAAGATACAGACTTACAGCAAGTTAAAAATTATAGACCTATTTCCCTATTAAACTCAGACAATAAAATTTTTGCTTCAATTTTGGCAGAAATATTGAAAAGATATTTAAATAACTTTATTGATCAAAATGGATTTCTGCCAAAAAGACAAATTAAACATAATATGAGAATAATTCTGGACACTTTGGAGTACTATGAGGCACATCCTGAAAAGCAAATGGGTTTGATATTTTTGGATGCTCAAAAAGCCTTTGATAATGTGAGTTGGCATTTTATGTTACTACAATTGGCACAAATGGGCTTTGGTAATAATTTTATACATGCCATTGAGACTATATATTGTGAACAAACTGCAAGGGTTTTGATAAATGGAGAATTGACAGAATCTATAGATATAAGAAAAGGGACTAGGCAAGGTTGCCCACTGTCACCTCTGCTGTTTGTGTTAACACTAGAAGTATTAAATAGGTGTATTAGAGAAGATAAACAAATAAAAGGAATGAAAATTAAAAAAGAAGAGTATAAGTTACAAGCTTTTGCAGATGACCTGGTATTTATATTAGAGGATCCATTGGAATCAGCACCTAAATTAATAGAAAGAATAGAAGAGTATGGAAAAGTAGCAGGTTTGAAAATTAATAAAGATAAAACAAAGATATTAACAAACAATACGCAGGTGAGACGGAAGAAAGAGTTGGAAGAAGCTTTAGAAATACAGGTCGCAAGCAAGGTTAAGTATTTAGGGATATATATTACAGCAAGATGTAGTACACTGAAGGAGGATAATTATATTAAACTCAAACAGCAGATAGCAACAGACTTGGAAAAATGGAAAAATTTACAACTATCATTGATATCAACAATTAAGATGAATTAAGATGAATGTATTGCCCAGAATTTTATATTTATTCCAGACAATTCCAATTAGACTAGGGAAAGAGTTTTTTGAAGACTTAAACAAAATGATGTTGAAATATATATGGCAAGGCAAAAAAGCAAGAATAAAACTTAAGCTGTTGCAGGATGCAAGAATAAGAGGAGGATTTGCATTGCCCAATTGGGAATTATACTACCAGACGGCAAATTTGATGTCGGTAAAAGACTGGATAACACTAAGGAACACTAGATTATTGACCTTAGAAGGACATGATTTGCTATTGGGGTGGCATACATTTCTTTGGTGTAAGGGAACTAAAACATAAGGGTATTTTAGAAGACATTATATCCGAGAAGCTTTGTTTTTAAACTGGGGGAAGTCCAAAAAGCAACACCATTTGAAAATTCCATCATGGATATCTACTATTGAAGCTTTTTCATATCCAGTAATATACAAAAAGGAACAAACCGTTAGATATGGTGAGATATTGAATGAAAAGGGTGATGTTTTACAGGTGGCACTTACCCCTGACGAGAATTGCAAGAATGTTTAAGAATAAATCGGATAAATGTTGGAAATGTCATCAGATACCTGGATCATATTACCATATGTGGTGGACATGTTCAGATGCAAAAAAATATTGGACTAAAATCCACACGTGGTTGGAAAAAATGATACAACAACATATAGACCTGAAACCAGAAATATTTTTATTGGGAATTATACCAGAAATTTACAATAAAGAGTTGAAATACTTGATTGCAAATGTTTTAATGGCAGCTAGAATTGTATTTGCTAAGAATTGGAAAGACGATAAAATACCTATGCAGGAGGAAGTGATTAAGAAAATTATGAATTGTGCTGAAATGGGTAAATTGACATTTGAAATTAGAGAACAAGAAGATAAACGATTTTACAAGATATGGGATTTGTTTTATCAATGGTTGGGCAAAATGATTTAGTAATGTAATAGGTTATATAATTTTGTAATAGAAATATAATAGATTGATATAAAATACAATGTAGACATATATAACCAGCGGATGAAAGTATAACATAAATTTTAGATTAAAACTATATCTCGTATACATGATGAAATAGTTTTTTTTAAATTACATTTATATGCCGCCCTTCTCCGAAGACTCAGGGCGGCTTACAATTTTTGGGATACAACCCAGTGTGCAATAGCCTTCATTCCATTGTATATGCCTGCTTATTACTAAGCGGCATTTTTACAAAGTCAGCTTATTGCCCCCAACAATCTTGGGTCCTCAATTTACCTACCCCGAGAGGATGGAAGGCTGAGTCAACCTTGAGCCTGGTGGGATTCGAGCCTACAATAATTGTAGACAGCTGGATCTTAAGTGCAGGCATTTAACAGCCTGAGCCACCAAGGCCCCTTAGTTTAGTTGTATATAAATAATAATTGATAAATATATAAGAATGTTTTATTGATAATATGAGAACTTTTTTGATAAATTGTGAGTGATGACTATGAAAGGATAACACAAAGGATTTGTAACCAACTGACACACTGTATGTATATATGGAAGATGGTTTTTATGTTTTGTATGTCTTTGTCTTAAAATAAAAAAACTTTTCAAAAAAAAAAAATCGGAAACCAGGCCAGATAAACAGTTGCCAGAGATGTTCTGATATGATTTTAGACTAAATAATGGACTATGGATAATGATGTGTGTTTTGGTTGCTATATACGTTGGTGTTATATTTCATTTTCCGGGATCATGTTCGGACATTTAAAAAAAAACAGTTAATTTCAAATTTATTTATTTATTTTATTTATTAAATTTATATCCCGCCTCACTTCCCCCAATGGGGAACTCAACGGGGAATATATTTGATTGGTCTCTTCTGGCTGGATAATGTAAGATCACTCATAGATAGATAAATGAGTTAGATAGATGAGAGAGGCTGAGAAAAAGAGAGACAGCTAACATTCTATATATTAAAAATAGATAAAATATCAACATGAACATTGGAGCAACATTAACCTTATTCTATGAATAAATTAATGAGACTAATTGTTATTTTTGGCAGTCTTCAATCAAAAGAACAATGTGTACAACTCTGAATGGTTTGGGGGGGGGAAATCATGTAGACACCTGATGTGACAATGAAGGTGTGCTTATGAGTATTAAAATTGGTTCCTGTTTTTTAGCCATGTCCATATCCATATCCATTTCCATATACACATAGTGTGTGCATGTCTGTGTGTGTCTGTGTGTCCTGCCAACTTAGTTATTCAAAAGCATGTAAATGCAAGTAGATAAATAGGTGCCAGTTCAGTAGGAAAGGAACAATGTTCCGTGCATCTACGGTGTATAATCATGGCAGCCACTTGACCATGGAAGCATCTTCAGATAGAGCTGGCTCTTCATTTGTGAATCAAAGATGAGCACTGCCTCTTGTCTTGGTCTCTCAATGCCCTCTACATTCCACACTATCCCTCTTTCACTCAGAAAGCATTGGAAAAGCAAAGCCCTCCCAAATGCAATTTCAGTGTATTTTTATTCACATACTGACCAGTTTCACTCATTAGTCTAAGTCAGGATTCTAGATTGTCCAAATTTTGATTTCTGTCATTGTAGTGTCGAACCTTCCCTAGACACTTCTTGGTTATCTGCAAAGGTGAGAAATATTACCAAATCATACACCTCCCGCTGACCAGCTGGTCTTTGGGTGTCTGCTGTGTATGCGTGTGGGCATGGGGCACATGCATGGGGATGCACATGTATATGTGGGGACACATGCATATCACATTTGGGGAATGCACACATGCGTTTTGGGCACTCGGTGCCATAAAGATTAGCCATCACTGTCATAAAGCATTGGCCATGGGCTCAGCTCATGTAGTTTAGCTCTTCACCTTCAGCCATTGTTGGTATTGTACTGATATAGCATCATCTCTTGGTTCCCTATTAGATTTCCTATGTAAGGGACAGCAAATATCGTCACATCATGAAGAAGTCAGTAACAAGCTATTTTTCAGATTAATGCACCAGGGAATTTTGACTAGATCTTCTTTGTAACCATGAAGACTGATTTTCTTCCAAATTTTGAAAGACAAAAGACATTTAAAGGGGCCTCTAATAGGTTGCTCAATATATCATGATCTGGAATTAACCATTCTGGAGTATCTAACCTTCATTGAGAAAGATGGCCTCATCCACATCAGACAGAATAAGAAGGAAGTATAATGGCTCACTGCCTAGTTCAAGAACATCGAACTGTTCTTCCGCATTTTAAGCTTTAGAATCTCAAGAATAAGTTTGCAGACTAAAAAACAATCAAACTTCCCTGAATTGTTCCTTTCTTGATTCTCAAATTAGGATTATTCTCCTGAGTCAAATGAAACTCGTATCTCCAATTGCCCACTTTTGTGGCAATGTTCGTTCCCAATTCCCCTTCTCATTTTTAAAATCATGATTATTTATTCTCCTTTGGGATTTCCACCACCACAATTAGTTGCCAATGATGGCACCTGATCATCTGATTTGTAACAGCCTCCTTCAGTCATGAGGGCAGAGGTTGGGGTAAAGCTGGACAAATACTGCAGCAGTCTAAAATTTGGAAGACAAAACTTCCTAATTTGCGTGCAAACTGGACCTTCCTCACTGACATTGTGGTCTTCTGTGATCTCTGAGATTTAACTCTATGCTGAAGAAAGAACTGTAGGAAGGATCTCTTGCAGGATATGTCCAATGTTGCTGCTGCTGCATGTACAGCTTTTTCTGCTTCAGCTTCTGTCTCAAATTCCCTGTGCCAGTATGCTGATGAAATGTCCATTTGAGGTGATAATAGAAGAAAAGGAATGGTTCCATTACTACAAACCAGGAGACTACTGGATTACTGGAATAATGTCTGGAGTCGCAGGTCGATTGTACCCATTATCATTTTCTAAACCTCCAACAAAGCAACTGAAAAGGTAATTGTCAGCACATCCATTACAGAAATAATATTTTTTACATTCAAGTCTAGAACAGTTTACATTGAGTTTCCAGCGGTTGTTGGTGCACTTATTATTGTGATTAAAACAGAAAAAGTCATATACAGGTAAAACATTACTACATATAATTTTTGTATGCAATACCTAGGTCTGACCACAAGCAACACAGTTCTAAGTTATCCAAAGCAAGAATTTCAAGCCTAAGCAATTCTGTTGTGTACAGAAGAGTGCAAGACTTTTTAATTTTGCATTGCAAAATTAAGTTTACAACTCTTAATGCTTTGTAGCAACAATGTTAAACAATAACCATTGGATCCTAAATTGTCAAAGATAAGTACACCTAGGTCCTTGACAAAGTGAGGGTCATTTGCTAGGTCAATGCCACCTAGCTTATACTTGAAATTCTGATTACGTTTACCAATATGTAAGACAGAGCATTTATTAATCGAAATTTGAAGTTGCCAAATAGATGACCATTCAGACACATAGTCTTGATCACTTTGCACAATAACAGAATTATTTGTAGAATGGAATAATTTTACGTCATCACCAAAAAGAACGCAATTGCTCTTAAGTTGATCAAATAAATTGTTGATATAGAGCAAAACAAGATGATGAAATTTCTTTGTTGCAGTGAGAACACCTTCTACCACATTATGCCTTTCTTGTTGGCTATTCATGAAGTCAACCAGAATTCAAGGCTCTTACCCAACATCACCCTGGGCTACAACATCTACCAGAACTTTTTCAGTGCAAGAATGACATATGAGGCCATGCTGGACGTGCTGTCTATGGGACAGGAGAATGTCCCAAATTACAGATGTGGAAGACAAAAAAAGCTGCTGGTGATTCTTGAAGAGATGGATTCTGAACTCTTTGATCACATTTCTAATGTCTTGAGCATCTATAAAATTCCACAGGTATAAAGCCAAATGAAATTAATTCTGTGTTGTAAATTGTTCAGATTTGCCTAGAAGGCAGCACTTGTATATATTTCTGCAAATAAATTGAAAGTCAGAGAGTAAATATTAGAAGAGCTGAAATAATTTTTAATTCACAAAGTGTGTGTGTGCGTATATACATACATATGTATATAAGGTAAGGTTCCCTCGCATACGTGCTACTCATTTCCAGCTCTAGGGGACTCATCTCCGTTACAAAGCCGAAGAGCCAGCGCTGTCTGAAGACATCTCCATGGTCATGTGACAGGCATGACTAAATTCCGAAGGCACCCAGAGTGCTGTTACCTTCCCACCAAAGTGGTCCCTATTTTTCTACTTCCATTTTTACATGCTTTTGAACTGCTAGATTGGCAGAAGCTGGGACAAGTAATGGGAGCTCACTCCATTACTTGGCGCTAGGGATGCAAACTGCCCAACTGCTGACCTTTCTGATCGACAAGGTCAGTGTCTTAGCATCTGCACATGTGTGGGTGTGTATGTATATACACACACACACACATGCATACCCACATGCACACACGCACATGTATCTATTATACACATATGCTACATATACACACACATATGTGTATATTCATTGTATATGTATATGTGTTTCTGTGTCTGTATATATGCATATGCTTTGTATATATGTGTGTATATATGTGTATATATGTAGGTCTTGGTGTATTCGGGTATTGTCCCATGTAAGATTGAGAATACCTTGGCGACGTTTCGACGAGATCCCACTCGCCATCTTCAGGCTGGTGTCTTCAGCTTTGTGCTTGTGCCAGCAAAGCGTGATCTGAACTGCCTTCTCTCTATAAATTTTTAGTGTGGAATTTGAGTTGGAAGCATGTGGGGATCACGTTTTTGTCTCGGCAATTGCGTAGGAATGTGAGGTCACATAAGATGGTGGCTCTTCAGACTTCGAGTTTCTCATAGATCCGGGTCAGCTGGAAGGTTTCCTCCCCGTAGAGGTAGGATATTTGTTTTCATAGATTTTCACGGGTAAAGGTATGTAGGTCTTGGTGTATTCAGGTCTTGTCCCATGTAAGATTGAAAATACCTTGGCGACGTTTCAACGAGATCCCACTCGCCATCTTCAGGCTGGTGTCTTGCTGTTTGCTTGTTGTATATCGCCTTTAGTGCTTTAGTGAATCTGTCTCCGAAACCCATCTCCTCCAATTGCATCAACATAAACTGCCAATTCACATTATTGAACGCTTTCTGTGCATCTAAAAACACTAATTCTGTGCATCTAAAAACACTAAAGGGGGGGTGGGGTGGCTATTGTTATTCGGGAGACCCTGTTTCCAAGGGAGGTCCCTGCCCCGGAGATAGGCGGGTGTGAGTCCCTCCTCCTGAGGTGCAGGCCTGCAGGTCGGTTGGGCATGCTGCTTACATACCTGTCCCCCAGCTATGTCTCAGCTGCCCTGCCTGGGCTTCTTGATGCCATCTCGGGGGTGGCGGTGGAGTTTCCAGAGCTTATAGTTCTGGGTGACTTTAACCTGCCTTCCCTGGGATTGGCGTCGGGTTTGGCCCAGGAGTTCATGGCCTCCATGGAAGCCATGGGCCTGACCCAGATAATAGATGGCCCGACTCATGAGGGGGGTAACATGCTCGACCTGGTTTTGTCTCGGAGCAGTGGCGGAGTGGTCTAGGGGGTGGTGACATAACTATCCACCCCGTTTCATGGTCAGACCACTATCTCCTGCGGCTGGTCTTCCATCAAGCTGCCCCACACTGCTGGAATGAGGAGCCACCTAGATGGTTCCGCCCCAGACGCCTGATGGACCCTGAGAGGTTCCAGGCAGAGCTGGGGGTTTTTCCTGCATCCCTTACCCACAGCCCTGCCGAGGTCCTTGCGGCTACCTGGCAACAGTTGGCTGCGGGGGCGCTCGACAAGGTTGTCCCCATGCGTCCCCTTACTCAGCGCAGATCCCGGTCAGCTCCCTGGTATACCAAGGAGCTCCGGGAGATGAAGCGCGCAGAAGGGACTAGAGAGCAGGTGGAGGGCGACTCGCTCTGGATCTGACCGAGCCCAGCTAAGAGCCCATATTAGGACTTATCTGGTAGCAGTGGGGGCGGCGAGAAGATCTTATTTCTCCACCCTCATAGCATCCTCAGATAACTGCCCGGCCGCCCTGTTTGGGGTTGCTCGCTCCCTCCTCCAGTTGGGGGGGTGGTGGCGGACCCTTTGTGGGGCAGAGCTGGGGAATTTGGTCAGTATCTGCAGGATAAAATCGCTCAGATCCGGGAAGGGTTGCGCTTGGATTTGCAGTGGCCTGGGGATGAGGATGCGAGTGGTTTGGCCAATATGACCTGGACTGAGTTTGATCCTGTTTCTGAGGATGAAGTGGACAGGATTATGCAGCGGCTGAGTTCCACCACATGTTTATTGGACCCGTGCCCTTCCTGGCTGGTTTATGCCTCCAGGGAGGTTATGTGTGGCTGGCTCCGGGCAGTGGTCAACGCTTCATTAAGGGAGGGGCTTTTCCCTGCCATTTTGAAAGAGGTGGTGGTGAGGCCCCTCCTGAAGAAGCCTGCCCTTGACCCAGCCGTGTTGAACAACTTTCGTCCAGTCTCCAACCTTCGCTTTTTAGCGAAGGTTGTTGAGAGTGTGGTGGCCCAGCAATTGCCACTTTTCCTGGAGGAAGCATACCAATGGATCCGTACCAATCAGGCTTCCGGCCCAGGTACAGCACGGAGACAGCAGTGGTCGCGCTGATTGATGATCTCTCTAGGGCTCGGGATAGGGGCTCGTCCTCTGTCCTGGTCCTGTTAGATCTCTCAGCGGCTTTCAATACCATCGACCATGGTATCCTACTGCAAGGTCTCGGGGGGCTGGGAGTGGGAGGCACTGTTTTACGGTGGTTCTCCTCCTACCTCTCGGGACGTTCGCAAACAGTGTTGGCAGGGGGGCAGAGGTCGACTCCAAGGTATCTCACTTGTGGGGTGCCCCAGGGCTTGGTCCTCTCACCCCTCCTGTTCAACATTTATATGAAGCCACTGGGTGAGATCATCCGTGGCTTTGGGGTGAGTTATCATCAGTATGCTGATGATACTCAGCTATACATCTCCACCCCAGGCCACATCAGTGATGCTCTCTCCGTGATGTCCCGTTGTCTGGAAGCGGTATGGATCTGGATGGACAGGAACATGCTTCGACTCAATCCAGCCAAGACAGAGTGGCTGTGCATACCGACATCTCGGTCCAGTTTGGATGTTCCATCTTTGGTCATGGGGGAGGAGGTGTTGCCCCCCGTGGACAGGGCACGGAATCTGGGGGTCCTCCTGGACTCACAGCTCAAATTGGAGGAGCAGGTGGGGGCCGTGGCCAGGGGGGCCTTTGCCCAGATCCGGCTGGTTCACCAGTTACGCCCATTCCTGGACCGAGATGCCCTGCGCACAATCACTCAGGCCCTCGTTATTTCCCGCCTCAACTACTGTAATGCTCTCTACCTAGGACTGCCCTTGCGTACCACTCAGAGGCTTCAACTGGTGCAGAATGTGGCCACGCGGGTAGTGATGGGAGCTTCCCGATACTCCCATATTACACCCCTCCTGTGCGGCCTGCATTGGCTCCCGGTTGCCCTCTGGGTGAGATTCAAGGTTCTGGTATTAACATTCAAAGTCCAGCATGGCATGGGTCCAGGTTATTTACGAGAACGGCTCCTCCCAACATCAAATACTAACCACCCTGTATGGGCGCACAGGCAGGGTCTCCTCGGGGTGCCGTCTGTGACTCAATGTCGCTTGGCGGTGACCCAGGGGAGGGCCTACTCTGTGGCGGCTCCCACTCTGTGGAATCTCCTTCCGCTGGAGCTCCGGCTGGCCCCCGATCTTCGCACCTTCCACCACGATTTGAAGACCTGGCTCTTTTTACAATCTGGGCTGTGCTGATTCTCTGGGGTTGGTATAATTTTAACTATGGGTTTTTAAATTTTAATTCGGCTTAACTTGTTTAATATTCTTTTAATTAACTTATTTATTGCTGTATTTTAGCTGTAAGCTGCCCCGAGTCCTTTTTGGAGAGGGGGCGGCATATAAGTCGAATAAATAAATAAATAAATAAATAAATAAATAAAGCCGTTTGTTTCTATGAGTGGGTTTCATAATATTCCAGAGTATTCAATATTATCCTCATATTATTTTTATTTGTCTCTTGTGCAGAAATCTATTTTGATCTGAGTGTATAAAATAATTTAAATATCTTTTTAGTCTTTCTGCCATTATTGAAGCAAATATTTTATAATCAGCATTAAGCAGGGATATTGGTTTTAAATTTTTTATTTGTTGTGGGTCAGTATCTTCTTTTGGTATAAGTGTAACATATGCCTCTGTCCATGAGTCAGGTACTTTATTTTTTGTCAAAACCTCATTAAATACTTCCAACATTGTAGTAGAAATTACTTCCTGAATTGTCTTATAAAATTCAGCTGGCAGCCCATCCAGACCAGGGGCTTTTCCCACATTTTGTCTATTTATTGCTTCTGTCAGTTCCATCATTGTTATTTTTTCATCTAACATGGTCTTTACTTCATCAGGTATTCTCGGAAATTCTGCCCTTTGTAAATATTACTGTACTTTCTTTTCTAATATTGCCTCTTGATCATATAGTTTCTCATAGTATCTCTGTACTATTTTTTTCTTCTCTTCATTTTCATAACATAGCGTGCCATTTTCATCTATTAATTGTGGTATTCTTTTTAATTCTTTTTCTTTCTTCAGTTTATATCCTAGCCATCTACCTAGTTTATTTGCATTTTCAAAATAATTCTGTTTGGCCCCTCTAATCTATTGTGCCAGTTCTTCTTGTTCCATTAGTCCAATTTTGTGCTTAATTATATACATTTGATTTTTGATATTTTTATGCTGTGGATATCTTTGTAAATCCTTCTCCATTTTCTTCTGTTCTTGTTCTAAAGTTTGTTGTGTTTGTCTCTTTTTAATGATCCTTCTTCTTGTACAGGTTATAATCACACCTCTGGTATATGCTTTCATAGTATCCCATACATTTTGTAATGAGGTTTCTCCTGATTTATTTTCTTTAAGGAAAAAAACCAATTCTTTTTCCAGGTTATTAATAAATTCTTTTTCTTTCAAAATTGAATTATTCAAAGTCCATCTTAATCTGTTCTTCTGTCCCTTCCATTTAATCCTTATTGGGTTATGGTCAGCCCAAATGTTTGTGTCAATGTTTGCTTCCTGAATGTTAGGTATTAAATCTGTTGACATCCAAATCATATCTATTCTTGACCATGACAGATGTCTATTTGAGTAAAATGTAAATTGTCTATTTTTACTATTCAATTCTCTCCATATATCTTTAATACTCAGCTCCTCCACCATCTTAAACAAGATTTAGGTAATATTTTTCTATTTTTCTTATTTGTTTTCTGTGTTTTATAGTCCAGTTCTGTGTTTACAATTGCGTTAAAGTCTCCAAAGATGCATATCTTATCATATTCCAGTTCAGTTATTTTATTGTGTAGCTTCTTATAAAATTGGTCTTGCTGATTATTGGGAGCATAGATTGCAATTAAAAGTACTTTTAAGTTATTATTTCAACCATCAATATTCTTCCTTCTTCATCTGAATAAATTTGCTCGGCTTTAATTGTATTTCTAATATATAAAACAACCTTTTTTATTTCATTGTGCCAATGATGTGAATATATTCCCAATTCTAGGACAATTCAACAAATGTACATGTTGTCTTTTAATATACACTTCTTGTAGGGAGATTATATCCATGTTTAATTTTCCTAATTTATGAAATATCTTTTTCCTTTTAATAGCCGAATTTAGTCCATTTATGTTTATAGAAATCAATTTCTTTTCCCCTTCCATTGGTTATACTTTATATGTAGGATTCATTGCTCTTGTTGTTCTTGGTTCTCTTGGTTCTTTAATTATCATTTGACCACTTACTGCTCTCTCCTCCTGTCTCCTTTCCTCCCTTTGTTTCTTCTCCATTTCCTTTGCCATTTCTGCTCATATCTTAAGTTCCTCTTCTCTTGCTCTCTCATCTTCTGCTCTGAAGTATTCATTATAGAATAGTTCTGCACTCTCAACTGACTCTGTGTCTTTGTTCTCACCAGAAGAATGTCAAACCTTCAGGAATCAACCATCTATAATTAACCTTTCTTGATTAACATCTTTGTCAGAAATTGGTATTCTCTTCTTAAATTTCACTTTCCTCATTTTCCTTGGTATTTGTTTCAAGGCTATGATGTTTTTTCCCTTGTACTTCAAAAAAACATCTCTTGCTTTCTGTTCTCATTGTTTTCTTGGTAAATCTCATGTGTACTTCTCTAGATAATTTATTTCTCATTGCATATCTGGTGTATACTCGGTATATTTCATCCATTCCATCCAACATTTTTTCTTTAGTTACCTCCAAGGGTTCCACTAAGATTTCTGTCATGATTTCTTTGAGGTTTTCTCCTTTTTCTTCCTTGATGTTTTGGAATCTTAAATAGAAATCAGCCTTTTCCATCTCCCAGAATATTGAATTTTCCCCTTTTTTCACTTTCAACCATTGTCAATCTGTTATCTATTTCTCCTACTTTCTTATTTGTTTTATCACCTCTTTCTTCCATCTTTTTCTCCATATATAAATTAACACCTGTTGAATATCTCCTTCCATTTTTTCCAGCTTTTCCTTCAGCTTTTCCATTCTATCTCTGCACACTTCCCTTGATCTTGTATTACTTGAAACATTGACTTTATTTCTTGCATTGAAATTTCTTTCTCTTTTTCTTTCTCTTCCCGAAGCATAGTTGTAATAGATCATTGACCAGCTGGGCTCAGGGATGAGGAAGAAGGGATTGATGATCCAGTAGGAATTCTCTTACTCATATCAAATCAAATTGTAATCCATTCACAAAAGCCCCCCAAAAATAAAAATAAATCTTCAAGTTCTTCATTACCTTAATCCAATTTATCCAAAAGAAGAAAAGAAAAAAGTTAGAAAATCCAAAAACAAAAAGGGAAACTATAAATCCAAAAAAGAAATGGAGTCAAAGTGTATAAGATTCAAAAAGTCTAATATATGAAAAAAAGGGGGAAAAAAGAGAAATTTTCCCAAAAAAAGTAAAGAGAAAAGAAAATACAAATCCATCCACTTCTACATAGAAGAGGAGAGGAAAAGGGGGTAACAAAAAGAAAAAAACAGCAAAAAATAAAAATAGGATCCAAAAATGCCAAATTATATCCACTTGTTAATCTACTTGTTAGTCAAATTATCAATGAAGAAACAAAGGAAAATGGAAAAGGAAAAAAAATAGAGAAAAAGAAAACAAACATTCCAAAATTAATTCACTTTGGAAAAACTAGGCCAAAAAGTAAAACAAGCCCCCCAAAAAAGAAAGGAAAAAGTAAATCCAACATACACTCCAGCAAAAATAAAATAAAGAACAAAATAAAAACAAAACAAAAATAAAAAAGGAAGGTACCAGCTGTAATTTATGAATCCATGTCACTAAGTAAACCAAAGTCTCAGCGTAACATTCAGTCGGTCCAGAAAGCCAGAATCCAAAGCATATATATTATCCAAGGTCACAGTGTTTTTTCTCTTTCTTTATCTTATTCAACTTTCCAATTGTATACCAGCTATATAAAAGCAGCACCTGTTTTCAGTGCCGACTCATTATCTTTCTCCACTTCTCTGTAGTCAAAATAGCTTAATCTTTAAAGTCTATTATTCTAAAAAAAATTCTCCTGTCACCTCTAGATGGCAGTATTGCTTAGCTTTCCTTGCACTTGAATCTTAGTTACACTATATCTCTGTATTCTAAACAGTGAAAGTGAATAAAAGTCAAAAGAAAAAAGTACTTCAGAGATTTTAAACTAAGAAACAAAAAAGGTTCAATTTCTTCTTATTTTTTAAGTTCAGTCCAGTCCAGTTATTCAAAACAAAGAAGCAAACAAAATATTCCTTAAAAAAAAAACAACCCTAACCCTAACCCAGCCAACTCTGTTTTCTAATGCATGCAGTTATCATTTGAAACATGTCTCAGCAGTGGGGGAAGGCCCTTAGATTTACCATCTGACTTTCATCGTTAAAACTGGCACAAACTACCAATATCTTCTCTTTTATCTTAGATCAACTATAGTGTCATCAACCAGGTGGCCGAGCAAAATCATCATTTTCCTTTTTCATATCGGATGACCCCAAACCAAGAACCTCCTTACTCAGCGATTGTCCAGCTGCTCCTGCAGTTCCAATGGACGTGGATTGGCCTCCTTTCTCAGGACAACGAAAAAGGAGAAAAATTCAAAAGACGTTTGGAAGTTCTTGCTCTAAAAAATGGGATTTGCATTGTCCTCTCAGGAACCATCCCAGAAGCAAATATGCAGACAAGTGGTGGAGAAACTCTCATGCAAGAAAAAAGAAAAATGTTCTATTCTCTTATCAAGAGTCAAATAAAAATTATCGTATGCCAACTGGATCTTCAGGCCTCAGGAATGCTAGCAGCAATAATACAAATAATTGATATGACTAATACATCACTGGTGGGAAGGGTGTGGATTGCCACAACTTTGACAGCTTTAAGTGTAAGTATTTTTGACCTCTGGGTTGATCTCCAAAATAGACATGCTTTGTTTTCCTTCCTCATCCAGACAAAGAGAAGGACTCAGTATTATGACTTTATATCTTATGCATCTATGGTCACATTGCATGGAAAGGAAGTGTTCCACTGTTCCTATTCAAGTCCTCTGTTATCAAAGAAAGTTTGGAAAAAATGCAGAGAAAAAGAGAATTGGGAATTCCCACCCCATGATGTGATTGCAAGAATCCTGTCTCAGGATTCCTTCAGTATTTCCCAAATAATTCAAATTGTGGCCTGGGTCCTCAATGCTGCCTCTTCCTCCCAACAGAGTAAGAGGAGAATGCAAGTTGGATACCATCAATCACCCCAGATTGTACAGCCATGGCAGGTAAGTCTTCTCCTTTGAGGTTCCATTGATTCTCCCCTTCCAATTCCTGAATATTAAATTAGATGTAGAAAGGAGTGAGATATTCCAAAGAGCAGTTGCCCAGTTAGTGGTATTTGAGAGTGAGTGTCAACCTTGAAGTTGACCTGACTGAGGAAATTTTGATGCTTCAGTGTTGCCACCCTGGAGCTGAGGGAAAGGAAGGGAAGAATAGAGATAGCTGGGGTTTTGTAGCCAAAATAAAATATTTTCTCCTGAGAACAAAGGACATTCCTACTGATGGCTGGAGGGAGGATGAGTCATCATAGGCAAATGGAGGACACCTTGATTGGACTATTTATTTTATTTATTTATACTTGAACTTGTATGCCGCCCCATCTCCGAAGACTCGGGGCAGCTCACAGCTAAAAACATATACAATAAATATTTAAAAAAATAATTAAACAAAGACAAGCCCAAATATAAAACGTAAAAACAATAAACATTAAAACCCTCCCTCACCCCAGGGAGGGGTCACAGCCCAGGTTGGTCAAATAACCAGGTCTTTAGTTCACGGCGGAAGGTGCGGAGATCGGGGGCCAGGCAGAGCTCCAAAGGCAGTTGATTCCAGAGGTCAGGGGCCGCGACGAAAAGGCTCATCGTCGGGGAGTCACCAGCCGGCACTCACCCACCGACGGTACCCCGAGGAGTCCTTGTCTATGAGCTCGCACAGGGCGGCCTGTGATATCGGAAGAAGACGCTCCCTCAAATATTGAGGACCCATGCCATGTAGGACTTTGAATGTCAAAACTAAAACCTTGAATCTCACCCGGAGCGCAACCAGCAGCCAATGTAGGCCGTGCAGGAGCGGGGCAACATGGGAGAACCGGGTAACTCCCATCACCACCAGCGCCGCATTCTGCACCAGCTGCAATCTCCGGATGGTATGCAAGGGCAGTCCTAAATAGAGAGCGTTGCAGTAGTCGAGTCTAGAGGTGACAAAGGCATGAGTAACTGTGCACAGGGCATCCTGGTCCAGAAAAGGGCGGAGTTGTCGAACTAGACGGAGCTGGGCAAAGGCCCCCCTGGCAACGGCCCCCACCTGCTCCTCCAATCAGAGCCGTACATCCAGGAGGACCCCCAGATTCCGTGCCCTATCCACAGGGGGCAACACCTCTCCCCTATGGCCAAAGATGGACAATCTAAACTGGGCCGAGATGCCGACACAGCCACTCAGTCTTGGCTGGGTTGAGTCAAGCATGTTCCTACTCATCCAGATCCGTACCGCATCCAAACACCGGGACATCAGGAGAGGGCATCACTGATCTGGCCTGGGGTGGAAATATACAGCTGAGTATCATCAGCGTATTGATGGAATCGCACCCCAAAACCACGGATGATCTCACCCAGCGGTTTCATGTAGATGTTAAATAGGAGAGGGAAAGGACCGACCCCTGAGGACCCCACAAGAGAGAGCCCTTGGGGTCGACCGAACCCCTCCACCAACACCGATTGCGACGCCCGAGAGGTAGGAGGAGAACCACTGAAGCACAGTGCCCCCACTCCCAACCCCCAAGGCGGTGCAAAAGGATACCATGGTCGATGGTATCGAAAGCCACTGAGAGGTCTAATAGGACCAGGACCGAGGAAAAAACCCTGTCCCGGGCCCTCCAGAGATCATCCATCAGCAGCGACCAATGCCGTCTCCGTGCTATGACTGGGTCGGAAGCCCGATTGATATGGATCTAGGTAGTCCGCTTCATCCAGAAAGAGCGGGACCTGCTGAGCCACCACACTCTCAACAACCTTCGCGAAGGTTGGAGACCGACGAAAGTTGTCTAACACGGTCGGGTCCAGGGCAGGCTTCTTCAGGAGGGGTCTCACCACTGCCTCTTTCAAGGCGGAGGGGAAGACACCCTCCCTCAATGAAGCATTGGCAACTGCCCGGAGCCAACCGCAGGTGGCCTCCCTGGCGGCATAAGTCAGCCAGGAGGGACACAGGTCCAACAAACATGTGGTGGAACTCAGCCGCCGCATAATTCTGTCCACTTCATCCTTGGAAACAGGATCGAACTCATCCCAAATAACAGTGGCCAGACTACCTGCCACTCGTTCCTCAGACCCCTGCAAATCGGAGGACAACCTGTCCCGAATGTGAGCGATCTTATCCGACAGATATTGGCCAAACTCCTCAGCCCTACCCCGCAATGGGTCCGGCCCTCCCTCAAGACGAAGGAGGGAACGGGTAACCCAAAACAGGGCGGCTGGGTGGCTATCTGCGGACGCTATGAGAGTGGAGAGATAAGACCTCCTCGCCTCTCCCATAGCCACCAGGTAAGTCCTAATATAGGCTCTTAGCTGGGCACGGTCGGATTGGGAACGGGTCGACCTCCACCTGCTCTCTAAGCCCCTCCGACGACGTTTCATCTCCTGGAGCTCCTCAGTATACCAAGGGGCAAACCGGGATCCACGGCATGTAAGGGGATGCATGGGGACAACCCTGTCGAGGGCCTCCGACGCAGCCCGTTGCCAGGCAGTTGCCAGATCCTCAGCAGAGCTGTGAACAAGGGAAGAAGGAAAAAACCCCAGTTCTGCCTGGAACCTCTCCGGGTCCATCAGGCCTGGGGGAACCATCTAAGTGGCTCCTCATCCCAGCAGTGGGGGACGGCCTGTTGGAAGACCAGCTGTAGGAGATAGTGATCAGACCATGGAACAGGCAAGACCGTAGAAGTAACTTGCCCTCTGTCACTCCGCCACTGTTCAGAGATAAAAATTAGGTCAGGAGCATTTTCCCCCTCGTGGGTAGGGCCTTGAATCAACTGGGTCAGGCCCATGGCCTCCATAGAAGCCATGAATTCCTGAGCCAAACCCGAGCCCCCCCCAGGGAAGGCAAGTTGAAGTCCCCCAGGACCATAAGGTCCGGGAACTCCACCGCCACCCCGGAGAGGAGATCGAGAACCCCAGGTAGGGCCGCTGCCACACAACTGGGGGAAAGGTATGCTAGCAGCAGGCCCACCTGTACATTAGGCCCCCACCTCAGGAGGAGGATCTCACTCCTGCCTATCTCTGACACAGAGACCTCCCTTGGAGACATGGTCTCCCAAATAATCACGGCCACCCCACCACCCCTACCCTGGGCCCGTGGCCGGTGCAAAGCCTGAAAACCTGGTGGGCATAAATCAACCAGAGGGACACCCCCCTCTGGGCCCAACCAGGTCTCAGTGATACAAGCCAGGTCCACAGCCTCCTCCTCAATGATCTCCTGGAGGAGGGAGGACTTATTAGCCACGGACCTGGCATTAAAATACACCAGCCTAAGCCCAGGGATCCTAGTTCTGCTGCCCCCTAGGGAGGAGGCCATAGGGTCGAGGCGCAACCGGCCTTAAATGTCGGGTGCGTGATCCCCTTACCTGATATGGCCCTAAGCCTCGCCATCCTCTTCCAATCCCGACCACCCTGGGAATCGCAGCCCCCACCTCAGGGCCCGGAGCCCCCAGCCCCCAACCCCGACACTCCCCGCACCCGGCTGCAGGAAGACCCCTCCGTCACCCCGCTCCCAATCCCTTTAAGACATCGAATTAAAAATTTTAAAATTCGACCCTTAGCTCTCAAATTAGAATTTAACCCCTTGGCTGCAGCATGCCACCTCTCGGGATCCCAAGATCTGTCATCAAGGTAAGCTGTCGACAACCCACTGGGCCAGCTCAAGGACAAGAGCGCAGTCCTGGCCTACAATTCGGGTGTGAGTAGGGTCCCATAACAATAGATGACAAGTTCATAAGGGGATAGGGCAAAGTGTGGCATCACATAACCGGGTGAAAGATGTTAAAAATATCCGAATGGAGAAAAAGAGGATGAGGATACAGGCAACAGTAATCCAGAAGTTCAGTCTCATAAACGGCCTCTCACATCCATTTAGAGACCGAAGGTGACAATAAATGGACAGCCGCACTCTCACCGCGGCGGTCCAAGGCAATCTTAAAAACTGAAGAGTCCGATGTTAAATCCCTCTACTCTCTCACAGTAGAGGGATAGTCCTCCCATCGTCCTCACACGACAATGGGACCTGTCCAATCCAAAGTCCTGGAAAGGGGAAAGGTCCAGATAATGATGAATAAGGACTGCGGCCACTGGGTGGAGATGATGTTACACCCCCAAAGTTCCATAGAAATGGGGGGGGGGGCAGGGGAGGCGAACTGGTGCAGGAAAAACGGCAGTAGTGGACCAGCATAGTGCAATGGGCAGGAAAGTCCAGAGGAGTCCTAAATATCGGGCTCCTCACCATAGGCAGGGTCCAGGGCCACAAAAGACAGTCATCCGCAGGGGAAGCATCTGTTCCCCTCCCACCAGGCCAATAACAGCCCACCCGACCCGGCCGACATCCAATGGAACCAGCATTCCTGGTTAGATTCAATCCAGCCACCAGGAGAGGAAAAGCAGCAGCATCGTCCAGGGGGAGTAGGACACCACGAGCACCCCCTAAACAGTCCGGGGGCTCGTTGGCTGGCCCAAAGGTCCACAGTGGCAGCCTTTGAACTCGCCACCATAGTTCCGGCCGGTGCAGCCTCCGCAGGCCCACAAACAGCCTGGCCGCCAAGGCCACAAAGCTCACCACCACGACCGGCATCCTCCTCCGAACAGCCGCTGCCTCCATCTTCCCCGCAGCCTCCATCAGCGCCGTCACAGCCATCCCGTTGATGAAAGCCACAGCCGGAGCCTCCACCGAGGCAGCCAACATCGCCGCCCCCGCCGCTCCAGCTGCTGCCGCCAGCGAAAAGACCAAGGTCGACACCACCGCCGCCCAGCTCGCCACTCCGTCAGCGCCACAAACGCCTCCCCACAGCCGCCGGAGAAGCCGCCGGACCCGCAGCCACCGGAAAAGCCGCCGGGCCGAACTCTCCAGCAGAAGTCTCCAGCCAGGAATCGCCATTTCCCAGCCCGGGACACAGAGCCGTCGAGCACGAAGGGCTAGGCAACGGCTCGGCGACCACCCAGCTGTCCCGGAAACAGCCCAGCCCCATGCCTGGACTCTCTCACACAATCCAGGTGAGGCGGGGGCATCCAGGGAATCCCCCATCGGCACCCCTTCGCCAGACCGAGCACACATCCCCCGGAGCCCTCTCAGCGTCCGCCCTCCATCTTGGGCATGCGCAAACCTAAAAAAATGTGACTGATTGTTTGGAAAGGGGAGGAAAACTTTTACTTTTAATTTAATTATTGACAGGATTCGAGCAGTTACTCCCATCTAAATCACGTGTCTTGAGCCTAGCTTCCAAAACTTAAAAAGGATTTATTGGGAGTTAACATGCCGGCACTGCCTGGGTGTAGCCAACTCTGAGACACATAATTCATTGTCACCCTTGATCCTGGTTTCCTCCCCAACCCCTGGGTGTATCATAATTCATATTCTCCAATGGAACACATCCATAACCAAGAGTCATCAATCATGGTCTCCAGTTAGAATTTTTCCTGGCAGAAACTTCAGTCACCTAGTTATTATCTTTGAAAACATTTATGGAATGCACTTTCGGTTTTTCAAGCTGCTACACTCCTCCTCCCTTCCTTTCTGTTGGCAACTCTAAAAAGATGATAGAAATATTTTATGAGTTGACACCTATATGATATGTCTAATAAAACTGATATTTGAGGAACCTGCTTGCCTCAGGGTCCTATTTGCTACGGGCATATTACTTGAAATCCTGACATTAAACAGACTCTAAATGTTCATAGGATTGAAGTTCAAAATTAAACAATCTGTCAGTGTTCCAGGAGACCTCCATTCCAATCAGTAATTCTGAGACAAGCATAATCTCAAAAGTACCTTTATTAGAATAGCACCTGACACATCTGTGGAATCTTGAAACTAAAAGTTTCCCAGACTTCCCACAATCTCCCAAACTACAATCCCTCCCCTTTTCTTCCATCATCACATTCAGCTTGTATTTTATTTTCTGATTTTTTTTGCCAATATGTAAGACAGAACATTTATTTGTTGAGATTTGAAGTTGCCATTTGTTTGACCATTCTGATACATAATCGAGGTCTTTTTGAAGGGTAGCAGTATTTTCTGTGGTGTTGAATAGCTTTACATCATCAGCAAAGAGAACGCAGTTGCTCTTAATATGATCACAGAGGTCATTTATGTAGAGTATGAAGAGAGTAGGTCCTAGAACACTGTCTTGGGGGACACCACTGTTGACAGGTACAGAATTTGATAGGACGCTCCCAATTTTGACCATTTGTTGTCTGTTTGACAGGAATGCTTCTATCCAGTTATGCAGGTGATCAGAGATACCATAAGATTTTAGTTTTAGTAGTAGTTTGTTGTGTACCACTGAATCAAAGGCTTTACAGAAGTCTATGTAGTTTGAGTCTATTGCTTTGCCCTGATCGAGTTGTGTAGTCCATATGTTTTTGCAGTGTAAGAGTTGCAGATTACAGGATAGTTTTTTTCTGAAACTAAATTGTTTATTAGAGAATATGTTGTTTGTCTCTAAGTGGAGGATAATGGATTGGTTAATAATTGATTCCATGACTTTACAGGTGATGCAGCATAAAGAGATTGATCTGTAATTTTCAACTAGGGTGGGGTCTCCCTTTTTGAAGATGGGGATGATCATGGCTTGTGACCATAGGTTTGGCAAGGAGCTGGTCCTGAAAGATTTGTCAAAGATTATGCTTAGAGGTTCGGCTATGACTGTGGATAGCTTTTTTAAGAAGTAGGCACATATTCCGTCCGATCCAATAGATAGAGATGGTTTTAGATTGTGTAGTGCTTTTTCAACATTGTATTCTGTAAAATCGATGTGTATTAGATCATTGTAGTTGTCTTTGGATCTACTAGGAAATACTGGGCATGATCCATTGCTGTTTAGAAACACTGAGCCAAAGAATGTATTAAGGAGGTTGGCTTTAATGGTGTCGTTTTTGCAATCTTTACCATTAGGTCCTTTCAGGGGTGGGATAGACCTTGAGTCTTTTATTTTGTTGTTTACAAAATTGTAGAAAGTGCAGGTGGAAATGGTGCATAGATGGTTTTCCTTTTGTTTAATGTGATAATTGGTGCATTCGGTCTTTATCTGGTGGCATAAATTTTTTTATCGGCTTTTGAAGTTGACAATGTGACCAGATTTGTTTTTCTGCCAAAGTGATCTTTTTTTGGATTGAAGCTTCCTTATTGTTATGGGTAATCTGTTTTTTCTGGTTTTGGGAGTTGTTATTGGTAAGTATAGTTTGATGACTCTTTTGACTTCAAATAAAAATAAGTTGTAATGGTCTTCAACAGTATTGCAACCAGTGAATAGAAATTGCCAATCAAGGGATGAGAGATCGTTATTGATAAGATCATAGCTGCCTTTTTTGAAGTTATAATTGGGGATTATGTCATTGTGATTATTTTTGTGTGGACATATGTTGAGACAAAAGTCAATCATGTTGTGGTCACTGTTGGAAAAGGGTTCTTTAATTTGTATTCCATAAATTGAATTCAAACTATCGCAGAAGATGAGATTGAGGCAGTTGTTAAGTCTAGTATTGTTGGTTACTAGTTGTTCCAGTCCCAGATTTGTTACAGCATTGTAGAAGGTTGCATGTATGGGTTCAGTTTTACATTCATTTAAGGTCCAGTTAATATGACATGGATTGAAGTCACCAAGAAAGATAAAAGCGTGTGGGCAGGATGTTGCCCATGTTAGTAGTGAATTTAGCTTGTTTACATGTTCGATGTCATAATCAGGGGCTCTGTAACATAGTAAGAATCTAAATGTGATATTTAAGGACAGTTAACAGACAATAGTCTCAGGAAGAGCAAGCTCCTGGGTAAGTTGGAAGTTTTTTAGATGTAAGGACTTTTTATAGAAGATAGCAACACTACCTCCTTTACGAATTTCCCAATCTGATCGGCAAACATTATAGTCTTTTACTGAGGTAATGGAGTCAGGTAGAGATGCATTGACCCATGTTTCACAGACAAATATGATGTCGAATTTAGCTGTATTTAGTAAGAGGAGAAATTCAGATATTTTATTCATAACGCTTCTTGCATTGAGTAGCTTGCATTTAAGGCCAGTTGTAGTTTGAATTGAGGTAGTTAGGCGCGTGCATGCCTATTCTTGGGTGATGGTGGATTGGTTGAAGTAGGATTGGATGCTGAGTTGTGGGTTGTGTCACTTACTTTTGATACAGTCAGCACGATAGTCAATGTACAGGTAGTTCTCTCCATTGTCTAGACGTTTTTTGAATTCTGTGCAGAGTTCATGGGAGCAGACACGTTGTTGTATGGTTAGGTCAGGGTGAGAACGGAGGTTCTTATGGTTGGTGTTGCTTTGGTGAGTGAATTTATAGTATAAATGAATTTGTGTTTGCTTGATTCATTTTTGAAAGTGACCCTGCAGAGGTGTGCTGCCACAGAGCCATCTCTGTTTTTGAACTCTTGGCCAATGCGGGAAATGTTGAGTATTTCATCAGGGGAGATGGTTGATGCTTGATAGTCACTGATGATGTTGCGGACAATTGTGATGTCATCATTGTTATTGATGTCCTCTAGACCAAATAAGATGACGTTTGGACACTTCTGTTCACGCTCAACAGCTTCTCTGATGAGGATTGGGACATTGAATAAAGGCTCAAATTGTAATATTTTTTTCTATGTTTCTGCAGCTTCATAGGTTCCTGAGGAAGTTCCAACATCACAATATTTCCAGAGATAGGATTTCTTTGCATGAAAATAGTGTTCCTGTTGGTGCCTTTGATATCCTGCACTGGACATCAGTTTGGAACAAATCAGATGCGGTGGTGAAAATTGGAAGTGTAGAAAGACAAGCCTCCTTGGAAGTCAAGATTTCTGTCAATCAAAGTGCCATCCAATGGCCAACTTCATTTAACAAAGTAGTTGAGGCTGCTTGGATTTTGCTCCTTTATCTATCTCCATATGTGTAAATTTTCTGCTTGCAAATAATTCATATTGAGGCCAATTGAGATAACTTCCAACTAAGAGAACTTTAAAGCCTCATTATTTTATTAGATATCATTTAACTTTAAAAGCCTTACTGTTAGGATATGTGCAGAGTAACCCTTGTGTAACAAGGATATGCACATGGAAACGGATATGAGAACAGTTATGAATAAATATACAGCCACACAGAGACACACCAAATTGTGTTAATCTTTACTCGAAGAAATAGCACAGTCCAATAAACAGTCCAGGTCATACACGTTTTAACAGTCCAGCAGTATCCAGTTATAAAGTCTTCTTACCCTTTTCATGTTTTTTACAGCACACAAATATCAAACCATAATACAACAGATAATCTTCGATATCAACAGACTATCAAAGTAAACATAGTTAGTCAGTATCACTCCACATTCAGTCAGAGAGAGAGTCAGTATCAGCATCAAGAGAGATCTTCAGTGGGAGAGATCTTCAGTGGGAGAGATCTTCAGTGGGAGAGAGAATTAAACCATGATCGATAGCCCCCTCTTATGGAAACTTGCAGTATATTCAACCAACCAGAACACAGCATAATACATTCCAGTATTTTTCCTTAAAGCTACAGACACATATATTTGTGCTTTATATATTGTCAACCCAACTACGTTATGTACACATACTTAACATTGTCCCCTTTGGGTTGGTCAATATATAATACATTACATTTTCAATTCATAACTTTTATGCAATTAATAACTTTACATCCTCATACAATTTCATAGAAATTAGAAGATTCTTTATCTAACTCGACTTACAAAGCATGTTTGAAATCTGTTAGATTTACGTCTCTCTCCAATTGACCTTTTCAGTACATGTTGTTTGTATATCTTCTTCCTCTACCTCCCCTATCGAATCCTCATCTTTTACAGATATAGAGGGTTCTTCTTTTACTGATTCCCCATTAATATTCCTATCATTTTTATGATCAGTGAACAATGGAGTTTTTACAATAATACTATATTTTTTATTATTATATTCTTGTTTACCCTTTCACCAGCCAACATGCTCCAGAAATTTAGCACTTGCACTCCAATATATATTAGTAGAACCTGGCTTCCAAAATTTAAATAATCTATGATTAGCTCCATACCCTACAAAATACAATTTCTTATCTCTATATTGATCCTTTTTCCTTACTTTTATGGGAATATGAACCCATGCTGGGGTTCCAAATGTATGCAAATACTTAAGATCTGGTTTTCTTCCATTCCAACACGTAAATGGTATTTCACCAGTCATAGTATTTACCACATTATTCAAAACATGGTTAGCACACATTACCGATATTGAGTGCCAACCGCCCTGTGCGAGCACACAGGCAGGGGCTTCTCGGGGTCCCGTCGGCAAGCCAATGTCGGCTGGCGGTCCCCCGGCGATGAGCCTACTCTGTGGCGGTCCCCGTCCTGTGGAACCAGCTGCCCCTGGGGCTCCGTTTGGCCCCTGACCTCTGCACCTTCTGCCACGATTTGAAGACCTGGTTATTCGACCAAACCGGGCTGTGACTGCCTCTCGGGGGGGATGGGATGGTTTTAATTCATTTTAAATTTGGTATTATTGGGCTTGTGTCTGTTTAATTCTGTTTAGCTATTTATTGTCAATGTATGTTTTAGTTGTGAGCCGCCCCGAGTCTTCGGAGATGGGGCGGCATACAAGTCCAATAAATAAATAAATAAATTATTGCCTTACCCCACAGTTGCTCTGATATACTAGAATCAGACATCATATTCCTAGCCATAACCTGTAATGTTTGTCCTCTACATTCAATATATGAGGTATATTGTGGTCTATAAGGATCAGAACGTTCATATATAATTCCAGCTTTTCGTAACATGGTTTTAAATTTGTTATTAGTAAATTCAGTATCATTATTTGTAATTAATCTAATAACTTTCTGTTTCTGTTTTCTTTCAGTAAATTTTAGCCAGTTTACAAAATACTGGTATGTTTCTTGCTTTGATTTCATTAGATAACAGAAACCATATCTGGAAAAATGGTCCATAATACTCAATATATAACAGGCTCCACCTATACTAGGTTTTCTAGGTCCAATAATATCAGCAAACACAACCTCTAATGGTTTACTGGTTTCAGTCCATTTACCATATTTTCAGAAATTACCTTGTTTTCCTTTTGATTACAAATATTGCAATCTAAATATTTTATACAAGGTTTTAAGTCTATACCAGTAGACAACTCAACAGTTTTCTTGAGCATTTTGAAATTTATATGTCCCATACGTCTATGGAGTAGATGAATACATTCATCATGAGGCTTCTTATTCTCATAAACTAAGTTAACATTACTTGATGAATCATCATTTATAATAAACAAACCATTTTCCAATCTTGCAGTAATACTTTTACCTTGTTTGTCTATTAAACATGTATCTCCCTTAAATGTTACTACAAATCCTGCTTTTTCCATTTCTCTTACAGACAGCAAATTAAACTTCATTCCAGGTACATATAACATCGGTAAACTTCCATTAATACATGAACAATATGCAGTACCTTCTCCATATGCTCTCATTTCCCATCCATTAGCTAATGATATATGCTGTTTACTCTTTCTCATGTTAACAATAAACAGTGCTGGTCATACACATTTAACAGTCCAGCAGTATCCCGTTGTAAAGTCTTCTTACCCTTTTCATGTCTTTTACAGCAGACAAAGCTTTTCATGTCTTTTACAGCAGACAAATTTCAAACCATAATACAACAGATAATGTTCGATATCAACACAATATCAAATAAACATAGTCAGTATCACTCCGTATTCAGTCAGAGAGAGAGAGTCAGTATCAGGATCAAGAGAGATCTTCAGAGGGAGAGAGCTTCAGTGGGAGAGAGAATTAAACCATGATCGATAGCTCCCTCTTATGGCAACTTGCAGTACGTTCAACCAACCAGAACACAGCATAATACATTACAGTATTTTTCCTTAAAGCTACAGACATATATATTTGTGCTTTATATATTGTCAACCCAACTACATTATGTACACATACTTAACACTTACAATAATCTATCACACACTGGAATCTGCTGCATTGTATTGCAGAATTTGCAATCTACATTATTAAACTGGAATATGTTGCCATAATTTATAGTACATCAAATTATCTTGTTTTCAGTAACAGAAAATCCAGAATGTCTATAGAGATCCTCAGTCATCCAGGGCATAGTTGTGCCAAAGGTGCTTTTTCAGAAGGCACCTGGACTTTGTTTTCCCTTGAAGATGTTTCCCTTCTCATCCAAGAAGCTTCTTCTGTTCTGACTGAATGGTGGAAGATGGAAGGATTTGGAACTGCTGAAAAGACTGTATTGTCAACAGGATATATATTCAGAAATTGCAGGAAGGTTCCACATCTATTTGCACTATTCACGTGACCCTGAGGGCACAGATAAATCCCAAGGGGACTCAACAACTTTCAGAAAGACTGCAAACGACCAGATGACTGCAAGGAATATAAATCCTGCCATACCCCACCATTAAGTCAGAACTTAAGAAACCTCTGGAATGAGAAGTGAAACATCTTCAAGGAAAAAATAAGATCAGTTGTCTTTTTAAAAAGCACCTTTGGGAGAAAATGCAGAATAGGAAGGGTTAAGCCCACTGAATTGCATAAGAGGAAGATATCATTAAGAATGTGGTGAGGGAAATGAGGGCAGCTAAAAAAAGTCATTTACATATGATGATACAATGATCAGTTGTAGGACATAAAGATAGGGAATCTAGAGAAAGCTAGATTTTGGAGGTTTCCTCAGAAAGGAAAAATGGAAAAAATACATATATACAAGTTATAGCATTCTCATACATGCCCTAAGGAGAAACACCTTTTGCAATGGAACTAATTTCCTTTGGAAAAAAGAATAAGGTAACAAGTCTCTTTTGGGATCTAAAATGGAAATTGATAGAGAAAAGAGAATGACCTTTCATTTGCCCCTTGCAAGTAAAGTAATTAAAGTTCATGACACTACTTCTTGACTGATTTTGCTCAATGTGCTCCTGAGCTTCTGGAAGCCAGTTGATTTCAGTAAACTTTTATAATTCATACTAATCTTTCAGCTTATGTTTAAAGTAAAGGTTCCCCTTGCACATACGTGCTAGTCATTTCCAGCTCTAGGGGGTGGTGCTCATCTCCATTTCAAAGCTAAAGAGCCAGCACTGTCCGAACATTGTTACCTTCCCACCAAAGTGGTTTCTATTTTTCTACTTGCAGTTTTACATGCTTTCGAACTGCTAGGTTGGCAGAAGCTAGGACAAGTAATGGGAACTTATTCCATTATATGGTGCTAGGGATTCAAACTGCCCAACTGCTGATCTTTCTGATCGACAAGTTCAGCATCTTAGCCATTCAGCCACCAAGTCCCTTTATATATTGCCACTAATTCACATACTTCCCTGATTAATCTTTCGCTTTATGTTTAGATGGTGCCTTATTCAAGATGTACAGAAAGTTGCTCCCCAGGTTATGCCAAGTTTGTGAGAGAGGGAGCCCCAGTTTGCTGCTACGGCTGTTCTCTGTGTATGGAAGGAACATTCTCTGGGCAAGAAGGTACAGTAGGTGGCTTCAAAAACAACAAAAAATCAGGGTACAATAAAAATTCTCTATTGCTTTTTGGGGGTATTTGATCAAGAAGCAAAAAAATATTACAGCTCTTGAAGGCATCCACAAACATTCCAGAGATTGGGCACTATCACCGAATTTTGTACGATGATGCAAGCATTAAAATAATCTATTGAGGTGTTACTTTCTTGCTTGGTTTTGGGAAACAGGACAAGTTTTGAGAGGTGATAATCACATTCATCTTCAGCCTTTAAAAAGGCTGTTAGTTATTTTAACTAATGTTGTGTCATATGAATATCCCTAGGCAAAAATATTATATTATTCCTTGAAAATGAAATAATTGATTTCTGATGTGATTTTCATGCTCCTAAAGCAGCAGAAATAGATACGCACTAACCAATTTCTTTTTCAGATGCAGCCCATTGTGAAAAGTGTCCAGATGACCAGTATTCCAATAAGAAGCGGGATCAGTGTGTCCCCAAAAGTATAAGCTTCTTATCCTATGAAGAATCGTTGGGACTCATCCTGCTTTCTTTGCCATTGCTTTGTCCCTAACCACTGCCTGTATTCTGGGTATCTTCATTAAATACCGAGACACTCCCATAGTCAAAGCCAACAACCGTGAACTCACCTACGTCCTCCTGGTTTCACTCCTGTTTTCTTTCTTGACCTCCCTTCTATTCATCGGTCGCCCCATGAAAATGACCTGTCTCCTTCGACAAACCATTTTCAGTATTGTTTTCTCTGTTGCCGTGTCTTCTTTGCTGGCCAAGACTGTAATGGTGGTGGTAGCTTTCCTGGCTACAAAGCCAGGAAGCAGGATGAGGAAATGGTTGGGAAGAGTCTGGCCCACTCAATTGTTTTATCCTGCTCTGGTATTCAAGTAGGCATCTGTATGATATGGCTGGGAATCTTTCCCCCGTTCCCACATTCTGACTTTCATTCCCAGCAAGAACACATCCTGCTGCAGTGCAATGAAGGTTCAGTGGCCATGTTCTACACTGCCCTTGGCTACATGGGTTTTCTGGCTGCCATCTGTTTCTTGGTGGCATTTCTGGCTCGAAATCTGCCAGGGACCTTCAATGAAGCCAAACTGATCACCTTCAGCATGTTGGTGTTTTGTAGTGTTTGGATCTCCTTTGTCCCCACCTACCTGAGCACCAAAGGGAAATACATGGTAGCCGTGCAGATCTTCTCCATCTTGGCCTCCAGCCTGGGTTTACTGGGCTGCATTTTTATCCCCAAATGCTACATTATGACACTGAGACCTGACATGAACACCAAGGAACATTTGATGATGAAAACTCATTAAGTCTCCTTGTGTTGGTGGTTATTTTTTTGTTCAGTTTACATCCAGTATAAAATCACATACTTTGAAGTAATGTTTTATGTGTTGTTGCTTATCTTTCTTCATTCCATGTGAATTTTGAATTATAATAATTGAGCAATAAAGTTGCTAAAAGAACTCAAACTATTTGAATTGATCATATTTTTCAATTGTCACAATCTGAATTCATGTTAAGTCATAACTTTCATCAATGACATTAATGAAATTTCTGAAACCAGGCCAGATAAACCATTACCGGAGGTGCTCTTATAGGTTTTAGATTAAATTAAAGATTATGGCTAATAATGGGGGGTTTTGTTGCTTATATAGATTGGTATTATGTTTTATTTTCTGGGATGATGTTCTGACTATTAAGTTAATTTCAAATATATATTTGATTGGTCTCTTCTGGCTGGATAATGTAAGATCATTCATAGATAGATAAATGAGTTAGATGAGAGAGGCTGAGAAAGAGAAAAACAGAGAGACAGCTACCATTCTATATATTAAGAATAGATAAAATATCTACATGAACACTGGAGCAACTTAAATCTTTTTCTCTGAATCAATTAATGAGACAAATTGTTATTTTTGAGTCCAATCAAAAGAAAAATTTGTACAACTCTGAGTGATTTGAGGGGAAAATCACATAGAAACCTGATGTGACAATGACAGTGTGCTTATGAGACAATGAAGGTGTGCTTATGGAAAATTGGTTCCTGTTTTTTATCCATGTCCATATTTATTTACTTATTTATTGGCTATCCATATCCGTATCCATATAGTGTGTGTATGGGTGTGTCCTGCCAATTTAGCAATTCAAAAGCATGTAAATGCAAGTAGATAAATAGGTGCCAGTTCAGTGGGTAAGGAACAATGTTCCGTGCATCTATGGTGTATAGTCATGCCAGCCACTTGACCATGGAAGCATCTTCAGATAGAGCTGGCTCTTTATATGTGAATCAAAGATGAGCACCACCCCTTGGGTTGGTTATGACTGAGAGGGGAAATTTTTACCTATATCTACCTAAAGCTTTAGCTATAAATATTTTTTATGCATGTGTCTTTTCTTTGTCTTTTTGTTAGTCAGTCCTTCAGTGTCCTTCAGATTAGGGAAGCTATGTCATATACGTCAGTACTATATTTATCTAACCTTGTCTTGGTAATGATGTCTCTGAATGCCATTACTTCTGCCTTCTATACTATCTTTCATTTAGGAAGCATTGGAAAAGCAAAGCCCTTCCAAATGCAATTGCAATGTATTTTTATTCACATTCTGACCAGTTTCACTCATTATGCTAAATCAGGATTCTAGATTGTCCAAATTTTGATTTCTGTCATTGTAGTGTCGAACCTACCCTAGCCACTTCTAGGTTATCTGCAAAGGTGATAAACATTTCCTCCCTCCAATCATTTACCAAATCAAAGTGTCCAGAGCCCAGCACTCAACAGGAATGAACTCAACAAGAATGAAATGGTATAGGGTTTCCTGCCTAGGCAGAGGGTTGGGCTACAAGACCTCCAAGGTCACTTCAAACTCTTCTACTCTACTCTACTCTACTCTACTCTACTCTACTCTACTCTACTCTATTCTGTTTTGGTGGTGTTCCATATGCACCATCTCCATTCAAAGATTGCCTCACAACACATCAGGAAAATCCTGCCATTCCTTAGCAAGAGTCACACACTTTTGGTTCCAAGATATATGGAGTATGTATGTATGTATGTATGTATGTATGTATGTATGTACAAGATCTGTGGATCTTATATTCCATAGTGAAGCTTCTTGAAGTAAAATGCAGTGAGATTAACTTGGAAACGTCCCTACCATCTGCCCCATTGACTTTGACTTCTGTAATAAATTCTTACTTGGATGGACTTTGACTCTGAGTGCTGAATTTGGGATGGAGAATTTCATTGGAACGCTGACATGTGTCCCTAAAATTATAATTTTCTTATCTTATAAAGAAATTCTGGGTATCATCCTGACTCTCTTTGTCATTGCTTTATCCATAACCATAACTATTGCCTTTATCCTGGGAATCTTCATTAAATACCGAGAAACACCTGTAGACAAAGTCAACAATCAGAAACTCACCTACACCCTCCTGGTTTCACTCCTGCTTTCTTTCTTGACCTCCCTTCTGTTTATTGGTCACCCTATGGAAATGACTTGTCTCCTTCAACAAACCAGTTTCAGTGTTGTTTTTCTGTTGCCGTGTCATCCTTGCTGACCAAGACTGTAATGATGATGGTGGCCTTTCAAAGTACAGAATCTAACACAATATGAGACTGAAAGTCCATTGTAGTAATAACTGTGGGTATGATTTTGTCATGCCACTCAGGGTCTTCTATCACTTTTTGGTGACACTTGTCTTCAAACCTGGTGGAAGCCTCATAGCACAGAGCTCACTAGTGGATTCTGTCAGGACCCACAGCTGTCCCATATCTTTGGGGTCCATACTTTGTAGTCTACATGGTGGTGTGATTCAACTGGTGTAAGAACCGGTTCTGTGAGAGCTCATGCATCAAACATGCGCTTTGCATGCGCACACAGTTTTTACAAAAGACAATTTTTAGCTATAATACTTACCTTCTGCTGCAGCCCGGTGAGTAAAACAGCTGATGCACAGCAAATCACTCTGCTGCGCAAATCAGCTGTGCTCAAAAACAAGGAAATAAAGCACATGAAAATGGCAGGTGTGTGTGGGCAGGGCCAAATGATCACCGGTACTAGCGGTTCACCAACCAGTCTAAACTTGTAGAATCCCACCCCTGAGTCTACACCTGTGGAATCTGAGCTTCAGATTAATTCCTTGAAGCAAATTTGATTCCCAAGCAATATATGTAACCAATTACATATAACCAGGGCCTTAAATGCCTTGCACTTAAGTTCCAGCTGCCTGCAATTACTGCAGGCTCGAATCCCACCAGGCTCAAGGTTGACTCAGCCTTCCATCCTCTTGGGGTAGGTAAATTGAGGACCCAAGATTGTTGGGGGCAATAAGCTGACTTTGTAAAAATGCCTCTTGGTAATAAGCAGGCATATACAATGGAATGAAGGCTATTGCTGAGCACATTGGGTTGTATTCCCAAAATTGTAAGCCGCCCTGAGTCTTTGGAGAAGGGCGGCATATAAATGTAATTAAAAAAAAATTATACTCCATTAAATGATTTTGGAGGATGCAATGGAGAGAGGTGTCAGATGCATACTTAGCAGAAGGACTCATACCTGCACATCATATAGCATTGGCTGTGGGCTCAGCTCATGTTGTTTAGCCCTCCACCTTCAGCCATTGTTGGTATTGTACTGATATAGCATCATCTCTTGGTTCCCTATTAGATTTCCTATGTAAGAGACAGCAAATATCGTCACATCTTAAAGAAGTCAGTAACAAGCTATTTTTCAGATTAATGCACCAGGGAATTCTGACTTCTTTGTAACCATGAAGACTGATAGTTGTTGACATTTTGAAAGATACAAGTCATTTAATGGGCCTCCAATAGGTTGTTCAATATATCATGATCTGGAACTAACTGTTCCAGAGTATCTAACCTTCATTGAAAAAGACGGCCTCATCCACATCAGACAGAATAAGAAGGAAGTATAATGGCTCGAGGTGGCATTCAGCAGGTTCTGTCCAGTTCTGGAGAACCCGTAGAGGAAATTTTGAGTAGTTCAGAGAACTGGCAAATACCACCTCTGACTGGAGATTCTACAGTATCCTTCCCTGCCACGCCCACCAAGCCACGCCCCACAGAACCAATAGTAAAAAAATTGAATCCCACCACTGATAATGGCCCATTGCCTAGTTCAATAACATTGAACTGTTCTCACACATTTTAAGCTTTAAAATCTCAAGAATAAGTTTGCAGACTAAAAGCAATCAAACTTCCCTGAATTGTTCCTTTCTTGATTCTCAAATTAGGATTATTCTCCTGAGTCAAATGAAACTCTTTTCTCCAACTGCCCACTTTTGTGGCAATGTTCGTTCCCAATTCCCCTTCTCATTTTTAAAATCATGATTATTTATTCTCCTTTGGGATTTCCACCACCACAATTAGTTGCCAATCAATGTGACAGCCAATGGGATAGACAGCACCTGATCATCTGATTTGTAACAGCCCATTCAGTCATGAGGGCAGAGGTTGGGGTAAAGCTGGACAAATACTGCAGCAGTCTAAAATTTGGAAGACAAAACTTCCTAATCTGGGAACAAACTGGACTTTCCTCAATGTAATTGTGGTCTTCTGTGATCTGTGAGATTTAACTCTGTGCTGAAGAAAGAACTGTAGGAAGGATCTCTTGCAGGATATGTCCAATGTTGCTGCTGCTGCATGTACAGCTTTTTCTGCTTCAGCTTCTGTCTCAAATTCCCTGTGCCAGTATGCTGATGAAATGTCCATTTAAAGTGATAATAGAAGAAAAGGAATGGTTCCATTACTACAAACCAGGAGACTACTGGATTACTGGAATAATGTCTGGAGTCTTAGCTCGATTGTACCAATTTTCGTTCTCCGAGCCTCCAACCCACCAACTGAAAAGGTAATTGTCAGCATATCCAGGATTCTGGTGATTGATTTTACCTGCTCCAATGTTTTTTCTGGGAATGATTTCTTTCTCCTAATCCTCACCTTGAGAGAAAAGCAAGTCATTGTTGCTCATCCCAATTTGCTTTAGAGGAAAAGCTCCGGGGGGAACATGATGATTTTGTAAAACCAGAGTTTGCAAAGTTCCTTTTAAGTTCTTCAACAACATTGGGCAACACTGGGCACTGCCAACACTGTCCCACAATAACTCTTGCCTGGATGGATTCTGCCTGCTTTCAAAATGACTATCTTGGGACTGTGGAGTCACCAAATTATTTATTCATATTTATTTATTTATTTATTTATTTATTTATTTATTTATTTATTTATTACTGTTTAACAATAGTTAAACAGTAATAAAGTGATTGAATGAATTCCTTAGAATAGAGTGATATCTCTTGTATTTTCTCCCCACTGTTTCTTCCCCTTCCTTACATTTACTCTATAATTCCTACCACTCTCTCCACTCTTTCTTTCCATCCTTTAACACTTTTGTGTCTTCCCTGTTCATTTTGGTTTAAATAAAAGGGATACCTTTTAAAAACCAAATGTAAAGAGGTGAGAGACTTTAGGTGACAAGTTAATGTTTAGTCACAGAGGAATCACATTAACTGTAGTTAACTGTACAATATAGGACAATAACTCTAAAGCCATGAATATTCTGCTCTAAATCTCTAGGTCTAAAAAGCTCTTGTTGAAGAGATATCCCTCTTCAGATAGGTAATACCTCTTACTAATCCAGCACTTGAATCCAGCTATTAGTCATCTCCAGGATGTATAATAGGAAGAAATAAAATAACATAATCACAACGTACACTATATACACTTGGTAAAGGTAAAGGTTCCCCTCACACATATGTGCTAGTCGTTTCTGGTTCTAGGGAGCATTGTTCATCTCCCTTACAAAGCTGAAGAGCCAGTGCTGTCCTAAGACATCTCTGTGGTCATGTGGCCGGAATGACTAAATGCTGAAGGTGCACAGATCAGTGCATTCGACTAGCAAATACATTGGATAAATCAGGGAGGGATCCACAGATCCATTATGAAGTGATAGGGTTCGAACCACCAAACTACCAACCTTTCTGATCGACAAGCCCAGTGTCTTAGCCACTGAGACACCACATCCCTATAAACTTGGTAGAATCCCTTATTAACATTCTGGAGGAGTGGGAAGATACAGATTTCCCCAAGCATTGGGCTAGGAATGGGGGTTGAGCTGTGAGCATATCTAGTCTGGTGCCTGGGGGTATTTTAATTACATTTTATGGATTGTTGTGAATTGATATGAGTGATATATTAGCTTTTCAAATAGGTAAGTCAAAAAAAATGCTTTGGTTTTGCAAAAGTTTATTATAAGCAGATGGAAGCAATTACAATAGTAAGAAACCTTCACAATTTCTTTTTGAGTAAAAAGTTGCTATTACTATTGTAACTGTTTTCCTTACCTGGCTACTGAACTATAAGAATAATTTTCCTCATTTTTCCCTCCCAAGTCATAATTTGGAGAAATGTATAGGCAGAATCAGTTCTGGTGATTTTGATAGGATTCCTTTGATCCTGACATAAGAAGCTTGCTATCTCTCTTCGATATTTCTTTTGGCAAGAAGCTCCTAATGGTGTCAATATGGCTCTCCTCATAGAAATTTCAAAAAGGTTTTATCACCTGCAAAGTTGAAATAAATGGAATAGTTTAATTGAATAATGAGTATCTGATTATCTTTTTGGCATTGCACTATATAGATATAAAGCTACAGTAAATATGACATGCTTTCATGAAAGTCCAAACTGAAGATTTATTTAATTATTTATTTATTGGAATTTGTCAAACAAAAACAAGAATAAGAGAATAAAAAATACGAGAGGGACATTTAGTGCAATTATGCATGCTCCCCTCTACTGACCACTTAAGTATGACATAAAGTCCATGGAAGTCAATT
>CM019149.1:29806208-29847354 GCA_009733165.1 Naja naja
TGCAACCGAATAAGATTGCATAATGGAAGAGCATTAGAGAACAGGCACAGGGATTGTCAAGAGTGGTAATGACAAGGCGGCAATAAAGTCTGGGTTTAGAGAACTTGGTAGGACCAAGTTGGTAAAAACAGTTGGAGAGTCCAGATTCAAAGAAGCCAGGCTGCCCTCTCATGGCAGACCGGTGACAGATGATCAAAGTCTCAGTCTAGACTGGGCCATGCTCTCTCACCGCGGGCATCCCAACACGTTCCAGTTAGGCTGATGGTAAGATGTTAAAAGGGTCTTAGAAGAAAAATGTGTCCTCCCCCCGCTGGTCTCTCACCCCAGCAGGAAGTACAAACAAAATCTCATAACCGTTGACCAAGTTCGAGGGTGAGTACCAACACTGGGAGCTCAAACCTGGGCCACAGGGTGTCCAAATCACCCCTACATGGCCTAAGGTATACTACAGATGGATCATTCCCAGTGGGAAAAAAAGGTACCTTGCAATTCGGGATAATAATGATGACAGAGGAGGAGGAACAAGTGGGGGGCAGATAGATGATAGCAGCAGACCATTATAGGCAGGTCCAGAATCCAGGCAGCAATAGTCACAGAGGGGGGGTGGTCGAGTGGTTGGCAGGCAGATCTCCAGCAAAAACCATCCAGGATAGGATGATACAATGATCAGTTGTAGGAGAGAAAGATAGGGACTCTAGAGAAGGCTAGATTTTGGAGGTTTCCTGAGAAAGCTAATTTGGAGAAAAAATATATACAAGTTATTGCATATTCATACATGCCCTAAGGAGAAACAACTTTTGCAATGGAACTTCTTTCCTTTCAAAAGAAGAATAAGGCAATGAGTCTGTTTTGGGTTCTTCAATCAAGATTGATAGAGGAAAGAGAATGACCCTTCATTTGCCCCTTGCAAGTAGAATAATTAAAGTTCATGCCACTACTTCTTGACTGATTTTGCTCAATGTGCTCCTGACTTTTGGAAGCCAGTTGATTTCAGTAAACCTTTACAATTCATACTTATCTTTCAGTTTATGTTTAAAGTAAAGGTTCCCCTCAGATGTACATGCTAGTCATTTCCAGCTCTAGGAGGTGGTGCTCATCTCCATTTCAAAGCCGACGAGTCAGCACTGTCCAAAAACATCTCCATGGTCATGTGGCCAGAATGATTAAAAACTGAGGGCACGTGGAACACTGTTACATTCCCACCAAAGTGGTCCCTATTTTCTACTTGCATTTTTACATGCTTTCGAACTGCTTGGTTGGCAGAAGCTTGGACAAGTAATGGGAGCTCACTCCATTACATGGAGCTAGGGAATAGACCCCCAAACTGCCAACCTTTCTGATCGTCCCTTTATATATTGCCTCTAATTTATATATTGCCCTGATTAATCTTTCGGGTTATGTTTAGACAGTGCCTCATTCAAGATGTATAGAAAGTTGCTCCCTGGGTTATGCCAAGCTTGTGAGAGAGGAAGCCCCCATTTGCTGCTACGACTGTTCTCTGTGTATGGAAGGAACATTCTCTGGGCAAGAAGGTACAGTAGGTGGCTTCAAAAACAACAAAAAATCAGGATACAATCAAAATTCTTTATTTCTTTTTTGGGGTATTCGATCAAGAAGCAAGAAAAAACATGACACATCTTGAAGACATCCACAAACATTTCAAAAATAGAGCACTATCACCGAATTTTGTATGATGATGTGAGCATTAAAATAATCTATTGAGGTGTTACTTTCTTGCTTGTTTTGGGAAACAGACAAGTTTTGAGAGCTGATAATCACATTCATCTTCAGCCTTTTAAAATGGCTGTTGGTTATTTTAACTAATGTTCTGTCATATCCCTGGGCAGAAATATTATATTATTCCTTGAAAATGAAGCAATTGATTTCTGATGAGGTTTTCATGCTCCTACAGCAGCAGAAAGAGATACACCCTAACCATTTTTTTTCAGATGCAGCCCATTGTGAAAAGTGTCCAGATGACCAGTATTCCAATAAGAAGCGGGATCAGTGTGTCCCCAAAAGTATAAGCTTCTTATCCTATGAAGAATCGTTGGGACACATCCTGGCTTTCTTTGCCATTCTTTTGTCCCTAACCACTGCCTTTATTCTGGGAATCTTCTTTAAATACCGAGACACTCCCATAGTCAAAGCCAACAACCGTGAACTCACCTATGTCCTCCTGGTTTCACTCCTGTTTTCTTTCTTGACCTCCCTTCTATTCATCGGTCGCCCCATGAAAATGACCTGTCTCCTTCGACAAATCATTTTCAGTATTGTTTTCTCTGTCGCCGTGTCTTCTTTGCTTTCGAAGACTGTAATGGTGGTGGTGGCTTCCTGGCTACAAAGCTAGGAAGCAGCATGAGGAAATGGCTGGGGAAGACTCTGGCCCACTCGATTGTTTTACCCTGCTCTGGTATTCAAGTTGGCATCTGTATGATATGGCTGGGAATCTTTCCCCCGTTCTCAGATTCTGACTTTCATTCCCAGCCAGAACACATCCTGCTGCAGTGCAATGAAGGTTCAGTGGCCATGTTCTACACTGCCCTTGGCTACATGGGTTTTCTGGCTGCCATCTGTTTCTTGGTGGCATTTCTGGCTCGAAATCTGCCAGGTACCTTCAATGAAGCCAAACTGGTCACCTTCAGCATGTTGGTGTTTTGTAGTGTTTGGATCTCCTTTGTCCCCACCTACCTGAGCACCAAAGGGAAATACATGGTAGCCATGCAGATCTTCTCCATCCTGGCCTCCAACTTGGGTTTACTGGGCTGCATTTTTATCCCCAAATGCTACATTATTACACTGAGACCTGACATGAACACCAAGGAACATCTGATAATGAAAACTCATTAAGGCTCCTTGTGTTGGTGTTTATTTTTTGTTCAGTTTACATCCACTATAAAATCACATACTTTGAAGTAATGTTTTACATGTTGTCGCTTATCTTTCTTCATTCATCCATGTGAATTTTGAATTATAATAATTGAGTAGTATAGTTGCTAAAACAGCTCAAACTATTTCAATTAATCATATCCTTCAAATGTCACAATCTGAATTCATTTTAAACTATAACTATCATCAATGGCATTAATAAAATTTCTGAAACCAGGCCAGATAAATTGTTACCAGAGATGTTCTGATATGGTTTTAGACTAAATTAAGGACTATGGCTAATGATGTGTGTTTATTTCAAATATATATTTGATTGATGTCTTCCAGCTGGATAATGTAAGATCACTCATAGATAGATAAATGAGTTAGATAGATGAGATAGGTTGAGAAACAGAGACACAGCTAACATTCTATATATTAAGAATAGATAAAATATCAACATGAACATTGGAGCAAGTTTAACCTTTTTCTCTGAATAAATTAATGAGACTAATTGTTATTTTTGACAGTCTTCAATCAAAAGAAAAATATGTACAACTCTGAATGGTTTGAGGAAAAATCATGTAGACACCTGATGTGACAATGAAGGTGTGCTTATGAGTATTAAAATCGGTTCCTGTTTTTTCACCATGTCCATATCCATATCCATTTCAATATATACATAGTGTGTGCATGTCTGTGTGTGTCTGTGTGTCCTGCCAACTTAGCAATTCAAAAACATGTAAATGCAAGTAGATAAATAGGTGCCAGTTGAGTGGGAAAGGAACAATGTTCCATGCATCTATGGTGTATAGTCATGCCAGCCACTTAACCATGGAAGCATGTTCAGATAGATCTGGCTCATCATTTGTGAATCAAAGATGAGCACCGCCCCTTGGGCTGGTTATGACTTACAGGGGAAATTTTTTACCTATGTCTACCTAAAGCTTTACCTATAAATATATAAATTTGTTTTTGTGCATGTTTCTTTTCTTTGTCTTTTTGCCAGTCAGTCCTTCAGTGTCCTGCAGATTAGGAAAGCTATGTGATGTAAGTCAGTACTACTTTTATCTAACCTTGTCTTGGTAATGAGGTGTCTGAATGCCATTACTTCTGCCTTCTATACTATCTCTCTTTCATTCAGACAGCATTGGAGAAGCAAAGCCCTCCCAAATGCAATTTCGCTGTATTTTTATTCACATACTGACCAGATTCACTCATTATTCTAAATCAGGATTATAGATTGTCTGAATTTTTATTTCTGTCATTGTAGTGTCCAACCTACCATAACCACTTCTAGGTTATCTGCAAAGGTGATAAACATTTCCTCCCTCCAATCATTCACCAAATCAAAGTGTCCAGAGCCCAGCATTCAATGGTAATTAACTGAACAAGAATGAAATGGTATAGGGTTTCCTGCCCAAGCAGAGGGTTGGGCTAGAAGACATCCAAGGTCCCTTCAAACTCTGTTATCCAATCCAATCCAATCCAATTCAATTCAATTCAACTCTACTCTACTCTACTCTACTCTACTCTCACCTGAGCGGGTCTGAACTGGTAGAATCCCACCCCTGAGTCTACACCTTTGGAATCTGAGCTTCAGATTAATGTTCACCCTTGAAGCCACTTAATTAGTTACATATATTGTCCAGGCAATATATGTAACTAATTAATTTATACTCCATTAAATGATTTTGGAGGATGCAATGGAGAGTGTGTCCTTAGCAGAAGAACTCATACCTGCAGATACCTGCACATCAGAAGTGGCATGCATAGCCCTCTCTATGGGTATGGAAGCCATCACCCCAGCTCAGCTCTGCCACACGTATGTGCGGACCTTCCACTGACCAGCTAGTCTTTGGGTGTCTGCCATGCATGTGTACAAGGGCGCATGCATGGGAATGAGCATTCATGTGCAGGAAAACATACACATCGCATTTAGGGAATGCATGCATGTGCTTTGGGCACTTGGTGCTGAAAAGGTTATCCATCACTGTCACATAGCATTGGCCATGGGCTCAGCTCATGTTGCTTAGCCCTTCACCTTCAGCCATTGTTGGTATTGTACTGGTATAGCATCATCTCTTGGTTCCCTATTAGATTTCCTATGGAAGAGACAGCAAATATCGTCAAACCATACAGAAGTCAGTAACAAGCTGTATTTCAGATTAATGCACCAGGGAATTTTGACTAGATCTTCTTTGTAACCATGAAGTCTGATAGTCTTCCAAATTTTGAAAGATACAAGACATTTAACAGGGGCCTCCAATCGGTTGCTCAATATATCATAATCTGGAATTAACCGTTCTGGAGTATCTAACCTTCATTGAGAAAGATGGCCTCATCCACATCAGACAGAATAAGAAGGAAGTATAATGGCCCATTGCCTAGTTCAAGAACATCGAACTGTTTTCCTACATTTTAAACTTTAGAATCTTAAGAATAAGTTTACAGACTAAAAAACAATCAAACTTCTCTGAATTGTTCCTTTCTTGGTTCCTTTCTTGGTTCTCAAATTAGGATTATTCTCCTGAGTCAAATGAAACTCTTTTCTCCAACTGCCCACTTTTGTGGCAATGTTCGTTCCCAATTCCCCTTCTCATTTTAAAAATCACAATTATTTATTCTCCTTTGTGATTTCCACCACCACAATTAGTTGCCAATCAATGTAACAACCAATGGGATAGACATCACCTGATCATCTGATTTGTAACAGCCTCCTTCAGTGATGACAGCAGAGGTTGGAGTAAAGCTGGGAAAATAGTGTAGCAGTCTAAAATTTGGAAGATAAAACTTCCAAATCTGGGGGCAAACTGGACCTTCCTCACTGTCATTGTGGTCTTCTGTGATCTCTGAGATATAACTGTGCTGAAGAAAGAACTGTAGGAAGGATCTCTTGCAGGATATGTCAAATGTTGCTGCTGCTGCATGTACAGCTTTTTCTGCTTCAGCTTCTGTCTCAAATTCCCTGTGCCAGTATGCTGATGAAATGTCCATTTGAGGTGATAATAGAAGAAAAGGAATGGTTCCATTACTACAAACCAGGAGACTACTGGATTACTGGAATAATGTCTGGAGTTGCAGGTCTATTGTACCAATTTTCATTCTCAAAGCCTCCAACCCACCAACTGAAAAGGTAATTGTCACCACGTCCAGGATTCTGGTGATTGATTTTACCTGCTCCAATGTTTTTTCTGGGAATGATTTCTTTCTCCTATTCCTCACCTTGAGAAAGGCAAGTCATTGTTGCTCATCCCAATGTGCTTTAGAGGAAAAGCTCTGGGGGAACATGATGATTTTGTAAAACTGGAGTTTGCAAAGTTCCTTTTAAGTTCTTCAACAACATTGGGCAACACTGGGCACTGCCAACATTGTCCCACAATAACTCTTGCCTGGATGGATTCTGCCTGCTTTTCTTGGGACTGTGGAGTCAGCAACTTATTTCTTCATATTTATTTTATTTATTTATTAACAATAGTTAAACAGTAATAAAGTGATTGAATGAATTCTTTAGAACAGAGTGAGATCTCTTGTATTTTCTCCCCACTGTTTCTTCCCCTTCCTTACATTTACTCTATAATTTCTACTGCCCTCCCCACTCTTTCTTTCCACCCTTTAACACTTTTGTGGCTTCCCTGTTCATTTTGGTTTAAATAAAAGGGATACCTTTTAAAAACCAAATTTAAAGAGGTGAGAGACTTTATGTGATAAGTTAATATTGAGTCACAGAGGAATCACATTAACTGTAGTTAACTGTAGAATAGAGGACAATAACTCTAAAGCCATGAATATTCTGCAGCTATGAATATTCAGTAGGTCTAAAAAGCTCTTGTTGAAGAGATATCCCTCTTCAGATAGGTAATACTTCTTGCTAATTCAGCACTTGAATCCAGCTGTAAGTCATCTCCAGATGTATAATAGGAAGAAATAATATAATATGATCACAATGTGCACTATATACACTTGGTAAAGGTAAAGGTTCCCCTTGCACATATGTGCTAGTCCTTTCTGGCTCTAGGGGGCATTGTTCTTCTCCATTACAAAGCTGAGAAGCCAGCGCCGTCTGAAGACATCTCTGTGGTTATGTGGCCGGCATGACTAAAAGCTGAAAATGCACTGATCTGTGAATTCGATTAGCAAATACATTGGGCAAATCAGGGAGTGATCCACAGATCTGTTATGAGGTGTTAGGGATTCGAACCGCCAAAGTATCAACCTTTCTGATCGACAAGCTCAGCTTCTTATCCACTGAGCAATGGTTTCCCTATACACTTGGTAGCATCCCTTATTAACATTCTGGAGGAGTGGGAAGGTACAGATTTACCCCAAGCATTGGGCTAGGAATGGGGGTTGTGAGCTGTGAGCATACGTAGTCTGGTGCCTGGGGGTAAGGATATGATTTTAATTATGTTTTATGGATTGTTGTGAATTGATATGAGTGATATATTAGCTTTGCAAATAGGTAAGTCAATAAAATAAACGCTTTGGTTTTGCAAAAGTTTATTCTAAACAGATTGAAGCAGTTACAATAGTAAGAAACCTTCACACTTTCTTTTTCAGTAAAAATTTACTCTTACTACTGTAACTGTTTTCCTTACCTGGTTACTGAACTATAAGAATAATTTTCCTCATTTTTCCCTCCCAAGTCATAATTTGGAGAAATTTATAGGCAGAATCAGTTCTGGTGATTTTGATAGGATTCCTTTGATCCTGACATAATAAGGTTGTTATCTCTCCCTAACAGTTCTTTTGGCAAGAAGCTCCTAGTGGTGCCAATATGGCTGTCCTCATAGAAATTTCAAAAATGTTTTATCACCTGCAAAGTCCAAATGAATGCAATAATTTAATTGAATAATGAGTATCTGATTATCTTTTTGGCATTGCACTATATAGATATAAAGCTACAGTAAATATGACATGCTTTCATGAAAGTCCAAACTGAATATTTATTGATTGATTGATTGATTTTTTGATTGATTGGAATTTGTCAAACAAAAACAAGAATAAGAGAATACAAAATACAATGACAGGGACGTTAGTGCACTTATGGATGCACCTCTCTACTGACCACTTAAGTATGACGTAAGGTCCACAGAAGTCAATTTGTGACTGAAACTGTGGAAATTTGTAGCTGACAACCGAATCAGGTAGGGCATTCCAGACTTTGACAACTCTATTACAGGAACCATATTTTGTTACAGTCATTACTATGTATAATTTTTGTATGCAATACTTAGGTTTGACCACAAGCAATGCAGTTCTAAGTTATTCAACAGAGAATTTCGAGTTTAGTAGCATAAGGAATTCTGTTGTGTACAGAAGAGTGCAAGAGTTTCTTGTGAAGTACTTCTGAATCCACTTGATTGTACTGATGTCAGATACATGGTGGGGATTCCAAATAGCTGAACAATACTCTAAAATTAGTCTAGCATAAGTTTTATCAACTCTAATTAGCAATGCAATGTTTCCAAAAAAAAAAAGCTTCGCAAAATTAAGTTTACAACTCTTAATGCTTCTTTGGCAATGCTGTTACGGTGAACTTTGGAGCATAAATCATCAGAGATAAGTACACCTAGGTCCTTTACTAAGTGAGGGTCTTCCGCTAGATCAAGCCACCTAGCTTATTCTTGACATTCTGATTACATTTACCAATATGTAAGACAGAGCATTTATTAATCAAAATGTGAAGTTGCCAAACAGATGACAAATAGTAGTCTTGATCACTTTGCAAAACAACAGAATTATCTGTAGAATTGAATAATTTACATCATCAGCGAAAAGAACACAATTGCTTTTAAGTTCATCACATAAATCCTTGATATTGAACAAAACAAGATAATGAAATTTCTTACATTGCAGTGAGAACACCTTCTACCACATTCTGCCCTTCTTGTTGGCTGTTCATGAAGTCAACCAGAATTCAAGGCTCTTACCGAACATCACCCTGGGCTACAACATCTACCAGAACTTTTTCAGTGCAAGAATGACATATGAGGCCATGCTGGATGTGCTTTCTATGGGACAGGAGAACGTCCCAAACTATAGATGTGGAAGACAAAAGAATCTGCTGGCGATGCTTGAAGAGATGGATTCTGAACTCTTTAATCATATTTCCAATGTCTTGAGCATCTATAAAATTCCACAGGTATAAAGCCAAATGATATTAAATCCATGTTTTAAATCTTTCAGATTTGCCTAGAAGGCAGCACTTGTATATATTTCTGCAAATAAATTGAAAGGCAGAGAGTAAATATTAGAACAGCTAAAAGAATTTTTAATTCATAAAGTGTTTCTGTGTGTGTAGATACATGCATATGTATATAAGGTAAAGGCAAAGGTTCCCCTCACAGATATGTGCTAGTCATTTCTGGCTCTAGGGGGCGGTGCTCATCTCCATTTGAAAGCTGAAGAATCAGCACTGTCCAAAGGTGTCTCCGTGGTCACATGGCCGGCATGACTAAATGTCAAAGGTGCACAGAACACTTACCTTCCCACCAAAGGTGGTCCCTATTTTTCTACTTGTATTTTTACATGCTTTTGAACTGCTAGGTTGGCAGAAGCTGGGACAAGTAACGGGAGCTCACTCTGTTACGCAGTGCTAGGGATTCGAAATACCGAACTGCCGACCTTTCTGATCAACAACCTGAGCGTCTTAGCCACCAAGCCACTGCATCCCCACATATGTGTGTATCTATATGCTACATATGTATATATATATGTGATGTAGTATCCTGGGTGGAAGGCTGTGATGTGACATTCTGGGCCTTGGTTTGGCTCCGAGTTTGAGGTCTGGCTATGAGTTTATAGTGTGTGTCAGTTTGCTTAGTTTGGGGGTGGGAGGGGGGTGTAGCAACTGGTGTTGCAGCCATGGTCTGGTTTCTGGACGGTGGTTGCCTTTCGTCTGAGGGGTGGTCTTGGGTTTGAGTCTGGTGAAGGAGATTGGTGGTGGCATCATGTGTTATTTTGGGTCCAGTGTTGGTTTTTGTGGCTGGGACTCATTTGTTGATTAGGGCTAGTTTCCAGATGTCTGGTAGGCGGGAAGTATCATCCCATTTATTCATGTTATGGGGGTGTTTCTCTATTTCGATGGCTTCCCTAATTATTCTCTTGTTGAAATGTTCAGTGTTGGAGATAAGTCTGGATCCCTCAAAATCAATTTCATGTCATTAATACGTTAGCGAGGGTGTGTAATTCTGTTCTCAAGTGGTCTTTGTCAGCTAGGCGTTTGGTTCTGGAGATGAGGGTCTTGGCTATGGAGTTGATCTGTGCAGGGTGGTGATGGGATTGTGCATTTAAGTAGCGGTTGGTGTGTGTCTTCTTCTGGTAGATGGTGTGTCCTAGGGAGCCATTGGGTTTTTTGTAAATTAGGACGTCCAGGAACAGAAGTTGGTTGTTGGTTTCTGTTTCCATGGTAAATTGTATTTTGGGGTGTAGGCTGTTGAGATGTGTGAGGAAGTTGTCCAGTTTTTCTTTCCCATGTGGCCAAATTATGAAAGTGTCATCTACATATCTAAGCCAGAGTTTGGGTTTGTATTCGGATACCCTCACTAACGTATTAATGTCCAATGGATTCCAAAGAAGCACAATCACCAACCTAATCCTAAGGACTCCCAAAAACCAAGACACAGAACAGGACAATGGCATCGCCCTCCTCCCTTACATCAAAGGCACTACAGATAAAATCAGCAAAATTCTCCACAAACACAATATCAGGACAGCCTTTGGCACTGACCAAAAATAGCCAACATCTTAAGAAACCCCAAAGACAAGATCCAGCTAGAAAACCAAGGAGTTTATGAAATACCATGCAAAATTTGCCCAGCCACATACATTGGACAAACCAACAGGAGAATAAATGCTCGCATCGCAGAACACAAGAATGCAGTCAGAAAAGAAGGAAAAACTTCCTCCCTTTTCCAGCACCTTAAAGCCACAGGACATGAAATTGATTTTGAGGGATCCAGACTTATCTCCAACACTGAACATTTCAAGAAGAGAATAATTAGGGAAGCCATCGAAATAGAGAAACACCCCCATAACATGAATAAACGGGATGATACTTCCCACCTACCAGACATCTGGAAACTAGCCCTAATCAACAAACAAGTCCCAGCCACAAAAACCAACACTGGACCCAAAATAACACATGATGCCACCACCAATCTCCCTCACCAGACTCAAACCCAAGCCCACCCCACAGACAAAAGGCAACCACCGTCCAGAAACCAGACCATAGCTGCAACTCCAGCTGCTACACCCCCTCCGACCCCCAAACTAAACAAACTGACACGCACTATAAACACATAGCCAGACCTCAAACTCGAGCCAAACCAAGGCCCAGAATGTCACATCACAGCCTTCCACCCAGGATACTACATCATGGAACTCAGGAGATTACAACACAAAACCTCAGGAGGTTGCAACACAGACAACGACCCAGGAGATAACAGCACAAGACCCAGGATGTCACAACAATAAAACTCAGAGGTCATCACACAGCCCACTACCCAGGTAGCTGAAACACAAAAGGCTGAAGGACACACAGCCACTACCTCAGCCACACAGGCTCTTACAAAAAGCCAACCAATCAGCAAACACCAATTCCATCAACCAATCAAGAAGCGACAACACAGCCAAAAACACAGCCAACCAACCTGCTTACAGCAGAGCCAGCACACCACACCTCCCCTCCAGTATTTATAGAGAGAAGGCAGCTCAGACCATGCTTTGCTGGCAGAAGCACAAAGCCGAAGACACCAGCCTGAAGATGGCGAGTGGGATCTCGTCGAAACGTCGCCAAGGTATTCTCAATCTTACACGGGACAAGACCCGAATACACCAAGACCTACATACCTTTACCCATGAAAATCTACGAAAACACACACACGTATATGTATATGTATATGTATATGTATACACACACACACACACATATATGAGTTGACAGTGTGTATCTGTATATATGCATATGCCTTGTGTGTGTGTGTGTATTCGTAACTCGAGGATCTGTTTGATTGAATCACATTAAATAAACATAATCCTGCCCTGATTTTCCCAATGTATTTGCTAATCGAATGCACAGATCATTAAATGTACATCAGGGATTTCAGGGATCTCAGGGTGGGGAAGGCCATGCAGAGTCTCATGTTGGAAGAGGCTACCCAAAGTCTTCACCAATACCTCATGCTCACTTACAATCCCTTGGTCCCCCATAGTTCCTCCCCTCCCCCACATCCTGCCCTCAGTCTCCACAGGCACTGGGTCTGCTTTGTTAGCCTCCTGGATCCACTTTCTTCCCGCATCCCATTGCCCATGGATTGCTTAATTTTTGAAGATCTCAAGAACTCCAGAACAGGCTGGCCCATTCACAGAGAAGTGGAAGTGTCTTATTCAAATGGTGGCAAAGCTATAAGAATGTGAAATCTAAGGAAAACATTTTTCTTAGGGGAAACATGATAGCAGTGTTCCAATATCTCAGGGGCTGCCACAAAGAAGAGGGGGTCAAGCTATGCTCCAAAGCACCTGAGGGCATGACAAAAAGCAATGGGTGTAAACTCATCAAGAAGAGAAGCAACCTGGAATTAAGGAGAAACTTCCTAAAAGTGAGGACAATTAACCAGTGGAACAGCTTTGCCTTCAGACATTTTGGGTGCTTCATCACTGGAGTTTTTAAAGAAGAGTCTGGACAGTCTGAAATGGTATTGGGTCTCCTGCTTGAGAAGGGGGCTGGACTAGGGCAGTGATGTTACTTGATTTCATTGTGGGACATATCAGGTTTGTGTCTGACCTCAGGGGGAGGCGTGGCCAAGGTAGGCATGGCCCGCATGATGTCACTTGTGTCAGGAGGCACCTGTGGTGTCCAAAATGCTCTGCCAGCAAAAACAGAGCTTGGGGGGGCATATATGTCCCTTGCAAACTCTGTTTTTCTCTGGGACAGCCTCCTGCAACCCTCTGCCAGCCAAAATGGAGCTCAGGAGAGCCATTTGCGGCCCTCGCCAGCTCCATTTTTGCTGGCAGAGGCACCGCGGGCTGGTTTGTTTGCTATTTCCAGGGTGGCCCTGCAGGCTAGATCTAAGCACCTCACAGTCTGTATCCGGCCCCTGGGCCTTGAGTTTGATACTCCTGGACTAGGGTCTCCTGCTTCAGCAGGTGGATGGACTAGAAGACCTTCCAGCTCTATTCTGAGTGACTAATTGACTGAGTGGATGGGTGATCCACAGAGTTATAACGTCACCCAAAAGCTCTATGAGGACCACCAATGAACATTACCCACATATAATTCAGAGCTCTTTGGTGTCAGGGTTCCTATGAATGCTCTAATTAATTCATGAGCCTCAAGCCAAGTTTCAAAAAGAAATCCAATTATTTATTAGGAGCCACATGATGGCATTTTTCTCAAGTGCAGTCAGCTCTGCCCTATGTAATTTACTGTCCACTATGACCCTGCTTCCCTCCTCTTCCAAGGGTGTGTCATAAATCACATTCTCCAATGAAGCACTTTCACCGTGCTGTGGAAAACATGCCTCTCTGCTGGGCTTGGTAAGCTGAGACACAATCTGGAGAAAGGTATGCTTCAAATGTGCTTCGGATCATAGCAATGAACTGCTCCATCAGATCTACCCCCACTCCTTCTTATGGCAACTCGAGAGCAAGCCAGGAATGCTTTACAAGTTGACATCTGGTTTCAAAGGGAGCAGACAAGACAACAGGAGAGAACATCAAGGGAACTTGCAAAATTCATGCAGTTATCATTTAAAATGTCTCTCAACAGTGGGGGAAGGCCCTTAGATTTACCATCTGATTTTTATTGTTAAAACTGGAACAAACTACCAATACCTTCTCTTTTATCTTAGATCAACTATAGTGTCATCAACAAGGTGGCTGAGGAAAATCATCGTTTTCCTTTTTCATATCGGATGACCCCAAACCAAGAACCTCCTTACTCAGCAATTGTCCAGCTGCTCCTGCAGTTCCAATGGACATGGATCGGCCTCCTTTCTCAGGACAATGAAAAAGGAGAAAAATTCAAAAGATGCTTGGAAGTTCTTGCACTAAAAAATGAGATTTGCATTGTCCTCTCAGGAACCATCCCAGAAGCAAATATGCACACAAGTGCAGGAGAAACTCTCATGCAAGAAAAAAGGAAAATGTTCCTTTCCCTTATCCAGAGTCAAATAAAAATTATAGTATGCCAACTGGATTTTCAGGCCTCGGGAATATTAGCAGCAATAATACAAATAACTGATATGACTAATACAACCCTGGGGGGAAGGGTGTGGATTGCCACAACTTTGAAAGCTTTAAGTGTAAGTATTTTTGACCAATGGATTGATCTGCAAAATAAACATGCTTTGTTTTCCTTCTTCATGCAGACCAAGAGAAGGAATCAGTATTATGACTTTAAATCTTATGCATCCATGGTCATATTGTATGGAAAGGAAGCATTCCAATGTTCTTATTCAAGTCCTCTGTTATCAAAGAAAATTTGGAAAAAATGCAGAGAAAAAGAGAATTGGGAATTCCCGCCCCATAATGTGATTGCAAGAATCCTGTCTCAGGATTCCTCCAGAATTTCCCAAATAATTCAAATTGTGGCCTGGGTCCTCAATGCTGCTTCTTCCTCCCAATGGAGTAAGAGGAGAATGCAAGTTGGATACTATCAACCATCCCAGATTGTACAGCCATGGCAGGCAAGTCTTCTCCTTTAAGGTTCCATTAATTCTCCCCTTCCAATTCCTCAATATTAAATTATTTATTTATTTATTTTTATTTATAATTGGACTTATATGCTGCCCCCTCTCCGCAAGGACTCGGGGCAGCTCACAATTAAAAACACAGTACATCAATCAATAAATATTTAAAGCAAAGTTAGATCAATAAGCCCAATCACTAAAACCCATTAAAATACTTTAAAAAATTAGATGTTGAAAGGGGTGAGATATTCCAAAGAGCAGTTGCCCAGTTAGTGGTATTTGAAAGTGAGTGTCAACCCTGAAGCTGACCTGACTGAAGCCACATAGATGCTTCAGGGTTGCCACACTGGAGCTGAGGGATAGGGAGGTGGGAATAGAGATAACTGGGGTTTTGTAGCCAAAACAAAATATTTTCTCCTGGGAACCAAGGACATTCCCACTGATGGCTGAAGGGAGGATGAGTGAAGTCACCAGGCAACCAGATAACACCTTGATTGGACTATGTGACTGGTTGTTTGGAAAGGAGAGGAACACTTTAATTAAGTGAAAACCATGGGAACTGTCATGCCCCAGTTGGAGACTGACTCCGAGGAAGAGGAGGAGCAGCCAGCGGGGTGTGGGAGTGTGGCTCCAGAGGGGGGGAGGAGGCTGGGGAACAACAGAGGCCAGCTGAGCCCTCTGAGGAGGATCCAGGCCCATCTTCTATCCACCCTAGAGCACGAAGGGAGGAGAGGTTCAGATCAAAGCGTGCTCTATTTGGAAGGAGGGTGCCATGATCCTCCTCAGGTCTTGCAGCTGGGAGCTCTGTATTTAAGTCCAAACATGCGTAGTCCGGCTGCTGGAGTCAAGGTTAATGTTTGCTGCTTAAAGAAGGTTTATCTTGTTTGGCGTTCTTCCAGTAGTTTGTTCCTGTTTATTTTCCTGAAGCGGGCACTTATCTACCCTGGACTGTCGAGGGACTATATTGAGATGGTTTGGTTTTGGTTTCTTCTTTTTTATCAGCATTTTAAAATACGAACTGTGTTTTTTGCTTTTTGAAATATTCTTTTGACTCCCCCACCCAGAATGAATTATACAGTGAAGGCATTAAGGGACTGAGTTATATTTTGGAGTTTATTCCATTGCTGAGCTACTCTGGGTCATCACATTTTGACTCCAGCCACCCCTTCACTTTATTTTGGCTTTTTGGGGGGGAGACCATGGATCAGCTCAGAGCTGAGAATGCTCAGTTGAGCCAGCAAGTGGCTCTTTTGACTGCACAGGTGGCACAAATACACGCTGCCCGGCCACGCCGCAAATGCCCAGTGGCAGTGCCAGACAAATTTGATAGTTCCTTGGCCCAATTTCTAGCATTTTTGGGCAGTGCCAGCTTTACATGAGCCTTCGGCCTGAGGACTTTCCCACTGACTGGGATAAGGTGGGGTTTTTGATTAGTTTGTTGTCAGGCTCCGCAGCACGTTGGGTGATGCCTCTGTTGACCCAGCCCAACCAGGTGTTGGACAATTATGCTGAGTTTTGGCGTCAGTTTCAGGCCATGTTTGAGGACCCTGTTCGAAGCCAAACAGCAAACAGACGTTTGAGAGACTTGAAGCAGGGGCGTGGCTCTCTCATGGATTATATTGCTAGTTTTCAGGTGGTTGCCCAGGATGTCCAATGGAATGAGGCAGCAATATTGGACCAGTTCCAGGAGGGTTTGTTGTCGGAGCTCCTGGATGAGTTGGTATGTACTGAATGCCCTCGCACCCTTCAGGAGCTCATGCATCTGTGTCTTCGTATCGATGCTAGGCTTCAGCAGCAACGGGTGTGATAATGGAGGGAGTCTGTATCTGTTTCCAGCAGGATGGCGTCCTTGGTGGAGGTGCCTTTGGAGGAGCCCATGCAGTTAGGGGTTGTCTGCCCTTGCCTGTCTCAAGCAGAAAAGGATTGATGTCATCGTGATGGGTTATGCCTCTATTGTGGCAATCGAGGCCATTTTGTGGCCAAGTGTCCTGTTGAGATATCCACAGCAGCGATGCCAGCGGTAGCAGGAAATGAGCATCGCTTGGCCTGTGGAGGTCTGTAGGTCGGGGTGTAAAATCCTTAGACCTGCCATCTTTACCAACCTTGCCATCCCCGCCACCTTTGCCATCTTTGCCATCTCCCCCCACAGTCATTATTGGTGAAGCACCTTGTGTTGCCAGCAAGTGTGTTCGTGCCTGGTGTGGGAGTGGTGGAGATCCAAGCCTTGGTCAACTCAGGGGCCACAGCCAATTTCATGGATGCTCATTTTGTCAAGCAGTGGTTCATACCTCAGCAACAGGTGTCCCCGCCAGTAATGGTGGAGATGATTGATGGTCGACCCCTTCATTCGGGACCTGTGGTTGCTGCAACCAAACCCCTTCGCATGCGTATTGGGCAGCATGTGGAGGAAGCTGTGTTCTACATTTCCACAGTGCCTCATTTTGCAGTGGTGCTGGGTTTGGATTGGTTACGGGCCCACGATCCACAGATTGTTTGGTTGTCTGGAGTTGTGCAGTTCGTCGATAGGAAATATGCTACCCATTGCTTGTGCTCCTTTGCAGGGAGTGTGGCTATGTCTGTGGACTGGATCTACCTGCGGAGTTGGTGGACTTTGCTGATGTGTTTGGGGAGAAGTAGTCAGATCAGCTGCCTCCACATAGGGTGTATGACTGTCCAATTGACTTGTTGCCCGACGCAAAATTGCCAGTGGGTCGGATATATTTCCTGTTGGAACTGGAGTTAGCCACATTGTGGGAGTTTATTGACAAGAACCTCCAGAAAGGATTTATCCGGCCTTCTACCTTCCCATTGGCTGCACTGGTGCTTTTTGTAAAAAAAGAAATCGGGAGAGCTACGTTTGTTTTGTGATTACCGCAAATTGAATGCAATCACAGTGAGGAATCAGTACCCGCTTCCCCTCATTCCTGAACTAATTGGCGGCTCAAGCTAAGATCTTCATGAAGTTGGACTTGCGTGGGGCCTACAACCTGGTTCGCATTCATGCAGGGGATGAGTGGAAGACAGCTTTCCGGACAAGGTACGGTCATTTTGAGTATACCGTGATGCCTTTTGGATTAACCAATGCCCCAGCTGTGTTCATGCATTTCATGCACGATGTTTTCCATGATTTGTTGGATCAATTTGTGGTCATTTATCTCAATGACATTTTGATTTACTCGGACTCCTTGCAGGAACACTGGCAACATGTGCGGCTGGTGTTGCAATGTTTGCATGAGAATCACCTGTTCGCTAAGCGTGAGAAGTGCCAGTTTGCACAAACCATGATTGACTTCTTGGGTCATCATATTTCACCTGCTGGGGTGGAAATAGACCCGGAAAAATTCGAGTCATTACAGGAGTGGGAACCTTTCCAGCAGGTTAAGGATGTGCAACAACTGTTGGGGTTCGCGAACTATTACCGCACCTTTATTCCCCGCTTTGCTGCCTTGACTGCTCCCCTTTCTAATTTGCTCAAGAAGGGGGAGAAATTCCATTGGGGTGTTGAGGAGCAGGCAGCTTTTGAGGCGTTGAAGGTCGTCTTTGCTTCCGAGCCTATCCTCAAACACCCTGATCCAGGCCAGCTGTTTGTGGTGGAAACAGATGCCTCTGATGTGGCGGTTGGTGTGGTGTTCCTCCAGGCCTATGCTCCCGCAGGCCTCTTGTTCCCGTGCGCTTATTATTCCCGGAAGTTGTTGACTTCAGAACGCAACTACATGATTTGGGACAAGGAGCTATTGGCAATTAAGGTCACTTTTGAGACATGGTGACACCACTTGGAGGGGGCTCATCACCAAATTGAGGTTCAGACAGACCATTGCAATTTGGAACACCTACGAACAGCTCAGACATTGAACCAGCATCAGGTGAGATTGTCCTTATTCTTTGCTCGATTTGATTTCCGGGTGACCTATGTTCCGAAGGGAAAGAATCAACATGCCGACACCCTATCTCGGAAGCCCGAGTATGCCCAAAGGGAGGATAAACTCTTGCCCTGAACGGTGATTCCATTGGAGTGGTTTGCAGCCACTGAGGAACCTGTGGACCTCTGAGCAAGGATTCAGGAGGTGCAGAGGCAGGACCCACTTGTGGCAGCTTGACGTCGAGAATTGGATAAGAATGGGAGACAAGAGACTCCTTGGGCGTATATTGGGGACCTGTTGTGGTTCCGTGATCACATTTATGTGCCTGGAGGTCCTCTTCATGGCCTTATCCTACGTCAATATCATGACAATCCAGCGGCAGGACACTGGGGTGTTCAAAACACTGCACCTCATCTCAAGGACATTTTGGTGGCCGAGACTTAAACATGATGTGTTGGGATATGTGGCATCCTGTGGGATCTGTCGACAAGCCAAGTATGCTCCTGGTGCTCCCCCTGGTCTCTTGCAGCCCTTGCCCATGCCAGAACGACCTTGGGGGGCAGTTTCATTGGACTTCATCACTGCATTGCCACCATCGAAGGGTGCTACAACCATTTTGGTGATGGTGGACATGTTGACTAAAATGGCCCATTTTATTCCATGCATGGGTCTCCCTATGGCCAGGATAATGGCCCAGTTGCTTATCTCTCATGTATTCCGGTTGCATGGGTTACCAGACCAAATAGTATCAGATCGGGGGGTGCAATTTACGGCACACTTCTGGCAGACCCTACTTATGAAACTGCAGGTTCAGGCGTGTCTGTCATCCACTCATCACCCCGAAACTGATGGGGGGACAGAGAGAGTGAATGCTATTTTGGAGCAGTACCTCCGCTGTTTCAGCAATACTCAACAAGACAATTGGGTGGAAATGCTGCCAGTGACAGAATTTGCTTATAACAATGCTCAACATGCATCCACTCATGCGTCCCCTTTCTTTGCTAACTATGGTTTTCATCCACGACTTTACCTTTTAGACCCGTCTGATTCCCCGATTCCAGCAGTGGATACATTCTTGCAGGAGTTAAAAGCCGTACATCACATGGTCTGCGATCAACTAGAGAGAGCCAAGGAGGACTATGAATGGTTTGCTGACCACCATTGTCATGAAGTGCCACCTCTAGCAGTAGGTGATCGGGTTTGGCTCTCTACTTGATACTTAACAACGAACACGGCCATCAAAAAAGCTTGATCACCGTTACTTGGGACCTTTTCCGGTCGAGGCAGTGATCAATCCTGTGGCTTTTCGTCTTTCCCTGCCACGGACCATGTGTATCCATCCTGTTTTTCATTGTTCCCTGTTAGTCCCTGTAGCAGCCGACAGCCCGCAGAGAACGCCTCCCTTACGGCCGGGCCCAGTAGCCCCTCTGGAAGAGGAGGCATATGAAGTAGATAGCATCTGAGATTCTCGCCAGTTGCGGGACTGATTTTAGTATTTGGTGGCGTGGAAGGGTTATGGGCCAGAGGACTTCACCTGGGTTGATGCCACTGATGTTCATGCTCCTCATTTGGTCCAGGACTTTCATGCTCGGTTCCTTGAATGTCCTCGTCCGCCTGGTCCCAGGGGAGGGGGCCATGTGTGGGGGGGAATAGTGTCATGCCCCAGTTGGAGACTGACTCCGAGGAAGAGGAGGAGCAGCCAGTGAGGTGTGGGAGTGTGGCTCCAGAGGGGGTGGAGGAGGCTGGGGAAGAGCAGAGGCCAGCTGAGCCCTCTGAGGAGGATCCAGGCCCATCTTCTATCCACACTAGAGCACGCAGGGAGGAGAGGATCCGATCAAAGCGTGCTCTACTTGGAAGAAGAGGGCCATGATCCTCCTCAGGTCTTGCAGCTGGGAGCTCTGTATTTAAGTCCAAACATGCGTAGTCCGGCTGCTGGAGTCAAGGTTAATGTTTGCTGCTTAAAGAAGGTTTATCTTGTTTGGTGTTCTTCCAGTAGTTTGTTCCTGTTTATTTTCCTGAAGCGGGCACTTATCTACCCTGTACTGTCGAGGGACTATATTGAGGTGGTTTGGTTTTGGTTTCTTCTTTGTTATCAGCGTTTTAAAATATGAACTGTGTTTTTTGCTTTTTGAAATATTCCTTTGACTCCCCCCCAGAATGAATTATACAGTGTAGGCATTAAAGGACTGAGTTATATTTTGGAGTCTATTCCATTGCTGAGCTACTCTGGGTCATCAGAGGAACATTTAGTCAGATTTCATCAGCCTATGCCTATATGATATGTCCAATAAAAATATATTTGAAGAACCCACTTGCATATTACTTGCATATTACTTGTGAGTTAGAGAGATAGAGATGATAGAGAAAAACATTCCAAAGTTAAACAACCTGTGCTGGTTTTGGATGCTTTTGTGACAGAAAGAGCTCTATGGTGACAAAATGTAATTGTCAAAATTAAACAAGCATCAGAATAGTCCAGCAATCCTCAACCATTTATTGTGATCACAAAGTGATCTAGTCTCCAAGCTAAGGAGTTCAGCTGGATTGTTTGTTCCGGATTAAAATTGGACTTTGCTGGCTAAAAGGTTGTAACGTAGCAACAAGGTATAAATCAAAGCATCTTCTGGGGGCAACAAAAGGTCCATCCACCCATCTCCTGAACTAATGGATATGCTTCCATAGCTATTCTTTGAAAGAGATAACATCACTATGCAATTTTTGTTACATTCCTAGGCCAAAGTTAAACTCCACTAACTTCATCTTGATCAGGACTGATGGTAAAATTGTATTCTCCAACTTCTCCCATGACAACTTTTCCCATATCTGCAAATGGTCTTGCCTCAGATGGGCAGTGATGATGAAGCAGCAAAACATAGAACATGAAACTTAGAATAATAGATTTTGAAAGGATCTCACAGGTTCCCTAGTCCAACCCACTAATAGAGCAGGACACCCTATACCAGGGGACTTCAACTCCCAGAATTCCTCCTCCAGTCATGTTAGCTCAGGAATTCTGGGATTTGAAGTACACTAGTCTTAAACTTGCCAAGTTTGAAGACCCTTGCCCTATTCCATTTCAGACAAATGGTTGCCCAGGTCTCTTTTTGAAAGCCTCCAGTGATAGAGCACTCACAACATATGAAGGCAAGCTATTCCATTGGTTGATTGCTCTCACTGTGAAGAAATTCCTCTTTAGTTCTAGGTTGCTTCTCTCCTTCGTTAGTTTTCAACCATTGTTTCCTGCCTTGCCTAATAGTACTTTGAGAAATGTTTTGACCCCCCCTAAAATATTAGAAAAGTGATCTCATGTCTCCCCAGTCCTTCTTTTCCTTAGATTAGACATACCAAATTCCTTTGTGTTCTTGGTATGTTTTTGCCTCCAGCCCCCTAATCATTTCTTGTTGCTCATCTTTGCAGTCTTTCCAGAGTTTCCCAACAAGTTTTTTACTTTTTAGTTTTTACGCATCTCTTTATGTGAGCAATGTGATTCCAGATTATAACACTTTTACATAATCATACTTTCATTTCTACAAATCTTATAAATGATCATCTCATATCATTATCCATTTCACTTATCTTTAAATAAATTTCCATTTTATATTTCAATTTATTAATTCAGTATCAATATCATTTCATCCAAATATAGATTCCCAGTTCTTTATCCCATATTATTTCCATTTTTAGCTTACCAACTATTTCATTTTACATTACACATTATTCTTTTCCTTAATTTTCCCTAAACCAATCATATAATAATAAATAATCTAAAGAAAAGCAAGTATAAAGCAAAACAAATATAATCCGGGTCCACATGGTATATCCCCTCAATCTATCTAATTTAATCATTCATTCCCCAACTTTAAGCATATTAACATTAAGTAATCAACTGTATATTTTAAGACATATATATTTTAAGGTATCCTCCCCTTAAATTGCTAAAATAACTTCCTAATATATCTCATTTCACCTTAACTTTTCTTTTAGTCCTTAATAGTCATATTTTCCCTTTTCTACTTAGCCAAAATTTATATATTTTAATACATTTCACTTTTCTTAAAATCATTAATAATCATATTTTTTCTTCCTTACCACTTATCCTAAGTTATGCTATATATTTTAATACATTTCAATTCCTGTTTTATTCCTCCAATAAAGGGTTCCTAACAGCATAATTCATATACAGATATATATATATATATTCCTGTAACTGTTCTTGGTATGTTTTATCCTCCAGCCCCCTAATCATTTCTTGTTGCTCATCTCTGCAGTTCTTCCAGAGTTTCAATATCCTTTTTATATTGTGTTGATGACCAGAACTGGATACAGTATTGTAAATACGGTCTTACTAATGCTTTGTAAAGTGATATTAGAACTTCATGTGATCTTGATTCTATCCTTCTGTTAATGCAGCCCAAGGATTGCATTGGCAATTGCATTGGTGTTGCCTGAAAATTTGATGATTTTCTCCTCAATTCCCTCATATAGATTTTTTTTGAAGACATTGAATATTGCTGGGCCTAAAATGGAAGCTTGGGATACCCCATTGCTTACTTCCCTCCATGTAGATAAGGTTTCCCAGAGGACTACATGTTGAATATAATTTGTCAGTCAGTTACAAAGCCACCTAGTGGTGGTGTTACCTATTCCATGTTTTCAAGAATGTGAGATCAATATTGAACAAAAAGCTGTAAATTCATGGAGAATGACCAAAACAAGGTTCCCATGAAATCTCTTTCAGACTGTAATGGTGATTTCAAGAGGTTGAATTATTCACAGTACCTCCAATCCAGAATAAGAGCAAGAAAAACATTGAATAAAGGCTCAAATTGTAATATTTTTCTATGTTCCTGCAGCTTCATAGGTTCCTGAAAAACTTCCAACATCACAATATTTCCAGAGATGGGATTTCTTTTGATGAAAATGGTGTTCCTGTTGGTGACTTTGATATCATGCACTGGACATCGGTTTTGAACAAATCAGAAGCGGGGGTGAAAATTGGGAGTGTAGAAAGCCAATCCTCCTCGGAAGTCAAGATTTCTGTCCATCAAAGTGCCATCCAATGGCCAACTTTATTTAACAAAGTAGTTGAGGCTGCTTGGATTTTGCTCTTCTATTTATCTCCATATGTGTAAATTTTCTGCTCAGAAATAATTCTTATTGAGACCAATTGAGATAACTTCCAACTAAGAGAACTTATAGCCTCATTAATTTATTAGATATCATTTTACTTTAGAAGTGTTACAATAATTTTTCACACATTAGAACCTGCTGCATTGTATTGAGGTATTTGCAATCTACATTATTTAATTGGAATATGTTGCCATAATTTATAGTACATGAAATTATCTTGTTTTCAGTAACAGAAAATCCAGACTGTCTATGGAGATTCTCAGTCATCCAGGTCATGGTTGTGCCAAAGGTGTTTTTTCAAGAGGCACCTGGATTTGTTTTCCCTTGAAGATGTTTCACTTCTCATCCAAGAAATTTCTTAAGTTCTGACTGAATGGTGGAGGATGGAAGGATTTGGAACTGCTGAAAAGACTGTGTTGTCAACAGGATATAGATTCAGCAATTGCAGGAAGGTTCCACACCCATTGGCACTATTCACATGACCCTGAGAGCACAGATAAATTCTAAGGGTCAAGAAATTTCAGAAAGACTGCGAATGACCAGATGACTGCAAGGAATATAAATCCGTCCATACCCCACCATTCAGTCAGAACTGAAGAAGCTTCTGGAATGTGAAGTGAAATGCCTTCAAGGGAAAACAAAGATCAGTTGTCTCTTGAATAAGCACCTTTGGGAGAAAATCCAGAATAGGAAATGTTAAGCCCACTGAATTGCATAAGAGGAAGATAGCATTAAGAATGTGGTGAGGGAAATGAGGGCAGCTAAAAAAAGTCATTCACATACGATGATACAATGATCAGTTGTAGGAGAGAAAGATACAGATTCTAGAGAAGGCTAGATTTTGGAGGTTTCCTGAGAAAGCTAATTTGGAGAAAAAAATATATACATGTTATTGCATATTCATACATGCCCTAAGGAGAAACACCTTTTGCAATGGAACCTCTTTCCTTTTGAAAGAAGAATAAGGCAATGAGTCTGTTTCGGTTCTTCAATGGAGATTGATAGAGGAAAGAGAAGGACCCTTCATTTGCCCCTTGCAAGTAGAGTAGTTAAAGTTTATGCCACTACTCTTGACTGATTTTGCTCAATGTTCTCCTGAGCTTCTGGAAGCCAGTTGATTTCAGGAAACCTTTATAATTCATACTAATCTTTCAGTTTATGTTTAAAGGTAAAGGTTCCCCTTGCACGTACGTGCTAGTCATTTCAAGCTCTAGGGGGTGGTGCTCATCTCCATTTCAATGCCAAAGAGGCAGCAGTGTCCAAAGACATCTCCATGTCATGTGGCCAGCATGATTAAACACTGCAGGCATGTGGAACGCTGTTACATTCCCACCAAAGTGGTCCCTATTTTTCTACTTGCATTTTTACATGCTTTCGAACTGCTTGGTTGGCAGAAACTTGGACAAGTAATGGGAGCTCACTCCATTACGTGGTGCTAGGGATTCAAACCCCCAAACTGCCAACCTTTCTGATCGTCCCTTTATATATTGCCTCTAATTTATATATTGCCCTGGTTAATCTTTTGATTTATGCTTAGACGGTGCCTTATTCAAGATGTACAAAAAGTTGCTCCCCAGGTTATGCAAAGCTTGTGAGAGAGGGAGCCCCAGTTTGCTGCTACGACTGTTCTCTGTGTATGGAAGGAACATTCTCTGGGCAAGAAGGTACAGTAGGTGGCTTCAAAAACAACAAAAAATCAGGATACAATCAAAATTCTCTATTGCTTTTTTGGGGTATTTGATCAAGAAGCAAGAAAAAACATTACACATCTTGAAGGCATCCACAAACATTTCAAAGATTGGGCACTATCACCGAATTTCGTATGATGATGCGAGCATTTAAATAAATAATGAAAATTTGCTGCTATCTATTGAGGTTTCACTTTCTTGCTTGGTTTTGGGAAAGAGGAGAAGTTTTGAGACCAGATAATCTTCAGCCTTTAAAAAGGCTGTTGGTTATTTTAACTAATGCTATGTCATATGAATATCCCTCAGCAGAAATATTATATTATTCCTTGAAAATGAAACAATTTCTGGTGAGGTTTTCATGCTCCTACAGCAGCAGAAAGAGATATGCACTAACCAATTTTTTTTTCAGATGCAGCCCATTGTGAAAAGTGTCCAGACGACCAGTATTCCAATAAGAAGCGGGATCAGTGTGTCCCCAAAAGTATAAGCTTCTTATCCTATGAAGAATCATTGGGACTCATCCTGGCTTTCTTTGCCATTGCTTTGTCCCTAACCACTGCCTTTATTCTGGGAATCTTCATTAAATACCGAGACACTCCCATAGTCAAAGCCAACAACCGTGAACTCACCTATGTCCTCCTGGTTTCACTCCTGTTTTCTTTCTTGACCTCCTTTCTATTCATTGGTCGCCCATGAAAATGACCTGTCTCCTTCGACAAACCATTTTCAGTATTGTTTTCTCAAGACTGTAATGGTGGTGGTGGCCTTCCTGGCTACAAAGCCAGGAAGCAGGATGAGGAAATGGCTGGGGAAGAGTCTGGCCCACTGATTGTTTTATCCTGCTCTGGTATTCAAGTAGGCATCTGTATGATATGGCTGGGAATCTTTCCCCGTTCCCAGATTCTGACTTTCATTCCCAGCCAGAACACATCCTGCTGCAGTGCAATGAAGGTTCAGTGGCCATGTTCTACACTGCCCTTGGCTACATGGGTTTTCTGGCTGCCATCTGTTTCTTGGTGGCATTTCTGGCTCGAAATCTGCCAGGGACCTTCAATGAAGCCAAACTGATCACCTTCAGCATGTTAGTTTTTTGTAGTGTTTGGATCTCCTTTGTCCCCACCTACCTGAGCACCAAAGGGAAATACATGGTAGCCATGCAGATCTTCTCCATCCTGGCCTCCAACCTGGGTTTACTGGGCTGCATTTTTATCCCCAAATGCTACATTATTACACTGAGACCTGACATGAACACCAAGGAACATCTGATGATGAAAACTCATTAAGGCTCCTTGCATTGGTTTTTATTTTTTGTTCAGTTTAAAATCACATACTTTGAAGTAATATTTTATGTGTTGTCACTTATCTTTCTTCATTCAACAATGTGAATTTTGAATTATAATAATTGAGTAGTAAAGTTGCTAAAACAACTCAAACTATTTCAATTAATCATATCCTTCAATTGTCACAATCTGAATTCATATTAAATTATAACTCTCATCAATGGCATTAATAAAATTTCTGAAACCAGGCCAGATAAACTGTTACCAGAGATGTTCTGATATGGTTTTAGACTAAATTAAGGACTATGGCTAATGATGTGTGTTTATTTCAAATATATATTTGATTGATGTCTTCCAGCTGGATAATGTAAGATCACTCATAGATCGATAAATGAGCTAGATAGATGGCATAGGTTGAGAAACAGAGACACAGCTAACGTTCTATATATTAAGAATAGATAAAATATCAACATGAACATTGGAGCAAGTTTAACCTTTTTCTCTGAATAAATTAATGAGACTAATTGTTATTTTTGACAGTCTTCAATAAAAGAAAAATGTGTACAACTCTGAATGGTTTGAGGGGAAAATCATGTAGACACCTGATGTGACAATGAAGGTGTGCTTATGAGTATTAAAATTGGTTCCTGTTTTTCAGCCATGTCCATATCCATATCCATTTCCATACACACATAGTGTGTGCATGTCTGTGTGTGTCTGTGTGTCCTGCCAACTTAGCAATTCAAAAACATGTAAATGCAAGTAGATAAATAGGTGCCAGTTGAGTGGGAAAGGAACAATGTTCCATGCATCTACGGTGTATAGTCATGCCAGCCACTTGACCATGGAAGCATCTTCAGATAGAGCTGGCTCTTATTTGTGAATCAAAAATGACCACCACCCCTTGGGTTGGTTATGACTCACAGGTGAAATTCTTACCTGTATCTTCCTAAAGTTTTACCTATAGATACAGTATATAAATTTGTTTTTGTGCATGTTTCTTTTCTTCATCTTTTTGTCAGTCAGTCCTTCAGTGTCCTGCAGATTAGGAAAGCTATGTGATATAAGTCAGTACTACTTTTATCTAACCTTGTCTTGGTAATGAGGTGTCTGAATGCCATTATTTCTGCCTTCTATACTATCTCTCTTTCATTCAGAAAGCATTGGAAAAGCAAAGCCCTCCCAAATGCAATTTCACTGTATTTTTATTCACATACTGACCAGTTTCACTCATTATGCTAAATCAGGATTCTAGATTGTCCAAATTTTTATTTCTGTCATTGTAGTGTCAAACCTATCCTAGACACTTCTAGGTTATCTCCAAAGGTGAGAAACATTTCCTCCCTCCAATCCTTTACCAAATCGAAGTGTCCAGAGCCCAGCACTCAATAGGAATGAACTCAACAAGAATGAAATGATATAGGATTTCCTGCCTAAGCAGAGGGTTGGGCTAGAAGACCTCCAAGGTCCCTTCAAACTCTACTATTCTATTCTATTTTATTCTACTATACTCTACTCTATTCTACTCTACTGTACTCTACTGTACGCTATTCTATACTATTCTCTACTATTCTCTACTATTCTATACTATTCTATTCTAACTCTCGTGCCATAGAGCCCTCTCTGTGGGCACATGAGCCATCACCCCAGCTCAGCTCTGCCATGCATGCGCATGCACCTCCCACTGGCCAGCTGTCTTTGGGTGTCTGCTGTGCATGCATGTGGTCATGGGCTCATGCATGGGGATGCAAGTGCATGTGCGGTGACACATGTAAATTGCATTTGGGAAATGCATACACACGCTTTGGGCACTTGATGCCAAAATGGTTAACCATCACTGTCATATAGCATTGGCCATGGTGTCAGGTCATGTTGTTTAGCCCTTCTCCTTCAGCCATTGTTGGTATTGTACTCTATATAGCATCATCTCTTGGTTCCCTATTAGATTACCTATGTAAGAAACAAAAAATATCACCACATCATGAAGAAGTCAGTAACAAGTTATTTTTCAGATTAATGCACCAGGGAATTCTGACTAAATCTTCTTTGTAACCATGAAGAGTGATAATCTTCCAAATTTTGAAAGATACAAGACATTTAACAGGGGCCTCCAATAGATTGCTCAATATATCATGATCTGGAAATAACCGTTCTGGAGTATCTAACCTTCACTGAGAAAGATCACCTCATCCACATCAGACAGAATAAGAAGGAAGTATAATGGCCCATTGCCTAGTTCAAGAACATTGAAATGTTTCCCTACATTTTAAACTTTAGAATCTTAAGAATAAGTTTACACACTAAAAAACAATCAAACTTCCCTGAATTGTTCCTTTCTTGATTCTCAAATTAGGATTATTCTCCTGAGTCGAATGAAACTCTTTTCTCCAACTGCCTACTTTAGTGGCAATGTTCGTTCCCAATTCCCATTCTCATTTTTAAAATCATGATTATTTATTCTCCTTTGGGATTTCCACCACCACAATTAGTTGCCAATCAATGTGACAAGCAATGGGATAGACAGCACCTGATAATCTGATTTGTAACAGCCTCCTTCAGTGATGAGAGCAGAGGTTGGGATAAGCTGGCTGTGACCCTGGGGTGGGGTGGGGTGGTTTTTTAGAGTTTTAATGTTGCGATTTTAGTGTTAATTCGGCTTGATTGTTTAATTTGGTTTTATCTAATTTATTGTTGTGTGATTTTGTAAGCCGCCCCGAGTCCTTTTGGAGAGGGGGCGGCATATAAGTCGAATTAATAATAAATAAATAAATAAAAATACTGTAGCAGTCTAAAAGTTGGGAGATGAAATTTCCAAATCTGGGGGTAAACTGGAGCTTCCTCATTGTAATTGTAATCTTATGTGATCTCTGAGATTTAACTCTGGGCTGAAGAAAGAACTGTAGGAAGGAACTCTTGCAGGATATGTCAAATCTTGCTGCCACTGCATGTACAGCTTTTTCTGCTTCAGCTTCTGTCTCAAGTTCCCTGTGCCAGTATGCTGATGAAATGTCCATTTGAGGTGATAATAGAAGAAAAGGAATGGTTCCATTACTACAAACCAAGAGACTACTGGATTACTGGAATAATGTCTGGAATCTCAGCTCGATTGTACAAATTTTTGTTCTTCAAGCCTCCAACCCACCAACTGAAAAGGTAATTGTCACCACGTCCAGGATTCGGGTGATTGATTTTACCTGCTCTAATATCTTTTCTGGGAATGATTTCACTTTTCCTATTCCTCACTTTGAGAGAAAAGCAAGTCATTATTGCTCATGCCAATTTGCTTTAGAGCAGAGGTCTTCAAACTTGATAGCCTTAAGATTTGTGGACTTCAACTCCCAGAATTCCTCCTCCAGTCATGTTAGCTCAGGAATTCTGGGAGCTGAAGTCCACAAATCTTAAACTTGCCAAGTTTGAGGACCCTTGTTTTAGAGAAAAGGCTCCTGAGGAACTTGATGATTTTGTAGAACCTGAGTAGGCAAAGTTCCTTTTAAGTTCTTTCACAGTGTCAGCCTCAACACTGGGCAACACCGGGCATTTTCCAACACTGTCCCATGATGAATCTTGCCTGGATGGTTTCTGCCTGCTTTCAAAATGATTACCTTGGGACTGTGGAGTCAGTAACTTATTTATTCATATTTATTGTATTTATTTATTTATTATTTATTTTATTTGTTTGTCAAACATGTACAAGATAACAAGTATAGTTATGAACATAAACATGAACAAAGGGAGTAAATAAAGATAAATGGGGACAGTAAGACAGGGACAATAGGCATGCTGGTGCGCTTATGCATGCCAGTGTGCTTATGCATGCCCCCTTTAAGGACCTCTTAGGAATGGGGTGAGATCCACAGTAGACAGTTTGAGATTGAATCTGTGAGGGCTTGAGGCTGTAACAATAGAGTCAGGTAGGCTGTTCCAGGTGTTGACCACTCCGTCACTGGAGTTGTATTTTCTGCAATCGAGTTTGAAGCAGTTTACCTTGAGTTTGAACTGATAGTTTGCCAGTGTATTATTGTGGGTGGAGCTGAAGAAGTTGTTGACAGGCAAGACATTGTAGCTGTCAGATGGTGCTCCATTCAAAATCCAAGAAAGAAATACTTAGACTCCATTAATTAGAGAAAAGATATCTTTTTCTGGAAGTCAAGTAGTAGCAACAAAAGAATTCTGAATCTGAGAAAATGAGCGTGCAAATCAAATAAACAAAGTGATGGTAAATTTCCCACCGACAATAGTTCAATTTGTCCTCCCAATAAAAAGTTGTGTATAACATCATGTGGGGCATCTCCAGGTGGTGATGAGGCCTCTGTCCGTTGACCTTGACATGTTTTGATAAAGAGCTGAGCTGCGGCTGTGCATAACATAGGATAGAAACCTAAGCAAGAAACTCCCCCCAACTTATACAATTCTGTGTTGTAAAACCTCCAGCTCGCTTCCTAAAACCATGTCCCCCCTCCCCCCATTACTTATGACAGCTGAAAGATGCAAAGCAAAGGAAGAAAATCTTGAAGGCTGACATTAGCAGACCATTTTGTGTATTATGCTTAGATTGGACTGCAAGCAGCGGAGTTTCAGATTGTCCCAGCCCAAAATTTCAATCTTGGAGACATAGGGAATTCTATTGTGAGTGGAGGAATGCAGTACTCTTCTCGAGAAATACCTCTGAACCTGCTCAATTGTGTTAATGTCTGATATACAGTGTGGGTTCCAGGCAGATGAGCTGTATTCAAGAATTGGTCTGGGAAAGGTTTTGTATGCCCTAAGTAGCAATTCTATATTACCAGAGAAGAAGCTCCACAAAATAAGGTTAACAACTCTTAATGCCTTTTTGGCAATGTTGTTACAGTGAGCTCTGGGGCTTGGATCGTTTGAGATGAGCATTTATTAACAATAGTTAAACAGTAACTCCCAATAAAGTGATTGAATGAATACCTTAGAACAGAGTCAAATCTCTTGTATTTTCTCCCCACTGTTTCTTCCCCTTCCTTACATTTACTCTATATTTCCTACCACCCACCCCCTTCTTTCTTTCCACCCTTTAACACTTTTGCCACTTTTGTGGCTTCCCTGTTCCTTTTGGTTTAAATAAAAGGGATACCTTTTAAAAACCAAATTCAAGGAGGGAGAGACTTTATATGATAACTTAATGTTTAGTCACAGAGGAATCACATTAACTGTAGTTAACTGTAGAATATAGGACAATAACTCTAAAGCCATGAATATTCTGCAGCAAATCTCTAGGTCTAAAAAATCTAGTTGAAGAGATATCCCTCTGCAGATCAGTAATACCTCTTGCTAATCCAACACTTGAATCCAGCTGTTAGTCATCTCCAAGGTGGTATAACAGGAAGAAATCATATAATATAATCACAATGTACACAATATACACTTGGTAGCATCCCTTATTAACATTCTGTAGGAGTGGGAAGATACAAATTTCCCCCCAAGCATTGGGTTAGGAATAAGGGTTGCGGGCTGTGAGCATATGTAGTCTGGTGCTTGGGGGTAAGGGTATGATTTTAATTACATTTTATAGATTGTTGTGAATTGATATGAGTGACATATTAGCTTTGCAAATAGGTAAGCTCTAATTAGCAATACAATGTTTCCAGAAAAAAAGCTTCGCAAAATTAAGTTTACAACTCTTAATGCTTTTTTAGCAATGCTGTTACAGTGAGCTTTGGAGCATAAATCATCAGAGATAAGTATACCTAGGTCCTTAACAAGGTGAGGATCATTTGCTAGATCAATGCCATCTAGCCTATACATGACATTTTGATTATTTTTACCAATATGTAAGATAGAGCATTTATTAATTGAAATTTGAAGTTGCTAAATAGGTGACCATTCAGAAACATAGTCAGGTTCACTTTGCACAACAACAGAATTATCTGTAGAATTGAATAATTTACATCATCAGCGAAAAGAACACAATTGCTTTTAAGTTCATCACATAAATCATTGATATAGAACAAAACAAGATGATGAAATTTCTTATGTTGCAGTGAGAACACCTTCTACCACATTCTGCCCTTCTTATTGGCTGTTCATGAAGTCAACCAGAATTCAAGGCTCTTACCCAACATCACGCTGGGCTACAATATCTACCAGAACTTTTTCAGTGCAAGAAAGACATATGAGGCCATGCTGGATGTGCTGTCTACAGGACAGGAGAACGTCCCAAACTACAGATGTGGAAGACAAAAGTACCTGCTGGCTATTCTTGAAGAGATGGATTCTGAACTCTTTGATCACATTTCCAATCTCTTGAGCAGCTGTAAAATTCCACAGGTATAAAGCCAAATGAAATTAATTCTGTGTTGTAAATTATTCAGATTTGCCTAGAAGGCAGCACTTGTTAATATTTCTCAAAAATAAATTGAAAGTCAGAGAGTAAATATTAGAAGAGCTGAAAGAATTTTTAATTCATAAAGTGTGTGTGTGTGTGTGTGTGTATACATACATATGTATATAAGGTAAAGGTAAAGGTTCCCCTCGCACATACATGCTAGTCATTTCTGGCACTAGTGGGCGGTGCTCATCTCCATTTGAAAGCCGAAGAGCCAGGGCTGTCCAAAGACATCTCTGTGGTCATGTGGCCGGCATGACTAAACTCAGAAGGCAGATGGAACGCTTCCTACCAAAGGGGTCCCTATTTTTCTGCTTGTATTTTTACATGCTTTCGAACTGCTAGGTTGGCAGAAGCTGGGACAAGTAACGGGAGGTCACTCTGTTACCCAGCGCTAGGGATTCGAATGCTGACCTTTCTGATCAACAAGCTCAGTGTTTTAGCCACTGAGCCACTGTGTCCCCACAATGGTGTGTGTGTGTGTGTGTCTGTATATATGCATATGCATTATATATGTGTGTGTGTGTGTGTATATTCATAACTCGAGGGTCTGGTTGATTGAATCACATTAAATAAACATGATCCCTCCCTGATTTAATGTTCGCCGCCCTGAGTCCTTAGGGAATAGGGCGGCATACAAGTCGAATAAATTAATTAATTAATTTGCCCAATGCTAAAAATTCAATTTGCTAATCGAATGCACAGATCAATAAATGCACATCAGGGATCTTAGGGATCTCAGGGATCTCAGGGTGGGGAAGGCCATGCAGAGCCTCGTGTTGGAAGAGGCCACCCAAAATCTTCCCCAATACCTCATGCTCACTTACAATCTCTTGGAACCCCCATAGTTCTCCCCACCCCCAAATCCTGCCCTGGGTCTCCTTTGCTTTGTTAGCCTCCTGGATCCACTTCCTTCCTACATCACATTTCCCATGGATTGCATATTTTTTGAAGATCTGCAGAGCTCCAGAAGAGGCTGGCCCACTGGCAGAAAAGCTGAAGTGTTTTATTCAAATGATGGCGAAGCTATAAGAATGTGAAATCTAAGGAAAACGTTTTCACCAGCTTCTGGGTAAAAGAGTTTGGCTTCAGGCCATGTGGCCAGCAGGCCTCTGGTAGTACAAAAGGCCTGGGTGTGACCATTGGGAATTTTGAAAATGATGACTTTTGAAAAGCAAGACTTTCTCTCTCTCTTTCTTTCTCTTATTTAGACTTGTATGCCGCCCTTCTCCCTAAGGACTCAGGGCGGTGAACATATAAAAAGAATACATTTACAATAAAAAATATTAAACAAATACAAGTCTATAAATTACTAAAAATGAATTAAAAACAATTAAAATTACAATAGTTAACAGTACAATTAAAACAACCCACCCCCGGGTCAATCCAGGCCAGCCTGCTGAAATAGCCAAGTCTTCAGGTCTCGACGAAAGGAGTGGAGATCAGGGGCCAAATGAAGATCTGCGGGGAGCTGATTCCATAGGGCGGGCGCTCCCACAGAAAAGGCCCTAGCCCTTGGGACTGCCAGCCGACAATGCCTAACCGACGGTATTCCCAGGAGGCCCCTCCTGTGGGAGCGCACGGGGCGATCGGAGTGTGATGTTGGCAGGAGGTGTTCCCGCAAGTACCCTGGACCCAAGCCATTTAGGGCTTTATAAGTTGTTACTAACACTAACGGAAACCCAGAAGGCAACCGGCAATCAATGCAAGTCACGCAGGAGGGGTGTAACATGGGAGTATTGGGATACCCCCATCACATCCTGCGTGGCCACATTCTGCACCAGCTGCAACCTCCGAGTAATCCGCAAGGGTAGCCCCATGTAGAGAGCGTTGCAGTAGTCGATTCTGGAAGTGATGAGCGCATGAGTGACCGTTCGAAGGGCATCTCGGTTCAGGTAAGGGTGGAGCTGGCGAACCAGCCAAACCTGGGCAAAAGCCCCCCTAGCCACAGCTCCCACTTGCTCCTCCAGATTGAGCTGTGCATCCAGGAGGACGCCCAGATTCCTCGCCCTATCCACAGGGGGTAACACCTCCCCCCCCCCATGACCAAAGGTGGCACATCCACTGGAAACCGAGATGCCGGTAAGAACAGCCACTCAGTCTTGGCCGGATTGAGCTGAAGCCTGTTATTCCCCATCCAGGCCTGCACCACCTCCAGGCACCAGGACATCACGGAGAGAGCATCACTGATCTGGTCTGGGGTGGAGATATAAAGCTGGGTATCATCTGCATATTGATGATACCTCACCCCAAAACCACGGATGATCTTGCCCAGTGGTTTCATGTAGATATTAAACAGGAGAGGTGAGAGAACCGACCCCTGGGGCACCCCACAAGTGAGGGGCCTCAGGGACGACCTCTGCTCTCCTGCCAACACTGACTGTGACCAGTCCGAAAGGTAAGAGGAGAACCACCGTAAAACAGTGCCCCCACTCCCAACCCCCGGAGCCACCGCAGAAGGATACCATGGTCAATGGTATCAAAAGCTGCTGAGAGATCTAAAAGGACCAGGACAGAGGAAAAGCCCCTGTCCTGAGCCCTCCAGAGATCATCCACCAATGCGACCAATGCTGTCTCTGTGCTGTGTCCGGGCCTGAAACCCAATTGGTACAGGTCAAGATAATCAGTTTCCTCCAGGAACAGCGGAAGCTGCTGAACCACCACGCTCTCGACAACCTTCGCTAAAAAGCAAAGGTTGGAGACTGCACGATAGTTGTTCAAAATGGTTGGGTCCAGAGCAGGCTTCTTGAGGAGGGGTCTCACCACTGCCTCTTTCAAGGCAGTGGGAAAAAACCCCTCACTCAAAGAGGCGTTGACAACTGCCTGGAGCCAGCCACGTGTAACCTCCCTGGAGGCATAAACCAACCAGGAAGGACACGGGTCCAATAAACACATGGTGGAAGACAGCCTCTGCATGATCCTGTCCACTTCATCCAGGGAGACAGGGTCAAACGCAACCCAGATAGAATCCACAAGACTCGTCGCCACTCCATCATCTAAACCCTGCCAGTCAGAGTCCAAGCAGGCCCGAATCTGAGCGATCTTATCCGCCATATGTAGACTAAATTCCTCTGCTCTGCCCTGCAAAGGGTCTCCCCTCTCCTCCAAATGTAGGAGGGAGCAAGTGACCCTGAACAGGGCTGCAGGGCGATCATCTGCGGACGTGATCAGAGCAGAAAAGTAAGCACATCTCGCTGCTCTAATTGCTTCCAGGTAAGTCCTAATATAGGCTCTTAGCTGGACACGATCAGACTCAGAATGACTAGTCCTCCACCTGCTCTGCAGGCATCTTCTCCACCGCTTCATCCCCCGAAGCTCCTCCGAAAACCAAGGAGCTAAACGAGGTCTGCGGCGAGGAAGAGGCTGCAAGGGGACAACCCGGTCGAGCGCTGCCGAGGCCGCCTATTGCCAGGCGGCCACCAAAGTCTCGGCCGGATTTTGTCATAGAAACGTATGAGGGTTGGATCAGTGACTTTTAAACATTTTGAAAATTTAGTGATACAAATTTTTTTTCCACAGAATCATAGAATAAAAAGTCCAACTCCTTACATAGAGGAGGAATGCTCAGACCACTACAGAGAAATTGCTGTGAAAATTTTCCTTGAAAATATCCAGCAATGGAGCTCCAGGAGACAGGCTGTTCCAACTCCTAATAACTCTCACAGAGATGAATTCCTCATTTTTCTAATCTTGAGACTGAAGCAAAAAATTGAAAAGAAAGATATGAAGAAAAAAAACTGAATAGTTCAAGATAGCTAGAGGGCATCTCCAGAAAGCAGCTTTTACATACTTTCTCTACTGTACAAGACAGAATAAAATACGTCATAATATTCTTTCTGTTATGTATGTAGGTTTGAATGTTATTGGTTTATTTGAACTGTTCTTGTAAAATGTTAAATGGTATTGGTTTAAATAGTGCGGGAAGAAAACCTGCACTCCCATTGGCTGGCAACTATGGCTGCTGGCTATAAGAAGCAGCCGTAGCCCAGCCAACTCAGGTCCATTCAAGCTGTAGTCACTGAATAAACTCTTTACTGAAGCTCCTCGCGTTTGACTCTTCATGCAAACATAACACTGGCGACGAAGGTGGGATTGCCCTGAAGAAGAGACAATGCGGAAGGCGAACAGAAGACCGAGATGGCTGCGCTGAACACCCCCCCAGCCCCGTTCGATCCGGTGGCGGAAGACTGGGAATCGTATGCGGATCGCTTCCAGATGTACCTGGAAGGAAACGACCTCGCTGATATTCCTGAGAGACGGAAGAGGGCGGTATTTCTTACGCACTGCGGTCCGGCAGTCTTCAAGATGGCGAAGGCATTGGCGGGAGCTGCAGAACTGAAGGTAATGGAATGGCCTGATTTGGAAAAGCTTTTAAGAGCCCATTACGCCCCACAAGTATTGTGCCTCATTAAGAGACACGAGTTTTACCGTCGGGATCAAGGGGAAAGCGAGAATGTTAATGACTTCGTGGCAAGTTAAGGGACATTGGGGGTGCTTGTGACTTTACCAACTTAGAAGAGGCCATGTGTGATCGGTTTGTTTTAGGCCTCAAAGATAAGGTCTTACAAAGCAAACTGTTAATGAAACCTAAGATCACATTTAAGGAGGCCATTGAAGAAGCTGTTTAGCGGAAGCCACCAAGTCCTCAGCAGTGGCCATGAAAAAGATTAACAAGGCCTCAAGCCAGGCCTCAAGCCATTCTGATGTGGAAAAATCCACAACAACCCATTGCGAACAAATAGACTCTGATTCAGATTGCAGTGAGGTGGAGGAAGGGATTTTTAGACTCAGAATGGAGAAGAAAAGGAAAGACCCTGGGAGAAAGAGGCAAGAATTTTATTGCAGAGGCTGTGGGGGGCATCCCGCACTGAATGCAAGTTCTTAGACACCATCTGCCTACGTTGTGAGAAAAGGGGTCACCTAGCCAGAGTCTGCAAATCATCCAGAACTCCACCTAGTAGGAAGAAATTTCCTGAAAAGGATTTTAAGCCCAACAACTTCATTGAAAAGATGGGGCGCAATTCAGAAGCAAATGGGAAGAATGAAACTCACCAAACAATCACCATTGGTCATTCTTCACCCTTGAGAAGCAGAAAAGTACATGTGAAGGTACTCATTGAAGGAAGGCCTTGCCAAATGGAAGTGGACTCAGGCTCTTATTTATCTATGATGTCATGGGACACTATTCACAGGCTACTTCCCAACATTCAGAAGAAACATTTCCAGAAGCAAGCACTGACTCTTAAAGACTACCAAGGGAACAAGATTCCAGTAGTTGGAGCAAGAGATTTCAACGTGCAGTTTAAAGGCCACACCAAACGTTTGCCTCTGACCATCGTGGACAAGAATCGCCCAAGCTTGCTGGGACTTGAGTGGTTCAAGCCACTAGGCATCGAGGTGACTGGCATCAATCACGTGAGCAACTCTGAATGGGAGTTGAAGTCTGAGTTTCCAGAGGTCTTCAGCGAAGGACTGGGCAAGTATATGGGGACCCCTATCACTTTCAACCTAGATCCCAAGGTGCCCCCAATTCGTTTAAAGCCCAGGAGGGTTCCATTTGCTTTAAAGGAAAAAATTGATGCACAATTAGACAAATTAATTGCTCAAGGGGTCTTAGAGCCCACTGATCACTCCAGATGGGAAACACCCATAGTCACACCAGTCAAGGCTGATGGGTCAGTAAGAATTTGTGGAGACTATAAGGGGACACTGAACCATGCGCTGCAGCAGAGCATACCAGTGCCAGTTGTGCATCATCTGCTACATTCACTTGGCAGGGGTACAGTCTTTGCCAAATTGGACTTGGCCCAGACATATCAACAACTAACAGTTGATGATGCCACTGCAGAGGCCCAAACCATTGTGACTCACAGAGGTGCCTTCAAATGTAAAAGGTTACAATTTGGAGTAAGCGTGCCACCAGGCATTTTTCAAAGTCTTATGGAAAGAATGCTTCAAGGACTGCCAGGGGTAGTGCCTTACTTTGATGATGTGTTAATCTCTGCTGAAAATGACACTCAGCTTCAAGAAAGACTCAGAGAAGTCCTTACCAGATTCAGAAAAGCGGGTTAAAAGTCAAGGAAGAAAATGCACACTTAAAACAGACAGGGTTGAGTTCCTGGGCTACATGATTGACAAGCATGGCATCCACCCTACTGATGCCAAAGTTAAAGCAATCAAAGAAGCCCCTAAACCTAAATGCAAAAAAGATTTGCAAGCCTTCCTTGGACTCATTAACTTTTATCACATGTTTCTACCTCAAAAGGCAACCATTGCTGAACCTTTACACAGATTGCTTGATAAGAAGGCTGTTTGGATCTGGGGGAGGAAGGAACAATCAGCATTTAACAGTATTAAGAGACTAATCACATCTGATGCTGTATTGATACAGTTCTCTGAGAATTTGCCTGTTGTACTGACTTGTGATGCATCCCCTTTGGAGTTGGGGGTTGAGCCACAGGCTTCCCAGTGGGGGAAGCCCCTATTGCATTTTACTCTCGCACTTTGACCAAAGCAGAGAGGAATTATAGCCAACTGGACAAAGAGGCATTGGCAGTTGTTGCAGCTGTCAAGAAATTTCATGAATATCTGTATGGCAGGACATTTACCATTGTTACAGATCACAAACCTTTATTAGGCATTGTGGCAGGAGACAAACCTACACCTACTATCCTGTCACCAAGATGCTGAGGTGGACTGAATTTCTTGCAGCTTATTCATACAAACTGATTCACAGGCCTGGCAAGGACATTGGACATGCTGATGCACTGAGTTGTTGCCCACTGCCTTGCCACAAGGAGGACTTTGAACCTGAAACACACACTTTTTCCTAGAAACTGTTGCTAAGCTTCCAGTTCATGCTGCTGAAATTGCCAGAGAGACTGCCAAAGACACTGTGTTGGCTCCTGTTATAGGCTGGATTAAGAAAGGTTGGCCTCTTCAAGATCTACCTCACCTTGCCCAACCTTTTAAGTCCAGGCAAACTGAATTATCTGTATTAAGAGGATGTATTTTGTGGGGTAACAGGGTGGTTATTCCTGCAAAACTGCAAAGAGAGGTTTTGAAATGTTACATCAGGGTCATCCTGGTATTGTAAGGATGAAGGGATTGGCCAGGAGTTATGTATGGTGGCCAGGTATTGACAAAATGGTTGAAAACTGGGTGTATCTTGTCCCAATTGCCAGGTAGTCAGGCCTGCCCCACCTCATGCCCCACAGGAATGGGAATGTCCTAGGGGCCGTGGTCTAGGATCCACATTGATTTTGCAGGTCCTACTAGAGGGCACACTTTTCTTGTTATAGTAGATGCATATTCCAAATGGCTCGAGGTATTTCCCATGACATCCACAACTGATGCTGTCATCAAGCAGCTCAGAAACTGTTTGTAACCCATGGGTTACCTGATGTTCTTGTCTCTGACAATGGCCTCAATTTACATCTAACATTTTTGAATCCTTCCTAGCACAACAGGGTATCAGACATGCCCTCACTGCCCTGGGCACCCTTCGGCGCTAATGGCCGGCTGAACGCATGGTGCAGCTTTACCGAAGAAGCTCAGCAACTGGGTCCTGGGGACATCACTGAGAAGCTTGAAAAACTTCTTAGTGTCAGCATTTCACTCCTAGCCCATCTACCTTATCCCAGCAGAGTTGGTGATGGGTAGGAAACTTAGTCTTCCCTTGACCACCTTCATCCCACTTATGCACCCAACGCACCACTGGATTCCACTTCCAAAGTTCGTACATTCAGTGTGGGTGATTCTGTGTGTATGCTAAGAACCTTATAGGTGAGCCTTTGTGGATTCCTGCTGAAATAACTCAAATCACTGGCCCTCTTTTTACAGGTACAAACAGAGGATGGACTCCTCTGGAGCAGGCACATTGATCAACTCAGATCCAGGTTCCCTCAGGAACATGCCCTCTGTCTCTCTCTGGTTCCCTCACCTGATGTCACTTCTAGGGGGGAGGGAGGAACAGGAGAAAATCAGCAAGCAAGAATCAACCCCATGTGTAACGAGCCATTACGACAGAACCATCCCAAAACCTGTCACAATGCCAAGATCCATCCTTAGAAGTGGAAGATTGCATCACTACCTGACTTGGGTTGCTGACATTGGAATGGAGATGGGTTGGGAGGAGAGACCGATTCTAACAGTCTAACAGGTCTCTTTCACAGGAAGTCCCAGCAGGAAATGTCAGCAGACATTTCCTCTCTCACTGGTGAGAACGTTGCAAAACTTCTGAACACGAAGGTCTCAGCATTACGTAAGAGCCCCA
>CM019149.1:29848354-29859566 GCA_009733165.1 Naja naja
GCCTGCATTGGCTGCCGGTTGCTTTCCGGGTGAGATTCAAGTTGCTGGTGACAACTTATAAATCCTACATGGTGAGGGGTACTTGCAGGAGTGTCTCCTGCTGGCATCGCGTTCCAATCACCCAATACACTCCCACAGACAGGGCCTCCTTGGGATACCATCAACTAGACATTGTCAGTTGGCAATGCCCAGGGGTAGGGCCTTCTCTGTGAAGTGCCCAACTGCTGGAACCAACTCCCCTTGGGCATTAGTTTGGCCTGATCTCATCCTTCTGCATGACCTCAAGACCTGGCTCTTCAAACAGGCCGGTCTGGACTAACTGAGGGGGGTGGGTTTGTTCTTAGTGATTTTAAATTTTAATTGATTTTATTGTTAGGCTTGAATTTAGTTTAATTCTTTTTTATTGTAAATTTGTATGGTTTTTATTCTGTTAGCCACCCTGACTCCTCAGCAAGAGAGGGTGGCATACAAGTCTAATAAATTATTATTATTATTATTATTATTATTATTATTATTATTATTATTATTATTAAAGTCTTCCCCAATACCTCATGCTCACTTACAATCCCTTGGGACCCCCATAATTCCTCCCCCCCACATTCTGCCCTGGGTCTCCACAGGCACTGGGTCTGCTTTATTGGCCTCCTGGATTCACTTCCTTCCTGCATCATATTTCCCATGGATTGCTTATTTTTTTGAAGATCTCCAGAGCTCCAGAAGAGGCTGGCCCACTGGCAGGGAATCTGAAGTGTTTTATTCAAATGGTGGCAAAGCTATAAGAATGTGAAATCTAAGGAAAACATTTTCTGATAGCAGTGTTCCAATATCTCAGGGACTGCCACAAAGAAGAGGGAGTCAAGCTATTCTCCAAAGCACTCAAGGGCAGGACAAGAAACAATGGGTGGAAACTCATCAAGAAGAGAAGCAACTTAGAACTAAGGAGAAATTTCCTGACAGTTAGAACAATTACTTAGTGGATCAACTTGCCTCCAGAAGTTGTGAATGCTCCAACACTGGAGGTTTTTAAGAGGGAGATTGGATAACCATTTGTCTGAAGTGGTGTAGGGTTTCCTGCCTAGGCAGGGGGGCTGGACTAGATGACCTCCAAGGTCCCTTCCAAATCTGTTATTCTATTATTGTATTATTTTCGCCAGCTTCTTGGTAAAAGAGGTTGGCTTTGGGCCATGTGGCCAGCAGGCCTCTGGTAGTAGAAAAGGCCTGGGTGTGACCATTGGGAATATTGAAAATGATGACTTTTATTTATTTTTATTTTTATTTTATTTGACTTGTATGCCACCCTCTCAAAAGGACTGGGCTCACAGATAAAACATAGAACAATAAATAATTTTAAAAAGATTAAACCTAAACAAGCCAAACCAAATAGTTAAAACCCAATTAAAAATCCCATCCCCCACCAGGAGGTCAGTCCGGTCCAGCCTGTAGAAACAACCAGGTTTTTAGATCACGCCAGAAAGAGGAGAGATCGGGAGCCAGCCAGAGCTCAATGGGGAGTTGATTCCATAGGGTGGGAGCTGCTACAGAATAGGCCCTTCCCCAGGGCACCACCAGCCAACATTGTCATGGTGATGGCACCCCGAGGAGTCCCCCCCCTATGTGCTTGCACAGGATGATCAGTATTTGATGTCGGCAGGAGGTGCTCCCGTAAGTACCCTGGACTCGTGCCATGAAGGACTTTGTAAATACCAAAACTTTGAATCGCACCCGGAGGGCAACCGGCAACCAATGCAGTTCGCACAGGAGGGGCGTAACATGGGAGTATAGGGAAACTCCCATCACAACCTGTGCGGCCGCATTCTGCACCAGTTGGAGGCTCTGGATGGTGTGCAAGGGCAGTCCTAAATAGAGAGTGTTTACAGTAGTCGAGTCGGGACATGACAAGTGCATGAGTGACCGTGCGAAGGGCATCTCGATCCAGGTACGGGCGTAACTGGCAAACCAGTCGAACCTGGTCAAAGACCCCTCTGGTCATGGCTCCCACCTGCTCCTCCAAACTGAGCCGTGAATCCAAGAGAACCCCCAGGTTTCATGCCCTATCCAGAAGGGGTAACACCTCTCCCCCCATGACCAAAGATGGAATCTGTTCACTGGACCGAGATGCCTGTACGCACAGCCACTCAGTCTTGGCTGGATTGAGCTGTAGCCTGTTCCTGCCCATCCAGATCCATACTGCATCCAGACAAAGGGATATCACAGAGAGGGCATCACTGATTTGGTTTGGGGTGGGAGATATACAACTGAGTATCATCAGCATACTTGATGATCCTCACTAAAACCTCGGATGATCTCACCCAGTGGCTTCATATAGATATTGAACAAGAGGGGTGAGAGGACCGATCCCTGAATGACCCCACATGTGAGAGCCCAGGGACGACCTCTGCCCACCTGCCAGCACACTGATTGCGAATGCCCTGAGAGTAGGAGGGAGAACCACTGCAAAATGGTGGTGCCCCTCCCAACCCCTCAGGCGCCAATAGATACCATGGTCAATGGTATGAAAGCCACTGAGAGATCTAATAGGACCAGGACAGAGGAAAATCCCTGTCCTCGCCCTCCAGAATCATCCACCAGTGGAGCCAATGCGTCTCTGTGCTAAACCCAGGCCAGAAGCCTGATTGATGGGGATCTAGATAGTCTGCTTCCTCCTGGCGGGCTTGCTGAGCCTGCAGCTCTCAACAACCTTAAGCTAAGCGAAGGTTGGAGACTGGACGAAATTTGTTTAAAATGGTTGGGTCCAGGGCAGGCTTCTTCAGGAGGGGTTTCATCACCGCCTCTTTCAAGGCAGCGGGGAAAGAGCCCTCCCTTAGCGAAGCATTGTGACCACTGCTTAGAGCCAAGCATGTGACCTCCTGAAGGCATATACCATCCAGGAAGGGCACGGGTCCAACAAACACATGGTGGAACTCAGATGTCGCATAATCCTGTCCACTTCATCCTCAGAAACAGGATCAAACTCAGCCCAGATGATATTGGCTGGACTTCTGGCATCCCCTTCCTCAGACAACTGTAAATTAGAGTCCAACCCTTCCGGAATCCGAGCGATCTTATCCAACAGATACTGACCAATTCCTCAGCTACCCTGAGATTCCAGCCCGCCCCCGATGTAAGAGGGAGCGGGTGACCCTAAACAGGTCAGCTGGGCGGACATCTGCAGACGCTATGAGAGCGGAGAGGTATGACCTCTTCACCATCTCCACAGCTACCAGGTAAGTCCTAATACAGGCTCTTAACTGGGCTGTGGGGGGTTCAGAGTGGGTGGGCACTCCTCCTGCTCTCTAAACCCCTCCTATGCCACTTCATCTCCCTGAGCTCCTCAGTGAACCAAGGAGCCATCCAGGAACTGCGGCGAGTGAGGGGATGCAAGGGGACAACTCGGTCGAGGGCCTCAGCAGGAGCCTGTTGCCAGGCAGCCGCCAGTACCTCAGCCGAGCTGTGGATAAGGGAGGTGGGAAAAGACCCCAGTTCCGTCTGGAACCTTTCTGGGTCCATCAGATGTCTGGGGTGGAACCATCGCAGTGGCTCCTCATTGCAATGGTGTGGGGTTGCCTGTTGGAAGACCAGCCACAGGAGATAGTGATCTGACCATGCTACAGGTTGGACATTCACAGTGCCCACCCCAGATCACTACGCCATCGTTCCGAGACAAAAACAAGGTCAAGTGTGTTTCCCCCCTCATGTGTTGTATCCCTGTATTATTTGGGTCAGGCCCTCATGCCTGTATTATTTGGGTCAGGCCCATAGCCACCATGGAGGCCATGAACTTCTGGGCCAGTCCCGACACCGCCCCCCCAGGGAGGGCAGGTTGAAGTCACCCAAAACCAAAAGGCTTGGGAACTCCACCGCCACTCCCGAGAGGGCATCGAGCAGCCCAGGCAGGGCCGTTGCCACACAGTTGGGGGATAGGTATGTAAGCAACAGGCCCAACTGGCCACCAGGCCCCAACCTCAAAAGGAGAGCTTCACACTCACCTATCTGTGGAACGGTGACCTCCCTTGGAATCAAGGTCTCTCGAATAACAAAGGTGACCCCCCCACTCCTCCCCTAAGCTCGTGGCAGGTGTAAAATCTGAAAACCTGGGGGGCAAAGATCAATCAGAGGGACTCCACCATCTGGCCCCAACCAGGTCTCAGAGATGCAAGCCAGGTCCGTGGCCTCCTCCTCGATTAGCTCACCGAGGAGGGGTGCCTTATTGACCATGGACCTGGCATTAAAATACACCAACCTAAGCCCAGGGCCTCTGAGTCTCATATCCCTGGGGGAGTGGGCAGAGGCATGGGGGTCAGAGCACGCCACAGCTTGAAGACAGCGGTGATGCGCTCCCTTCTCATGATATGGCCCCCCGCCTCTCCATCCCCTGCCTAGTCCGATCACCCTGGGGATCGCCATTCCCACCTCATTCCCCAGAGCCCTGCAGATCCCCTCTCCCCCCACCCCATGGCACAATCCCCAGCGAGGCTGAACTGGGCTCCTCCCCAACTGGGCAAAGATTGATCAACTATCTGCCCAGACAAACAACACTCCCCCTCAACCCTTTAAAATGACGAATCAGAAAATTTAAAAGTTTCCCTTTACCTAATTTAAAATTTACCCCCTTGGTCGCACGATGCCACCTCTCAAGATCCAAAGATCTGTCATAAAGGTAAGCTCTTGATACCCCCACGGGCCATACCAAGGATAAGGGAACAATCCTGTAGGCCCGCAACTCCGTAGGTGAGTAAGCCAATATCATGATGTAATATTAAAAATTCACAGAGGGTAGGGAAATAAAATACGGCCGCTGATGATTGCACAAATATTAAAATCAGTATGTTAAAGTCATTAGTCATTATCACCGCTTCCAGTCCTTGGAACCAGCACCAACAGTTATCACGTCATGTCCCCCGAAGCCTCTCTCACCATCCTTCGGGGGGGGGGTAGATGAAACCATGGTCCAACCACCACTCTCCCACTATGATGGTTACCACAGGGCTAGGAACAATGAGGCAGCCTGCTGTCCTCTCACAATAACAGGCCAAAGCTACAGCCAAGGAGAACAGTCGGTGACAACAAAAAAAGGGGGAGCAGATGTAGATAGCAGCAGGTATCAAGATATCTTTAAAGTGCAGGGCAATAAAATGCAGGATAATAAAGTCTAGAGATGTCAGTGGGATAGATGGAATTATCGGTTATAGACAGCAGGGGGAAGGGCAGAAGCCGAAAGGACTGACAGCAAGGGCCAAACTGGATCCAGCTGCCCCCACAACCTCCAATGGAGGAGACCAAGAGGCTTCTGGGGTGGTTTAGAAGTCCAACCCCCCAAGCTCTCAGCCAGTCCCAACAGCGACTCCCAGGCAGAAACAAATCCAGGCCAGAAACTTTTGAAAAGTGAGACTTCGTCATAGAATGTATGAGGGTTGGATCAGTGACATTTAAACATTTTGCAAATGTAGTGACCAATACAAAATAGATTTTGTATGGTCAGACTACCACAGACAAATTGCTGCCCAATTTTTCCTTGAAAATATCGAGCAGTGGAACTTCAGGAGACAAGCTGTTCCAACTCTTAATAACTCTCACATTGAGGAATTCCTCACTTTTGTAATCTTGAGACTGAAGAAAGATATGAAGAAAAAAACCAAATAGGTCAAGATAGCTACAGGATACCTCCAGAAAGGAGGTTTTACATACTTTCTCTAGTGTACAAGACAGAATAAAATATGTCATAATATTCTTTCCTATTTTGAACTGCAGTTTGGCACAATGCCAGTTGTCTTGGGGGTTTGTTTTTAATGTGAGGTTATTAAACTGACTTCTGCATTTCAGATGTCTGAAATAAATTCAGCCAATTAAAGAATTTATATAGAAATGTTTGAAATCAATGATATGAATGAAGAGAATGAAATAATATACCAATGTTAAACAATCGTTAGGGAGGAGATATAACAAGCAATATTTCAAGCCCAACATATAAAACAATCAAATAAGCAGTAATAATCTGTGAGAAATTAATATGTTTGACATTTTAAAAAGTTATTCCTTGCGTGTATAGCAGTATTCCAGTATTTGAGAGGCTGCCACAAAGAGGAGGAGCTCAATTTATTTTCCAAAGCACCAGAAGGCAGGACAAGAAACAATGGATCCAAACTAATAAAGGAGGGAAACAATATGGAATTAAGGAGAAGCTTCGTAACAGTGAGGACAATTAACCAGTGGAACAGCTTTGCCTTCAGACATTTTGGGTGCTTCATCACTAGGGTTTTTAAAGAAGAGATTGGACAGTCATTTATCTGAAATGGTATTGGGTCTCCTGCTTGAGCAGGGGGCTGGACTAGGGTTGGGGTATCACTCGATTTCACTGAAACCCACATCAGGGTTGTGTTTGACCTTGAGGGGAGGTGTGACCAAGGTGGGTGTGGCCAGCATGACATCTCTTGTGTTAGGGGGCACCTGTGGTGGCCTGAATGCTCTGCCAGTGAAATCGGGCCCCGAAGCTCTTTTGTTTGACCACTCTTGCAACCCTCAGCCAGTGAAAATGAAGCTTGGGAGAGCCATGCATATCCTCTTCTAGCACCATTTTTGCTGGGACGGGAACATTTTCTATTTCAGGCATGCCACAGGGCCACATCTCCATACACACTAAGGCCAGATCCATCTCCTAGGCCTTAAGACTACCTTCTCTTTATCTAGATCAACTATAGTGTCATCAACCAGGTGGTCGAAAGCAAAATCATCGCCTTTTTCATATCGGATGACCCCAAACCAAGAACCTCCTTACTCAGCTGATTTACCCAGCTGCAGTGCAGTTCAAATGGATGGATTGGCCTCCTTTCAGGACAATGAAAAAGGAGAAAATTAAAAGACGCTTGGAAGTTCTCGCCTTAAAAATGGATTTGCATTGTCCTCTCAGGAACCATCCCAGAAGCAAATATGCAGACAAGTGCTGGATATTCTCCCATGCAAGAAAAAAAGAAAATGTTCTACACCCTTATCAAGAGTCAAATAAAAATTATAGTATGCCAACTGGATGATAAGGCCTCGGGAATGTTAGCAGCAATAATACAAATAATTGATATGACTAATACATCCCTGGTGGGAAGGGTGTGGATTGCCACAACTTTGAAAGCTTTAAGTGTAAGCATTTTTGACCTCTGGATTGATCTCCAAAATAAACATGCTTTGTTTTCCTTCTTCATCCAGAAAAAGAGAAGGATTCAGTATTATGACTTTAAGTCTTATGCATCTATGGTCATATTGTATGGAAAGGAAGCGTTCCAATGTTCCTATTCAAGTCCTCTGTTATCAAAGAAAGTTTGGAAAAAATGCAGAGAAAAAGTGAATTGGGAATTCCCTTCCCATGATGTGATTACAAGAATCCTGTCTCAGGATTCCTCCAGTATTTCCCAAATAATTCAAATTGTGGCCTGGGTCCTCAATGCTGCCTCTTCCTCCCAAAAGAGTAAGAGGAGAATGCAAGTTGGATACCATCAACCATCCCAGATTGTACAGCCATGGCAGGTAAGTCTTCTCCTTTGAGGTTCCATTGATTCTCCCCTTCCAATTCCTCAATATTAAATTAGATGTTGAAAGGGGTGAGATATTCCAAAAGAGCGTGCTGCCCAGTTTGTGGTATTTGAGAGTGAGTGTCAACCCTGAAGCTGACCTCACTGAGGCTATCTTGATGCTTCAGAGTTCCCACACTGGAGCTGAAGGATAGGGAGGAGGGAATAGCAGCAACTGGGGTTTTGTAGCCAAAACAAAATATTTTCTCCTGGGAACCAAGGACATTTCCACTGATGGCTGAAGGGAGGATGAGTAAAGTCATCAGGCAACTGGGCGACACCTTGATTGGACTATGTGACCGGTTATTTGGAAAGGTGAGGAAAACTTTAATTAGTGAAACCATGGAACATTTAGAGTCAGATTTCACCAGCCTATGCCTATTCGATGTCCAATAAAATGATATTTGAGGAACCCGTATGCATATTACTTGGAACCCTGACTGTGAGTTAAAAACATTTCAAAGTTAAACAACCTGTGCTAGTTTGGGATGCTTTTGTGACAGAAATAGGTCTATGGTGAGAAAATGTAATTTTCAAAATTAAACAAGCATCAGAATAGTCCAGCAATCCTGAACCCTTTATTGTGATCACAAACAGATGTCGTCTTCAAGCTAAGGAGTTTAACTGGATTGTTTGTTCCGGATTAAAATTGGACTTTGCTGGCTAACAGTTTGTAACATAGCAACAAGGTATAAATCAAAGCAACTTCTTGAGGCAACAAAAGGTTCATCCACCCATCTCCTGAACTAATGGATGCGCTTCCATAACTACTCATGGAAAGAGATAACATCACTATGCAATTTTTGTTACATTCCTAGCACAAAGTAAAACTCCTCTAACTTGATCTTGATCAGAACTGATGGCAAAATTGTATTCTCCATCTTCTCCCATTACAAGTTTTCCCATATCTGCAAATGGTCCTGCCTCAGATGGGCTGTGACGGTGAAACATCAAAACATAGAACATAATACATAGAATAATAGAGTTTGAAAAGAGCTCATAAGTTTTATAGTCCAAACCAATAAACAAGCAGGATACCCTATTCCAGGGGTCTTCAAACTTGACAGCTTTAAGATTTGTGGATTTCCACCCCAGAATTCCTCCTCCAGTCATGTTAGCTCAGGAATTCTGGAGTTGAACCCACAAGTCTTAAACTTGCCAAGTTTTAGAGACCTTGCCCTATACCATTTCAGACAAATGGTTGACCAGGTCTCTTTTTGAAAGCCTTCAGTGATGAAGCACTCACAACTTCTAAAGGCAAGCTATTCCATTGGTTGATTGCTCGCTGTTCAGAAATTCTCTCTTAGGTTCTAAGTCCCTCTCCTTTGTAAGTTTCCAACCATTGTTTCTTGTCTTGCCTATTGGTTCTTTGGGAAATATTTTTACCCCCCTCAAATATTAGAATAGTGATCTCATGTCTTCCCACTCCTTCTTTTCCTTAGACTAGACATACCAAATTTCTGTAACTGTTCTCCAGCCCTCTAATCATTTCTGGTGCTCATCTCTGCAGTCTTTCCAGAATTTCAATGTCTTTTTTATATTGTGTTGATGACCAGAACTGGATGCAGTATTCTAAATGTGGTCTTACTAGGCCTTTGTAGGAATTTTAGAACTTCATGTGATCTTGATTCTATTGCTCTGTTAATGCAGCCTAGATTGCATTGGCATTGTTGGTTCATATTTAAGTGATTTGTCCCTCCTCTCACAGTTACTGGCATTAAGCCAAGTTTCACATATAGTCTGTAACCTATACTATTGGTTTTTTCTTGCCTCGTGGGAAACCTACTTTCATCTATGTTGAATTTCGTCTTGTTCAATTTGTCGATGTTTTTGGGATCTTGAGCTTGTCTTCTGATGTGTTACCTATTACTGACAGCTTGGTGTTACCTGCAAACTTGATGAGTTCCCCTTCAATTCTTCCTCACCTAGATCATTTTGAAGACATTGAAGAATGCAGGGCTTAAAATGGAAGCTTGGGATACCCCATTGTTTACTTCCCTCCATGTGGATGGAATTCCCCAGAGGACTACATGTTGAATATAATTTGTCAGCCAGTTACAAAGCCATCTCATGGTGGTGTTATCTATTCCATGTTTTCAAGAACGTGAGATCAATATTGAACAAAGAACAGTAAATTCCTGGAGAATGACTGACAGAAGCTTCCCATGAAATCCCTTTCAGATTATAGTGATGATTTGAAGAGGTTGAATTATGCAGAGTTCCTCCAATACATAATAAGAGCAAGAAAAACATTGAATAAAGGCTTAAATTGTAATAGTTTTTTCTATGTTCCTGCAGCTTCATAGGTTCCTGAAAAACTTCCAACAACACAATATTTCCAGAGATGGGATGTTTTGATGAAAATGGAATTCCTGTTGGTGACTTTGATATCATGCACTGGACATCAGTTCGAACAAATCAGATGGGGTGAAAATTGGGAATGTAGAAAGCCAATCCTCCTCGAAGTCAAGATTTCTGTCAATCAAAGTGCCATCCAATGGCCAACTTTATTTAACAAAGTAGTTGAGGCTGCTTGGATTTTGCTTGTCTATTTCTCTCCATATGTGTAAATTTTCTGCTGACAAATAATTCTTATAGAGACCAATTGAGATAGCTTCCAACTAAGAGAACTTAAAGCCTCATTAATTTATTAGATATCATTTTACTTTAGAGGTGTTACAATAATCTATCACATACTGGAATCTGCTGCATTGTGTTGCAGAATTTGCAATCTGGAAATTTGCAAATTGGAAATTATTGCCATAATTTATAGTACATCAAATTATCTTGTTTTCAGTAACAGAAAATCCAGATTGTCTATAGAGATTGTCAGTCATCCAGGTCATGGTTGTGCCAAAGGTGCTTTTTCAGAAGGCACCTGGATTTTGTTTTCCCTTGAAGATGTTTCCCTTCTCATCCAAGAAGTTTCTTCAGTTCAGACTGAATTGTGGAGGATGGAAGGATTTGGAACTACTGAAAGACTGTGTTGTAAACAGGATATAGATTCAGCAATTGCAGGAAAGGTTCACACCCATTTACACTATTCATGTGATTCTGAGGGCACAGATAAATTCCAAGGGCCTCAAACAACTTTCAGAAAGAATGCTAATGACCAGATGACTGCAAGAAATATAAATCCTTCCATACCCCAACATTCAGTCAGAACTGAAGAAGCTTCTGGAATGAGAAGTGAAATGTCTTCAAGGGAAAACAAAGATCAGTTGTCTTTTGAAGAAGCACCTTTGGGAGAAAATGCAGAATAGGAAGAAGGGTTTAAGCCACTGAATTGCATAAGAGGAAGATAGCATTAAGAATGTGGTGAGGGAAATGAAGGCAGCTAAAAAAGTCATTTACATATGAGGGTACAAAGATCAGTTGTAGGACAGAAAGTTAGGGACTCTAGAGAAAAGGTAGATTTTGGAGGTTTCCTGAGGAAGATACGATGGAGAAAAATATATGTTATATATACATGCCCTAAGAGAAACACCTTTTGCAATGGAACCACTTTCCTTTGAAAGAAGAATAAGGAAACGAATCTGTTTTGGGTTCTTCAATAGAGATTGATAGAGGAAGAGAATGACCCTTCATTTGCCCTCCTTGCAAGTAGAGTAATGAAGTTCATGCCACTACTTCTTGACTGATTTTGCTCAATGTGC
>CM019149.1:29860566-29880914 GCA_009733165.1 Naja naja
CTACCTTCTCTTTTATCTTAGATCAACTATAGTGTCATCAACCAGGTGGCGAGCAAAATCATCGTTTTCCTTTTTCATATCGGATGACCCCAAACCAAGAACCTCCTTACTCAGCGATTGCCCAGCTGCTAGTGCAGTTCAAATGGACGTGGATTGGCCTCCTTTCTCAGGACAATGAAAAAGGAGAAAAATTCAAAAGATGGAAGTTCTCGCTCTAAAAAATGGGATTTGCATTGTCCTCTCAGGAACCATCCCAGAAGCAAATATGCAGACAAGTGCTGAGAATTCTCCCATGCAAGAAAAAGAAAATGTTCTACACCCTTATCAAGAGTCAAATAAAAATTATAGTATGCCAACTGGATGATAAGGCCTCGGGAATATTAGCAGCAATAATACAAATAATTGATATGACTAATAAATCCCTGGTGGGAAGAGTGTGGATTGCCACAACTTTAAAAGCTTTAAGTGTAAGTATTTTTGACCTCTGGATTGATCTCCAAAATAAACATGCTTTGTTTTCCTTCTTCATGCAGACAAAGAGAAGGACTAAGTATTATGACTTTAAATCTTATGCATCCATGGTCACATTGTATGGAAAGGAAGCATTCCAATGTTCCTATTCAAGTCCTCTGTTTTCAAAGAAAGTTTGGAAAAAATGCAGAGAAAAAGAGAATTGGGAATTCCCGTCCCATGATGTGATTGCAAGAATCCTGTCTCAGGATTCCTCCAGTATTTCCCAAATAATTCAAATTGTGGCCTGGGTCCTCAATGCTGCCTCTTCCTCCCAAAAGAGTAAGAGGAGAATGCAAGTTGGATACCATCAACCATCCCAGATTGTACAGCCATGGCAGGCAAGTGTTCTCCTTTGAGGTTTCATTGATTCTCCCCTTCCAATTCCTCAATATTAAATTAGATGTTGAAAGGGGTGAGATATTCCAAAGAGCGGTTGCCCAGTTTGTGGTATTTGAGAGTGAGTGTCAACCCTGAAGCTGACCTGACTGAGGCCATCTTGATGCTTCAGGTTGCCACACTGGAGCTGAAGGATAGGGAGGAGGGAATAGCAGCAACTGGGGTTTTGTAGCCAAAACAAAATATTTTCTCCTGGGAACCAAGGACATTTCCACTGATGGCTGAAGGGAGGATGAGTGAAGTCATCAGGCAACCAGACAACACCTTGATTGGACTATGTGACTGGTTGTTTGGAAAGGAGAGGAAAACTTTAATTAAGTGAAAACCATGGGAACATTTAGAGTCAGATTTCACCAGCCTATGCCTATCTGATATGTCCAATAAAAATGATATTTGAGGAACCCGTATGCATATTACTTGGAACCCTGACTGTGAGTTAAAAACATTTCAAAGTTAAACAACCTGTGCTAGTTTGGGATGCTTTTGTGACAGAAATAGCTCTATGGTGACAAAATGTAATTTTCAAAATTAAACAAGCATCAGAATAGTCCAGCAATCCTAAACCCTTTATTGTGATCACAAAGTGATGTAGTCTCCAAGCTAAGGAGTTTAACTGGATTGTTTGTTCCGGATTAAAATTGGACTTTGCTGGCTAACAGTTTGTAACATAGCAACAAGGTATAAATCAAAGCATCTTCTGGGAGCAACAAAAGCTTCATCCACCCATCTCCTTAACTAATGGATGCTTCCATAACTACTCATGGAAAGAGATAACATCACTATGCAATTTTTGTTACATTCCTAGCCCAAAGTAAAACTCTAACTTCATCTTGATCAGGATTGATGGTAAAATTGTATTCTCCATCTTCTCCCATGACAAGTTTTCCCATATCTGCAAATGGTCCTGCCTCAGATGGGCTGTGACGGTGAAACATCAAAACATAGAACATAATACATAGAATAATAGAGTTTGAAAAGAGCTCACAAGTTTTCTAGTCCAAACCAATAACAAGCAGGACACCCTATACCAGGGGTCTTCAAACTTGACAGCTTTAAGATTTGTGGATTTCCACCCCCAGAATTCCTCCTCCAGTCATGTTAGCTCAGGAATTCTGGGAGTTGAACTCCACAAGTCTTAAACTTGCCAAGTTTGAAGACCCTTGCCCTATACCATTTCAGACAAATGGTTGACCAGGTCTCTTTTTGAAAGCCTTCAGTGATGAAGCACTCACAACTTCTAAAGGCAAGCTATTCCATTGGTTGATTGCTCTCGCTGTTCAGAAATTCCTCTTAGGTTCTAAGTCCCTTCTCTCCTTTGTAAGTTTCCAACCATTGTTTCTTGTCTTGCCTATTGGTTCTTTGGGAAATATTTTTACCCCCCTCAAATATTAGAATAGTGATCTCATGTCTTCCCACTCCTTCTTTTCCTTAGACTAGACATACCAAATTTCTGTAACTGTTCTCCAGCCCTCTAATCATTTCTGGTGCTCATCTCTGCAGTCTTTCCAGAATTTCAATGTCTTTTTTATATTGTGTTGATGACCAGAACTGGATGCAGTATTCTAAATGTGGTCTTACTAGGGCTTTGTAAAGGAATTTTAGAACTTCATGTGATCTTGATTCTATTGCTCTGTTAATGCAGCCTAGGATTGCATTGGCATTGTTGGTTCATATTTAAGTGATTGTCCACTAGGACTCCTTCTCACAGTTACTGGCATTAAGCCAAGTTTCACATAGTCTGTAACCTATACTATTGGTTTTTCTTGCCTCGGTGGAAAACCTTACTTTCATCTATGTTGAATTTCGTCTTGTTCAATTTGTCAAGATGTTTTTGGGATCTTGAGCTTGTCTTCTGATGTGTTACCTATTACTGACAGCTTGGTGTTACCTGCAAACTTGATGAGTTCCCCTTCAATTCCCTCACCTAGATCATTTTGAAGACATTGAAGAATGCAGGGCCTTAAAATGGAAGCTTGGGATACCCCATTGTTTACTTCCCTCCATGTGGATGGAATTCCCCAGAGGACTACATGTTGAATATAATTTGTCAGCCAGTTACAAAGCCATCTCATGGTGGTGTTATCTATTCCATGTTTTCAAGAACGTGAGATCAATATTGAACAAAGAACAGTAAATTCCTGGAGAATGACTGACAGAAGCTTCCCATGAAATCCTTTCAGATTATAGTGATGATTTGAAGAGGTTGAATTATGCAGAGTTCCTCCAATACATAATAAGAGCAAGAAAAACATTGAATAAAGGCTTAAATTGTAATAGTTTTTTCTATGTTCCTGCAGCTTCATAGGTTCCTGAAAAACTTCCAACACACAATATTTCCAGAGATGGGATTTCTTTTGATGAAAATGGAATTCCTGTTGGTGACTTTGATATCATGCACTGGACATCAGTTCGGAACAAATCAGATGCGGGGGTGAAAATTGGGAATGTAGAAAGCCAATCCTCCTCAGAAGTCAAGATTTCTGTCAATCAAAGTGCCATCCAATGGCCAACTTTATTTAACCAAGTAGTTGAGGCTGCTTGGATTTTGCTTGTCTATTTCTCTCCATATGTGTAAATTTTCTGCTCACAAATAATTCTTATTGAGATCAATTGAGATAATTGCCAACTAATACAACTGAAAGCCTCATTAATTTATTAGATATCATTTTACTTTAGAGGTGTTACAATAATCTCACACATACTGGAATCTGCTGCATTGTGTTGGAATTTGCAATCTAATTTAAACTGGAAATATGTTGCCATAATTTATAGTATATGAAATTATCTTCTTTTTAGTAACAGAAAATCCAGAATGTCTATGGAGATTGTCAGTCATCCAGGTCATGGTTGTGCCAAAGGTGCTTTTTCAGAAGGCACCTGGATTTTGTTTTCCCTTGAAGATGTTTCCCTTCTCATCCAAGAAGTTTCTTCAGTTCAGACTGAATTGTGGAGGATGGAAGGATTTGGAACTACTGAAAGACTGTGTTGTAAACAGGATATAGATTCAGCAATTGCAGGAAGGTTCCACACCCATTTACACTATTCATGTGATTCTGAGGGCACAGATAAATTCCAAGGGGCCTCAACAACTTTCAGAAAGAATGCTAATGACCAGATGACTGCAAGAATATAAATCCTTCCATACCCCAACATTCAGTCAGAACTGAAGAAGCTTCTGGAATGAGAAGTGAAATGTCTTCAAGGGAAAACAAAGATCAGTTGTCTTTTGAAGAAGCACCTTTGGGAGAAAATGCAGAATAGGAAGGGTTAAGCCCACTGAATTGCATAAGAGGAAGATAGCATTAAGAATGTGGTGAGGGAAATGAGGGCAGCTAAAAAAGTCATTTACATATGATGGTACAAAGATCAGTTGTAGGACAGAAAGTTAGGGACTCTAGAGAAAGGTAGATTTTGGAGGTTTCCTGAGGAAGATACGATGGAGAAAAATATATACAAGTTATAGCATTCTCATACATGCCCTAAGGAGAAACACCTTTTGCAATGGAACTACTTTCCTTTGGAAAGAAGAATAAGGAAACGAATCTGTTTTGGGTTCTTCAATAGAGATTGATAGAGGAAAGAGAATGACCCTTCATTTGCCCCTTGCAAGTAGAGTAATTAAAGTTCATGCCACTACTTCTTGACTGATTTTGCTCAATGTGCTCCTGACTTTTGGAAGCCAGTTGATTTCAGTAAACCTTTATAATTCATACTAATCTTTCAGTTTATGTTTAAAGGTAAAGGTTCCCCTTGCACGTACGTGCTAGTTATTTCCAGCTCTAGGAGGCGGTGCTGATCTCCATTTTAAGCCAAAGAGCCAGTACTGTCCAAAAACATCTCCATGGTCATGTGGCCAGCATGACTAAACACTGAGGGCACGTTGAACGCTGTTACTTTCCCACCAGAGTGGTCCCTATTTTTCTACTTGCATTTTTACATGCTTTCGAACTTCTAGGTTGGCAGAAGCTTGGACAAGTAATGAGAGCTCACTCCATTATGTAATGCTAGGGATTCATACTACCAAAGTGCCAATCTTTCTGATCGTCCCTTTATATATTGCCACTAATTCACATACCTCCCTGATTAATCATTTGGTTTATGCTTAGATGGTGCCTTATTCAAGATGTACAAAAAGTTGCTCCCCAGGTTATGCCAAGCTCATGAGAGAGGGAGCCCCAGTTTGCTGCTATGACTGTTCTCTGTGTATGGAAGGAACATTCTCTGGGCAAGAAGGTACAGTAGGTGGCTTCAAAAACAAAAGAAAAATTAGGAGACAATTAAAATTCTCTATTGCTTTTTGGGGGTATTTGATCAAGAAGCAAGAAAAAACATTACAGATCTTGAAGGCAACCACAAAAATTTCAAAGATTGGGCACTATCACTGAATTTTGTACAATGATGCAAGCATTAAAATAAATAATGAAAACTTGCTGCTTTCTATTGAGGTGTTACTTTCTTGCTTGGTTTTGGGAAACAGGACAAGTTTTGAGAGCTGATAATCTTCAGCCTTTAAAAAGGCTGTTGGTTATTTTAACTAATGCTGTGTCATATGAATATCCCGGGGCAGAAATATTATATTATTCCTTGAAAATGAAGAAATTGATTTCTGATGAGGTTTTCACACTCCTACAGCAGCAGAAAGAGATATGCACTAACCAATTTTTTTTTCCAGATGCACCCCATTGTGAAAAGTGTCCAGATAACCAGTATTCCAATAAGAAGCAGGATCAGTGTGTCCCCAAAAGTATAATCTTCTTATCCTATGAAGAATCGTTGGGACTCATCCTGGCTTTCTTTGCCATTGCTTTGTCCCTAACCACTGCCTTTATTCTGGGAATCTTCATTAGATACCAAGACACTCCCATAGTCAAAGCCAACAACCGTGAACTCACCTACATCCTCCTGGTTTCACTCCTGTTTTCTTTCTTGACCTCCCTTCTATTCATTGGTCGCCCCATGAAAATGACCTGTCTCCTTCGACAAACCATTTTCAGTATTGTTTTCTCTGTTGCCGTGTCTTCTTTGCTGGCCAAGACTGTAATGGTGGTGGTGGCCTTCCTGGCTACAAAGCCAGGAAGCAGGATGAGGAAATGGCTGGGGAAGAGTCTGGCCCTCTCGATTGTTTTATCCTGCTCTAATATTCAAGTAGGCATCTGTATGATATGGCTGGGAATCTTTCCCCCGTTCCCAGATTCTGACTTTCATTCCCAGCCAGAACACATCCTGCTGCAGTGCAATGAAGGTTCAGTGGCCATGTTCTACACTGCCCTTGGCTACATGGGTTTTCTGGCTGCCATCTGTTTCTTGGTGGCATTTCTGGCTCGAAATCTGCCAGGGACCTTCAATGAAGCCAAACTCATCACCTTCAGCATGTTGATTTTCTGCAGTGTTTGGATCTCCTTTGTCCCCACCTACCTGAGCACCAAAGGGAAATACATGGTAGCCGTGCAGATCTTCTCCATCCTGGCCTCCAGCCTGGGTTTACTGGGCTGCATTTTTATCCCCAAATGCTACATTATTACCCTGAGACCTGACATGAACACCAAGGAACATCTGATGATGAAAACTCATTAAGGCTCCTTTTGTTGGTGGTTCCAGTGTACATCCAGTATAAAATCACATACTTTGAAGTAATGTTTTACGTGTAGTCACTTATCTTTCATTCCATGTGAATTTTGAATTATAATAGTTGAGTAGTAAAGTTGCTAAAACAACTCAAACTGTTTGAATTAATCATATCCTCCAATTGTCACAATCTGAATTCATGTTAAGTTATAACTTTCATCAATGACATTAATAAAATTTCTGAAACCAGGCTAGATAAACTGTTACCAGAGATGTTCTGATATGGTTTTAGACTAAATTAAAGACTATGGATAGTGATTTGTGTTTTTGTTTTTGTAAAGGTTGATGTTGTGTTTTATTTTCTGAGATGATGTTCTGACTATTAAAAAAACAGTTAATTTCAAATATATATTTGATCGGTCTCTTCTGGCTGGATAATGTAAGATCACTCATAAATAGATAAATGAGTTCGATAGAGGAGAGAGGCTGAGAAAGAGAAAAACAGAGAGACAGCTAACATTCTATATATTAAGGATAGATAAAATATCAACATGAACATTGGAGCAACTTTACTCTTTTTCTCTGAATAAATTAATGAGACAAATTGTTACTTTTGACAGCCTTCAATCAAAAGAAAAATGTGTACAACTCTGAATGATTTGAGGGGAAAAGCATGTAGAAACCTGACAATTGGTTTGAGCATTAGAATTGGTTCCTGTTTTTTAACCAAGTCCATATCCATATCCATTTCCATATACATATAGTGTGTGTATGGGTGTGTCTTGCCAACTTAGCAATTCAAAAGCTTCAAATAGAGCTGGCTCTTCATTTGTGAATCAAAGATGAGCACCACCCCTTGGGTTGGTTATGACTGAAAGGGGAAATTTTTACCTATATCTAACTAAAGCTTAACCTATAAATATATAAATTTGTTTTTGTGCATGTTTCCTTTCTTTGTCATTTTGTCAGTCAGCCCTTCAGTGTATTGCAGATTAGGAAAGCTATGTCATATAAGTCAGTACTACTTTTATCTAACCTTGTCTTCATAATGAGGTCTCTGAATGCCATTATTTCTGCCTTCTGCACTATCTCTCTTTCATTCAGAAAGCATTGGAAAAGTAAAGCCCTCTCAAATGCAATTGCAATGGATTTTTATTCACATACTGATCAGTTTCACTCATTAGGCTAAATCAGGATTCTAGATTGTCCAAAATTAGATTTCTGTCATTCTAGTGTCAAACCTACCCTAGGCACTTCTAGGTTATCTGCAAAGGTGATAAACATTTCCTCCCTCCAATCGTTTACCAAATCAAAGTGTCCAGAGGGTTTCCTGCCCAAGCAGAGGGTTGGACTAGAACAGCTCCAAGGTCCCTTCAAACTATTCTATTCTATTCTATTCTATTCTATTCTATTCTATTCTATTCTGTTCTAAACTTGGTGGTATTCCATATGCACCATGTGCATCAAAAGATTGCCTCACAACACATCAGGAAAATCCTGCCATTCCTTAGCAAGAGTCACACACTTTTTGTTCCAAGCTACATGAAATATGTATGCATGCATGCATGCATGCATGCACATATGTATGTATGTACAAGATCTGTGGATCTTAGAATTTCATTGGAATGCTGACATGTGTCCCTAAAATTATAATTTTCTTATCTTATAAAGAAATTCTGGTTATCATCCTAACTCTCTTTGTCACTGCTTTATCCATAACCATAACTTTTGCCTTTATTCTGGGAATCTTCATTAAATACTGAGAAACTCCTGTAGACAAAGCCAACAATCAGAAACTCACCCACATCCTCCTGGTTTCACTCCTGCTTTCTTTCTTGACCTCCCTTCTGTTTATTGGTCACCCCATGGAAATGACCTGTCTTCTTCAACAAACCGTTTTCAGTGTTGTTTTTTCAGTTGCCGTGTCTTTCTTGCTGACCAAGACTTTAATGATGATGGTGGCCTTCCATAGTACAGAGTCTAACACAATATGAGACTGAAAGTCCATTGTAGTAATAACTATGGGTTTGATTTTGTCATGCCACTCATGATTTTTATCAGTTTTCTGTGACACTTGTCTTCAAACCCGGTGGAAGCCTCATAGCACAGAGCTCACTAGTGGATTCTGTCAGGACCCACAGCTGGCCCATGTCTTTGGAGTCCATACTTTGGAGTCTACGTGGTGGTGCGATTCAACTGGTATAATAACCGGTTTGGTGAGAGAGCATGCATCAAACATGTGCTTTGCATGTGCACACAGCATTTACAAAAGACAATTTTTAGCTATAATACTTACCTTCTGCTGCAGCCCCGGTGAGTAAAACAGCTGATGCACAGCAAATCACTCTGCCGCGCGAATAAGCTGTGCTCAAAAACAAGGAAATAAAGCACATGAAAAGGGCAGGGATGGGTAGATGGTGCCAAATGATCACCGGAACTAGTGGTTCAACTGAACCAGTCTGAACTTGTAGAATCCCACCCCTGAGTCTACCCCTTTGGAATCTTAGCTTCAGATTAATGTTCATCCTTGAAGCAATTGATTGTCCTGGCAATATATGTAACTAATTAATTTGTACTCCATTAAATGATTTTTTAAAATTACATTTATATGCCACCCTTCTCTGAAGACTCAGGGTGGCTTACAATTTTTGAGATACAACCCAATGCGCTCAGCAATAGCCTTCATTCCATTGTATATGCCTGCTTATTACTAAGCGGCATTTTTACAAAGTCAGCTTATTGCCCCCAACAATCTTGGGTCCTCAATTTACCTACCCCGAGAGGATGGAAGGCTGAGTCAACCTTGAGCCTGGTGGGATTCGAGCCTGCAGGAATTGCAGGCAGCTGGAACTTAAGTGCTAGGCATTTAACAGCCTGCACAACCAAGGCCCTTTTGGAGGATACAATGGAGAGAGGTCTCAGATGCACACTTAGCAGAAGGACTCATACCTGAACATCATATATAGCATTGGCCATGGGCTCAGCTCATGTTGTTTAGCCATTCACCTTCAGCTATTGTTGGTATTGTACTGATATAGCATCATCTCTTGGTTCCCTATGTAAGAAACAGAAAATATCACCACATCATGAAGAAGTCAGAAAATGCACCAGGGAATTCTCACCAGATCTTCTTTGTAACCATGAAGACTGATAATTGTCCACATTTTGAAAGACTGCACACGGTCACTCAGGCGCTTGTCACCTCTAGACTCGACTACTGCAATACTCTCTATATGGGGCTGCCCCTGCATCTCTTGCAGAGACTTCAGCTGGTACAAAATGCAGCCGTGTGGGTAGTGATGGGAGCGTCCCGATTCTCCCATATTACACCCCTCCTGCGTGACTTGCATTGGTTGCCAGTTGCTGTCTGTGTGAGATTCAAGGTTTTGGTAACAACTTATAAAGCCCTGTATGGCTTGGGTCCAGGGTACTTGCAAGAACGTCTCCTTCCAGTAACAAACATCAATCGCCCTGTGCGCTCCCACAGATAGGGTCTCCTGGGGATACCGTCAGCTAAACAGTGTAGGCTGGAGGCCCCTAGGGGTAGGGCCTTCTCTGTGGGGGCGCCCACCCTCTGGAACCAACTACCCCTTGAGTTGCGCTTGGCCCCTGATCTCCACTCCTTCCGCCGTGACCTCAAGAGCTCAAGAGCCTTCCGCCGCAACCTCAAGGCTCAAGTAAGAGCCTTGGTGGTGCAGGCTGTTAAACGCCTAGCACTTAGTTCCAGCTGCCTGCAATTAGTGCAGGCTTGAATCCCACCAGGCTCAAGGTTGACTCAGCCTTCCATCCACTCGGGGTAGGTAAATTGAGGACCCAAGATTGTTTTTTTTTTAAATTACATTTATATGCCACCCTTCTCTGAAGACTCAGGGCAGCTTACAATTTTTTGGAGCACAACCCAATGCGCTCAGCAATAGCCTTCATTCCAACCGCCCGGTGCGAGCACACAGGCAGGACTCTTCGGTCCGTCGGCGGCCAATGCCGGCTGGCGGTCCCCCGGCGACAAGCCTATTCTGTCGCAGCCCCTGACCTCTGGAACCAACTCCCCCTGGGGCTCCACCTGGCCCCTGACCCCCGCACCTTCCGCCATGATTTGAAGACCTGGTTGTTTGACCAATCCAGGCTGTGACCCTTTCCGGGGATGGTTTTAAACTTTTAAGTATTGTAAATTTTGTTTTATTTTTGGGCTTGTGAATTTGGTTTAATCTTTTTAAAAACTATTTATTGTTGTTGTTTTTAGTTGTGAGCCACCCCGAGTCTTTGGAGATGGGGCGGCATACAAGTCCAATAAATAAATAAATAAATAATATAGCTTATTACTAGTGGCATTTTACAAAGTCAGCTTATTGCCCCAACAATCTTGGGTCCTCAATTTACCTACCGGATGGAAGGCTGAGTCAACCTTGAATTGTTGGGGGCAATAAGCTGACTTTGTAAAAATGCCGCTTAGTAATAAGCAGGCATATACAATGGAATGAAGGCTATTGCTGACGCATTGGGTTGCGCTCCGGGGAATTGTAAGCCCTGAGTCTCCGGAGAAGGGCGGCATATAAATATGAATTTTTTTTTAAATGGTTATTTTTGCAATCTGACCTGGACTGATGGGGGATCGGGGTTTTTAATCTGATTGTTTATTTGGCATAATTTAATATTTTTTAAAAAATTTCTTTTAACTTTTGTACTTTCTGTCTTTTATGTACACCGCCCTGAGTCCTTCGGGAGAGAGGGCAGCTTATAAGTCCAAATAAACTAAACTAAACAAACTAACTAACAGGGGCCTACAATAGATTGCTCAATATATCATGTTCTGGAGTATCTTACTCATTGAGAAAGATTTCTTCATCTACATCAGACAGAATAAGAAAGAAATATAATGCCAGAGGTGATATTCAGCAGGTTCTGACCAGTTCTGGAGAACCCGTAGCAGAAATTTTGAGTAGTTCGGAAAACTGGCAAATACCACCCCTGACTAGAGATTTACAGTATCCTTCTCCTGCCACGCCCACCAAGCCACGCCCACAGAACCAATAGAAAGAAAAATTGAATCCCACTGTTACAATATATGCAGAGTAACCCTTGTGTAACAAGGATATGCACATTGAAATGGATATGAGAACAGTTATGAATAAATACACAGCCACACAGAGACACACCAAATTGTGTTAATGTTTACTTGAAGAAATAGCACAGTCCACTAAACAGTCCAGGTCACACACGTTTTAACAGTCCAGCAGTATTTAGTTATAGTCTTCTTACCCTTCTCATGTCTTTTACAGCAGAAAAATATCAAACCATAATACAACAGATAATCTTCGATATCAACAGAATATCAAAGTAAACAGAGTTAGTCAGTATCAGTCCATATTCAGTCAGAGAGAAAGTCAATATCAGCATCAAGAGAGCTATTCAGTTGGAGAGAGAGTTAAACCATGATCTATAGCAACCTCTTATGGCAACTTGCAGTATATTCAACCAATCAGAACACAGCATAATACATTACAGTATTTTTCCTTAAAGCTACAGACATATATATTTGTGCTTTATATATTGTCAGCCCAACTACATTATGTACATATACATAACATTCTCCCCTTTGGGTTGGTCAATATATAATACATTATGTCTTCAATTCATAACTGTTGCACAATTAATAACTTTACATCCTCATACAATTTCATAGAGATTAGAAGATTATTTATCTAACTTGACATACAATGCTTGTTTGAACTCTGTTAGATTTACGTCTCTCTCTAATTAACCTTCTAGGAAACTCAGTACATGCTGTTTGTATATTTTCTTCCTCTACCTCCCCTATCGAATCCTCATCTTTTACAGTCATAGAGGGTTTGCCTAGTTCAATAACATTGAACTGTTCTTACACATTTTAAGCTTTAAAAACTCAAGAATAAGTTTGCAGAATAAAAAACAATCAAACTTCCCTGAATTGTTCCTTTCGTGATTCTCAAATTAGGATTATTCTCCTGAGTCAAACTCTTTTCTCCAACTACCCACTTTTGTCACAATGTTCGTTCCCAATTCCCTTCTCATTTTTAAAATCATGATTATTTATTCTCCTTTCAGATTTCCACCACCACAATTAGTTGCAAATCAGTGTGACAATCAATGGGATAGACAGCAGCTGATAATCTGATTTGTAACAGCCTCCTTCAGTGATGAAGAGTAGAGTTTGGGTAAGCTGGGAAAATACCGTAGCAGCCTAAAATTTGGAAGATAAAACTTCCTAATCTGGGGGCAAACTGGACCTTCTTCACTGTAATTGTCTTCTGTGATCACTGGGATTTAACTCTGCTGAAGAAAGAACTTTGGAAGGATCTCTTGCAGTATATGTCAAATGTTGCTGCTGCTGCATGTACAGCTTTTTCTGCTTCAGCTTCTGTCTCAAATTCCCTGTGCCAGTATGCTGATGAAATGTCCATTTGAGGTGATAATAGAAGAAAAGGAATGGTTCCATTACTACAAACCAGGAGACTACTGGATTACTGGAATAATGTCTGGAATCTTAGGTCGATTGTACCAATTTTCATTCTCCAAGCCTCCAACCCACCAACTGAAAAGGTAACGGTCACCAAGTCCAGGATTCTGGTGCTTGATTTTACATGCTCCAATATCTTTTCTGGGAATGATTTCACTTCTCCTATTCCTCACTTTGAGAGAAAAGCGAGTCGTTATTGCTCATCCCAATTTCCATTAGAACAGCGGTCTTTAAACTTGACAGCTTTAAGACTTGGGAACTTCAACTCCCAGAATTCCTCCTCCAGTCAAATTAGCTCAGGAATTCTGGGAGTTGAAGTCCACAAACTTGCCAAGTTTGAAGACCCTTCCTTTACAGGAAAGGCTCCTGGGGAACATGATGATTTTGTAAAACCTGAGTTTGCAAAGTTCATTTAAGTTCTTCTACAAGTGTCAGCTTCAACACTGAGCAGCACTGGGCACTGCCAACACTCTCCCATGATGAATCTTGCCTGGATGGGTTCTGCCTGCTTTCAAAATGATTACCTTGGGACTGTGGAGTCAGCAACTTATTTATTCATATTTATTTTATTTATTTATTAACAATAGTTAAACAGTAATAAAGTGATTGAATAAATACTTGTATTTATATCTCTTGTATTTCTCCCCACTGTTTCTTCCTGTTTCTTCCCTTCCTTACATTTACTCTATAATTACTACCACTCTCTCCACTCTTTCTTTCCACCCATTAACACTTTTGTGGTTTCCCTGTTCCTTTTGGTTTAAATAAAAGGGATACCTTTTAAAAACCAAATTCAAGGAGGGGAGAGACTTTATGTGATAAGTTAATGTTTAGTCACAGAGGAATCACATTAACTGTAGTTAACTGTAGAATATAGGAGAATAACTCTAAAGCCATGAATATTCTGCAGCAAATCTCTAGATCTAAAAAAAGGTCTAATCCAGCATTTGAATCCAGCTGTTAGTCATCTCCAGGGTGGTATAACAAGAAGAAATCAGATAATATAACCACAACGTACAAAATATACACTTGGTAGCATCATTTATTAACATTCTGGAGGAGTGGGAAGATAAAGATGTCCCCCAAGCATTGGACTCGGAATAGGGGTTGCGAGCTGTGAGCATATCTAGTCTGGTGCCTGGGGGTAAGGGTTTGATTTTAATTACATTTTATGGATTGTTGTGAATTGATATGAGTGATATATTAGCTTTGCAAATAGGTAAGTCAATAACATAAATGCTTTGGTTTTGCAAAAGTTAGTTCTAAACAGATTGAAGCAGTTACAATAGTAAGAAACCTTCACACTTTCTTTTTGAGTAAAAAGTTACTATTAATATTGTAACTGTTTTCTTTACCTGGCTACTGATCTATAAGAATAATTTTCCTCATTTTTCCCTCCCAAGTCATAATTTGGAGAAATTTATAGGCGGAATCAGTTCTGGTGATTTGGATAGGATTCCTTTGATCCTGACATAATAAACTTGCTATCTCTCTCTGATACTTCTTTTGGCAAGAAGCTCCAAGTGGTGTGAATTTCTCATAGAAATTTCAAAAATGTCTTATCACCTCCGAAGTCCAAATAAACGGAATAATTTAATTAAATAATGAGTATCTGATTATCTTTTTGGCATTGCACTATATAGATATAAAGCTACAGTAAATATGACATGCTTTCATGAATGTCCTAACTGAAGATTTATTTATTTATTGGAATTTGTCAAACAAAAACGAGAACAAGAATAAGAGAATAAAAAATACAATGACAAGGACATTGGTGCACTTATGCACAGCTGACCACTTAAGTATAACGTAAGGTCCACAGAAGTCAATTTGTGACTGAAACTGTGAAAATTTGTAGCTGAGACAACCAAATCAGGTAGGGCATTCCAGACCACTCTATTACAGAAATCAAATTTTTACAGTCAAGTTTAGAACGATTTACATTGAGTTTAAAGCAATTGTTCAAATGCATATTATTGTGATTAAAACAGAAGAAGTCATTTACAGGTAAAAGATTACTACATATAATTTTGTATGCAATACTTAGGCCTGACCACAAGCGACAGAGTTCTAAGTTATCCAAACCGAGAATTTCAAGCCTAGTAGCAAAAGGAATTCTATCGTGTACAGAAGAGTGCAAGACTTTTCTCGTGAAGTACTTCTGAACCTTCTCGATTGTACTGATGTCAGATATATGGTGGGGATTCCATACAGTTGAACAATACTCTAAAATTGGTCTAGTGTCAGGATTCTGGGAGTTACTCCAATTAAACCATGAGCCTCAATCTACACTCCCAAAACTACAAAGGATTTATTAGAAGTTAACATGCCTGCATTTGCCTGGGCATAGACAACTCTGAGATATGTAATTCACTGTCACCCTTGACCCTACTTTTACTCGCACCCCTCTGATGCCACCTAGCTTATATATGACATTTTGATTATGTTTACCAATATGTACGACAGAGTATTTATTAATCGAAATTTGAAATTGCAAAAATATAAAATCATTCAGACACATAGTCGTGATCTCTTTGCGAAACAACATAATTATCTGTAGAATTGAATAATTTTACAACATCAGCAAAAAGAACGCAATTGCTTTTAAGTTGGTCACATAAATCGTTGATATAGAGCAAAAAAAATTGATGAAATTTCTTACGTTGCAGTGAGAACACCTTCTACTACCTTCTGCCCTACTTGTTGGCTGTTCATGAAGTCAACCAGAATTCAAGGCTCTTACCCAACATCACATTGGGCTACAATATCTATCAGAACTTTTTCAGTGCAAGAATGACATATGAGGCTGTGCTGGATTTTCTGTCTACAGGACAGGAGAACATCCCAAACTACAGATGTGGAAGACAAAAGAACTTGCTAGCAATGCTTGAAGAAATGGATTCTGAACTCTTTGATCACATTTCTAATGTCTTGAGCATCTATAAAATTCCACAGGTATAAAGCCAAATGAAATTAATTCCATGTTGTAAATTGTTCAGATTTGCCAAAAAGGCAGCACTTGTATGTTTTTCCAAATAAATTGAAAGTCAGAGAATAAATATTAGAAGAGCTGAAAGAATTTTTAATTCACAGTGTGTGTGTATGTATATATGTATATAAGGTAAAGGTAAAGGTTCCCCTAGCACATATGTGCTAGTCATTTCAAGCTCTTGGGGTCAGTGCTCATCTCCGCTACAAAGCTGAAGATTCAGCGCAGTCCAAAGACATCTCCATGGTCATGTGGCCAGCTGAAGTGGTTTATTCAAATGGTGGTGAAGCTATAAGAATGTGTAATCTAAGGAAAACATTTTCTTAGGGGAGACATGATAGCTGTGTTCCAATATCTCAGAGGCTGCCACAAAGAAGAGGGGGTCAAGGTATTCTCCAAAGCACCAGAAGGCAGGACAAGAAGGAATGGGTGGAAACTAATTGAAGAGAGAAGCAAGCTAGAACTAAGGAGAAATTTCCTGGCAGTCAGAACAATTTATCAGTGGAATGACTTGCCTCCAGAAGTTATGAATGCTCCAACACTGGAAGTTTTTAAGAAGAGATTGGATAAGCATTTGTCTGAAGTGGTGTAGGGTTTTCTGCCTAGGCAGGGGGGTTGGACTAGAAGACCTCCAAGGTCCCTTCCAACTCTGTTATTCTATTATTCTATTATTTTTGCCAGCTTCCTGGTAAAAGTGTTTGGTTTCAGGCCTCTGGTAGTAGAAAAGGCCTGGGTGTGACCATTGGGAGTTTTGAAAATGATGACTTTTGAAAAGTGACTTTTAAACATTTTGAAAATTTAGTGACCAATACACCACCCAGAATCATAGAATAAAAGTTCAACTCCTTACATGGAGGAAGAATAGTCAGACTACTACAGACAAATTGCTGCCCAATTTTTCCTAGAAAATATCCAGCAATGAAGCTCCAGGAGACAGGCTGTTCCAACCTAATAAGCCTCTCAGTGAGGAATTCCTCATTTTATAATCTTGAGACTGAAGTAAAAATTCAAAGAAAGTTATGAAGAAAAACCAAATAGGTCAAGATCGCTAGAGGGCACCTCCAGAAAGCAGTTTTTGCATACTTTCTCTAGTTTACAAGATAGAAGAAGGTATGCCATAATATTCTTTAATATTTTGAAATGGAGCTTTGAACAATGCCAGTTGTCCTGGGGGTTTGTTTTTAATGTGAGGTTTTTAAACTGACTTCTGCATTTCAAATGTCTGAAATAAATTCAGCCAATTAAAGAATTTATATAGAAATGTTTGAAATCAATGATGTTATGTATGTAGGTTTGAATGTTATTGGTTTATTTGAACTGTTCTTGTAAAATGTCAAATGGTATTGGTTTAAATAGTGCGGGAAGAAACCCTGCACTCCCATTGGCTGGCAACTTCGGCTGCAGGCTATAAGAGGCAGCCCAGCCAACTCGGGTCCATTCGAGCTGTAGTCACTGAATAAACTCTTTGCTGGAACTCTTCGCGTCTGACTCTTCATGCAGACTTAACAAATGATATGAATGAAGACAATGAAATAATATACCAATATTAAACAACTGTTAGGGGGGAGATATAACAAGCAATATTTCAAGCCCCACATATAAAACAATCAAATAAGCAGTAATAATCCATGAGAAATTAATACGTTTGTCAGTTTAAAAAGATATTCCATGATGTATAGCAGTATTCCATTATTTCAGAGGCTGCCACAAAGAGGAGGAGCTCAATTCATTTTCCAAAGCACCAGAAGGCAGTACAAGAAACAATGGGTGGAAAATAGTAAAGGAGGTAAACAATATGGAATTAAGGAGAAGCTTCCTAACAGTGAGGACAATTAACCAGTGGAACAGCTTTGCCTTCAGTCATTTTGGGTGCTTCATCACTCTGTTTTTAAAGAAGAGTCTGGACAGTCATTTATCTGAAATGGTATTGGATCTTCTGTTTGAGGAGAGGGCTGGACTAGGGCAGGGGTGTTACTTGATTTCATTGAGGGGCTCATCAGGCTTGTGTTTGACCTCGGGGAGGTGTGGCCAAGATGGGCATGGCCCGCATGATGTCACTTGTGTCAGGGGGCACCTGTGGTGGCTTGAATGTTCTGCCAGTAAAATTGAGCTCCGTTTTCAAATGGGACATACTCCTGCCAAAATGGAGCTCAGGAGACCCATTCACAGCCCTCTCTAGCTCTATTTTCACTGGCAGAGGCACCATGGGCCAGTCCTTTGCTATTTCCAGGGTGGCCCCATGGGCCAGATCAAAGCACCGGTCAGATCCAGCCCCCGGGCCTTAAGTTTGACATGCCTGGACTAGGGACTCCTGCTTGAGCAGGTGGATGGACTGAAAGACTTTCCAGCTCTACTCTCAGTGACTAATTGACTGAGTGAATGGGTGACCCACAGAGTTATAATGTGACCAGATAATTACCCACAGATAATTCAGAGCTCTCTGGTGTCAGGGTTCCAATGAATGCTCTAATTAATTCATGAGCCTCAAGCCAAGTTTCAAAAGAAATGCAATTATTTATTAGGAGAAACATGTTGGCACTTTTCCCAAGTGCAGTTGGCTCTGCCCTACGTAATTTCCTGTTCACTATGACCCTGTTTGCCCCCTTGTCCCAGGGTGTGTCATAAATCACATTCTCCAATGAAGCATTTTTGCTGGGCTGTGGAAAACACACCTCTCCAGTTGGGCTTGGTAACTTGAGGTACAATCTGGAGAAAGGTATTCATGGAGTGTGCTTCTGATCATAGCAACGAACTGCTCCATCAGATCTCCCTTACCTCTTTCTTTGCTCTTCGAGAGCAAGCCAGGAATGACACCTGGCTATGAGTAACACCTGGTTTCAAAGTGAGAATACAAGACAACAGGACAGAGCATCAAGGGAACTAGCAAAATTCATGCAGTTATCATTTGAAACATGTCTCAGTAGTGGGGAAGGCCCTTAGATTTACCATCTGACTTTCATCGTTAAAACTGGCACAAACTACCAATGCCTCTCTTTTATTTTAGATCAACTACAGTGTCATCAACCAGGTGGCTGAGCAAAATTATCATTTTCCTTTTTCATATCGGATGACCCCAAACCAAGAACCTCCTTACTCAGCAATTGCCCAGCTGCTCTTGCAGTTCCAATGGACGTGGCCTCCTTTCTCAGGACAATGAAAGAGGAGAAAATTCAAAAGACGCTTGGAAGTTCTCGCCTAAAAATGGGATTTGCATTGTCCTCTCAGGAACTGTCCCAGAAGCAAATATGCAGACCAGTGCTGGAGAAACTCTCATGCAAGAAAAAGAAAAATGTTCCATTCTCTCATCAAGAGTCAAATAAAATTATAGTATGCCAACTGGATGATAAGGCCTTTGGAATGTTAGAAGCAATAATACAAATAATTGATATGACTAATGCATCCCTGGTGGGAAGGGTGTGGATTGCCACAACTTTGAAAGCTTTAAGTGTAAGTATTTTTGACCTCTGGATTGATCTCCAAAATGAACATGCTTTGTTTTCCTTCTTCATGCAGACAAAGAGAAGGACTCGGTATTATGACTTTAAATCTTATGCATCCATGGTCATATTGTATGGAAAGGAAGCATTCCAATGTTCCTATTCAATTCCTCTGTTATCAAAGAAAGTTTGGAAAAAATGCAGAGAAAAAGAGAATTGGGAGTTCCCGCCCCATGATGTGATTGCAAGAATCCTGTCTCAGGATTCCTCCAGTATTTCCCAAATAATTCAAATTGTGGCCTGGGTCCTCAATGCTGCCTCTTCCTCCCAAAAGAGTAAGAGGAGAATGAAAGTTGGATGCCATCAACCATCCCAGATTGTACAGCCATGGCAGGAAAGTCTTCCTTTGAGGTTCCATTGATTTTCCCTTCCGATTCCTTAATATTAAATTAGATGTCGAAAGGGGTGAGATACTCCAAAGAGCAGTTGCCCAGTTTTGGTATTTGAGAGTGAGTGTCAGTCTTGAAGCTGACCTCACTGAGGTGATTTTTTTTTTTTAAATGTATAACAAAAACAAGAAATAAAATCATTTTCAATTGCACAGTGTGTCAGTTGGATACATATATCTTGTGCATACAATAATAATATGGTATACATTTCTTATTGAGCTTACATTCATATTATATTATAGTCAACATATATATCTTCTTATATCATTATTACATTGTCATTAAGTTTTTATTTCAATTTCAAACTATCCTTAAAGGCAAGTCCCAAATCTTACTAAATTATATTTATATTAAAGCTTATTCAAAAATAATCAATTTTACTATATCATTATTAATACAATATCCTTTAATTTTTTTACTCTATTTTTTAGCCATCCATAGAATAACTCCCAAATCTTATTGTACTCTTTTCTTGTTGTTCTCTAATTTCTAATGTTAATCTACTC